>CM067883.1:4419970-5058293 GCA_034621355.1 Mycalesis mineus
TAGGCATTTGGATCGGTGGAGCTTTGACACACAGACTAGTGGGGCACACAGACACAGTTCAGACTATGGTATGGAGACCAAACACACTGCCATCTAATTATCAGCTGGTGACTTGGGGAAGAGACCAGACACTTAGGCTGTGGACTATGCATCCGTCTTTACTTAAAATGTGTTCACACTATTTACCTGATGACTCGGAGAATGATGACAATAATAGTGATAGTAAGTTTTTTAATTAAAGCTTTCATGAGTTATTATAATTAAAATCAATTAACCCATCAAATCCTGCAGCCTGAATTTTGTGAACAAGCTATTTAGTAAAAATTCTATATTGGTTAAAAATAAGTGGGCATATTGTTCGTCCATTTATTTTATTATGAGTGATCACTAAATACTGTTTTACTGCTTGATTCTGAAAAAATAATTTAAATTAAATATTGTTTACTTTAATTTTTAAATGGATATGAAATTTTTCATTTTGTGATTAGCCTTGTATTTTGGATTATATTAACTATTTTTCTATTTATTATTTTCCACAGCTAGTTATGCTTCAACTGTAAGTTCAACAAATGATCTATCTGTATGTGATTCAAAAGGGCAAGACATTCAAATGGTATCATTTTTTTTTAATATTTTATTATGATGCATCTTTTCCATATGGATTTATAACAATTTTCTTTATATTTGAATTTTTGTATATTATTGGTATCTTCCTTTCATAAAAAAATTAACCAATTTTCAGAATAAAATAGTGCATAAGACAACTACCTCAATAGATGAAGAGTTTGAATCTATTCGTGAAATGGCAAACATTGAAGTGACAGATATGAATATAGAGACCAGAACTTGTCAGATACATTCAGAACGCAACGGTTACACTGCCAACCTTCAAGTGACCTTTCCGAGAAATGTTACAGAACAAACTATACCCAAGTTTTCATGGTTGTCTGGGACTAATGTAGATAGTGCTACCACCATCAAAGTTTTACAAGCTATCAACAGAACGGCGAACCGCAAGAAAAAAGAAGGTCATAGATGTTTGCTACATTGCTTAAAGACATTGGCTACGTCTATAGATGAGGTAATTAATACTTTGGCTTAAAGCAGTTTAAAAGTAACTCTCCCACTGATTCAAATAGCAAAGTGCAATCAGAAAGAGTTTAATAAAATGTTTGGATTTTATTATAAAACATAACTATCAGTGAATAAGTTATAGAAAATATTGTCAACATTACAGTATTGAACAGAACTGAGATAGCAAATATTATTAATGATACATTAAGACTTGTCCATTTCCTCTACCTTCGAATTAAGGAAGCCAAAAATAATAACATTTATTTGCTTAATATACAATAAATTGTAAAAAAAACAAATTGCATAAGAGACTCTTCGACCACGCGGTACTGTGAGGATGACGATAAATCAGGAATGGGTGGCTACGCCTGTCTTGCCTGTTAACAAACAAATGAACAATACTCACTGCACACTTTCGCTTCTTTTTGTCATTGTACCACTGCATTTCTGTACCACACAAGCAAAGATTCATTTAATTTGTTTGCCTATAAAAGAGTTATACTACTGTTATAATATTATATTCTTATAGATTCCAGTAAAATCCAGCGATGACTCAGATTCCATGAAATCAAGTCAACGCAGTCAGTCAGAAAGCGAAAACGCGGGCGACTCCTGCATACCGTTCCCCAGAACTTGCGGCGCCAAATGGTGCGGTGTCAGCACGCTGGTAGTATTCAACCGACCGACTAACGCGAGACGACTGTCGCTCAAACACGAGACAGGGACGCCGAGATCTATGTCGTCTCTCTCTCTCACGCCGGCGCTATTCGGCACTGGCTATACGTCCGTGTCACCGCACGCTACTACTACGCCTTCTCCTACTAATGCTTCTGGGTTCCCCCAACTGCTGCACAGACATCCGTCGAATTCTATCACCACTTTTTATTTTCAGGATCGATGGGTGAGTGGACTATTGTTATTTTATTTTTAATGCTAAACTCTTCTTAATAACTTTTTAAATGTAAGAAAATAAGTTAATCTAATATTAAGATATTATTAATTTATATATAACAGTAATTAAGTTTATATACTGTAATTTTTCGGATTTGAAATAACATTTTTAACAAAAACTAGCAAAGTGAATATAAGTTCAAAACCCACCCACCCAATCAGCGGGTAAAAGAATTCAACACTGCGCGTCTTCATCGCCCGCTGTAGTTAGGTACTGATTGCAGAGCGTTGTTCTCGCATTGGTCGCAATACATTGCTCGCTCAAAAATATCAAAATTGGTAACCCCTCATTTCTAAAATGGTGTTTATTATTTAATTGTAAACAATAATTGTAGCCTCTTCCATTGACATATTAATACTATGGATTTCGGGTCAGCGCTAAAAAGTGTCCGAAACAAAAGAGAGCTAAAACGCGAAAAAGATTTCTAATCGCATTCAGTCTCATATTACCTTACTGAGACAACACACGTCAATAATGTTTTAGAACAAGGACTGCATAGAGTTATTTTGTTGTTTAATATTTGAATTTTTTAATTCCTTCTAATAAAATAAAAAAAAAATCAAAGCTACCTACTCCACACCATTTATGTTGTCCTATTTTCACGAGAAGCTGCCATGTCAAAAAAAGGCTGCCATGGCAACCGTCAGTCAAAGCTGATTATTTATTGCAAGCAATTAGACTGTATAGCAATAATATAAGACATATATTACAATGTTTTAGTTTGTTTATAAAAATACAAACACATTCTAGTAAATATAAGACATCTCGGGACATTTTTGTCGTGAATTTTGCATTAGACCCGAAGTCCATAGTACTAACTATTAATATGTCAATGTCCTTTTCACGACATTTTTGTTAACATGCTTCCTTACACCTGGTATTAAACATTTGGTTGTTAAATAAAATGTCTAAGTCAAAGGCCATGTTTGAAAGGACTCTCCCTTAGTGAGTAATCCTGTCCCATCATCTTCCTTACTCGAACAAACTCTTGCAGTATTTCTACAATAGTCCAGACCCTGAAAGATGCTGCAACAACATTCAGGGGCCAACATATGCAAATAAACAATCAGAAGATAAAATTACCTATTGAATATATTATATAAATTGCCTTAAATAAACATACTCCTGACTATGCTTCTTTATAAAAGAAAGTGACAGTACTCTTGTCTGGCATAAATAAAATGCAAGTGATACAATTGGCGCAGAAAGCCCAAAGCCGTCGTGCGGGCAGCATGCGCAGTCGCGGCAGCATATCGGGCTGCACCCTGCCCCGCGTCGTGCTGTACGCTGCGTCCAGCCTCTTCCCGCTCAACAGGACCCTGGCTGAGAAGTACTATATCAACGCTGATAATCCTGTCGGTAAGTTTGTGATGAACCATTGATGTCTAGCGTGAATATGGCAAATGCTGTCCTACATAAAAGTTATTTCCTATTTAGTCTACTGAAGGGCGTATGCGGTCAACAACCACTTCACAATTATAAAATAAGTCGCTGTTTACACAGATATGTGCGAGAGGAACGCGAAGGTGGCGTCGGACGAGGGTGAAGGCGAGCTGTCACACGCGTGGGGGCTGGCGGCGCTGGTCGCCAGGTCGCTGGCGGCGCGTCCCGTCGACCACTTCATATCCAGCGAGGAGAGCATGGGCTGGACCGGCCATCCGCTCTGCTGCAACCTAGTGCAAGCCTTGTAAGTAGTCGCCAATCGCTGGCGGCGCGTCCCGTCGACCACTTCATATCCAGCGAGGAGAGCATGGGCTGGACCGCCATCCGCTCTGCTGCAGCCTAGTGCAAGCCTTGTAAGTAGTCGCCAATCGCTGGCGGCGCGTCCCGTCGACCACTTCATATCCAGCGAGGAGAGCATGGGCTGGACCTGTCATCCGCTCTGCTGCAGCCTAGTGCAAGCCTTGTAAGTAGTCGCCAATCGCTGGCGGCGCGTCCCGTCGACCACTTCATATCCAGCGAGGAGAGCATGGGCTGGACCGGCCATCCGCTCTGCTGCAGCCTAGTGCAAGCCTTGTAAGTAGTCGCCAATCGCTGGCGGCGCGTCCCGTCGACCACTTCATATCCAGCGAGGAGAGCATGGGCTGGACCGGCCATCCGCTCTGCTGCAGCCTAGTGCAAGCCTTGTAAGTAGTCGCCAATCGCTGGCGGCGCGTCCCGTCGACCACTTCATATCCAGCGAGGAGAGCATGGGCTGGACCGGCCATCCGCTCTGCTGCAACTTGGTGCAAGCCTTGTAAGTAGTCGCCAATCGCTGGCGGCGCGTCCCGTCGACCACTTCATATCCAGCGAGGAGAGCATGGGCTGGACCGGCCATCCGCTCTGCTGCAACTTGGTGCAAGCCTTGTAAGTAGTCGCCAATCGCTGGCGGCGCGTCCCGTCGACCACTTCATATCCAGCGAGGAGAGCATGGGCTGGACCGGCCATCCGCTCTGCTGCAGCCTAGTGCAAGCCTTGTAAGTAGTCGCCAATCGCTGGCGGCGCGTCCCGTCGACCACTTCATATCCAGCGAGGAGAGCATGGGCTGGACCGGCCATCCGCTCTGCTGCAGCCTAGTGCAAGCCTTGTAAGTAGTCGCCAATCGCTGGCGGCGCGTCCCGTCGACCACTTCATATCCAGCGAGGAGAGCATGGGCTGGACCGGCCATCCGCTCTGCTGCAACTTGGTGCAAGCCTTGTAAGTAGTCGCCAATCGCTGGCGGCGCGTCCCGTCGACCACTTCATATCCAGCGAGGAGAGCATGGGCTGGACCGGCCATCCGCTCTGCTGCAACTTGGTGCAAGCCTTGTAAGTAGTCGCCAATCGCTGGCGGCGCGTCCCGTCGACCACTTCATATCCAGCGAGGAGAGCATGGGCTGGACCGGCCATCCGCTCTGCTGCAACTTGGTGCAAGCCTTGTATGTAGTCGCCAAAAGATCAATATCAATTTCTCATTTAAAAATTCATCTCACTAGACAACTGAAGCAACTGGCGTCTCCACTATTATGAGGTTACTTAGAATTAATATTTGTTCCAGAATATCACACTATGCAAAATCATCGGACTTGCAAATGGCGGCCATGTTGACGTGCGCGTTTTCAGTGTTTAATGACACTAGCAATTCCAGCTCTCAATCCATTATCAGCACATCTAGTTGTGTGAGTAAAGTTTATTTTAACCATAGAAAGCTCAAACTGACCCTTTCCATCGACTATTATACCTTTGCAGTTTCACGTATTGCATGAAGCTAGAAGAAGGATGCATTTTCCGCTAGTCCACCCTACAATTGACGCTTACTCGACCAATTTTTCCCAGGGGAATGGCAACAACACATCGCCGTACAACACAATAACGCAGTACAGCGAGATCAGCGCCGACGGGTGGACGCTGCCCGTCATACTGCGCAGCAACTCCTGCTCCGAGGCGGAGAACCTCAACACGGAGTACAGTGCGACCAAGTCCGAGCCCTCCGCCGCGTGTGTCGTGGACGACGCGACTGTGCACCTGTACCATTGCTTTAAACGAGCGTATGCGGATGTGCTGCATCGATGGCAACTTTTATATAAACGGACCGAGGTAAGATTTTAAACCTGACAAATTATTACACATTCTTTGTTGTACACAGTACAGATTAACACACATGTCGTACAACGCTAGAGACATTAATTTAATTTTCATACATGTCAAATATCAGTCGGGGAGTTATTTAAAAAAAAGCAAAGCCGCTGACCTTAATAAGGCCATCGGCTCTTATTCTACAATAATTTATTATTTCATAGCGTAAAACACATTTATTTTCAATTTGGTCAGCTATTTAATGAATGACAGCAATTAACTTGAATTTGGTCAATAACTCAATGAAGGAACTCTAATTTGGTCAGCAATTCAATGAATAATCATAAAGCAAAGCAAAGGAATTAAATTAATTTAAAACAAGTAAAAAACCGTAAAGCAGACAATATTTCTTTATTTAAACCAACAGAGGTTCTACTTACAATGTTATCTGAACGAGATCCAACAGCAGACTGAGCGCTCCGCACTCAAGTCACGCCTTTATAAATGGTTAACAATGATGATGTCACAAACGAGTAGCAAATCATCTTTTAATAGAATATTTGATCAATGTCATAACGAAAATACGTTAATTATTGCTAGTAATAAAAACAATTAATTATTATGCAGTTCTGGGCTTATTTATCTTAATTAACAAAATTTAGTTTTTAAACATCCTAAAACAAAAGACAATAAATTTGCAAAATCCAAAATAATTACTCATCAACACTTTTGTTTTGATTAAACTTAGCTAGTTATGTTTATAACAATTATTTCATTGTAAATCAGTATGTAAAATAAGCTTATTTTATTATTAATTATAATGGTCGCGGCGACACGGCCATACTGATGCACGACGCGTGCCCTGCGTCGTTCCCCAATAGCTGTAACAAGGGAAATATAACATCGTGAGGCCATGTACTTCCACAGTACACATAGCTCTATTGATTAAGTATTCGGTTATTGATAATGAATGTAGTTCTGCTCACTCCACGTGACGGCAGATCTTTAGAATAGCATTGCAGCGGCTTGTGACAACTACGTGCCACTAGCATTTTTTTTTGTGTGCAAACGCATCTTTTCGTGTGCAAAAGCATCTTTTCGTGTGCAAAGGCATCTTTTCGTGTGCAAAGGCATCTTTTCGTGTGCAAACGCATCTTACCATGTGCAAATGCTATTATTATTTTTTTTTTTTTTATATGTGCAAACGCATCTTTTCGTGTGCAAAAGCATCTTTTCATGTGCAAAGGCATCTTTTCGTGTGCAAACGCATCTTACCATGTGAAAATTTTTTTTTTTTTTTTTGTGTGAACACATCACCATGGAGTACACAAGTAAATGGGCAAGACAAATTCATTATAGAAGGTGCTCACCGCTGGTATTTTATGCTTGTGAATCTGTGGGCAGCGATGCATCCGTTGCGGTCGACTGCAGTGAGGTTGCTGTAGCGCCAGAGAGACCGGCCTGCTGATCGTCATGGGCTGAGGCGTTCGTCTGCGAAGTCCCCATGGTGAACACAGTGTCAGACGGACCAGCCTGGGTGTCATCATCCTGCGGCGACACTGCGAAGTCCCCATGGAGAACACAGTGTCAGACGGACCAGCCTGGGTGTCATCATCCTGCGGCGACACTGCGAAGTCCCCATGGAGAACACAGTGTCAGACGGACCAGCCTGGGTGTCATCATCCTGCGGCGACGCGGCTATCTGTAACATGTCACCGGGCATAACGGTCGTTGTCGAGTACCCTGTGTATTTCATAAGGGACACTGAATTGAGACGTTTGGTTCCTGGGGTTATTTTTAACTAAAACAAACTCTCCTCTTTGGAAGCGGTAAATAATGGCTCTGCCCTTATCAAACCTTACTTTATCCTTAGCAGATATTTGTGTCATTTTTTTGTTGTACGTGTCGTTCTAAGGCTTCAATATCAAGCGAGGCGTTATCTAGGTTCACTAGATTAAGCAATCCAGGTGGTACGCAGTTGCGATGTCGCGTCAGTAATGTGAGCGGACCCACACCAGTAGTGCTGTGGACTGTGCAGTTGAGAGCAAGCTGAAGACTTTTTAAAGCTGTGTGCCATTTCGGATTCTCGTAATTTTTTATCATGACGAGACCATTCTTCAGCGTTGCCATAACAAGTTCCACCTGTCCATTGGCTCTGCTCACGCCAGGTGCTATGGTGATGTTTAACATATCACAATAGTTTTTGTATTCGCCAAGAAATTCACGCCCACCGTCGACGATAGCTTGCTTCGGAGCTCCAAACAAATGCACAACCTGCTTCAAGCTCGCCAGGGTACTGTATTGACTTTTGTCATTAGTGTAACGCAACAGTACATATTTAGTATAAACATCCACCGTGACCACCACGTACTCCTGTTCGTCGGGTGTACCCAGCTTGCCCGTGACGTCCATATGTATGACTTCAAATGGAAAGCTGGTTTAACAATGGGGTGTAGCTGCACCGGTGTGGCTCCGGACGTCCGTTTTGATGTTCGATAAAACAATGCAGTTGTCGACAAAATCACGTATTATGGTACTCATTCTGTTGAAGTGATAGGTTTCCCTTATTTTATGAAGGGTCTTTTCCCAACTGGGGTGTTTGAGAGCGCTGTGAAGGTGCGTATGGATTGCACACTAACTGATTATCGAAATAACGATTTACGCCAAGATGCATGGAAGGCAATTTCAAATGAATTGAAAATTCCAATAGGTGAATTTAAAAAAAAAGATGACTACCTTATTAGCAACTAATAGAAAAGTAAGGAGCAAAATCAAAAAGTTTAGTAATAGTCATGGCGAATGACTGGGGCTCGCGGAGCGCTCTGGATCTATTGACCTCGCGTACAGGTTCGCGGCGGTCCGTACAGGAGCTGTACGCGTATCCAATTTACGCGTGGACAGTGTTTCCCAACTACGCGTAACACAGGAACGCGCTATCCGTACGCAGCTTGAAAGGTTTTAAGTAAGCTCCACTGAAAAGATTTCGGCACAACAATTAATTTCTATTGGCCTAAGACAGAATCTAGCTGTTCGAATTCAAGGACGCCTTCTTCGATCTTCAAGGCTATACAAGGCTATATAGGCCAGGGATGTTTTCGCCGTTATGCAAGGCATCTATCATAGACCGCAACTGACTGTCGCGTCTTTGTTCAACATTTACCCAATCAAGGTTACTAGACAAAACATTCAAGGAGTCCGGGTTTCTTTCTGCTTAGATAGTCTGCGTGCTGCATCCGCTCGCCTTTCCTGTACTCTATTTCAAATTCAAAATTTTGAAGATACGACCACCATCTATGAATACGGGGTAGCGAGTCCTTTTTGTGTTTCGAGGCCTTGAGAGCATTGCAGTCGGTTATTATCTTAAACTGACGGCCGTAGAGGAAGTGGCGGAAATGTTTGATGGCACGAACTACAGCCAACGTCTCGAGCTCGTACGAATGGTACCTACTTTCTATGTCTGTCGTACGCATGCTAAAGTAGGCGACTACATGCTGGCGACCATTACTGATCTGAACAAGTATGGTCCCGAAACCAGGGCTGCTGGCGTCAGTGTACAATTCGATAGGCATAGTTTTGTACTCGCATAAGCCGTCAGGAGTGACGAAAGCAATCTTTTCAATAGACTCGGGTGCAATAGGGATCTGGTGAAACCCAGAAGCTATATCCAACGTAGTGTAATATCGCCTACCAGCCAATTGGTCTATTTGGTCACCGATCAGAGGGAGTGGGTAATGGTCCCGTATGGTGTTTGCATTAAGCTCGCGATAATCGACACATAAGCGATCTTCACCGTTTTTCTTTTTTTACTAAAATTATTGGGCTCGAATAGAGAGATTTACTTTCTTGTACAATATCATTACCTATTAGTTCTTTAACAATTCTCTTTACTTTCTCTATTTCGACTGGGCCTAATCTATAGGGTCTCCTACGAATTTATCGGGATTTTTCAAACGAATCTCTAACTGTCCCGTATTAACGCGCGTTTTAGAAAATCTGCGGGTAAAAATAATGGAATATTTGTGAAGCGAAGTCAATAGTTGGTCAATTTCAGATGAATCACGTAAATCGTGGTTAATATTATCAAAAAGACCCGACATTGATTGAATATGCATAACACGAGGCTGCAAACATAAAGTATTATCTTGGGATGCGATCGGAGTTAAGCTTGATCCGTGTAAAATATTAGCACCTATCAATACTTCTGAAGTCATCTCGTAGTCGGGCAGTATGTAAAATTCAATTTCTATGGTTATATTGTCAATAACGCAAGCTCTAGTCAACATAACAGTGGAAATGACAGAAAAAGGGCCTATGCCGCGCAAGTAATTAACTACCTGCTGTCGCTTTCCCGGTAACTTGTTTGCGGTAGACTCGCGCAAAACAGAACATTCGGCACCACTATCGAACACCGTGTCTATAACAGTATCACCCACCATTATACGCATCGTATTTAAGGTACGTTAACTTTTTAAAACGGAGTTTATATTAGAGGTTATTTGTTTTTCCCGACGAAAACAAGTTTCAAATGTGTGACCTGGCTTGGAACAAAACGAACAAAACCTATTATCACTTTGTTTAGGTAAAGACGGTCCAGGGACGTTATAAACGGTTTTATCATTATTTCCTTCCGTATTATTTTTATCATGACAATCTCGAAACGTATGCCCTGATTTCTTACAAAAATTACAATAAGGAGTACTTCGAATGTCGATAGAAAATGTTGTACGCTTGGGGGCTGGTTGGTTGCCAATGTGTGGACCAGGGCGCTTGGCGCGAATAGAGGATGCTACAGAGATTAATTCCGGTACGGAGGTGGCTCTGGCGTTCATTCGATTCGGAAACGCTCATCATTAACAGTTCCTATAACAACCTCGACTGCATCGTTATCATCCAGCTTGTTTCTTGTAACCCGCTTCCACCCGCACAAAATCTAGGTCTGTGACAAGAACTCAGCTATATCCTTGCTGGAATCGTATGTGTTCCCTGAATCTCAACACATCCCTGGAGTACCGGTTCTCAGGTTAAAAGGTAGTTATGATGTTTTGACGTAACTCTTCCCAAGTGGTCGTAGTGACGAGCCAGTTATCAGCCCAGACTTTGGCCCGGCCCATCAGTAGGCTAGTCACTTTCATGCGAACGTCGTAATCACTTAGTTCATAGTTTGTTTTGGCAGAAGAAATATGATCACACCATTCACGAACCCCAACATCCGGGTCATAGGAGGGCAAAAACACATCCGTGATTCTCACTTAGTCACGTTGTTTCGTTAGCCTTTCACTCATATTCTGCACCATATGCAAGTAAAATTCAGGGGGTACGTTATCGCCTTGCTGTACAGGTACACTGACAGTTGGCGCAGGTTGACCAGGGTTCTCAGCACCTGGTACGGACACATCGTGGGCTGGCGGGGCAGCCGGCTCTCTAGTTTCTGTTAGCTCGTTGCGATTCTGGTTATCCATTGAAGTAGGTACTCGGCAGCACTCGTCTGATGTAGTAGCACAAACCTGAAGCAGAAAATAAAACGAGACAGAAGGCGTTATGGGTTATCCCACTTCTGATGTCAAATATCAGTCGGGGAGTTATTTAAAAAAAAGCAAAGCCGCTGACCTTAATAAGGCCATCGGCTCTTATTCTACAATAATTTATTATTTCATAGCGTAAAACACATTTATTTTCAATTTGGTCAGCTATTTAATGAATGACAGCAATTAACTTGAATTTGGTCAATAACTCAATGAAGGAACTCTAATTTGGTCAGCAATTCAATGAATAATCATAAAGCAAAGCAAAGGAATTAAATTAATTTAAAACAAGTAAAAAACCGTAAAGCAGACAATATTTCTTTATTTAAACCAACAGAGGTTCTACTTACAATGTTATCTGAACGAGATCCAACAGCAGACTGAGCGCTCCGCACTCAAGTCACGCCTTTATAAATGGTTAACAATGATGATGTCACAAACGAGTAGCAAAACATCTTTTAATAGAATATTTGATCAATGTCATAACGAAAATACGTTAATTATTGCTAGTAATAAAAACAATTAATTATTATGTAGTTTTGGGCTTATTTATCTTAATTAACAAAATTTAGTTTTTAAACATCCTAAAACAAAAGACAATAAATTTGCAAAATCCAAAATAATTACTCATCAACACTTTTGTTTTGATTAAACTTAGCTAGTTATGTTTATAACAATTATTTCATTGTAAATCAGTATGTAAAATAAGCTTATTTTATTATTAATTATAATGGTCGCGGCGACATACATATTAAAGGAAATTATCAAAATTAGAAAACGATTTTTTTTTGCTAGTATCAATTGTACCCACTACTATTTTCCTTTAATGTTTTAACTGTAGAATTTAAACACTGTCAGTTAAAATATTGTTTACATAATGAGCAGTTCTGTTTTTTGTTTATATAACAATAATTTAATTTAGGAATTCTTATGTAAATGTTTAAGTAAATTTTAAGTAAATGTTTCTAATATAATTTGCATGTCCAACTATGGCTGATTGTTGCACACATTATAATGTATGACAAATTAATGATTTAATTGATACTCACGATCAATAGTGATGAAAGCGAAAATAAAGCTTTCTCTCTTGTAAGCCTCATCTCAACTAAATCAATAGCTATATTTGTGTTTTTATATGATTATTAATAACGCATATTAGGCCTACTGTTATTAGATGATAGTATGAATATACAACTCCGAAACCAGCGCCAATGCTTTGGGGCACAAACAGTTTTAAAAACATTCTCATGTACATTTTTTATTTATACGCATTGTGTTGCTCGAGCCCACAAGTGCGTAATGTCATTTAATTAAATAGAAAGCGGCGTCTACTACTAACAAAGAAATACTACGCGTCTCCGAATGCCTCTCTCTGTCTCTCTTGTCTCACACACGCAATGGTGTGAGGAACCCATGCGAATGTGGTTACCGATCAGAGGAGTGGGCGGCATTTATATTACTGGCTTAGTGCCTTATATAAACTATATAAAGGCTTAATTGTTGTCAGGTAATGAAACTCGTCCGCTGCAAGTTCGAGCTGACGTCGCCGAGCGAGGGCGTGGGCGAGGGCGTGGGCGAAGCGGCGTGGGAGTGCGCGTGGTGCGGGCGCACGGTGCGCGGGCCGGCGTGCGCCTCGTGCCGGCGCCTGGCGCTGCGCTGCGCCGTGTGCGGGCGCGGCGTGCGCGGGCTGGCCGTGGCCTGCGCGCTGTGCTCGCACGCCGCGCACGCGCAACACATGCTCGCGTGGTAACTACACTACACAAATATTATTTATACGTTCAAAGATGCTGACACGACGCGTGCGAGCTAGTTGTGGCTCTCGCGCCGCGCACGCGCAACACATACTAACATGATCAGTATCAGCTATAAGGTAAACTAGAGACATTTTTCCCGTTTGACTAGTTTTCTGACATGGTTTCTTCATGTTATAAATAAAATCACTGGAACAAAATTTTGCAAATCTTTGATAATAATATGAGTTTAATAAGGTGAGTTTGAATTATCAGCCAGCGTCGAAACTGGAGCAAGTCTTATGCATAAAAATTACAAAAGAAAAAAAAATTTGTTCCCAGAACCAATAAATAAAGAAATAAAAAACATTACAAAATATCTATTCACTTACGACAGGTCGCATAACACCATCCAATATATTGTTAGTAATTTTCTAAAATATGTTCCTCCATCCTGTACACGTCTGTTACTCTTAACTGGTCTACCATCGCGTTGGAAATCTACTCCGTGGTCTTTTCCGTTCAACATTTCTCACAAGTTGAATATAAGCATTATTAATGTTTAAGGTTCGCTCAACACGACACGTGTCCTGCCGGCTGCGGCTGTAAGTGTATCATTGAAGGAAACTCACTGTGGAAAGGAGTCAAATACGTCTGAGACATTGAAGCGAAGATGGTACTATCTAGCTTTTAAAAACAAGCGTTTTATAGCTTAAAATGTGATCTTAAATAACATAAGAAATATTTGTAATAATATTTTGTTTTTTGTTTTTAAATATTTTATTGATTAGTGATAAGTATAAAGACTGCCGCTTTTATACGTGTAGAAACAATCAGTAATAAATGAAATGACATTCAAACATTTTGTGGATCTTTATTTAACAAACATCCCTTAAATCACATTTTTTAACTAAACAAAATAAACAGTGCGCTTGAATATCATATTTCGTGAGTTGACTCTAAGCTAGCTTTACAACTAATTGCTGTTTTTATAACTTGTAACCGCTAATAGGTTTCTAGCAACAGTGGGGCAAGTGTGAGTTTTTCACCGAGCGACTGCGTAAAAACGTAGTCACTCATAGCGTCAAGTTATACAGCAAACAAAGCGTTTACTCTCGCTATAACTAGATAGCGCTACTAAAATTCCATACAAATTTGCGTTACGTTTTTACGCAGGCTCGGTAACAAACTCACACTCGGCACTCTGTAAGTACTATTTCAGTCATAAGATTAAGGTCAAAAATATTTCATTCATTTAAATCATCAAAAATGTAAAAATATATTTTGACGAATTAAATTGTCAAAAAATATTTTTACATTAATAAGTTCTACAATTTTTTAAAGTAAAAATAATTTAAAGTTCCAAACGCGGTTTGGTTTTTCAATAATTGCTTTGTTAAAGCGTTGACACTTGAAATTAAAAATAAATTAAATAAAAAAAAACCGGTAAATAGAAACACCGGTATATATATTATCAACGTTGCTAAGAAACACGTATATCGATTTCTAGATTATTAAAACAGCCGTAAATGAGTTTCTTCAGTCTCATTGAAGCATTTATTTTGTAGACTTTAAAGCAACAAGGTACTGCAGTCGATCTGGGAATCTATATTGCTGCCTATATCTATTAAATTTTCAAAATTTTGATTTTGTAAAAACAGCAATAAGCCCCGGAACAACTCGTCTTGTAGTCGTTAAGTAAAAAAATTCAATGAGTTTTAAGTACGATGTTAATTCTACCGTTTGTTTCATTTGATACGATACGTGCGGGAAAATCGGATACAGAAAATCTTAGTAAACATTCGTTGTTTGTTGAAAAATATATTTCTAGTCAAACGTTAGTCGTTCATAAAATACGGCATGAATTCGCCGTTAATGCTGATCGATTCAGTTTCTTCTGACATTTTATTATAGCTATTCGCTATTCGAAATATTGAATTACTTATTGAAGACAAAAAGTCGTAGCAGCTAAAGTTTACATAGTGTCATCCCAGCATCTCAAAAATATAAACACTGTTCGGATTAAATAAAACATTGTTTTATATTGAGAGCACAATAAGAAATAAAGAAAACCTTCAAGTTAGTTTACAATAAATGCAGGAAAACCGCAGTAACACACGCTAGTTGTTACAATAATTATAATTCGTTCCGTGTAGGTACATAGGTTAAGCTTAAATGTAAATTTCGAAAGGTACTTATTTGCTAACGTTAAAGGTTGTAAAATTTGTGCAACAATTTCGTATTAAATCCTAATTTTTTTAGAAAATAAAGTTTCTTGGCCCTGTCCTGAAACATTATACAATTATAAACCGATAACTTTACTCATTTTTGAAAAGCAAGACAGGGTATAAAACAATAACGCTTGCCAATCTCACAGTGGGACCAACCGTATAGGTAGGAGATATTAAATATTCAATCATTCACATAAAGCTTCAAATATTCAGTAAACAAATTAAGTGCCCTTAATTTTTACACAGGTTGACCCTCATTTTCATAATAATTAGATGTATTTATTACAAAGTAAAAAATATTTTTTACTTTGTAATTAACTCATTAAAATTAATTTACTATTTTTGGGAAATTATCTGAACGAAAATGTACACCTAACGGTCGAGTATTAACATTAAAACTTATATTACAAATTATACAAACTTTACGTTTAATGTGTTACATTTTTTTATTGTATTATACAAAACTTTAAGTTTACCTACTAGGCACTAAAGTTATTAGCAATAATTTTAGTAAATTAAAAAACTACTCATGTCTTAAAAACTCACTGCATTTAATCGTTACCTAAGATATATAATAAACCCACAACAGGTACAGGTAAGTTATAACAAACTACCAAATTAAATTGATTGTTTTTCAAATACTTAACATTCTTTAAGAGTATTGTTTTGAAAATAGGTATACCTTAGTATATTGTATACAATCTAGGATGCACAAGATATTTTATAAATTAGTTTGTTTTCCGGCTCGAAGGACCATAAAGATATCATGATTCATTTCAACATTTCATTTTCAATTTAATATTTTCTAGTATCTATAGTAGACTATCAAAATAATAAAATAACCCAAAAAATGCAATTCAATATTCAAGTCAAATAATGTTCGTCATAAATATTATTATTTTCAACCTTCTGTTTCACCTGATCTATATACTGGCAGGTACCTTAGCACGTGCGTTTGCTAACCAGGTATCACCGTAAGTACTAGGTATACCTGGTTAGCAAACGTGTGTGTGGTGCCTGCCAGTATATAGGTACATCAGGTGAAACATGGTTCAAATTTTCATTTCAAAAATTCATTTTCACTGTCTTCAGTTCGGTCTACGCTATAAACAAGTCATATCCATTACTCAGTCCTCAACTGCGCGATACATGCACTTTGAATAACAAACGCCCAAACGCAAATCAAATTTAATTAAGTCTCATGTCAACTTATTTTAACTTTTTATTGCAAACTGTCAAAGTAAGTTGACAAAAGACGTAATTAAATTTAATCTGCGTTTGAGTAGCTATTCGGACGTTAGACACATAACTTTCTCCCCTGACTCCGATATCGACACCCTCTGTCACATAGGAGTCATACCCTAAGCTTAGAAACCCCATCGTCCCGAACGCCCCGCTTATCCCAGAATGAGATCCCTTAAAGACAGTCGTTCCATCCTTCCATTTTTTATGTACCTAAGCTTTCCTTTCCTCCAAAATCCTTTAGTGCCGTTGCTGCTGTCTTAAGAGACTTAGAGGAAATACACAACCAGAAAACAAGCTCTCCGCGTCGTAATGTCGCGTGTACCACGCAGCTAAGGACTGAGTCATGCGATATGCCTATAAATATAATTTAAAACAAAAACCAAAATTTCTTTAAACGTTAGTATGATGATACTAACGAAAGTTAACATGAGCAACACATTCACAAAAAACATACTTTCTATGATATCTCTCAATCTACCCGTATTGTTGCCTACGTAATAAAATGCTGAGAACTTTAGTCTGAATTTAAAATCTTTTCAATCGTACGTAGATATTATTTTACTATTTAATGTGAGGCATTTTTTACAAAATCATATTGGGATCACTTATTTTAAGTTAAGTTTAAAACATTACACTTACAGGTAAATACAAAAATAGGCACCAACGTGTCAAGCAGACTACCTAAAACTATTTTATTCAAAAATAGGAGCTAAAATCAAATAAGTATTAAAGTTTTAAAAAGAGTTATTTGACTAGTTTCTTATATCTATCTATTAGGGTATTCTAAAAATAGTAGGTGCTGTTAACTTGGTTTTTACTATGAAAGTACCTTATATCAAAGGAATTTTTGGACCTATTTAGTAGGAAATATGTAGTTTTATTTTACAAATTGATTTACAGACATTAAACAATCACAAATATATCGACTATATACTCGTATGTAACATATATTTGAACGTGGCCCGAAGTGCCAACAAATCGCAGATATATGTAAAGAATATTACATCAGTTTACAAGTTAATAAGTTATTTTTCCTTAAATAATTCGACTGATATAAGGTATAGAATATTATCACTGACAATACTTTTGGCTACATCAGAATGTCTCGGTTATTTCTAAGTTAACGTAAATCTAGTACCTAGTCATGCACGATGGGGTCAACGTTTGTTTCAAAGTCGGGTTGTTCTATTGTAGCAGCTAAAACAACAACAAAATTGTTAATAAACAGGAAATAGGTACATACAATATATCGGGTGGTTATATAACATACTATTGAAAATTTAACTCGTATCTAAGCGCAGACATTCTTTTTCAAATTTTGTTAACCATTTAACATGACAAAATGACCTATTTAATGTCAAATTCTGACACCATTTTCATAAAATTTTAAAATGGTATAATCCTGAAACCCCTTTTTGACAAACGCGTAAACGACTCGCACTTGCTATATTATTGTTTAAGCTGAAAATCACATCTATACTAAAGCCAAACTCGATTGAGAATGCTTGTCAACAAACAAATTAAAAATGAAGGTAGAAATTACTAGTCATTTTACACCAATTTTTTTTAATAAAGTAGTTTATGACGAATTCATGACAATAAATTAGATTAATAAGCTTAAAACTAATAAATATACCTATTCAATATATTTTCAATAAGATTTTATTAAAAAACAAAACATATTTTTAAATTTATTAGGCATAAAATGTGTTGCATTTTCTACCTCCATTTTAAATTTGTTTGTTGACAAGCATTCTCAATAGAGTTTGGCTCTAGTATAGAAATCAGAATATTTACGCTTAAATACTGGCACGTAAAGGGAAAAAGTGCAATATTTCATTCGTGTACCTACACAGTTTTGTAGATTAGCTATTGGATCACATAAACGATACTACAAATACCAATTCCCAAATCTAGCTCTATCAATATGTATCTAAATAAAATTTGTAAATGGGAAAATAATAACAGATATAAGTACAGACAAAATAAACGTTTAAAATATATCCATTTAATATTTTAAAAATAATTACAATGAAAAGTAAGCTAGTATAGAATGTACTAATGAATTAATTTCTAGCTTATAGAAGCTCTAGAAAATAATTTTAAATTAAAAGGTGAGTGATAACGTTATAGAAAATACAGAAAAAGAAATATCATTGTTATTGTCATAGAAATGATAATAACACGAGAATAGAAATGGCGTGAAATCATGATCTTGTCGCCGGGAACGTGACGTCCTCGTACCTAACATGTGGTAACCAAATGTATTGTACCTTTCAACTACACTGTTGTGTAACAATCAATAAGACAACTGGTGTATAAAAAGAAAGTCTTTCAGCACACGACTCCGCACACTTCGGAGTTGGAAAAGGCCATTACTTTGGTCTTGTTATCAAGCTTTCTACTACTGTTTAGTCGACCCGTGTTTGTCTTATGAAAGGTGTGAGTAGGATGAGCGTGAGGCGGTTGGGTGCGTACCTCTCGAGCAGTCGTCGCTTGAGGTCGGGCGGGTAGGTCACGTAGATGTAATGGTCGTCGTGCTCGTCGTCGAGCGCATCGTCGGCGGCCAGACGCTCGCCCCGCGCGGGAGAGGAGTGTGACGTCATCGACACTGACCCACTGCCGGCAACGCTGCCTTCTTCTGAACTGTAGACAAATTGTTTAATCTCACTAATAAATATAAAGTAATAAATAGCTAAGATAAAGTAGCTCATGTAATTTGGAAAGAACAATTGTTATCATTCACCTCCAATAATCGGTCAAACCTACTATATATCTCTCTATCTCGTCTCAAGATATATCTGTTTTAGCGGCCTTCTTTAAAAATGCTAAACTTACTCGAAAACAATCCATATGATGTAATAGCACATGCACAGTGCAAGCGCGAGGCCCGTCGCGAGCGCCAGCAGCAGCGGCCAGGGGAAGGCGCGCGCGGCCGGCGGCGTGTGCTCCCAGTAGCGGTCGCAGCTGAGGTACCAGCACACGGCGCGCTGCATCTCATCTTAAAACAGATTATTGAAAACAGAAGTATCTTATTGACAATCTGCTTGAATGAGTCTTCGCCTGCATAAGGGTAGAGAAACACCGGCGAGAACGGTATAACGGGTATAACGTGAAACTCACTCAACACAACCTTCATTAAAAATTTACAAATGCCTTCAGCTGTCTAAAAATATTTATAGTAAATATGTTATCTATCTATAAATATTTTTTAGAATATTTGAAAAGCCTTTATGAAATTTTTACTAGCTGGATCATTCCTATCTTATTAAATTTTGTAGAGATTGCAATTTTACTTAGAATGATGTTCAACCTAAATTTTTATGTTCAAGAATTTTGTAGAATAACTAAACCAATATAAAAGATAGTAGAATATATAATAAACCTTCTAGTTCTGTGAACTGATGTTGTGTGAGGTGCAACAGCAACGTCGCAATGCAGGAGTGCACCACTCTTTCACAGCGAACCTTGAAAAAGGGTATATTTAAAACTGTGTAAAAATTTAAGAATTATAATATGAAATTAAAGATTTTCTTATTTACAGACATTCATGTAACTTATCGAAGACAAACAAGACAGAATAATATCTGTTATAATATCATTTATTTATTTACATTTCTTTTTAAATTTTCAACAATGCTATATAAAACAATTATAAAAACACTATTAAAAATTTATAAAAAATCCTTCCGCCTGCTGCGGGGCCCGGGGGTCCAAGCAACCGGTGGTCAGCGCTCCAGAGTGAGGAACCTCCTCACAATACGCGCCGTTTCAAGAATTACTGCCTTCTGTATCCGACCCTTGATCCAACAATTAAGCGAAAGCTTTTTAAGATGTTCGTCAAAGCTTTTCGCTATAAGACCGTTGACTGAAACGACTAAAGGAACAATAATTGTTGAATCAACATTCCACATGACGCTAATCTCGTGAGCACGGTCCAAGTATTTTGATACTTTTTCCTTTTCAGCTTTCACCAGATTATCATCATGTGGAACAGTAATATCCAGCAGATGACGTCGCTGGATGGCCCGTACTTGATCCGCCAATCGTTGTGCAGTCACGGTCACTGTTGGTTCAAGCGCCTGAAACAGAGACAGCATTCTTGCACGGTACGCAGTGAGGTTAGTTCCCCCCTCTGTCGCCCCGTAGTACGCACGCATGACACTCTCATTCATTATAATATCATATTATTATATAAACAACTTAACGAGTTTTTTGTATGCATATATGATTTTTTTTAAATTAAACTGTCTAAGCATTTGGTATTAGTTTGAAGCCCGTAGCTTTTGCAGCCTCACCTTGAGTCCTTGCAAGTGCGCAGGATCGCAAGCGGCGCGCTCAGCCTGCAGGTCGGCGAGCCTCTTCTGCCTGCTGTCCGGCGGTAGAGACGACTCTACCGTGTCCGCGTCGCACAGTTCCGCTGTCTGGTTCACGTCGCTCTCGCTCTCATCTCTCTTTTTATCTTCTTCTTCTGTGTATTTCACTAAAATAATCATTATCATCATTATCAGCCTATTATAATGGCCTAAGATCAAAGGTCAATACAGGGCATAGGCCTCCTTTCTCCTAAAGCGGTTTTTTCAGTAACACCAAACTGCACCACTGTGAGTTCGCAGGCTTAAGGTCATAATCTTCGACTCCGTGACTTCCGATTTTTCAACTATGGAATCTTTATGGTTATT
Source organism: Mycalesis mineus (assembly GCA_034621355.1). Lineage (NCBI taxonomy): Eukaryota > Metazoa > Arthropoda > Insecta > Lepidoptera > Nymphalidae > Mycalesis > Mycalesis mineus. The sequence goes on from CM067883.1 coordinate 4,440,940, forward strand.
AAACAACACATATTTCGATATTCGAACTACTACTAAATAGGAAATTAATAAAATGGAAAAGCCAAAACCCAATATTTCATAACTCAATCCAGGACTGGTAAATATCAATCAATCAATAGTAATCATATATCAATATTTCCACAGTAAGATGATCTAAATTTAAAAAAAAAAAACAAGGTTATGAGCTTGATCCCCGTCATGTCGTACAAGATAAGTCAAAATGACACTAAATTAATCCTATTTCTATCCGAAGTTACGCTTCGTTGGAAAAAGTGAATAGTTACAAAGTAAGATGTAGACTACAAAACTGGATTTGTGGAACCAATGAAACACGCACGTAATACTTACTAGGATCGTCGCTTTCGGTATCAGTCTTAGGACAATCCGCAACCGGTACTGGCGACTGCGCTCGCGACCTGTGTCTCCTCTTGCTGGGAACCTTCGCGACGCTCCTGCTGGAAGCGGGCGCGAGGGCCTTCTTGGCCGCCTCCACGTCTTGCCACAGCTCGATGTCCGTGCTGGGTCCGCTGCCTCCGTTGAGCAGACCGTGCGCCACCAGCACTTGGCAGCGCATTATGTCGCAGTAGTCCGCGAGACATACTGCGTCTTCTGCCTGCAGTGTGTTTTAGAATAAGTGCATATTTTTTTTTTCACAAAATACATATTACAAAAATTTCTGTGGTCCCACGCTAGAATACCCTGCCTGTCCCACGTGCCTTGTTAATCTGGTTCTTGTGTCGCTGGTCGAAGTGCGTGTCGAGATGTCGCTCCTCGTAAAAGGACTTCCCGCAGAAGGCACAGGTCCATTGTGACGATCGATGCTGCAGCTTGGCCGCGTGCTGGGGCGCGAATATGTCGCGTGCCGGGTGGAATGGACATTCCAGCGGCAATTTCACCTGCGTAATTGATATAAAAGAACGTGATAATTCTTTCCATAGGCGTAGCGATCGCTCTTCTACGGTATCATATCGGTCACTGGTAATTCGTTATACTCATAAGCTCCATAGCTCGCGATAGGAGCGGAACGGGGTGAAAATTATTCGTGGTAACGTGAACGAACTATGTTGTGATCGTTACGATGAGTTATTTTTTAACAGAAATACGTTTTTAAAGACAACTTTGTTATTAAAGAAAATAGTTTGTTGGTTGCTCAAAATCAACCTGATGTAGTGTTCAATTAATTTAAAATATAACAATCGACCACTTATTTATTCTTTCTGTCCTAAAATCAAACAATTAGGTACATCCTGTATAGCCTTCTTTCAATTTAAAAAAGAAATACATACATGAAATTATGCAGTCTTGTCTGTAACTTTAACATTGTATAGTGTAACCAAAGGGATAATGAGATGATGTTTATGAAGTCTACACACCTGAAATCTCTCTAGTACCGGTAGCCACTTGTTTTGTATGACTTTTCTCACGATTTTCGAATTGTCACGAGAGCAGGTTATTTTGAAAACCGATGGTCCTGGCCACGGGATCAATGTGAGGAAGAGAAGGACCAAAACCTATAAAATGTAATAGATATTTGCGTGATTAAGTAGAAGTTACGGCTTAATTGGGCAAATCTTATCTCAAAATACTTATCTCGGCAATAAAATTGCAAAGGCACAACGACAATATATTATTTATCTTCAATAATTTTTTATGACAGGAATTAAATAACTTCTTGTAAATAATTTTGCATAAAATAAGAACATAGCAACAGAACTAACATTTCGTCACTACCTGACTATCAATATTATATAGGTACCAATTCAATATCTGCATACACAAAATGACAAGACACTTGTCCAAAGGTTAAGCTTATATTATTAAATTATCGATTTTTGGCACAGAGACAGCTGCTTTTGACGAAAATGAGCACCTTACCTCGAGTGTGAGCGACGTGGTCCTCATTCATATCTTTTAATGGTTCTCTTATCAATAAAACTTGTTCAAACTTGTTTAACTTTATCACTTGCAAACATAGCCAAAACCCAGTGTAAGTTTACGGAAGGATAACTTCAGGTTCTGTCAGAGGGTACGCACTGGCGCATGCGTGAACGGATTTTTGTTTCCCCTAGTTTCTATTGCACGTTAATAAATTTAAATTATATTATGTCCTGTAGGGTAGGGCAGGTGATATCAAGATCGCAGTAGCTTACCGACATTTGCCCATAACAATAGCACGAAAGCTTTACACAGCTGTGCTATTATATTGATGATGATTTCATATTATCACTAATCTATAGATAGTATAAATATAAATAAAATAGCTTTTTACGTAACCAACTTTATTGATGATAAATATTTACTGATACTTTCCGGCTGATATCCAACCATATAATTTAAGATATAATCCGACCAAATGTATTTCAATCAAAAAAAAATAAATAAATAAAATTGAAAAATTGTTCTTTATTTATTTATTTTTTTTTGTACACCAAAAAGAAATAGATCAGACGCATAAAATTCAATGAATAGGTTCAAAAGGCAGCCTTATCGTACAATAGCGATTTCTTCCATACAACCTTTTAGGAAAACGTTTGAGCATTATAATGCAGGTCGTGAATAATACGTATTATTTTTTTTAAAATGTGAAAAACTTTTTCACCAACCCAAAACCAATGGAATTAAACCATAAAGAAACACTAAAGGAATACCAATCATTTAGTTAGGTACATCTAGATATTTGTGTTGTATTAATTGAAAGAAAAAGTCCCGTCCGTAAGTTCCATCTGCTACCCCGTTATGGTAGCAGCTTGCAGGCTGCTGATCAATTAACCCATCTTCAGGAGATTGGGTAAATATAGAGGAGATATTCCTGTCAAATGACAACTTAACTTAAATATAGTAGGTACTTGACCTGACCTGACTTGACAAGGAACTCGAACCGGGGATCTCCGTGTTTGAAATCAATCATTATAATCAGAAAATTGAGAAGTTAAAAAGTCATTGCACTAGCACTGCGTACAGTGCTAATACCAATGATGTAGTAACCAATGATAAATTCGTAAATTTATCATTGGTTCTCTATTTTTAATCCCTGTAATGCCTTAGTAAATCAAAAAAAGTAAAGTATAATAGTAGAAAGGACAAGCTGGATGATGGGACACAAATGATGGCCAATTACTTTGGCGACCTATTTGTGTGGTAGATAGGGAATCGCTACAGCCGGTTTACACGCGACACAAGGCCAAAACCCAATCATTATAATGATAGTAGATAGTAGGTATGCATAAATGCAAACAGGGACAAAATACTTTAACCTGCGGGGAAAGAAAAATCTACCAAAACTACGTTTGTCCCCGCCTGCAGCACCATAAAGTATTTAGAATTTTATACGGATATACCTAGTGATCCTTGTTTTTCTCTTTTCAGTCCATAACATTTTAGAGACATTTTAGTTTTAGTTTATGTTATAGAAATGAGACGGTACACTTAGTACACTTTTTGCCATTTTTTGTTAAAAAAGTAATATGAACATGATATGATATTTATATTTTTGAAATAGTCTTTTTACGACCTTTCAATTCGTACCCATATTGCGAAGATAAGAGAAAAAAATACACACACCTCACATGTCAAAATCCGTTTAGCCGTTTAGGCTGTAGCGCGTGCCGAAGAAATGGACATACATACATACGCTCGAAAAACATAACCCTCCTTCTGACGCAGTCGGGTAATAATCAGAAATTATGCGTGTGGTATCACTATCTACATACGATAAGTAGGTGGTGTGCAAAATAATTGATCTGAGAAATGTAGTAGGTACCTAAATATTAGAACATTTTTAAAATTATGAACAAGTTAGCCTATGCTCATTAGAGCAGTAGCTCTATTCTGTAAGGATGTCAGGAGAAAGGAATATGAGGCTATGAACTTGTCATTGCCTGATATTGTCCAAAATTATCTACACATAAATTCTGCATTTTAACCTACAATATCACCGAAAATAAAGGTTTCACTGCATTGCTGCCTTAGCGAAAAATGTTCAAAATAATATCCTCAATCGAAATAACTACTTCTTTTTCTCTGGCACTTTGAAATTTTGGTATTTTTTGTATGGGCCGTTAATGATGTCCTTTGTGCACGTATTAATATCGTTGAGTAGCGTTGGTTTCTCTCGGTCTGGAGGGTTTGTACGCCGGTATAATTATGGCTAGGTGGACTGACGTCATCTAACGTGTTGCAGGAAGCTGCTAGCCACAGGCGGCTCAGGATCGAAGTGTTTGTCCCTAAAAAGCCCTATGTCCAGCAGTGGAAGTCCAACGGCTGGTAATGACGATGATGATGGCTTATCATTTACGCCACGGAGAACGGCTTTGTGGGACGTATCCTTGCATTCCCTGCGAAGTATTTCTCTATTTATAGGCAATGATTTTCCGCTCACCATCAAGTATCATTTGATTCTCCATCAATTTTTACTTGTGTAGTAAAAAAAAGTATCTGAAAATGAACAATCTGATGATAATAAAGTGTGACGCCCCTTTTCGTTATTCCCTATATTGCTTTTCCTTTTTTATCAGAGTCAGTTTATCGTTTACGTTTGTTAGCACGTACATGTGCCTACAGTTTGTTCAATTATAACAAACACATTAACACATAAAAGGCAATTAGCTGACCGTAACAATTGGTGTTTAATAACAAATGGTCAAACGAAGGTGTGTAGAATTCGCTGACTTTGCTTTATTACGCACCTGTCGATACTGGAAATATTTAATGTGGATTTCATATATGCGCAGGTTAGTACTTTTAATATCATCATTTTCAATCTCACAGCCTATTTTTAATGAACGAATCCTCCAAAGGTGATTAGAGCAAATACCTACCTCACCAACCTGCCTAGAAACTAGAAAGCTTGTTTAGGTACCTACTTACTTAAAATGTAGAGCTTCTAGGTAGCTCTACCGGGACCGACGGTATTGCGTGCTTTCCGAGGCACAGGGATGTAAACCTATTCAGGTACGGTCCACTGCAGGGCCAGGCCTTCTTCCTTGTATAGAGCTCAGACCCATCACGCTGTTCCAGTGTGGATTGGCGAGCTTAGGAAGATAATATTAATTATTATGTTGATGATAGTGACCGCGAATGGAATTGACGGCTTAACACGCCCTGCGAAGCACAGGGGTGTTACATTACCAACTTTCCGACTCCGGGCTTAGATTTTATTGAAGACATTTTTGAAGAAAGAAAACCTATACTTATAATAATCTCAAAACGATTGCACGACCCGACCCAGGTTTTGAACCCAGGAACTCGCGGTCAAAGCCACATAAGCTAACCTTGGTGGAATCCAAGAAACAATCAGTCAGTTGAGTTCCTTCCGTTTTCTTAAGTCGGTAAAAATAAGTTTTAACCTCTCCTTGAATTACATTTTTTTAATGATTCAAAAAAACGTCGTTAATGTGTTATCTTCCGTTTAATCGCAAGAGACGGGCGTGCTTCGGAGTATCCCGACTTATAATAATATCACTATTAAGCTGTATCTTTTAAAAGCGAATCTTTTTAAGATTACCGAAAAATTAAAATTAAAGTTTTTTTGAGTTATATGCATAGAGACCTAGTTCTTCTTTATTTATAGTAGTTGTTTCGATAAATTTTATTCTGTCGTATGAAATAATTGTTTCAAATTTTATTTAAGGAATTGCTTTTTGGCGATATTATCTCATATGACTTTTTTTTTTAAAGCAAACTATTAGGTATTTTTAATATAAGAAGATTTCCCTTTCCTTCGATAAGTAAGCAATGTCAGGATTGGCATGCCATCACAGACAATGCAGCGCTTCTAGCGCTTGGATGCGACTCGACTCCTGAGTCTGGCCCCTTACGTAAGGCTCATTGGATGATAGTTTTCCCAATGTTAAATTGGGAAAACTATCATCCAATGAATTTGACAAGAGTCTCAATAGTTAGTTACCCTTGCCTTTACTGGCTATACTTAGTTATTTTTCTTTAATCTAGTTACATAGGTTAGCCGCTGCTATTGAGCACACCACCGAAATAAATTTTGACGACCTCTGTGGCGCAGTGGTTACGCGGTGGATTTATAAGACAGAGGTCCTGTTTTCGATTCCCGGCGGGGCAGATTGAGATTTTTCTTAATTTGTCTTAGTCTGGCTGGTGGGAGGCTTTCGCTGTGGCTAGTTACCACCCTACCGACAACGACGTACCGCCAAGCGATTTAGCGTTCCGGTACGATGTCGTGTAGAAACCGATAGGGGTGTGGATTTCGTCCTACTCCTAAAAAGTTAGCCCGCTTCCATCTTAGATTGCATCATCATTTAACATCAGGTGTGATAGCAGTCAAGGACCAACGTGTAGTTGATAAAAAAAAAAGTTATCATTTCAAGGATTTCATGTGTTATGGGCGTAGATATAAAACAAATATAGGCATTTTTGGTAGCGGAATTTTATAACATAGTTCTCCAGCAAGATCGTACCTAGGAATCTTGCTTGCGAAAGACTAAGCGCACTGCAGTAATAGAGTTCCAAAACTCATATAATTATACTCACAAAATAACTAAAGTACAAGGTTAACATAAATTAAAAATAAATATATTTAAAATATAAAATGTATTTGTTATCGGTTGGAACACGCGAGAGTCAAGACAATGTCACGCTGTGTAAGATTTTCAGACTTCGTAATGTGAACTGTGCATGTAGACAAAGAGCCAGTGCAAAAAGTTTAGGTGATACTTTTACTATGGGCATGGCGTATCCATTTTGGATAATAAAACAACCTTCTCTGGACTCCAAGGATGCACGGAACCATTTTACATTTCCTTATGATAGCCTTCTACCAAATTCTCTCTCTTCTCTTCTTTTTCCATGCTCTCCCAAACATGCGGTGATCTTGCGAGACACAATGCGAAGAAAAATTAACAATACTTTTCTACTTGTTAAATATAAACCTTAAGAATTTTATTGCTTACTTTCTAGTCGTGCTTAACTCGTTAGGTTAGGCAACAATAAGATCTAAGTATGATAACTAAAAGAACGTCAGCACAAGAAAACTTTGAATTGATAATATTTATAGACATACTTACTTCTGCTTTGCTATCGCTTCTTTACACGCAAACAGCCTGCCTAAGTGTTCTGAAGACAGATTATCTCAAATACTCGTCTCAAAATGTTTACGATCTCATGGACTACCTGTATATGAATCGTTCGTGACTTTTGTATGCTTTTGTTTCAAGTCGTATTATTAACGCCACTTGGGTTTGGTGTTGCATATTTTATGGTCAGTTTTCATTGATCCAGCATTCTGTTCCAGCACAGTAGGTAATCCAATAAGTCTGGATCAATATTTGACTAATTAAACTGTATTCAATCCAGTACAATTTCTGGTCACCTATGATTAATTAGGATAGATTTATTTTTTGATCCAGTTTTGACGGCCTCCGTGGCGCAGTGGTATGCGCGGTGGATTTATATGACGGAGGTCCCGGGTTCGATTCCCGGCGGGGCAGATTGAGATTTTTCTTAATTTGTCTTTGTCTGGCTGGTGGGAGGCTTTTCGCCGAGGCTAGTTACCACCCTACCGACAAAGTCGTACCGTCAAGCGACTTAGCGTTCCGACGACGTCGTGTAGAAACCGAAAGGGGTGTGGATTTCATCCTACTCCTAACAAGTTAGCCCGTTTCCATCTTAGATTGCATCATCACTTAACATCAGGTGTGATAGCAGTCAAGGGCCAACTTGTAGTCAATAAAAAAAATAAAAAAAAGTTCTTGTTCTTGCACATTTTACCTGTGACTTAGAAACATCTAAATAACTATTGCGTTGTGCCTGTAACAGATGCGGTGGATCATTGTCGTCAGCAGCTCATTTTAACGCCTCTCCACAGGGCCAGGAGATATACCTTATTCGTAGCTTAGTTAGATTCACCTCACTGCTCCAATGAGGGTTGATAGACTTAGGGTAATAAATTTTTGATTCTGTAACGATCAATATCAAATGTTATTGATACTAACCGGGGCCGACTTGTGACTCCCGGAGGCATGAGGACGTAACATCACCAATTTCTTAATATCGAGCCGAGAATTACTTAAAAAAATAAAAGTTTTAGGTGCTTTTCATATTCTGACCCAGAATTGGGACCCAGAACCTTGTGATCCGAATCCCACGGATCCATCGCGAATACAACTTTAATGTCATTAGCCCGCTTTCTACTTTCATTCGAAGAAAGCGATTCGAAAAGCAGGATGTAGCAATGAGGAGCAGTAATGAGATGCAATACAAAAACAAATATCAGGAATGGGAAAAATTCATTGTATATAATCTAATGGAAAGTTTCACGCTCGAGTCTGCACTTGGCCTAAATGAAAACCGCGCATGCTCCATACAGCCTCCGTGCAACCCTCCAGAGCTCCCTCAGTTGTCCGCTAAAGAGCGCCCCGTTGCAAACAAACCATGAAATAATGGTGTGTGTTATTCTCATTATGTTTTCACGGGAAATGTTGACAAACACCCACGCTTTCGCATCTCGAATAAACTAAATAATAAAGTTTTGAACACCTGGGACAATGGAGTTCTACGTAAATAATTTTACCGCTCAATTTTCACCGCCGTGTTACATAAATTCCTTGTTTTGATGGTGAAATGTATTTCTACCAATAAGGTAAGTGTTTGTAGTACTTTATTTTGACTTAATTAAGTTTGTCGATAATTAAAAATTGTTGTCGAATTTTGTACATAATTAAATTAAAATTAAATAGTAAACTTTAGCTTAGCTTTTATTTTATTAGCTTTTATTAAGAATTTAAATTTACATACGAGTACGATTAACGGTTTGGCCAGTTACTATTACTTACCGATGTTGTAAACGAAATCATTAACTAATGTGTATATTATTTTCTCTCATTTGTTTTTATTTACATTTTTTTTTCAAAATTTTAACAATGTTATATATAATACAAAACATATATATTATTATGAAAGCAACTTATCAATATTTTCAATATAAGATTTAATTAATCACGTCACTTCAATTGTTTCAACAAAATTGTACACAAATCTCATTAGCCATTGATCATCGACTCATAATAATTGTTTTTTCCAGAATGGGTCAACCGGTCAGAAGTTTAGTGGGGAGAGGCAATACGGCGCAGATACGACTGCGTTACGTTTTCTTGTTGGCTATAGTATTTGGCGGTAGTTTCCTGTTTCTCTTTATTAACAATGGAACTGATATCTTCTTTGTTAATAACGAGATTGGTTCCATGTGGAAAACACACCGATTCGAAATTGTAAGCCCTGATGACACCTTTACGATCAAAACCATAGGTTGCACTATTCCTGGCTTGAACCCATTCAGCGAAGATATCAAAAAGTTTATTGACCGCCCCAAAAATATTAAACCATGTCACCAGTCAAACATATCATTACTCGACAATAACGAGACACACATTTGGATGATTAGAGAAAATTTACAGCATTACTATGTGCCTCATAATTCAAATATTTCATGCTGTTATCAATCGTTCTATCGACCGCTAGCTATCGTGGATATATCTTCTATGGACGTAGACGATAGAGTCAAATATGAAGCCTGTATTGAATTTTCGAACTCCATAGAAGTAATGAACGAATTCGTGAAAGTGTCTTGCATTTACAAGGAGGAAATAGTTTATGAGCAGTTTTTTCTCTTTACGCCCAAAAAACCATTTTTGTCATTCAAGGAAGAATTTTTGGAAGTCCCCCAAAACCAGACAGGATACAATATCCTAATAATGGGCATCGATGCTATCTCAAGGTTAAACTTTTATAGGACAATGCCCAAAACATTAGCATATTTGAAGAAGAAAGGTGCTATTGAATTTTACGGCTACAACAAAGTTGGAGACAACACGTTCCCCAATCTGACTCCTATTCTTCTTGGCATGAAGGACACCGATTTAAAAAGAACATGCTGGCCAAATATGAGAGCGACATTTGATAATTGTCCTTTTATCTGGGATTCGTTCAAAGATGTAGGTTACTACACAGCCCTCGGCGAAGACACGGCTACTTTGGGGACGTTCAATTTTGAAAAGTTTGGTTTCAGCCGCACTCCTACTGATTACTACTTGCACACATTCATGCACGAAGCCGAACGCTATACCGGCAACAATAGAGATTTTAATTCATACATATGCATGGGTAATAAATATTTCTACAAAGTTTTATTAGACTATATAGGAAATTTAGCGATGAGTCTGAGGACTTCGAAACTATTTGGATTCTTTTGGGAAGTGACAATGAGCCATGATTATTTGAATTATCCGATGGCTATGGACAATAATTATGAACAACTTTTAAGAAAACTCGATTACACGAGATACTTAGACGATACGATTTTGATACTGTTGAGCGATCACGGCATAAGATGGGGTGAAATCCGATTTACCAAACAAGGAAGACTGGAGGAACGTCTGCCATTAATGCACATACTCTTACCGGATTCATTTCGCAAGAATTTTTCGTTTGCCTACGATAATATGAAACTAAACAGCCATCGACTCACAACGCCGTTTGATTTGTACGCAACTTTGGTTGATTTAATAAATGTAGAAAAAATAAAAAATGAAAAAATAAAAACGAGATCGGCAGCCAGTTATGCGTATGATAGGAGCATTAGCTTATTTTTACCCATTCCAAGCAATCGCACATGTAAAACGGCGGATATAGATGATCACTGGTGCACGTGTCATAAAGGACAGAAAATGGCAACAAACAGCGCAGAAGCATACGAAGCGGCGGGCAGTTTGATGGAGCATTTGAACACACTGATACACGGACATCCACAGTGTGCTCGCCTCTCACTCTTGGAGCTAATCGAAGTGACGGAAATGTTAGCGGGTACACCGAATGAGAGTGAAATAGGATGGAGGGAATTCTTGATAGTGGTGCGAACGGCTCCCGGTAACGGAGTGTTTGAGGCGACTCTTCGGCACGACGCTCGCGACTGGTCACTCGCCGGCTCCATCAGCCGTCTGAACATGTACGGCAATCAGGGTCACTGCATTCATCACTACCAACTCAAACTGTACTGCTATTGTCAGAACAAATAGAATTGCAGTTTCTTATAAAGTCAAATATCTGTGATAACGAGATAGATATTAGTATGCCTATTTTTTACGAATGAAGAAAATGTAGGTACACTAATGTCTATTTTACTAAAGCGTTTTCAATATCAACGCGTGCTCAAAACAATAAATCTGGCCTATACAGTAAAGAATAGGTACCTGTCACTTATCTAACATCAGAGATGGTCTATTCTATTTTAGGCAAGATTGTAAAAAACTTAGGTAATACATATTATATTAATCATTTGTTATGGATACAACTTACCGTCGTCTATTTTGTAGAGTTTTCTCTTGGTTACATGATTTACACTGTCGGTTTAAATTAAATTGCTTGCTACATAACGTAGAGTAACTTTACATAAAAAATAATAATTGTAATTAGGAATACAAAAACATGTTTTACAAGTTTATTAGTATTTGTATAGTTAATAGTTACATAACAAACCAATAATTATCTAAACGAAATTAAGGTTGTTAAATAATATAATAATATATTATTTTACTAGTTTTCCTTAACGACAATAAAATGTAAATGTAAAATGAAACACAAAACGCTATATTGTAAATTCAAGTTCGAATAATTTCAGGATTGCCATAGATATTTACGCATTTCACCACAGCTACCTAAATTTGAAGCCATGACATTCTTCTTTAAAATATTTGATAAAAAAACGTTACAGTAAGTCAAACCTAAAAAAAAGAAATAATTATGCTTTCGCCGATTCTCTATTAGAACTTAAGAGAAATAAATCCCTCGTACAATTTAATTTGCTTAACTTACACACAACAGGAGCGCTCGAAAGGACTAAATTTCCCCGATTTTGCCACATTTTTCATTGATGCTACTCTCGTAGAATTAGACGTAGCGTGATGTTATATATAAAAATCATCGATAAATGGACTACTTATACTTGTTTTATAATTTATTTATACGTAAGCATATATAAATAATTATATTAATAATAGCAGTCGCCCGCGACTTCGTCCGCGTGAAAACCTCCTAGGCACCCTTCTAATTTTAAAAACAGACTTTCATATAAATTGCGCTTATTCCCCGCTTCCCCTCTCAATTTAATTTTTTTATAGTTTCCCGTCAACCAATATCCTTCGTCCCGTCCCTTGTACTACAGATCTACATTTTTGTTAAACATTGTACGATATTATAGTACATTAACATTAACAATATATATTTATGGCAAGCTGATGGGTATAAATTGATATTAAATAGTATATTTCACTCTTGAGTCTAGTCTTCAGAATAAACAAAAATAATTTTACAATCCGACACGCAGATCTAGAGATTAGCCCGTTTAAACAAACGAACAAACTCTTCCATGTACTGTAAAGATATTTGAACAAAGATCGAATTATAAATCCATCACCGTATTAACGTTTCGATCATGAAAGCATATCAGTACCAAAATGCTGACCTCTATTCATTACGTATAATATAACACGAAGGAGGTCAACTTAATTTAGACGCCATAGCGGCATATTCGTGCTTTTTAGAAATTTTGTAATATCTCGAAAAATATATAATTAATTAACATACTTTAAAAGCAAATCTTATCTCGATAATATCCTTGTGATTACTAAATAATTTGTTTTGGTAAGGATTTAATTTTAGTTGTATAAATGATGACGTAAACGTAAGCATATGAATTAAATGATTTTTTAAAACAAACAAGTTATATATCTGTTAAAATATAAAAGATAGATATATGCTGTCGCGGACTTTTTTGTAGAACTTTTTAAGATACATAAAGTCCCCATACACTGCTTTCAATTATTCTTAATAGTTAAGGCAGCATACGCGCATAAAGCCGATTCAACAGATTTTTGCGATCCGACTTGCGCGAAAAAAACTGTGATAACTCTGTATGCAAATATTAAATATAGCCTATAACACTCACCGATAACGTAGCATTCTACTGGTGAAAGAATTTTTTAAATCAGATCAGCAGTTCCGAAGATTAGCCCCGACAGATCTTTATTTCCAAACTAACAAACTTTACCTCTTTATAATATTAGTATAGATGAATTAATTATTGATTAAGTACATTTTAACAATAGTAGAACACACAAAGTACAATATTTTGTACTCGTAGAAATTCGTATAACTATAATTAAGTAAATTAAATAAAAAAAAAACTGGAAATATTCGAGCATGGGAGAACTTACGGGACGATATCTCTCTAGTATAAGCTTTTATATTAGGCAACCTGTTAGCCTGTTAGAAAATGTAATAATGTCGTTCATTAGAAATGCTCAACAATCTAATATTCATTATGTTCATCTTTGCCGCGATCGAGTATTTCCAAAAACCTCCTCTAGGGCTCCCTTACTTTTAACTTGTAGACATATCGTACATAGATTGACTGTTAGACTGTTGTTAATTTTATATAATTATATCTAACACTAGGTGACGCCTGCGACTTCGTACGCGTTCAATTTACTTGAGAATTTCAAAGAAAACAAAAGAAGAAAGTAAATAATTTCCTAAACTTAGCAATGTTGAGGAAATATGAAAACCACAGCACTACAGAGAGGCACGACTGAAACACTACGATGTTCTAACTTCTAACCTAACCCTTGGTGTAGGAGATGAACTCTTTCAGAGCATAAATTCCGAAGCAGACCTCGTGAATCGTCCCCAGCCTTGGCGGAACTATAGCCGACCCACCAACCCGTTGAGTGATAGGTGTCAGAAATATAACTCGCACGTCCTTCAAAGGTGAAAACACCATTCCACCCCTAACGCTTCAACGCTTATTGAAAACCAAATTGAGATTTTAGTCATTGACAAATATATAGAGGAAAGCCGCTGCCCGCAACTGCATCAACGTGGAAGGGTTACAGGTAAGTATTTTTATTAAGCCCTTATCTAGATGATAAGCGATAACGTGTAAACCTACCTACACAACATTTTCATAAAGATAGGACAAGCCGTTTCGGAGGTATAAAACTCTCGTGTCACAGTGTATGTTATCGAACTCTAAATTATCGCAGACGAAGTCGTTGGCATCAGCTTGTAAATATGTAACATATTGTGTATGTAACATATGTAACATAAGCAGTTGGTATATTAATCAATATAATTTTTTTACGTAGAAAACAATAAACTTGAATTCGTTATGTTGTTTGTTAAGTGGCTTTTATTTATTATTTTATATAACACCTTCCTACCTCCAATATTTGAAATGAATATACGTATTTAATAATTAGTTTTACAGTATGTATGAATTGGTCCATTGTCTTCCCGTTAAATCTCATAGTTTTGTAATAACATCCATGTATTTTAGACTGGAATTCAGAAATTATACATGGAACTCCACCTACCCAATTATCTTTTTATCCCATTGATGTTTAACTCCATAGACTGACGAGTTCATAGACTGCGCCTTTCTTAGGAACTTCCAAACATCGTACTTCTGAGCCATCTGCATAAAACTATGGCTGAACTCACCCGATGTCGTCAGTATGCATAGTGGCGATTCTAGTGGACGTTCTAACACCTTGAGAATTCATTTTAAACTATGTAACGCAATTCTGTAATTAAACTTGACAGTGTAAGTTTCGAATCCATATTTATTTCTCTCTGTCTAACATGACATTATAGGTAGAGAATTGCTAACATGTGTTATGAGTACCTACCTACCTTATACCTTGGTAGGTACCTACTTTACCTAATTATTTTACGATCATTTAGTTTTATACGAACGCGACATCACACAAGCCAAACTGTCTTCTTCTTTCTTGTTGGCCATGTTTGAAAATAAATATTTAACTAATGTTTTATTATAAAAAGGTATTGAGAAAATTTACTAGACCTTTACCTACTTTAAACTATGGATATCTATCACTAATCTGTGTTGAGTGACACTGACATGGAAGGTCAAAGATGTTTCTTGTGGTGAAGGAAATATTCTTTATAACAAACTATTGGTATATATGTTACCGGAAATGTATGAAAACTAGGAATTGTATACAAATCCTAGGAAATTTATACCATTCCGAAGCTATTAAGGAAATGTATAAAAAAAAATTACGTGTGGCACTCGGAGACTGCCGCGGTAAAGCTATTGCATAGAAGTTAAGCAACATCGGGCGCGGTCAGTACTTGGATGGGTGACCGTCTGAGAACACCGCGTGTAAATTTGCAATTATAATTATATATTTATAAATTTAAATAAAAAAAATTAAATAAAAAAAAAAATTTAAAACAGCCAACATCACGCACGCGGTGTTCCCAGGCGGTCACCCATTCAAGTACTGATCGCGCCCGATGTTGCTTAACTTCGGTGATCGGAAGAGAACCGGTATATTCAACATGGTATGGACGTGGGCGAACAAAGACGCGAATAAGACAATCTGAAAAAACTAAAAAGTATCACCACTGTGCTGGTCGGAGTGGGGGGTGTTAGGGTTTTTTCGTTACGGAATTTCTGGATTCGGTCTCTACGCTCAAGGACCGCGATAGAAGCTATGCAATAGCTTAATATAGTTTCAAAAACTATTTAATACATAAATTTCTTAGGAAATGTGTGGAATTCCTAGGAATTGTATATAATTCCAATATCATATCAGGAAATATATAAAAATAATGCTTTTTGTAATAAAGCACGTTGTTAAAATGAGAATATTAATATTTAGGTTTCTGTAGTCAAATGGCAATAAATGGAACCCTTGTGGCGACCTTCTTGCGACGGTATCAGGATCGTTGGCAGGCCAACGATCCTGATGCCAATTGGAATTCTATCAAAAGAATATTCAAATATATATCAAAAGAATTGTTTAAATCTAATATATAAAATTCTCGTGTCACAGTTTTCGTTGCCATACTCCTCCGAAACGGCTTGACCGATTTTCACCAAATTTTGTATGCGTATTCAATTTTCATTTAATTTTTTTTAATTTTTAATGCAAAACAACGTTTGCCGGGTCAGCTACTTTGAAATATAGAAATAACTACTATTTTTCATTAGAAACAGATTGACAGACTGGAGCCTATGCCGGCAGCAGGTCATTTTGTTATAATTTTATTGTTACTATTTATATATTTGAATACAGTCCTGAACCGAACACGCGCGTTATTTATACCAGCAACCTTCACCAAACCCTTATAGATTCGTGAAGTCTGTCTGTCTCTCCGTCCATGTCACAAAATTTTCCTATGAAATGTGTCTAATATAATTTATTTTATACATTTCTCTTCGATTTTAGGAATACATTTCCTAGGAATTGTACTCAATGACAGATTAACTACATGTCCATTAACGTATACACAAATACCCATTTAACTAAGACAAGGATACGCCATGCGTACCTAATTATCAAATTCACGGCATTTTAAAGCATACCAATGTCCTTTTTGTATATTGACAAGTGAAAAATAAAGGTTCTCATATTTTTCTTTCAGTAAGTGAGTATGTGTCGCGAGTGTTGTACCGGCCGAAACGAAGATAAGAGAGGCTCTATGTCTCTACGACTAAAGTACTCGTTTCTCCTGGCTACGGTTTTTGGCGGGAGCTTCCTTATTATATCTATCAACAAGATTTCAGAAGTTGGATATTTTCTTAACAACTTTGCGTCTATGGACTTCGTTCCGGAACAATTGCTGACGAGTGTTTTTAATGAGAGTTATACGATAAAAACTAAAGGATGCACAATACCTGCTTTAAAATATCTCGGAAAAGACGTCAAAAATCTGGTCCAATACCCAGAAGGTATAAAACCTTGTCCGAAATCCAGTCTCGCATTATTGGCAAACAATAGAACTCACATATGGGTTCAAAACGAAAACAAAGAATACTACAATTTTACTGGCAACGAGTTCTTTGAATGCTGTTATAAATCATTCCATCGTCCCGTATACATCCAAGATATCACGGCAACGAACCTCGACAATCGTGTTAAATATAGTGACTGCAATAAATTTACGAATATTATTAATGTTGTTGACGAATTCGTTAAAATTGAATGTAGTGTAGATGACGTAAAAGTGTACGAACAATATTTTGTGTTCACGCCAAAAAAGAAGTTATCCAAGAATAATCCGATCAACAAAACAGCATACAATGTTATAGTAATGGGTATTGATGCTGTATCAAGACTCAACTTTTACAGAACTATGCCAAAAACATTATCATTTTTTAAAGAAAACGGAGCTGTAGAGTTACTAGGCTACAATAAAGTCGGAGACAATACATTTCCGAATTTAGTACCTATGCTAATGGGAATTTCTGAACAATCCTTAACAACTACTTGCATTCCTCGTGAAAGATCCCCTTTTGACAACTGCCCATTTATCTGGGAATATTTCAAGCAGGCGGGATATTACACAGCGTTCGGTGAAGATAGCTCTAGTCTTGGAACTTTTAACTATGCACAAGCTGGATTCATTGGAACACCTACTGATTACTATTTACATACTTTTATTAATGAAGCAGAGCGCAATGTGGGTGTCAATAAAGACTTCAATTCCTTATTGTGTATGAATGATAAATATTTCTATAAAGTTCTATTAGATTATATCGAAAAACTCACGTTAACTTTAGAAGCTACCAAACTTTTTGGATTTTTTTGGGAAGTTACAATGAGTCATGACTATCTCAACTATCCGATGATCATGGACCATGATTACAGTCATTTCTTTAAACGACTACAAGCCTCTGGTTATCTAAACGGTACTATTTTATTTCTTGTAAGCGATCACGGTATAAGATGGGGTAAAATAAGATCAACCAACCAAGGACGGTTAGAGGAACGCTTACCATTTGTATACGTCTTGACACCTCCATCATTTCGCGAAAAACACCTTCAAGCATATAAAAATTTGAAAATGAACAGCCACCGTCTAACTACACCGTATGATATACATGCCACTCTAGTTGATCTTATTAACATAGACCAAATCGAAAACCGAATGATAGACCTCCGTAGCGAGCAATATTATACGACTAACAATAAAGGTATCAGTTTATTTTTACCCATACCGACAAACCGTACATGTGCTATGGCGAACATTGATGATCATTGGTGCAGTTGCCACAAGGGGACACATCTTCATCCGACGAGTACGATAGCTATGGAACTCGCCGAACAGCTAGTACAACAATTAAACATCATTGTGCACGAGCACAACCAATGTGCTCGCTTGAAACTTGTTAAAATAGTAGAAGCAACGGAAATGGAAGTCAGTTCACCAGAACATGATTTTGAATGGAAGGAATACATGGTCGTGGTGAGGACTGAGCCCGGTGACGGGGTGTTTGAAGGCACGCTACGCAACTCCAGCGAAGGGTGGTCACTAGCCGGCACTGTCAGCCGGATTAACCTCTACGGTACTCAGAGCCATTGCGTTACCAATTATATACTTAAGCTTTACTGTTACTGTACTGAACTTAACTCCTAAGTCATTTATATTTTGTTCGGCAAAACGTACTTGTCACATGACGACTTAGGAACGCTCGCCGAGAATGAAGAGGACATGAGCAGAAGTCAAATTGATTGTTGTATAGATATAGATATACCGGTGAGCACCCATAAACCGTCGCTTAAACCATACTACATACTATGTAGGTATTATAGAGGCGAAAGTTTGTGAGTGGGTATTTTTGTTACTTTGTCACGTAAAAACTACTCAATGGATTTTGATGACACTTTACAATAATATAGCATACATATCAGAATAACACATAGGCCACCTTTTATCCCGAAGGCTTAGCGCGGGTACATCTTGTTTAAATATCTAAAACACCGCTTGCGTTCACACGCGCCCGCTGTAGCGCCCGCCGCACGCCGGCACTCTGATTCGGGCCTGACTTTAACGTAGTGATTATATAGGTACTCTTTGGACCTGACCGCCTGAGTGTTCTAATGAGCGTATTGGAGTTTATATATATAACTATACTAAAGCCAAACTCGATTGAGAATGCTTGTCAACAAACAAATTTAAAATGAAGGTAAAAATCACTAGTCATTTTACACCTATTTTTTATTTAACTTATTAATGACGAATTCATGACAATAAATTAGATTAGGAAGCCTAAAACTAATTTATATATTCAATATTTTTTGAATAAGATTTTATAAAAACGCAAAACATAATTTTAAATTTATTAGGCATAAAATGTGTTGCATTTTCTACCTTCATTTTAAATTTGTTGTTTTTGTTGACAAGCATTCTCAATCGAGTTTAGCTTTAGTATAGTTATGTTTAATTATAGATTAGAGTTAAATATAAATAGTCTATTAAAGTTAAGTATTCTAGTCACCGCAACGTAGGATATAATTGATATAAGTAGGTATAGATTTTATTTAGTAAGTAAAATGTTACTGTGTAACGAAATGTTCAGCAATATATATTTTTTGTCATAAGTAGAAAGAAAAGCATTCCTTTCACGGTTTATAAGTGCTTAGATAAAGTATCAACGTTTTTATGTAGCTCTGCTATATACAATAGCACAAGTTGCTACCGATACCCATGTTTTGTCGCTCAAATTAGCAAACGAACATACAAATTCATTGATGTTAGTGATTACCGTCGCCCATTTTTAACCGACGAAAAAAAACGGAGGAAGTTCTCAATTCGACACGTATATTTTTTTTTTTTTTTATATATGTATAACCACGCATAACTTTTTACAGTGTTGTCCGATTTTGATAATTCTTTTTTTATTAGAAAGGGCATACATCCAAGGTGGTCCCATTGTCCGCATGTTAGGATCTGATGACGATATCCTGGGGAAATTGAAGGAACTCTTCAAATTTTGGAGGCACGCTTACAGCGATTTCGGTTTTTGTCTCAGTATCAGTAGCTTTTTGGCTACTAGTGCCGTATAATATACTATGACAGTATAGCACGAGTACGTTACGTGGCGATAAATCACTAAAAAGTAAGAAATAAAATTTTTTAACAAAAAATAGAACCGACTCAAAGCGCACTAAAAAGTAAAAAATAACTGTGTCATTTAGTTGCTTTAATTTACTTAAGCATATCTAGGAGTCGGTGCCAGCCAAGGTTTCTACTTTCAAGGACGTAACCTAGAACCCACAAACTTCTTTACTACGTAAAATAAATGTTCCTTAAAATTGCTGGCACCGACTTCATAGATATGCTTAAGTAAATTAAAGCAACTAAATGACACAGTTATTTTTTACTTTTTAGTGCGCTTTGAGTCGGTTCTATTTTTTGTTAAAAAATTTTTCTCGTAATACTTGGCCCGGATGCGTGCACTCAGGGTCCGTGGTTGACACTGTTGATCGGAATTCTAACATAATAATTAATAAAAATATATATAAGTAAAAATTATTGTTATAAAAAAATGTTAATTATATAAATAAATCTATACTAATATTATAAAGAGGAAAACTTTGTTTGTTTGTTTGTTTGTTTGTTTGTTTGGTTGTAATGAATAGGCTCAAAAACTACTGGACCGTTTTTAAAAATTCTTTCACCATTCAAAAGCTACATTATCCACGAGTAACATAGGCTAAATTTTATTTTGGAAAAAAATAGGGTTCCGTAAAATATTTGGGTTTTTCTGACACAAGGTGTAAAAAATCAACCAGAAAAGTTACTTATTTTGCGTACGCTGCCTGAACTATAAAAGATAGAACCATAAAATGTTCTAATTTATTGGAGATCTTATAAATATCTACAAAAAAGTCCGCGACACACTATACCTATCTATGTCGAGTGAGGCACAACAACCATTTTTTTATTTAAAAATCTCAATTTTTTTTTGGACTACATTTAAACGCATTTATTTTACTCATGCTATTAATCCTTATCAAAATAAATTATTTCATCACTAAGTACAGTTTATGTAGATAATATTTGGTATTTAAAAGATTAAAATTGGACGTTTGGTTTTGAAGTTATGGCGAAATTAAAATATTACTATTTCTGCGTTGCGAAGTGAGCGTCACAAAGGCAGGGGTGCGCGTGCGGGAGGGGAGTTTAGATCTATGTTATTAATACGATGATGAATTAAGAATTCGATCTTTGTTCAAATATCTATTTAGTACACGGAAGAGTTTGTTCGTTTGTTTAAACGGGCTAATCTCTATCTGCGTGTCGGATTGTAAAATTATTTTTGTTTATTCTGAAGGCTAGACTCAAGAGTGAAATATACTATTTAATATTAATTTGTACCCATCAGCTTGCCATAAATATATATTTTTAATGTTAATGTACTGAAATGTCATACAATGTTTAACAAAAATGTAGACCTTTAGTACACGGGACGGTACGGAGGATATTGCTTCACGGGAAACTATAAAAAAATTAAATTGAGAGGGGGAGCGGGGAATGAGCACACTATATGTGCCTTTACACATTTTGTATGAAAGTCTGTCTTTAAAATTAGAAGGGTACCTAAGAGGTTTTCACGCGGACGAAGTCGCGGGCGACTGCTAGTATTTTATAAAATAAAAAGCTTATTTACTCCAAGACTTTGTTTGTTTGACCCTTTTGACCTTGTACTAATGCGTTCAATAGTTTTGCATCAATTTCAATCAATAAAATAAACTGAAATCAAAATTTTAGATAGACCTTAGCATTTTGGCTACATTGCAGCCTTAAAGAAACTAAAATAATGGTAAAGATTAATGTCCGGAACGTAAAATAAGAGTCTTTTCGAAACTAGATGAACACGGTAAAAGTTAGCAAAAATAAAAATAGTCTGATTTTCTGGTAGACAATTATACCTACATTATTTCTGGTTAGGGCTATGTTATCAGCTCAAAAACGATAGAACCCACAACCTGAAAGCCTATAAATATGCATACTCTATGTTTGTCTTTGCTCAAGATGACAATGTCAATTGACAACTGTCACTGTCAATATTGAATGTTACAAAAATAATATGCAATTTTATTAATTTTCAATTGCATTTTAAGAAAAATATGTATATAGTTTGATAGACTTCGTCATTTCCTTTTGTAACACAAATGGCTCTGCCGTTCAGAATTTTATTTATAAATAATTCATTTTTTCGAAACATAACCAAACCGGTAAAATGGAGTGTCCGGAAAAACTATCCTGCAAGAAATTTTTGCAACGGCGTACGATATCAAAACACTATTCTAGACAAGCACTTCATAGCGGAAAAAGAAACTCGGTTGATAGGGATACATATTCGACAATGTACGACTCAAAGTGGCGAACCAAAGACTCCGTCTGAACCAGAGAAGAAGCCAGGGCTCATACAAAGGTTTAAACAAATGTATAAAGATTACTGGTACGTTCTTCTACCTGTGCACATGACAACATCAGCTATATGGTTTGGTGGCGCTTATTATTGTGTAAGAAGGTAAGTTTATATATGTTTTGCACATACTTTGGTTTATTGCATCATCAAATTGAATTTTCCTGGTTTGTATATTACACCTGTACCTACCTACAATACACTAATAGTAATTTAGTTAATTTGATATAGTACCTACATGAATTTTAAAAGAAAATTGAAAATCAAGCAATCATTCCACTGTGTAACTCTGTAATCCCTGTTGTAATACACAAATACTACAAATTATTTAAAAAGTAAATTTGCATATATTTGTAATTATTTTTTTTTTTTACCTTTCAGTGGAGTAGATGTTGTAAGCCTATTGGAATCATTAGGTGTGAGTGACAAGCTGCTAACACCACTGAAAGAGACTGGTGCAGGATACTTTGCACTAGCGCTGGCCTGTTACAAACTCATTACACCACTGAGATATGCTGTAACTGTTGGTAATCATATTACAGATAAATTATTCCAGTTAGGACTTTACAAGTACAGATGTAGAGCTTTATATAATTCTGTATTGTTTTATACTTTTTGCAATTCACGAAGGTGAGTGAGCTTTACTTGTGGTTGAACATGTATATGTACATTGCCATAGTGTGTGTTTGATGGAGGGATTAGTTAGACAGTACTTTGTGGCTTGTGTGGAAACAGCAAGCACAAGTGACTGTTGCGACATTTCAGTCCCAACAAGACTAAGGCAATATACATATACAACCACAAGTAAAGCTCAGTAGCTTTCGTGAATTGCAAAAAGTATACCTTGTAATAGTGCAAAAAGTAAGAAGACATGACTGTCATAGACAACAGACTAGGCTGTGAAAATGGCTATACAATGAAGTACATTGTACTAAAAATCAATTTGTACTGTTGTGTTTGTTGTTGTATACCTGTTGGTGTTGTTTGATATCACTCTTTAGTGAAATGTCCATCTAGCATTAATATATCCACAATATTGTATGTCTGTAGTTTCTGTGTTGGTTATTCTAAGCTTACTTTGAGATGAGTTGACTGTAATGTTCAAAACTCACCAGAGGACATTATAAATAATTATTTTAAAAGTTAAACTCTAGTAATGTTTTTTTTTTATATAGGTGGAACCACATATGCTATCAACAGACTGACAGCCATTGGTTGGATCAAACCAGTCCCGTCACGAGAAAGACTGAAGGAAATGCTTCAAGAGAAGAAGGAAATGTTGCAAGAAAAAAAGGACAATTTACAAGATAGATTTCAAGAAAGCAAACAGCATTATCAGACTCAAATACAAGAAAAGAAGACACAAGTAATGGACGAAATGCGACGGTATAGATCCGAAATGAAAAATATAAAAGATAAGGTTAAAAAATCATAAATGTGAAGGGTTCCTGTTTAAAAAGTTTAAGAAAGTTCACAAATATCTGGATGCCTTCTTCATCTATTTATAATTTACTTTATGAACTGGGAAGTTAAAAAACTTTTATACAATAGTTTTAAATTATTTATTGTTAAAAAGTATATAAATACAAAAGTATTATATTTAACAAAGTTATCTTTATTTATTGAAAATCAATTATGATAAACACATTTCAATTATCAAAATGTACAGATATCATAAACTAAATAGATTAAGTACCTACATAACAGGACAGCACATGACTGGAATGTTTTGATGGTGCTATTGTTCTTCTAGTTTATAGTCGAGCATGTATACTGTATAAATATAGTAAAATGGTAGTCATTAATAGAGCCAGATGTGCTGTCTCTTGTAAGAAAATAAAAATAATAAATGCATCAGATTTAAAATGAAAAAAATAAATTTTGTCATTTCCCTGATAGAGCAGTTAAAATAGTGTAGCCAGTTGAGTATGCAAAGTACTGGGCAACCATTAGTAATTGTTTGTTCTTTAGGTGTCTTGTGTACCATAAAGACTATAAACTGAGGGTATTTTTAAAGTTTCACAGCCCCGAGGGGTCCCCTGGCAACCGTCAGGCAAATAATGACAGCTGTCATTATAGCTCCGTCGCTACCCGGGTAGCCGCGGGCCTCAAAGAAGGTTTGAATGTCAGGCCCACAGGGGTTAAAATACAGTTTTAGTAAATTTACATTTCATTTAAAAAAAATAATTTTAATAAAAAAAATGTAAATATGTCAATATTTTAGGCATAATCCGATTTTCAAAGTATCAAATGAAAAATTATACCTTCCACACATTTTGCACACCCAACTTTGTGATCTAGCCAATGACAGTAAAAGATTATTATGCAATTAAAATCATAATTATATCAATTTGAGCCCTTAATTAAAAATGTACTGCGTCTATTACTGAATTCAAAAGCTACCAATAAGCGCAAATTATTGTTATATTTATATCACATAAACATTTGTAGGCAAAAACCATTCCTGGCTCCATTAAATTACATTTGATTATATCAATACCTATCTAAGAATCTTCATGCACAGTGATGGGGCAAGTTTACGATCTTTTGTGAAGCACAAAAACCACTTTTTTTATCTCTCCTTTCCTTGCACATACTTTACTATACACCCTGCATATTGTCAATAATATTGACAATATTGCGTGTGTGCTGTTTAGCCTACATGCGCACTACAAGCTACAAATTCTTGACTTCTCCCAAAAGCAGATAAAACAATTTAGATTAAAACTGTAATACCGATAATAATAATTACAGTCGTTTTTTAAGGTGTATACTTCCCACTAACATTAATCTTACATACATACATAACATCCCTTATTCCCATAGGGGTAGGCAAGACCACATCCCTCCATTTGCCACGGACCTTGCATACTTCCTTAGCTTCTTCCACTCTCATTAATCCTTTCATACAAGATCGTTGGTTTAGGGTACTCTTGTCCTGGCCATTATTTAAAATGCCCTGAATTTGGTCCAGGAACATTCGCCTAGGTCTTCCACTTCCACCATTTCCAATCACTCTCGCCTCATAAATCTCTTTTGTTAATCTTCTTTCATCCATTTTCTCTACATGTCTAAACCATCTAAGCATCGCTTTTTCAATTTTAGTCACTACATCTTCTTTTACACCACACTTCTCTTATTCTTAATTATATTATTTAAATATAATTATTTTGTGATGTTTTATGTAGTTGTGGTTAACCTACACAAAGAATCTGCTGTGTGTCAATTAATAATACTTAATTACCCTCAATTCCCAGCTTAGGCCGATCAATCTTCGAAAGTGTGTCTTCCATACCACATGACATAAATTGTACGTAGTTGGTATTGCCAGTAGCCATAAAATGAAAATTGAATTGAATAAGAACTTATTGCTAGAAAATATGCACATATTACAAGGTGAATGAAACAATACTGTCTCATGAGACGTACGCTTGTTTACTATGCACGGCGCGAGACCATGGTCAACACCTTGCCCCACCACTGTTCATAGATACATTAAAACTAATTAATTTATTATAATCTACAAAAAAGTTTTTTCTCAGTCATACTAAAACATCACTACAGTACCGCCAGTTTAAATCCCATTTCCGCTTAAACTACACACAAACGAACATGTCGAGTTGTCCAAGGATATCTACCGTTAAAGCTATTGATTCACTTCCATCTAAATAATTATATATCTACTAAATATTTTTTCTAACAATGAAACACAGTTACACATTGAGCGTAGTATGATATATAACTATGCGATATTTGTTTACTACGTTCGATACTGTTCTGTAACATGCTCTCTATAACATTTTGTGACTTTGTTCTGACATTGTAGTCCAAAAAATTAAATTTAATAATTTAATTTTTATTTAATTTATATAATTTTTATTTATTATTATAATCGACCTGCTAAACTTTTTAACAATACACATATCATTCGGGATTGTTATTTCTCAATAGGAACAAAATGCTACTATACAAGGCTGTATGGGTTTTAGGGTTCCTTAATTTTAAATGAAACAATCGTATTCTATGGTGCACCATGAAAGCTAGCGCATAAATTGTCGATTTATATACATATCGCACTTAAACCGTAACACACTTTTATTGAATAGAAGCAGGCCTTACTTCGCTGAAGTTTGTTATGATCAATGGATAATTTATTTTGAAAATGTTAAAACTAGTAGCTCTTACTTTGAAGTTGCAACATGGCAACAGACAAAAAATTTGGCGAGATTAATGTATGATATGATAGTTACATGAAAGATGATGGGGAAAGGGAACTTTTTTTTAGAAAGCATGTGTATATGGGGAAAAAATATATTTTTTGAATAATTTAATATTTCAGCCCAGTGTAATCTTTTGTACTGTTGTCAATACAATAAACTCTGTAACATGTGGTCAGACACAAGGTAAATGCAGCCTTCCAGACTATAGTATAGTAACGATAGCCTGCCTTTTGATTAAAATGTTATAACAATTTAAAAAATCACAGCTTTCAGCAACATTAAGTCTGTATTTAAATGAAGCGATATTGAAACAAAGTATATCGCGTCATTTAGATATATTTAAATTGTTTTTATCTGGCACCTCCACACATTTATACATTGGTTAATATTTATTTACCTGTGAATTTAGACAAGATGTCATTTCGTTCACTTTCAGTGTCGACAAGTACAGAGATAAGTCAATAGACAAGTTATGGACATGCTGTTGTAAGTTCAAAGATATTTGAAGACATCATTTTATCACTAAAACATACTGGCTATATATAAATTTGCAACAAGGCGAGTTGCATAAATAAATATTATGGGACAATAACCACATCACTATATAGCCCCAAACTAAGCGTAGCTGGCTTGTGTTATGGGTGCTATGATAACTGATAAATATTTATATATATATTATACTTAAATACTTGTATAGATAAACACTCTGGCACTGAAAAACATCCATGCTCAACACACAAACATTTTTCCAGACGTGGGAATCGAACCCACACACACATGTCAAATTGGTTTATTTAGTCAAAATGTATAGAGGCACCAGACAAAAATAATGTATGTACAGATTTAATGTAGAAGCATTTGTTTCAAACACATAAGTGTGTGCTGACTTAGCCCATGTACTGGTAGGAGGCCGGCGAGAGGTGCGGCGCGGGCGGCATGCCCGGGCCCGTGGCAGCGCCGATCGTGGACAGGTGACATGCCCGGCACATTAACTTGCCTGGAAATAAAAAAATATACTTTGTGCTTCTATATTCGTACACACGCAGTGGCGTTCACAAGGTTAATGGCTGCAGGAAGCAGTTTCAGCTTAGTTTGACATCTAACCTGTATGATCACTACATATTAAAATAAACCCCGCGCCGCGTGTCTCTTTGTCTATTCGCGATAAACTCAAAGACTTGAACGAATGTGCGGTTTTCACTAGTAGATAGTGATTCCTGTAGCAAAATTGTTCCTCTTTATTAGAATTACAAAATATCCACAACGAAAAGATAGACATATCCATGTCTATCTTTTAAAGATCTTATCTTTAAATAAAATTTTTAACAAAAAATAGAACCGACTCAAAGCGCACTAAAAAGTAAAAAATAACTGTGTCATTTAGTTGCTTTAATTTACTTAAGCATATCTATGAAGTCGGTGCCAGCAAGTTTAAGGAACACTTATTTTACGTAGTAAAGAAGTTTGTGGGTTCTAGGTCTATTTTTTGTTAAAAATTTTATTTCTTACTTTGTAGTGATTTATCGCCACGTAACGTACTCGTGCTATACTGTCATAGTATATTATACGGCACTAGTAGCCAAAAAGCTACCGATACCGAGACAAAAACCGAAATCGCTGTAAGCGTGCCTCCAAAATTTGAAGAGTTCCTTCAATTTCCCCAGGATATCGTCATCAGATCCTAACATGCGGACAATGGGACCACCTTGGATGTATGCCCTTTCTAATAAAAAAAGAATTATCAAAATCGGACAACACTGTAAAAAGTTATGCGTGGTCATACATATAAAAAAAAAAAAAAAAAAAAAAAAAAAAATATATATATATATATATACGTGTCGAATTGAGAACCTCCTCCGTTTTTTTTCGTCGGTTAAAAAGGGTCACATATTTTTTATAAAAGTATGTAGAAGTATACACAATTTTGGTCGCGGCATCTGCTGATTTAAAAAAAAATAAAACTACTTTAATGAGCATTCTAGTTTAATGCAGTGGTGCAGTTAATAATAAAAATTAAAATCAATTTTATTTAGTTAAGATTTTAGCTGGATGTTTTTAACATAAGCTATGCTTTTACGCTACTATGGAGTGCACACTGCTTAGTGTGTTGATTTTATCTAAGAGGTGTATGACAAGGGAGACCTTAATTGACCAACTGGTAACTTTGAAATTCAAATTCAGCAGCGAAGCATAGTAGCAACAGCCTCCCAAAATGCTCTAAAAATTTGTGTTTTAGTGTTTTGATTTGTAAAGATTTCTCTATGGTTACTCTACTCTGATAGGGCTCAACTGATTGACACTTACCAGCTAGTGGATAGCAGCGCTTGTCGGGCTCGTCGGTGAGCTGCATGCCGCACACGCAGCACATGTAGCAGTCCACGTGGAAGTCGCGGTCCATGGAAACCACGCGCACCGTCTCGTCCGTGCCCTCCACTGGGGTGATACCTGCGGAGCAATACTGCTAATGTAGAACAGGAAATATGTCTAGCAGTTATTTATTTATATATATGCTTTGACATATTTTTTTCTTGAATAATCGCGTGTGAAGGACGGACGGACGGAAGAGTTCCAATTTACCATTATGGTAAAAATTCTTTAATTACTATTCATGACATAAAAAATAAAAGTTTATTAATTAAAATTATTTTCAATTCAAAAATGAAGGAATTCAAATATTAAACAACAAAATAACTCTATGCAGTCATTGTTCTAAAACATTATTGACGTGTATTCTCTCAGTAAGCTAATATGAGACTGAATGCGATTAGAAATCTTTTCGCGTTTTAGGTCTCTTTTGGTTCAGACACTTTTTATCGCTGACCCGAAGTCCATAGTATTAATATGCCAATGTATATATGCTTTATTTCTACACTTCTTTGGTTATTTTCACCATACATCATTTTTTTATTCTAGTTCTAGTTTATAATAAGTTTCTACCCTATTCAAATCTATACTAATATTATAAATTATTATAAGTATAGATGTGAAAATACCTTTGACTGTTTGTTACTCAGTTACGCCTAAACTACTGATAGTTCAATTCATTAAGACGCGCCCCACTATTTCTCGCGAGGGGAAACCGAAGGGTGCGGGGAGTACAGTTCGAACATCAGTCTCGAGTCGACCACGGCTCGGTGTACACGGGCTATTGTAGGTTGTATCGCTGCGTGTCATGACCGAACGGAATTATGCTCTACTTAATTTTTTTATCAATATTATATTTATAATGTCAAAAAAACGTATCGTATGATGATAAACTACACATTTAAATGTGACTTAGCCAGAAGAATCGTTCCGTTGCCCATTCCTTCAGGTTGACCGACTCGACTTTAATTTTTCTACAAAGGTCACTTGATTGGTTTGTTACTGCCAATATAGATTTTCCAAATTAGCTTAGCAAAAGAGCTTTGGTATTTGTACTATATATACATTGGTACTATCCTACTAAAAAAACAGTCAAGCGATTTAGCGTTCGGTACGGTATCGTGTAGAAACTAAAGGAATGTAGATTTCATGCTACTCCTAACAAGTTAGCCCGCTTCCATCTTAGTTTACATAAACTAACTTGTAATGAATCAAAATAATAATAGATATCATGGGTTCACGCTTTACAAAAACGCTAGGGGTATGGTAGACAAGACAGCGTGGAATTGAGCTCAATCATTAAACTGTTTAAACAAAAGAAAAATAGATATACTAGGTACCTATCTGAGATGATTGTGGGTATGTGTGTTTTTAAGATATTTTTAAATGGGTTAATATATATGTCTATAAGAAATTAGACTAGAGACTTAGAATAGATTATTGTAATATTGTAATAGACGTCATTGTCTGTGGATGTAATTATTTTTGGTATGTCACGAGTTTTTTTATGAAAGTAATCGAAATAGAACTAATTGTTAATCATTTAATGAGAGATATGTGCTTACTTAAAACTTTAACACAAAGTTAAATTTAATTTGATTTGATAAATGAATGAATGATTGATTTGTTTTAATACTCCAACCAATAAAAGAGTCGGGCGCCAAAGTCCTAGTAGAGTATTTACACCATCTTGAGGGGAATAAAGGAGTTGGGTAGTTAGTTTGTGTCTGGAGTGCGGTGAGGATATTTAGTCGAGTTGGACCAGTGTAAAAGTGTTTTTAAGAAGTAAATTAAATTAGGGAGTAAAGTGATGGGTGTAAATAAACTACTGTTCTGAATCTTTATAATACGTCAGGAATTATAAAAATCTATTTCATGTATCAAAACATTGTAAACTTGCAATATATCTGATCGTGAAGACAAAGTCTTTGTAACCCTAGAAAACGCCCAAGAGATTAAGAACCACTAAAGATGATGTCAAGGAGAATTGTTATACTCCGATATATATATTAACCTATATCACAATATAATTTTGCTGTGCAGGACCAACACGACATATTCATTTTTAAAAAATGAGTTAAAATGAAGTAGAGCATACTGCTAGTCATACATGACATTCTTGTTGACATAATTAACTTGACACTTTGTGTGAGTGTGCACACATTGCTACTCGTTACGTAGTAATAGAACTCACATTCTTGCAGTTTTTATTGTACACTTGCACTGTAAGCGTTTGAAAAACAAAACACTACGAGCCATCGTGGATTGACCAAGCGTAGATTGACCACTGAACTGATTTAAATGAAATTTGGTACAGAGATAGTCTACCACCTGAGGAGCGACATGGACTTTTTGCGGAATTCTGCGCTAGTATTGAATATATAAACTTAGCATGTACTAACCTTTGCCACAGCTAGCACATTTAGGTGCAAACATGCGATGGTAATCATTTACACAGTAGATCTTGTTATCAACATCCACAGTGAAGGGGACTCCATCCAGACACTCGTTGCAGATGCAACAGCGGAAGCAACCAGGGTGGTATGACTTCCCCATAGCTTGTAAAATCTGTAGAAAATCAAATTCATACAAAATATTAAATTAATCAGATCCCAAGTGGCCACCGGGTGTCATTTCCAGTTCCCTTTCACCTGTGCCTAGGGTCTGTTAATGTCAAGTCAAGGACTATGATAACTCTCAATCTATACCAAGTTATAGATATAAATACAACCAAATAAGTTTGTTCAATGTTTACTAAATTGGGAACAGATAATTCAAACTGATAAGAACTAATAGTGCTCTACATGGAGTAAAGACAAACCTAATGTGTGTGCTAGAAAAATAATATAATCATTGCATTAAAACCTTATCAACAGTGAACCACAAGTTATCTACAGAACTGCAGCACATCGTTACATGATATAAAACAAAGTCCCTTGCCACATCTGTCGGCCTGTCTGTTCATGATAAACTCAAAAGTCTACTGATCAGATTTTCTTGCGGTTTTCACCAATGGGTAGAGTGATTTCTGATAAAGGTTTTAATATATATTTTGTAAAGGTTTTGTATAAATTGGCGCAAATATGATGATGAAATTGTCAGAAGAATGGCAACTTTGATCGAATACATGTATCATCTTTTATGATAGCTTGTTGCCTTGTTCTTTCATTGAAAAAGGATTTGAACTTGTTTTTTGTCTTCTTGGTATTCTTAAAAGATTGCAACTATTTTATTTGGGAGCAAAGTCACAGACATCTGCTAGTGTATTATAATTTGTAATAAATAATAAGAAGTCTTACCATTTCCATTATTAGGTGGCCACATATTGCACATTTCTCTGCAGTTTGTTGAAATCCAGAATACTGAAAATTATAGTAGGTTTTAATAATAATTTATAATGACTGAATAATAAATAAACAATGATGTAAATCATTTAAGCCACTGTAAATACTAAATTCATTGAGAACACCTAAATCTCTAACTCTTTCCACTTTCTTCTATCTTTGGCAGTTCTAAGTCATGGAAAATTTTTAGTTACTAAAGGCATTTGAATTTGAAATACAAAATTCTGGAGAAACTTTGGATTTACATCTTGATCAAGTCTTATTTCTATGAAAAAATTTTGCTTGTCTTTGACAACTGAAATTTTTTTTAATGCCTAAACTATTTTTATAATAAAGTTAGTTTAGGTTTAGGCAAGAAAAGATACCAAACACTTAGAGAGTTACTTTTTAAGAGCTTAAAAATTCTTTATAATTAAAAATGGCTGTCACATCTAGTTAAATGTTTTTTTTGTTTATTCACAAAAGATGAAATAAATTATTATTCAGTAAACTGAATTCCTCATTTTATTCATTTGAATCATCCTCACCAAATAATCTTCTTCACAATATACTTTTCCATGTACATTATAGAATGCCTTGCCCCTCAAGGCTCGTCCACATGAGCAGCATATGAAGCAGTTGGTGTGGTACAGGTTCCCCATAGCCTGGCATGCTTGCCCTGCACCAGTCACACCGGCACCACAGGTATGACATATACCTGAAAAAAAACAAAAATATTTCATTCCACAAGGTTCAATTATGTCATTTCCTCTACTTGACATATATGTTTCAAATGTATCTTAAGCCACAATTATAATATTATGGTTCATACCAAAGTATTCTCCTTCCTCATCCTGTCTCTCCATTTCTTCTTCCAGCTGACGTGTCAGTTCTTCTATTTTGCGCTGTGCTTCACTAGGCCCCGGTGGGCGAGGTGGTGTAATACTGTAGGGGAGAAGGCTCTTCCCGCGTCCTCCTGAGCCTCTAGAACCTCCGGACAGTTGAGACACTGAACTAGGAGTAGGACTGGGTGCAGGAGACTGCACAGGTGAACACATCGATGTTAACCCGGAGGCCATGTTACGGGAACTTATTGACTCAGATGCTAGAGACACATTGTCCTTGTTTGCTGCAGCCACAGCAGCAGCGGGGGATCCTCCAGTCATACAAACATAGTCTGACCCATTAGTATCCTCGACTATTTGCATTCTATTAGGAATAGGTTTAGGGTTAGTAATATAACTACCATTGACAGCCGGCTTCACTTTTCCCAAACCATTTCCCACTGTTGGCTTAGGGTGAAAGTATTTTGGAGCAATGACAGCGCCCTGAACCTCTGTAGCAATATTTGCCTTAGGTCTTTGAGCACTGGGCGCAATAGATGCATAAATAGCAGTTGATGGAATTGTCACAACTTTATCATCAAAACTTACAGAGTTGTTACTCTTTAAAAGGGCACTGACATCAGTGTATTTTGGTGGTGCAGACTTCATAACAGTATAATCACTACTGGAGTTATCTGTTGAGATGTAAGGTGGCGGTGGAGCCTTGTCTACTTTAGTCTTGTCGTTCAACAACTTCTGCGAGCTGTTTCGATTTAATGTGGTGTTGGGAACCTGGGGCCCGGGTACTGAACCCTGCTGTAAATATTGCTGGTCAGGGTTGGCTTGCACTTTATAGTCAATCTTTTTATCATTTTCAGGACAAAGCATATTCTCATAGAGCAATGGATTCAACTTGGTTTTGTTGTTAACAGGAACCTGTGGCTGTGCTTTGCTGTACCGGGTGTTGTAGTAGCCGTCGGTGGCGAGCGGCGAGCTCTGGTACAACTGGTGATAGTATGGCGGCTGCGGAAGCTGCTGCTCGCCGTAATACTCGATATTTTCGTATACTGGCGGTGGATACTGGGTATTTGTATTACCTGGTATTTCGTACAAATCTTCAGTTTGATAACTGAGCGACCTCTGCGAAATGGAGTCTATAGATCGCGTAGGGCTGGCCGGAAGCGCTGCCGTGTTAATATCGCGTTTATTGATTGACGCTATGGTCTCCACTCGTTTAGGAGTCGCAAACTTTGAGGACGCTATTACATTTGAGCGTTCGTAAAAGCTGTAATCTTGCCGATTGACGGGAGCATTGTCTAAAGTGAAGCTCTCTATTGCACCGACGGGTCTGGGCTTCGTTTGAGAGTTTATGTTCGAAGTCGAAGCGGAGTGCGCTTGCTCAGTATCATTATCGTCTTTGTTGGATATTTTCAAATCTTGCAAACCCAAAACGCACCGTTGCTCCTCGGAATTATTTCTTCTTGAGGAATCCATAATCAGACAATATTGTAAAAAATTTAACAACACAAGCAAAAATTACACAAAAATCGTACTTATATGATTCATAATCATTTTGTTCTCGTAATCTTCAACAAAACATTGTAAAAATACTTATAAAAAACAAAATTAGTGATGTGAATGTGATTAATATTCAGTATCTTGATTATGCTGCTTGGTTATGCCGAATACCAATATCGAATAAATAGGTGTGTACCACCAGACGAAGCACTGTTACTGTAAAAAAAATTGCTCTTATTAATTAAAGGACACTAAATCTTTTATTTATTTATTTAATCTACTGGGTACCCAGCGGATTTACCAAGGTAGATCGCATTCCCCTCCGAGTGTAAAAAAGTGCATAATGCATCGCTAAATTAATAAATTTTAAGTTACTCGAATATATTATTTTAGACATCTGTTGATGAGTTAGTCAGTGATATTTTGCTTTTAAATGCATGAATTGTTACTATAGAAATTACATAAATATCGTATTGTTGCAATAGGTTCCGATTAACGATTTCAAAATAATATGTCACGAATTTTTAATTAGACTCTTTCGTTAGTTCCGTACCGTATTGTTTAATAATTCAATATATTAAAAAAAAGTAGGCTTTTTATGAAATATATTACACTTTTCGAAAATTCTGCATTTCAAATCAGTTATTCGAATATTCACCGATTAATTCCAACGTTGCGGTGCTTATTCCAATCACTAGTTTATTTTGACAAACAAAGACTATGATCAAAAATTCGACAATGAGGATCCGATTTTGACATCTGTTATATTTTTTGTACTCTATGGACTGTACTTCGCGAACTTTTATTTCTTAATTCTTAATATTTTAATTAATCTGTGGTGTCGTCATCTAGCCGAGTGGTGGCTGGTGACGCTTTTTATATTTTTCAATATCATCTAAATCTAAAATAATAAAGCGTAATAAAGCTTTTTTCAAAACGCACATTAGCGATAGTGACCTAATTTCACAAGTAAACGTGATGAAATCCATCACATCGCTGAACTAGTTTGTTTAATACTTCGATTTCAAATCCACTTGCAACATGTATGAAACAGAAGACGATCAGTATGAGGAGGAAGAGGTTGAAGAAATATCATCTGAGCTCTGGCAGGAAGCCTGCTGGATTGTAATCAACGCTTACTTCGACGAGAAAGGTTTAGTAAGACAACAACTTGACAGTTTCGATGAGTTCATACAAATGTCCGTGCAACGTATCGTGGAGGATTCACCACCCATAGAACTGCAAGCCGAAGCACAGCATTCGTCCGGTGAAATCGAAACACCGCCGAAATATCATTTGAAATTCGATCAAATCTACCTCTCTAAACCCACTCATTGGGAAAAAGATGGTGCCCCATCTCCTATGATGCCTAACGAAGCGCGTCTACGCAATTTGACGTATTCGGCTCCGCTTTATGTCGACATAACAAAAACTATTGTTAAAGAGAACGAAGATCCTATTGAAACCCAACATCAAAAAACTTTCATTGGCAAAATTCCCATAATGTTGAGATCAACATATTGTCTACTCAGCAATTTGACAGATCGTGATTTAACTGAATTAAATGAATGCCCTTTAGATCCTGGTGGCTATTTTATTATAAATGGATCTGAGAAGGTTTTGATTGCTCAAGAGAAGATGGCCACCAACACAGTGTATGTTTTTAGTATGCAAGGTGGAAAATATGCATACAAGACTGAAATCCGTTCATGTCTTGAGCACAGCTCAAGACCCACATCTACTTTATGGGTCAACATGATGGCAAGGGGTGGACAAAGTATCAAGAAGTCTGCAATTGGTCAAAGAATTGTTGCAATTGTACCATACATAAAACAAGAAATACCTATTATGATTGTATTTAGAGCTCTGGGGTTTGTAGCGGACAGAGACATTTTGGAGCACATCATTTATGATTTCGATGATCCAGAAATGATGGAAATGGTTAAGCCTTCCTTAGACGAGGCATTTGTGATACAAGAACAGGGTGTTGCACTCAGCTTTATAGGTGCCAGAGGAGCACGTCCAGGTGTCACAAAAGAAAGGCGTATCAAGTATGCTAGAGAAATTTTACAAAAGGAAATGTTGCCACATGTTGGAGTATCTGACTTCTGTGAAACAAAAAAAGCATATTTTCTGGGTTATATGGTACACAGACTCCTTCTAGCTGCATTGGGTCGCCGTGAACTTGATGACAGAGATCACTATGGCAATAAAAGACTTGATCTAGCTGGTCCCCTACTTGCTTTTTTGTTTAGAGGACTTTTCAAAAACTTGTTGAAAGAAGTGAGAATGTATGCACAGAAGTTTATTGACAAAGGCAAGGACTTCAATCTTGAGTTAGCTATAAAAACCAAGATAATTACTGATGGACTGCGATATTCCTTGGCCACAGGTAACTGGGGTGATCAAAAGAAAGCTCACCAAGCCAGAGCAGGAGTATCTCAGGTGTTGAATAGATTGACTTTTGCTTCTACTTTATCTCACTTGAGACGTGTTAACTCACCAATAGGTCGTGATGGCAAATTGGCCAAACCTCGACAACTGCACAATACTTTGTGGGGTATGATTTGTCCTGCAGAAACTCCTGAAGGTGCAGCTGTAGGCTTAGTGAAAAACTTAGCACTGATGGCTTACATTTCTGTTGGAAGTCAGCCATCTCCAATATTGGAGTTCTTGGAGGAATGGTCAATGGAAAACTTAGAAGAAATAGCACCCTCAGCAATTGCAGACGCAACTAAAATATTTGTAAATGGTTGTTGGGTAGGTATTCATAGAGATCCTGAACAACTTATGGCTACCTTGCGTAAGCTGAGACGCCAAATGGACATTATAGTTTCAGAGGTGAGTATGATAAGAGACATCAGAGATAGAGAAATCAGAATTTATACTGATGCAGGCAGAATCTGCAGGCCTCTACTCATTGTTGAAAATGGGGCTTTGTTATTGAAGAAAAAACATATTGATCAACTTAAAGAAAGAGATTATAATAATTATGGATGGCAGAATTTAGTAGCCAGTGGTGTTGTTGAATATATTGACACTTTAGAAGAGGAAACTGTAATGATTGCTATGAGCCCTGATGATTTGGCCCAAGTTAAAGAATATGCCTACTGTACCACTTACACCCATTGTGAAATTCACCCTGCAATGATTTTGGGCGTTTGTGCATCCATTATACCATTCCCAGATCACAACCAAAGTCCCAGAAATACTTATCAAAGTGCTATGGGTAAACAAGCTATGGGTGTCTACATCACAAACTTCCATGTCAGAATGGACACACTTGCTCATGTGCTATATTATCCGCACAAACCTTTGGTTACAACCAGATCCATGGAGTACTTGCGATTCAGAGAATTACCTGCAGGAATCAATTCCATTGTTGCTATTTTATGTTACACTGGTTATAATCAAGAAGACAGTGTTATTTTAAATGCATCTGCTGTAGAAAGAGGTTTCTTTAGATCAGTGTTTTACCGTTCCTATAAAGATTCAGAATCTAAAAGAATTGGTGATCAAGAAGAACAATTTGAGAAGCCGACGAGACATACCTGCCAAGGAATGAGAAATGCTCTGTATGACAAATTGGATGATGATGGAATTATTGCTCCTGGTATAAGAGTGTCAGGTGACGATGTTGTTATTGGTAAAACAATAACATTGCCTGAAAATGATGATGAATTGGAAGGCACTACTAAACGCTACAGTAAACGTGACGCTTCTACATTTTTACGTAACAGTGAAACCGGAATTGTTGATCAAGTAATGTTGACGTTAAATAGTGAAGGCTACAAATTTTGCAAGATCCGCGTGAGATCTGTGCGTATTCCACAAATTGGCGACAAGTTTGCCTCCCGCCACGGACAGAAAGGTACCTGTGGAATTCAATACAGGCAAGAAGATATGCCATTTACTTGTGAAGGGCTCACACCTGATATTATTATCAACCCACATGCCATTCCGTCTCGAATGACAATTGGTCACTTGATTGAGTGCATTCAAGGAAAGGTTTCTTCCAACAAAGGTGAAATTGGTGATGCAACCCCATTCAACGATGCTGTAAACGTGCAAAAAATATCGTCTCTGTTACAAGAGTATGGATACCATTTACGTGGTAATGAAGTGATGTACAATGGTCACACTGGAAGGAAAATAAATGCTCAAGTATTTTTGGGTCCAACCTATTATCAACGTTTGAAACATATGGTGGATGATAAAATCCACTCTAGAGCAAGAGGCCCAGTCCAAATATTGGTAAGACAACCTATGGAAGGAAGAGCTCGCGACGGAGGATTGCGTTTTGGAGAAATGGAGCGCGATTGCCAAATAGCCCATGGAGCTGCTCAATTCTTGAGAGAACGCCTATTTGAGGTTTCCGATCCATATCGTATTCATGTTTGCAACTTCTGTGGGTTGATAGCAATTGCTAATTTGCGGAACAATACGTTTGAATGCAAGGGCTGCAAGAACAAAACACAAATTTCGCAAGTTCGCCTCCCATATGCTGCGAAGTTACTGTTCCAGGAGTTAATGTCTATGAATATAGCTCCTAGACTCATGGTGGTAAACTAATCATGTATTAGCGTAAGGGAATAATTGAAATAAATACTTGCAAACATTTAATTAAGGCTTTTATTTATCACAAACGACAACATAAAATGCAGCTTAATATGTAACAATCATTACAAAATGTACACATAATAATTGTTGCACTTAATAATTCAATAAATTATAAAATATCAAAAATGCAAATTTACAAATTGAGGTA
Organism: Mycalesis mineus; assembly: GCA_034621355.1. Lineage (NCBI taxonomy): Eukaryota > Metazoa > Arthropoda > Insecta > Lepidoptera > Nymphalidae > Mycalesis > Mycalesis mineus. The sequence continues at coordinate 4,480,224 of CM067883.1, forward strand.
TAATATAAGTTATCTGATAATAATTATATTCTGTTTGCATTGCATAATTTAACATTTATAAAATGTAGAGAAATAACGACAAGAAATATGTAAATAAACTATGCTTGTGCATACAATGCAGTGAGTTGTTGTACACGAAGAGACGGACAAACACAACATTAGGTGTCAAAAAAATTGACTTGCCTAATGGCTACAGACGCAACTTAAAACTAATAGATTTATTATTTACTGACTTAATAAATCTATAGAACTTTTCATACGTTACAGTATATTACACATTTCCCATTGCCATATTACCGATAACTTCCTTACCTATTGGCTATTTAATAAATAATATTTCAAGTCCAAAGTTTCCAATTGTAGAACACTGCAGACTTAGCATAAATCCATTATGTTAGCGATAAAAAGTAGAACAATTACTACAATGATCTTTAAATATTCCTGGATTCATAATAATTCAAAAACGTACATTACATATCCGAAATCTTCGATCGATTAATCAGTATCGATCGAAATTAATCCATTAAACTGTAAGTCTTATAAACTGGACGACTGACTGACACGACTATTGCCTACACTTACGGGTCGGACTTCAGTCAGTTTTGTACTAAAAACTTGTAACCTATGTTATATTTCTAATAAATATTTATTAAATCAAACAGGTGTATATGTTTTTGTAATTGATAAAATGTATCTACATTTTCTGATAATAATTTAAAAACATAGCTAACTTAAAATTACTAGGAAGACACTAAACAAATAGAAATTGTATGAATAAACTACTGTTTATAGTTAGAGAGCACAAACACTACACAGCACGCTAGCATTTCAAATATTAAGTACCAACAAACTGAATTTCTTATACGAGTATAAACTTCGTTATCATTGCAATAAGGCATGACAAACTCTTTGGGTGTCAACTTTTTAGGTATCACGCCTTGGAAAGAAGTGCTTCGAAGTAATATTCCGAATAAGTCCAATCCGGTTAGCAGGTAAGTCATCTATAAAACGCCGTGTCGATTTTGGTAAAACTTTAAAATATACACAAATAGTATAGAACTTTTTGTACTCACTGATGAACGATCGGTATCTCTCAAGCATCGTCGTTATTCTTACGTTACGTATTATTCGTTTACTGTACAACTATCGTAACTATCGTTACCAACTTCTACATTGTTGGGATAAAGCAAATTATAATTTACGTATAAATTAGGTAACACTTTTCTATACGCCATCGGTATTTTTCTTTTAAGACAGTTTGACAATAGGTAGGATCTAAACTACATATGAAAATTATAAACAAACATTTTTTTTTCGTAGTGAGGGTAGGCAGCAAATTTTTTAAGTTCCAGTGGGATGGTAAAACAAATTGGATCTTATAACTTCGGACATAGAAGCTGATACTACTGCGTTACCCAAGTAACACTCCTAGATATCCAGCTATTCCTTTCAGGCCACAGTCCCAAAGAAAAGGCATTGCAAATTGGATCTTATAACTGTGGCAATAGAGACTGATACAACATTTAGTTTAAGTCCAAGTAAAACTGCGATGTTGTTCACTGCGGCGCCGGTAGCGCCCTCTGCTCCTGGTTTTCCTCCTCCTTGGGCCGACTCCACTTGATCATAGTTTCCGGCGAGCGATACAGGAACACCAGTTTTGCGAACAAGTCTTCTTCCAAAGACATCTCTAAAGCTTCTCGTACCTGGAATTGTTTTATTAGATTATATTTTAAGTCCTGTTTTCAAATTTCAGATTTATCGCCACTCTAGTACAATGTTACAATTTTACAAAATATTACTGATATTTCCATATTTGAATAATACAACTTTGTAACTTATTTATTTTTAAATAGAATATTATAATTTCTAGGTATTGAGTTAGACGCTGTTGAAACTTCAGTTTGAGTTAATGGTCCTGGATCAAGTCCTTTTTTTTCTTGGAAATTTTAATAGTTCATAAATAATAGAACAAATAAGATTCAAATATATGTGATTTATTTCGAGATTTATTGCCTTTTTTGTATCTAGGCTCGCCGAATTTGCACAAAAACTAACGAAGGTATCCCGCAAAAAGTAGCGACAGTAATGCTTTGACCAAATCATAGCAGTTCCGTACGGAACAATACAAATCTTTGGAACAATACAAATTTTCGGACTTGTCCAAAAGTATTATTCAAAACGAGAATTTCAAAACAATAAAGGTAAACAAAAATAGGTTGATTTGGGTACTCTCCTTTGTTTTATTTGCGCGCAGTTTACATACCAAGTAGATATCAAGGCAGAGTTGCAGCACGCGGTCTGCGTTGGGCAGGTCGTCGAACATGATCTTGGTGTAGATGCCGGAGAAGAATCCGCGCAACACGCGCGACGCGAGGAACACGAACGTGGTGTACAGACCTATGATACTAGAAGGAAAAACATAATGTGACGTATGTATACCTATTCGTACTTAGCAACGAACTTTAAGATTTTTTAAATCGATTTGAAAGCGGGCAAACGACCATTCGCGTCGCTTGATGTTATATCGTTACCACCGCCCATAAACATTTGCAACACCAGAGGCACTGGTAATGCTAATTCGTCGCTACTTTAACCATAAATATTAAAAATTTATTATATTTATAATTGCTCCTTAAATATGTATTTATTGTGGTGATCTTTGAAAATAATATTCTTCCTTACCCGCCTCCCGATATGAAGTTAAGCGTCTCTGGGAACAGTTTGTCGTTGAATGTGTACATGACCAGCATGCTGCAGTCGTTCATTGGAATTGAGGCCAGAGGATCCTGCAATTAATAGGTTGATAAAGTAACTACTATGTTAATTATTATTATGAATCTCTTACAGAATCTCGAGAAAAGTTATCGGGCTCTTTTCTTGATCTTCATTATTTTGTTAGCCCTCGACCGCCCCATCACAAACGTATCTGATCTTGCTTTGATGTGTTAAAAATTAAATTTATACTAAAGCCAAAATCGATGTAGAATGTTTATCTACAAACAAATTAAAAATGAAGGTACATAGGAAATGCAATGTCAGTTTATGCCTAATAAATTTAAAATAATGTTTTGTTTTTTTATAAAATGTTATTCAAAACATGTTTTAAGCTTATTAACATAATTTATTGTCATTAATTTGTCATCAACAAGTTAAATAAAATTATTAGGCGCAAAATGCCTAACTCGATTGAGAATGCTTGTCAACAAACAAATTAAAAATGAAGGTAGACATCTCTAGGAACATTCATTTTACGTAGTAAAGCGTTTTGGGTTTATATAATTAACTAGTTAATGACGAATTCATGACAATAAATTAGATAAGTAAGCCTAAAACTAATTAATATATTCAGTATATTATTAAATAAGCCAAATTTTGTAAAATAACAAAACATAATTATAAATTTATTAGGCATAAAATGTGTAGCACTGTCTACCTTCATTTTAAAATTGTTTGTTGACAAGCATTCTCAACCGAATTTGGCTTTAAAAATGTTTAGTGACATCTATTTTTCCGAACGCCATTCGAATAAAAACTCCTAAAAGGTATTTATTTTACTTTTCAGCAATATTAAATGATTCACTAAGAAAAACTGCGAAAAGCATGCTTTAAAATCGTTAGTTAGTAAATGTACGACAGCTCTTTAAATGGAGAAGTCTATTCCAATCATACAACCCGCTAGTGCGCTCAAAGCTCACCTTAGTCTCGCACGCTTCCCGCACCCGCCAGTACATGGTACCGCCCTCGCGTTCCAGACGCAACTGCACGTCGCGGTAGTACCGAGCGTCGTCAGGCTCTGGGGATTCACATTTAGCTTTGAGATCACCTACTAACGGGACAGAATTAATCCAACCCAACAACTTTAAATAATTTTTCAAACACGCTTGAAGAAAATCTAAAATAATTTAAAATACTTAAGTAAATATATTACGATATACTTTAGATGAAGATTAAAAGCCATATGTAAGAAACTTAAGTTCTACTACAAAAAGCATTATCTGTTAATACATGTAATTGTTAATATAGTTCAGAAGTAAGAAATGTACGAAACTAGAATCTTGCAAAGTTTCTAGATGTTACAAAGGCAAAATTAAATACTCTGCATGATATCTTACCACTGGCAGCAATCGGTGGCATCAACTGATACGCCGGTTTGGTTGACCCTTTATTGAAGACTTTGACGAATTTTGGAAACAGCAGTGGAACATTCAACCTTTATCAAAATATACAAAAAAAATAGTAAGATCTTAAGAATCTTTGAAAATTTCACAACACAGAGACGTCGCCATTATCTAATGATTTATTTAAATTGCCTTAAAAACTTTTTAACTGATTAAAATGTATCTAAATTGTTATCCATTTATTTATTTTTTAATTTATACACTACAACGAAGAAAAACATAGAAGAGAGACATGACATACAATAAGTAGACTTGTTACAAAAGGTGGCCTTATCAGCGATTTCTTCGATGCGATACTAGAATGCAGGTGAATATCTATCTACAGAAGATATTAGATGTTATAATCAAATTCATTTTACGACAGTAATGGCAAAACATTCTGGTTTGGTCTGGTTAACATTGAAGGTACGTAACATCCCGTGCGTCTACACGGCATAAGTGCAAAGCGCACTCTGCTAGGGGGGCGCTTAGCTTCTTGTATGCAGAATCTTTTGGGGGATTATCTATGGTTACTACAACCCGTGGATTGCATGGGAAGGCTAGTCATCAGGGTCACAACTCACCATGCAGTAGGCGGCGCAGTGTTGGTCAGCATGTCGAGGAGCGTGCGCCTCTCGGGGTTGGGTTTGCCGTCGATGAACGCGGGCAGCGGCACTTCGCGGTTGCTGTCTATGGTGGGCGGGTTCTGCGCGTTGTTGCTGGGGTGAGTTATCACGTATGTGAACTTCACAGATAATGACGCATCTGAAATCAAAATTAGATTTTTACAATGTTTTATTTTGAAATGTCTGGTCGATGGCGATGTCTTTGTAAGATTGAGTGCCATAGTAACACTCGTGCTGTCTATTATCACTCGTGTTAGAATGGCACTTCTTACCTGAGAGTGGCACAAATAGATATTTTTGGGTATCTTACTAGAGATGGCTTCCTGTTCGAGCCTGGCGAGCTCTGGCGGCGAGATGGCCCACTTCATGGTGGAGTTGGGGTAGATGGTGATGACGGCCACGTCGTTGTACATGTAGTTGGAGAGGAACGTCTGCGCCGTGCGGTCACGCACGTACTGGTTGCTCAGCTGCGTGTAGTCCGCCTCCGAGTAACTGCCAAATTAATTACGATAAAGTTTTTTCTCTTCTCTTCTAAGCAAGCTACAATGTCAAACAGTATCAATGCCAAGTGAGAAAAAAAGAAAAACGTTTATTCTAAAAATATGCCAAACAAATTCATCGATTTAAAAACGCTAACTCGTTGTAACTAAAACACACAATTTACAAGTTACAGTAATACAATAAAAAGAATAAATAAATACTTACACGTCAATATTATGCGACTGCGCAGACATCTGATAGACGGGCAGGAAGGGTCCGATCCTAATTTTAACAGTCACGTCCGTCGGCGGATTCGGCTGCCCTACCTAAAAAAAACACGAAAACAACATCTTATATTTAACACATTGGTAATATATTATGTATAGAAAGATAAAAAAGCCTAAAAATATTTATTAAGGTTCTTTGTGGGTTTAAATTACCTTAAGACTTGGTTGTTTTTGGATGCTATGATGTATAGATGATATTTGGCTCTATAAAATATATATACCTATAAAAAAAAGTTAAAAGGAAGACTTACAGAATTGCCGAATGCAAAAAAGACAAGCGGGAACCAAATGATAGCGATGACAAAAGCCAGCACGCCGCCACCCAAGAGATACTTAGACGTAGTTGACTTTTTGATGCCGCGCGGCTGGGGGAACTCGTCCTCTACGTAGCGCGAGCACTGCGGGAAGAGGGAAGAGCCATTTATTTAGTGTTTCGTACCAAAGGGTAAAAATGGAACCCTATTTACTAATTTGAAACATTCATAAATGATGTTTCTTTGTTAATCAGTTTATAAGCGGGCAAACGAACATGCGGCATGTTAAGCGATTACGCCTATAAACATTTGCAACACCAGAGGCACTGCTAATTCGATGCCATTTAACAACTAAAAATAATAAAATAAATATTTAAGAAGTTCTCCCATACAATGAATGTAACTTTGTCGTTTTTCTTCTACTCGCACTTGGCTGGTTTTTATGTAACATTTAGACCTAAGTGGACGTAGACATCTGGTGTGGAGAGAAGTACATACTCGTACAGTCGCCCAATGGCGGGCAATCGAGACATTGCTTTCATGCGCTGCATTGACACAAAAGAGAAAGCTATATTTTGGATTTCGATTCTATTGGGTGACAATGTGTCTTTTTCTTTACTCGAGATATCTTTTCGAAGTATTCAGGACAATAAAAAGCCTGGTGTGAGAGCGCCACAGATATTTTTTAGCAGTTTGTGCATAGTATGTTAATAGATGAAAATAGGGACTTTTTTCGTAACATGGCGAGGATTTTTATTTTTACCATCACCTTTTTATTCCAAATTAAATATCGACTGATGAAACTTACCAAGAAAATATAAATAGCAACTGATCTCAGATTATTTCCCTGAGCAACATATATTCGTAAATGAGTGTGATCTTATTGCATCTAAATTTTGAGATGGTATTTTAAATAAATGACATAAATTGATTAGTTATTTTTATTTTATTTACCTTAAGTAAGAAGATACTGGCGAAAATGTCCTCCATTTTGAGCCAATCCATCAGGGTCATAGACGTGTCAGTCCAGATCCAATCCATCAGTGTGCGCAGCTCGAACAGGAATGGCACTGCCATGAATCTGTTTCAAGCAATCAAAAACTTTGTATATCTAACTTGTTCTTATGCAGAGTATCGCCCTATCACATATTCATTATACATTTTCAGCTGCTTTTTTGGGGCAATTGTCTTATTTTGGAATTACTAATACTAAACATAACAGTGATATATTTCTACGAGTATAACTGCTATATTTAGTAATATAGTGAAAGAGAGTCAATATTTCCATTTTCGCCACTACGATATGTCTTTTCTCTACACGAAATATGTTTTTCGTAAGAGATTTTTAAACTACAGTTTATTGTTTTGCGATTGATCTATCTAATCTAACTAATAATTTAAATGCGAAAGAGTGGATGGATCGATGGGCGTTAGTTAACACCTTAAAAATTTCATTTGTTGTTTTTCTTGAATAGAAAATTCACTTTTTCCATTACACCTAGAATAAACTGCCGTTAGACAAATTTCGTGTTGAAAAAAAAAAAAAACGGCAACGATGTTTTCGTAATTCCCGTTTTGGGTTACAATATGTCTTTTTCTCCACACAATATGACTTTCGGCGCAGACCTAAGCGATAACTTACCCTCTGAAGCAGATCATGTTGAGGAAGTGATAGGACTTGCAGAGGAAGTTACCGATGATGCGCCGCGGGTATCCGCAGCGTATCTGGTAGGCTGACAGCAGCAGGTAGATGCACTTCACCATATACCACATTGGCGGTGGCAGATATGTATTAAAAGTTCTGCAAGAAATATTCAAGGAACATTACATTAATTATTATTACAATAAGTAATTATTTGACAAATGACAAAACCCCTATATGAAGGTAGTTTTTTCATGTGAATTAACTTTAGCTTTAAGATTTAGTTTAGTTTCTAAACCTATGCACAAGCAGAAAATAACGTCATTACCTTTCAGTGATGAATGGGAGCACGAAGAACATCCAAATGTGCACACCGATAATGAGCATGTACTGGAAGAGGATCTTGCCGAGCATGAACTTGCGCAAGTACAGCGCGCGGTCGATCACAATCAGGACGAACTGCAGGATGAGCATTATCAGGAATGGGATCGGCACTTTGTTCTCTTCTATGTACGCCTGGACGCCGCCGTCACCTTGATGAGTCTGAATATTTTTATACAATAAATAAGTAAAGGCTATTATTGTATTTTAATCAAATGTGATAATAATATTCTTGGAAAATTTCATAAAATTATTTTTCGTTGTTGTTTTTGTAAATTAACCAAGTATATTTTTAACCTATTTTTAAGTGAATAAGTAGTTAAAAAACCAAATATTTATCTGTTTCAGTAATATTGTGGATTAACGCAATGGCGCATGGATATAATACAAATTACTTCAATCTGCTAACTTTGAATATGTGTACTTTAAAAAATTACGGGGATTATTCTATTCTATTTGAGATAAATCTAAATTAGTAATAAATCAAAAGCATTGCTTACTCCAAATGCAGCGAAGCCAAATATGACGACAAGGAAGTTGAGGAAGTCACATAGGAACATGTATGCATAGATATCAGCAGTGACTCGGGCGCCCGGCGCTAACATTCGTTCGAAAAACTCCTTTGTTGGTCGCAGATATCGTTTTATACTGCAAGAGAACATATTTTGCAAAAACAAGATATAGGGTCGCTTGTTTTTAAAAAATACTGTTACAGAGGACCTTATTGTTAAGTACATTAGATTTACAATAATAATAATAATTATTATTATTTATTTGCCATAAACATGGGTACAAAAATTGGTAACATTTATGTATAATTATACAACCAAGCATGTTTTACCATAAAGGCGTGCAAAATATTTCAAAATTATAACAAAAATTACAAAATAATTCATATAGTACATTAAACATTAAAAAGAAAATTTATGCTAATATTAAAATATGGCCTTAAAAATAGTATGTCATTAGAGTTATTTTTATTAGTCAAATTTTAATTTAAAATAGTCGTTAATGTCATAAATGTTCGCATTAATAAATTTATTAAAAATATAATTTTTGAATTGAGTAAAAGTCAAATCTTTGATCCTGTCTGGCAAGTAGTTATATATTTTTATGGCCATGCAGTACACATTATTTTTATAACAATGGATTTTTTGAAACGGCACTTCCAGCTTGTACTTTTGTCTATTGTTTCTGGCACTATTTTTAAGTGGGAATAAATTAAATTTTTTTTTGTATGGTAGAATCCTTTTTTTCCTAAATAATGGTTGACAACTGTCTAGAAAACCTGCGCGTTATTGCATCAACGGAATTTCCCCATATAATTAAGCCATATCTCAATGTTGATGATACATAAGCATGATAGGCAATTGTTGCAGCTGCCTCTGATACTGTCGCTCGAAGTCTTTTTAATAGGTAGGTGAATCTATCCACCTTTAAACAAACTTTGTCTACCTGTGGCTTCCAATTACAGTATGAATTAATTGTAATGCCTAGAAAATTGACTGAATTAGCTTCTGTTATATTAGTATTGTCAAGATTTATGTTTAGATTTATGTTCGCACTATTATATGTGCGAAAGCGTACAAATTGAGTCTTAGTAAGATTGATGTTTAAATTATTATATGAAAGCCAATGTACTATATCTTTCAGTGCATTATTTGTGTCTGTTTCTATTGTTTCTTTGTTAAGTGCTTTAATAATTATTATAATGGTTTGTGTTCCTCAGTTGTTTACCAAAAATTTGTTCGTTTTGATTTCTCGAACAGTTCGTTCCCGGGACCAGTGGTAAAAACAGCTGACATCTGACGTCAATCAAACACATATAAGTGATAACAAGCGATCAACCAAATGACCCCTGAAAGGCTATAATTTTAGATTGCGGTTGAAAGTGCACTTGGATTTTTATATTAAAGTCTCATCGGAATCATTAGGTGTTATCTTTCCATATCACCAAACCCTAGCACGTGACAATACTTACGACAGTAGCATCACTTGCGGGTAGTTAGCGTATGTATCCTCTACCGTAGTTTGTACCGCAATAATTGGCTCTTGGTCGTCGTTAACTCTGAAGCAATTACAAAAAAAATTATGTACTTTTACATAATATTTTGGAGACATAAATAAGACGAAAACAAAAGTCAATTGCAAATCGAACAAAGAGTTGACAATTAAGGATCGTCACTTTTCAACATTTTTAAAAGAAAAATAGATACAGATATTTACTTGTAATGATCATCATCGGTAGCATGCGAAGGTCCCGGTTGCTGTTCGCTTTCAATGTGCTCATCTCTCAACCCTTCCATTTCATTGTCTCGTAATCGTGGAGAATTCGATTCCGCATCTTGATTAGAATCTTGCCTGGGATGACGAAAAAATGAGTTTGCATTGTTGATTAAAGAATAAACTATACATTTTCAACAATAGCACAACACACCAAAAGTACATACAGAAATAGGTCGTATGTATTTTGTATTACGATCTAAAGGAAGAACCAACTAAATACAAGTTATAACTTGAAACTAATGATTTAAATATAGTATTTAAATTTAAGGTACATTTTACGTGTTTTGCATTAAATTATGTATGATCTAACGAAACAACAAACTAAACAGACGTGAAGTATAGATTAGGTACTTACCTAAACTTTTCTATTAAATTAATTTTAATAAAAATCTATACTTCTCATTTTACTATGAATATCACTAATCATAACTAATGAATACAGGTGGAACTTGTAGTGTCCATGTCACTCATTACTAACATGGATAAAATGAGGATGAATTAGAATAAAAATAAGTAAAAGCAGTTAACCGTCTAGTGTATCGATGTTTTCGTTTAGGAGGTGGTTGTCGAAATGTCCAACCGGGGCTAGTAGCAGCAGGAGTTATATTGGGTCGTATCGAATCCGACCGCGCCCTACTGTCTGTCCGGACACAAAATATTTAAGAACTTGACTAACAAAGGACTGCAAGGTGTTATGATTATATTATATATAGCTCCAATAAAAAGACGAAATGAAATGAAAACATCAACCAAATTCACGACAGTAGATTGAAAATGCACGAGGACATACGATAAAAGTTTGTCATGTTCTGACTAGGTAAAGGGAAACCTAAAAGAATCGCCTACAAATTTTTGAAACTCCAAGACCGGTCTAGCTAATAATAAAGATATCACCTATCGTTCCTATAGTCGTTTCAGTCAAAGTTACAGCGAAAAGCTTTGACGAACATCTTAAAAAGCTTTCGCTTAATTGTTGGATGAAGGGTCGGATACAGAAGGCAGTAATTGACCACCGGTTGCTTGGACCCCCGGGCCCCGCAGCAGGCGGAATGGATTTTTTTATAAATTTTTAATAGTGTTTTTATAATTGTTTTATAAGCATTGTTAAATATTTAAAAAGAAATGTAAATAAATAAATGATAGACAAAAAAAGATATCACCAATAGCCACAGCTAGGTATGCTGTGACCATAAACATTGCGTTTTCACCTACGATACAGTTCTTTTGATTTCAATAACTTTAAAGCCCCTATTTGCATCTGACTAAAATTAATTTTGTTCTAAAGGAATATTCAAAACGAGAAAAGACAATTTCCTGGCACTCCAATAGATGCAACTTAGAGTGTATTTATCCTCTAGCAGTTTGTTTTTAGACAGTAAAATATTGATTATTAAAATTATTATTTATTTATGTATCAAATTTTAAATACTCTAGCAGTTTATTTTTGACCGTAAAATATTTAAAATTTGATATTGATATAGTGATGCTAAACTTCTATGCAGTCGGGTTTTTTGTTTTTATAAAAATAAGTTTATAATAAAGTGCTTTAAACCTTTCAATTTTCAGTTCCGGATTTTCAAGATCCAAAACACAAAAAGTAGAATTAAAATTGTAGACCGTATTCACTACGCCGGGGCCTGATGTTTTTTGACATCAGAAAACTATAGGATTACGTAGCGTAAGAATACGATCACAGTCAAAACTCTCAAGTCAACATATACTCACGGGCCAGTTCGCTGGTGCATCTCGAGATACTTGCGGCCAACTTCAGCCCCCCGGCCTGCCACTAGCAGCTGCGTGTCATCAGAGGTCAAGGCGTACTCCATGTCTTCTCGCAGTTCCACCTCGGGTGTGGACTCTTTCCACAAACCTAGAGACTTTAGCATGAACCTACAAAACATAATTTATACAGACTAACGCGCGAATACTCAACGTACTCAAACGTACACACTCGTTTTGGCTGAATAATATTTGTATGATTATGAATCGTGTGATTTAAAGTAAAACCATATAGTTGATTAACGTTTAGGAAATGTGTAATATACCTGTGCAAAAAGATGATGAGCAGCAGAAGCAAGTCGTAGAGCGCGTAATTGTACTTCCGTTCGATGCCGATGATCCTCGGCGCCGTGAAGGGCATGTTGGCGGGGATCGCTTTCTGGTTCCACGGCAGAATTTCAAATTGGAACATACTTTTTATGAGTACTATCACCTACAATAAATAAAGTGTTTCATCATCTGAAACTTTAATTCTTATTGCTATACTAGAAAAGGTCCCCGTCTTTGTCCGTAATCTAAATCTATATTGGGTATCAAATAAAAAATTCAATTCAAACCTACATTTTAAAGCAAAATGGGTATAGTTAACCTTAAAATATGGATGTATCTATCGCGGACATTTTGTACTCCTAATAAAGTGGAATAATCCTTCCGTGCACTATTTTTGATAAATTTCTAACGGATGAAGCAGCATTTTCGATAAAAACTGCCAGGCGGCTTAAATTTTTAGACACTTCTAACAATTATCATCATGTCTGTCAATATACACAAAACCACGACAATTTATATACCAAAACCTTTCTCTATCTATTCTTTAATATCTCACGTGGATCCGCTTAGTATTCTTCAAGTTTATCGGGAACAGAAAGCAGACGCGGCAGGGGACTTTAACTCTATGGTAAAAGAGAAGCAGGTTAAAGTGATGTTAACAGATTTAGAAGAACTGATGTTCGTCCAGAGTAAGCGCAGTAAAGGACGCCCTCTAGTTCTATGCTCCGATGACCTACAGAAAGGAGCATGAGAATTGCCTGGATAGGAAAAGTGGATGATATTGTGTCGTGAGTAGATACAGGCTGGTGAAGAGAGCAATATTGATTTCCTTACCTCAGTATACGCAATGAGCGTTACCCAAAATGTCTTTGTTGGTCGCGGTATTGTTAATGTTCCCCATAGAAATACCATAAGCGGTAATGGTATTGACAGAATGGTGGCTGACTGGATCTAGAACACAAACGTTTAGGACCTCAATATTGAACATGATATTATGTTATTATTGAAATAACATTCTATACAAGTACAAGGTATTGAGACGCCTTGGGCTTTTGGTTTCACTTAGTTTATTTAGTATTGCAGTTATTGGAACGAAGTTCCTTATCGCGCGTTGTGAAAGGGGGCTAGACGGAAAAAATTCGTACGAAAAGTTGTCACGACACTTTTTGATCAAAGGATCTTGCCGCCGCCTTTGATGTGTGTGCGCGTGAGCGGCGGGGGGCGCCCGCGCTGTATGCTGTCTCGCGCTCTCGCGGCGCCCTCTGGTGTTTCGGTGTACAACAACAAATATTATTATTACTTTAAAAAAATAAAATTTTATTACAATTCCTTCACTAATTAATCGAAAGGAACTTCGTTCCATCCGGGTGTCCCTTGACACCTCTCAACTTTTTTATTATTTGATGTATTTTGAAACACTACTTAATTCATTCTGTTCTAGAAATTTATAAATCTTGTTGATGTTTATAGCCTGTACGGCTGTACCATGAATTTGAATTATTTTCAAATTCAAAATCATTTATTTCAAGTAGGCCAATTATAAGCACTTTTGAAACGTCAAATTAGACTATTTGTAGTGACTCTACCACCGGCTCGGAAGGCAGGTCCTGTTGAGAAGAGCCGGCAAGAAACTCAACAGTTGCTCTTTTAAAATTATTAATTTTTACAATATTAACTGTATTGTTACATAATTTATTCTACTACTTGTGTGAAGTTGAAAGCTGATCCAATTGCCTCTCAACCTCTTTGTCATTTAAAAATTCATCTATAGTATAATAACCTTGACTCAGTAAGTGAGTTTTAATACATTGCTTAAACTTATGCAATGGCAGATCTAAAACTGAATTGGGCATCTTGTTGTAGAAGAGTACACCCAGTCCAACGAATGACTTTTGAACTTTTCGGAGGCGATACGCTGATAAAACTAATTTATGTCGATTCCTAAGAAAACGATCGTTTAAGTCCTTTTTCTGTTTATACATATTAATCATTGACATATTATTACTATGGACTTCGGGTCTAATGCAAAATTTACGTCAAAAGTGTCCCAAGATATTTTATACACACTAGGATGTATTTATGTTTTTATACACAAAATAACATTGTAATGTATGTCTTATCGTATTGTTATACAGTCTAATTTGCAACGGTCTAATAGCATGCAATAAGTAATCAGCTTCGATTGACGGTTGCCATGGCAGCCTTTTTTTGACATGACAGCTTCTCGTGAAAATAGGACAACATAAATGGTGTGGAGTCGGTAGCTTTCAAATTTTTTTGGCATCTTATATTTATATATTATATTTACAGCAAATTTTAATTTATATTTGCATATCCCTGACCTCTATATGCTGGGATAAATCTTCTACCAAATAATATTTGTTGTAATTATCTTGTATAAAATAATAATTAGTTATAATAATAATTCATTACAAACCAAACCCACTAATGTACAAAATGATATGCCACTCGACATAGTCCTTTACTTTGAAATTTTAAGTTCTCGATATTTTCCTCTTTTTAATTAAACTGAAAATATATTTTTTTACTTCAATGACGTTAGATAATTCTTATAGTTATCAAATTATTATACCATTATGGTAAAAGTTATTTGATTAATTTTCATGACATAAAAAATATAAGTTGACATAAAAAATAAATTATCAAATTATTTTCATTCAAAAATTAAGTAATTAAATAATTCAAATTTTAAACAACAAAATAACTCTATGCAGTCGTTGTTCTAAAACATTCTATTGCTCACGGCAGATCCGAACTAAATGTGGTTAATTAGATAAACATATTGCACTCCTTCTATCCTATACGCGGGTAGCGTATGGGAAAAGGACAGATAGATTCTTTTGTTCATTTTGGTTGGTTATGCAATTCGTTTCTATAGTTTATTAAAATTTTAATAAAATAGCCTGTTTCTAAGCAAAATAATACTTTAAAATCATCAGTAAATATTTCCTTACTGAAAATATGGTACACCGTCTTCTTTTCTCACCTTACTCGGGTAGTTCTTACAAGGTTTTTATAACACATTACGGCATTATTGACGTGTATTCTGTCAGTCAGCTAATATGAGACTGAATTGCGATTGGAAGTCATTTCGCGTTTTGGCTTACTTTTGGTTCGGACACTTTTTATCGCTGACCCGAAGTCCATAGTATTAATATGTCAATGATATTAATATTTTGTTTTACAAAGACTAGGTTATTATATATATATTGACAGGCTACTGTAAGGATTCCTATTTCTTTAAATTTATCACGAAGGGACTCACGGGGTTTTAGTTTATATATCGACCGAATTGCTCGTTTTTGAAGTATAAATACAGAATTTATGTCAGCAGCCTTGCCCCACAATAAAATGCCATAAGACATCACACTGTAGAAGTACGCAAAATAGACTAGTCTAGCAGTTTCTACATCGGTAAACTGTCTTATTTTTCTCACTGCAAATGCAGCTGAGCTAAGTTTACCTGTTAGTGACTCTATATGAGCGCTCCACTGAAGTTTACAGTCCAAGGTTACTCCTAAAAAGACTGTGGAACTTTCCATCTTTAGTGGTTCACCATTTATCAATAAAGACGTATCTATTTTTTTTACATTTGGTAATGAAAACTCAACACATTTAGTTTTCTTTGCATTTAACAGTAAGTTATTTGCAGTAAACCAATGCGACACATGCGATATGGCACAGTTTACATCGTCAAAGTTTGTTTTATTTCTATCAGTCTTAAAAATTAAAGATGTGTCATCAGCAAACAGTACGATTTCACAAATGTCGCTAACATGGTATGGTAAATCGTTAATATACACTAGAAATAGAAAAGGACCCAAAATTGAACCCTGTGGAACGCCCATTGTAGGAGATGAGCCACGCGACTTTATTTCCCATATATACCTGTTTGTTGTCGTCTCTTAGAATAATAAGATAATGCAAATGGTAAATACCTGGTTGATGAACACCATAATGTAGCACACAATGTCTGTGTGAGCCAACACCGCGTACCACAGCGCGTACGCGAGGTGCACCAGAGGCGACTTCTGCTGTTTGAACATCGAGTCGTCCTGGTCTTCCAGCATCGTCACGTCCTTGCTGCAACATTCTTATATACTTACAATCATTCTAAGACTAATTATTATTATTAAAAGTGTTTAATTAGATTATATACAATAAAAAAGACGACAATTGTGTTTTGAAACCACGATGAAAGTGAAACTTTTTTGAAAACACACAAATACCGTGGAACCGTGTAGGATTTAATAAGAATATAAATGCAACACGGTGATTTTTACTTTACTCCTTCTCTGTGGTCGGTTGTAATGCGAAATGCGATAAATGTACAAAAAAAATTGAAGCGTTGGAAAAAGTTACACTTTAAAAATATAACAATATCTTGAATAAAAATCTCAAAGAATGTTATATAAGACAACATTAAAAAACATATTTATTACAATTGGTGCGCCATTGTTACAAGAGAAAGATAGGAGATCTAAAAAATAAATACAAATAAACAAAATAAGTTTTAACATTTCATACGACAAGATTAAATCTTTACAAACTGATGATTTTGTGTTAAACTAATTAAAGAAGAAATTTATAAAATGCAAAGCCCATCAATAAGCGACTACAAATATTGCGAATAGAGCATGTACTGCACTTTACATTAATAATAACTTATAGTACTCTCCCATAGTCAGGCAAGTTTTCTTAAAACGAGGCTTTTTTGAGGCCTCTAAAGTTTCACCGAATGTTAATTTTATTAATCTTAAACAATGGATCTCTAATCTCTTACAATCTCCTGAGGATGCTCCGGTTTAGGAGTAAAACGTACGTAGAGAGTATTCCATCGGATCTGAGTGAGTTTGTTGCTTGTATTTACCGGCTTTTCGCGGAAAATACCCACATAAATAAATAATTAACTATTCGTGATAAATTCCGCAAAATGTACAAGATTAAAGTTAAAAAGTTAAAATGCGGGAGATAAAATAGATGCTCTAAACGCAGAGACGGCACTAAACCTTTCGGTGGATTGCAAGCTAAAGGCGCTCTCGTGTTCCGAGGTGTCGTCGGACAGCGGCGAGGCGGAGCGCGAGTCCAGGCCGCGCTCCATGCTCGCCGCCAATATGCGGATCTCCGGGACGCTTAGTTCGCTTAGTTTACGGCTGGAAACACCCCCGGATTTTATCAATTTTGAACCCCAATCCAAAACATAATATTTTTTAATACTGGAAGCCATTTTTTAAAAACCAATTGATTCCTTTCCTCGACTCAACGTCCTTGATAAATTGCTTAAAATGACGATTATTGCGCTCTGGACCAAAGAATGTGCCGCTAAAATAGGTTTATAAAGATAACACAAACATTGTCGTGCAATAGCGCCGAAATCGAAAATATCGTTTTCTTTCGCGGCCCAAATGCAGCGACATTTTTCGCCAATATTAGGCGACAATATTTTTTTTTTACACGAGACACTCTATACTCTCTAGAGGTCTCCTGAATATTACCTTTGTGTTAAAAAGTCTAATTTGAGAAGCAAATACTACTACCTATTGGAACTTTATATATACTGGTCGGATCTGAAGCATTGTTATTTCAGCATCGCTGGTGCGAGCTTCTAATGAGTGGTGCATATGGACACAGTCATAGTTTATTATACTAATGATATACTAAATTCTATTCTAATTATACTGTCTACTTTAGACTAGGCTTTATGTAGACTAATAACCTTTACAGATCTAACAATATCTTCTACTGCAAGTCTAGTTTCTACTCATTTATTTTCGTGCACTATTTAAACGAGTCCTTACTTTAAGCAAATGTTTGAGTGGCTATCGAGGTATATACCTACCCCATGTCTACAGGCGGCGCCAATAGGTTATTGTTCGATTGCTCCAAATGTTCCATTTCCCTATTAGTAAAAGCGGCATGCAAAAAAAAGATTACGAGTAACTACCGACTAATATTTTCTAAAATAATTATTACATTATATTTTCTAAAAACTAAGTAATTATTTTATTACTAAATGAATATACATATCAAAATTACAGAATGGATACATTTTAATAGTTGGATGAAAATGCAATCGCAAACACTTCATGGTGTCTTATACAATCACATACATCTACCAGAAAATGTATATTGAAACTATACTTGTTTAGAAACGAAGCTCCAAATTGCCGCTGAAATTCAGCCACAATACTAACGCACATCTATAGCTAATGATGTCTGTAATTTTGATATGTATTTTACAATAAATGTTAAACTTTAAAAACAGTTCGAAATACTTTATGAAAATTAAAAAAATCTATTGCAATTAGCTATCTAAATATTAATAATCCTTAGCTAAAAACAAAGTACCACAAACTTTGATCTGCTCGTATTTAAGATTCGCAAGCTTAACCGTCTAAGAGCATAACCAAGTTTGGCATATAATATTTTCAAGCTAATCTATATAAATCTGAATTCTGAATAATAATATGAAAATATCATGAGTTCTACTCACTGATGCAACAAGGTCTCCGGCAAAGGTTCCCAAATCATCTGAGAGCCTTCTCTTAGCCCGATACCGAAACCGTCTTTTTCCTGTTGAAATGATTAAAGTTGTTATGTAAAATTTGGTTGAAATGTGCTGTCTCAATTTCTTGAAAAAGCAAAGAGTAGGAGAAGAAGTATCTTCATCTGTGCACGATTTTCAAAGTGTTACAGTAACGTGGAAATTACAAGTAATAACAACGACAGATTGTCGAGCGGTGCCCAGCGCCTTATACGAATGTTTTATTTGATAGTTCGTACCCAAGTACAGGTTACTACATGCTATAGTGCTATACAACTTAATTTTTTAAATATGCAATTGGCTTCTATCGCCAAAAGCTTAGAATAAAATGAGGATTAAAAAGGGCTTAATCTTATTTAAAAGTTAGTTAAAGGCACAACTGACCTTCAATCTCTTCTTCTCCACGGAGAGCGTGCGCGACACGTATCTGTAGTCGCGCGAGTACTTCATGAGATGTCGCGTCAAGGACACGAGGATGCTCGCTATGAACGCGCCCGCAGTTTCCAGGAAATTTTTCACCTTGTCTATCAACGTCTCTGACTCTATGAAATATAGGTAAACTTATTATAGTCTGATTTGTAATTTCTTACAAATTCCTAATTATTATTAGAAAAATGTGTATAAAATCTTCATAGCTTTTTCAGTTTTGTTTTCACAACTAAATAAATAAAAGACCAATAACTTGAAGACTTAACAAGATTGCGCTAGAAAATTCCCTAAAGTTAGTGATCCAATCATTAAACACTTGTTCTATTGTGTGACACAACACAAAGGCGATAATGCTGTCAACTTACGAGTACCTACCTTAACTTACCTACTAACTTATGTAAAATCAAAAAGACTTCCAAAAGTAGACAAAATATATGTGAATTTAAAAATATTCTATTTTGTCTATAGACTTGTAGAAAACTAAATTTGTAGTGAAACAAATATTTACTTCTCGACAATCTACAAGAGTTCCATGGTTTCAAAATGCAAGAATTACCGGGCGCCGGAGCAAATTCGTCCATGTCCAGGTCAAGAGCTGGTCCTCGGTCTGGCTCTTCTATCCTCACATCCACGTCCGCGGGACGGACGCTTTCCGCTCTGGGAGATATGGTGGAAATCTAGACACATTACAATATTGTTTAACAGAAATTAATAAATTATTCTGGTATATTTATTCTATTAGGCTAGGTTGTTGATTGAATCAAATACGATCGTTGCGTCAAATAACAAGTCTAGCGAAGAGCTTTTCACTTAGTTGGATAAAAACGAGAAAAAATAGTCATTACGTAACATAATGTAGTATGCTATATATATATATGGTCCTTTATCAAACTTAAACATTGTTTTTGGTCAAGCCATCGAAACAACAGAAAACAAATGAATCATTCTTGAATATTTGATTTCAATTTTTCCGTACTAGAGATAAGGACCTGAGTGATAAATAAATAATGTAAAAAAGATATAGCAAATACTTGCCCGCTTTCACATACCGGTCCTTTGTTTACGTTTATTCTCTCGTTTCGATGGCTCAATTATATATATTTTGACAAATCATTATCCTTAATAAACTAAAATAAAATCATATTCCTGGATTCGTATTTTTTTACATCTAAAAACATTTTCTTTACAAAAACACCATTTTTTTTGACTAACACCATAGTTATTAGAGTGGAACATAAATTTCAGTGCACTAAAAGCCAACAAACAATCCATTGAGACATGCAACATACATAACCATTATCAATATACCTTGATACCAGTTTCATAAGAATAAAATAGCAAAGTATGCAACCAATGTACCTACTATTTGATGATCTGGTGAATTTCTTACCACCTAATATTTACTTCATACAAAGCGGTACATCAATGTTCAATGCATCAGCAATCATTGAAAATATTTAACTAGCTATTCGTTTGAATATTTCTTTATAATCTGCTCCAGTATTGAGAGAAACAAAACAGAACAAGATACAAATCGGTTCAGCCATTTTCGTCAAAATGTCCGTACAATTCTTCAACCAAGAATTTTTAACAGATTTCTGTAGAAGCACCAAAACAATAGTAATAACAATTAATAGTTATTATTCAGTTATATATTTCAAGGGAAATAAAACAGGAGACTAAAATATCTCAATGTTACAAAAACAGACAAAATTTGCGGTAACAGTTTTATTAACCATTGCAACAGTTTACATTTGCATAGATTTATTTATCCATAGACAATAAAACATTTTTATGACGACGTCTGTTCGCGGAACGCATATAAGATTTTATAAACCCGATAATAAAACATAAGAAACAGCTTGTTGGAATAAGTAAGGGTTTAGATTTTTATTTCCAGTAAGTATCGAATCCAATAAAGATGGTAAAACATCGTGTTTCGAAGAGCACGTTGCCGTATGTCTTGTAGTATTTCTCTTCTATTGAATTATAGAAATATACAAAACCTATAAAGTGCAGCACTCTTTGCAAAGAAACATGTGCCTCATAATAATAATTCATGCAAGTGTTTTCCGCCATAGCCGTAAGTCGGCCGGTAAGCATACATTGTACTCTTAAACAAATCACTTGTTTTTAGAGCTGTCAAAATCACCACGGTAATTGTTAATATATACCTTTTCAGGGTCATAAGAATTTGAACATTACCTGGTGGGGATAGGAGTAAGGGTATGTAACGGACGAGGCCCGCGTCCTGTCGCGCGCTCGCACGGAGGGAGCGGACGCGCGGCGCAACGACACGGCGCGCCGCATGTCGGTCTTGATGGCGGTCGACACCAGCTGCCAATGCCACATACCACCACTGTCCGTACACTGCGCTTCTCGATACAAGGGTCATTCTATTCATTGTTCAGATGTGCTTCATCATTTGTTGACGACATTTAAGAATGCAGTGCCTAACGTGTAACGTCAGTGTCAAAAAACGGTCAAAAAGTGACAGAAAAAGATCGAAATGCTGCAAGTTTTACTGTATTCAAAGATACGTCGCCCAATAGCAACGAAATCGGAAATACAAATCGCCCCAACGCAACGAAAGAGAGAGCGATATTCTTGATTGTGACTCTATTGGGCGACTTTTCTCATTTCCTCTACTTGAGATATATCTTCAGGCGTATATCGTCAGGCCTACTAGAAACTATATTATGAAAAGTTACGACATTCTGCATTAATAAGATATCGGTATTTTTAACACACACACAGAAAGTACTGAAGTATCGAGAAGCGAAATGCATCGGTTCATAGCTGTGCAGTTTTATTGCAAAGCTTGTTAGTCACCTTAACACTCTACCTGATAAGTAACAATACATCAGGACAACATATACCGTAAGTGCGGGTTAGTTTGACCCTAGAAGGTAACTTTGTCCCAAATCAGGAAAAAGTTTAAACTTCGCGCCATGTCAATACTGCGCGGGCGAACGACTTAGTTCATATATTTTAAGATAGATGGCTATACTAGCGCTTCATTAGTGGTACTGTTTCACCGACGATGATACGAGTTTCTACATGTTAGTGGCGGTTAAACTTTTGACAGGTGGACGAGTGAATTTTGGTGCTGCAAACTTTTATCAAAAGCCTGATATTGTGGTGAGTTTTCCATGTTTATTGTATTTGTCTGTATCAGGCATGTCTTTGGAAGTAAAGTGTTAGTAATGTAACTGACTTTTAGACAGTATTTATTACCACCATTGGCAATTAAAAAATGTGGTATACTTTGACACCAATTTCGGGTAACTTTGGCCCATGGGCTAAAGTAACCTTATGATGTTTTAATAACATTAAAAATTAAATTATCTCGTTTTTTCTTTCAGATACAGTAAACCAGCATGCCGTCACATTATCGACGGAAGCCGGGAAGTAGGCGGTATATCGACTACTCTATAAAAGACCTAGAAGAATGTCTTACTGCAATACGGTCTAAACTTCTTACACAACGAGCTGCCGCTGAGAAGTATAACATACCGAGATCTACAATTAAAAACAAATTATCTCATAAATTCAACGGTAAACCTGGAAGACCTGCTGTCTTTACTCAGGAAGAGGAAAAAGCATTTGCAGCGCATTTGACAGCGCTTTCCGAGTATGGATTCCCACTGACAGACATTGACTTGAGAATAATCATAAAGGATTTTCTGGAATCTCAAGGTCGAACAGTGGCAATATTTAAAAATAATATTCCGGGCAGGGACTGGGTAAAATCCTTTCTTTGCCGAAATAGAGGATTATCTAGAAGACTGTCAAATAACATTAAACAAGTCCGTAGTCAGGTCGATGAAACTATTATATCTGAGTTTATTAATAATATCCAAAAAGTAACTGAAGATGTTCCCCCAGAAAATATTTATAATTATGACGAAACCAATCTCTGTGACGACCCCGGCAAACGAAAGGTCATATGCAGAAGGGGATCCAAATATCCGGAGACTATCGTAAATGCTACGAAAATAAGCTTCACAGTGATGTTTTGTGCCAACGCTGCCGGTGCTATTCCACCCTACATTGTATTCAAAGCCGAAAATCTTTGGACGACTTGGACTAGAGACGGTCCTGAAGGTGCCCGTTACAACAGGACAAAGAGTGGGTGGATGGATTCTGCCACGTTTGAGGATTGGTTTCTTAATCATCTGTTGCCAAAACTCAAAAAAAAGGAAGGACGTAAGGTTATCATCGGAGACAACCTGGCATCGCACATAAATAAAAAAGTCTTGTCTGAGTGTGAGAAGTATGATATTGCCTTTGTATGTCTGCCACCACATGCCACACACATTCTTCAGCCATTGGATGTTGCTTATTTTCGTCCACTAAAGTGCAAGTGGCGCCAAATACTACTTAACTGGAAGAATAGTCAAATGGGCAGAAAATTACAGACGACGCCTAAAGATCAGTTTCCACGACTGTTAAAAGAAGTGTTAGATTCACTAACCTCAACCAAAGAAGATTTGATATCCGGTTTTAGAAAATCAGGCATATACCCAATAAATAAAGAAGAACCCTTGGCGAGGCTTCCGAATCAAGACCGGATTTTAAATTCAGAGCTTGTTGGAAATACTTTCATAAAAAAATTAGAGCAATCTCGGTTCCAAAATACCATCTTAGGTGCAGATAAGAAAGAAAGGAAGAAGAAACTGAATGTACCTCCAGGTCTCTCCATCAGTGCTTCAGACGTTCTTCAGGCAAGTACTTCCGGTGTTAAAGTAACCAAAAAAAATAAAACGATAACCAAAAGTAGACCACGGCACAGCTTGTCGTCATCTTCTAGCGAAAATGAGTCTACCATTACTTTGGCATCTTCTACAGAAGACCACATATTGGCGCTTGATGACTCTGAAGATGATGTTGCCATGAGCAATATTGTTCAGTTACATGGCTGGATGCAATCAGAACTTGATGACATCTCGACTGCTGAAGGAGCACAAGATGCTACGCGCTCAAAAGTGGAATCGCGAGACTTCCCGACAGTTGAGGAGAATAAACCGGTTCTAGCATGCTCTGCCAATAATATAGTAACTGGAGATCATGTCTTAGTAACATGGAATTCACGGAAATATCCTGGTCAGATTTTGTCAACGAATCAAGAAGGTGCTTTTGTAAGCTGTTTAAAGCGAGGAAAATCATTTTGGCGCTGGCCCATGATTAAAGATGAGCAACTTTACAGCTGGGACCGTGTAGTTTGTAAGATCAAAGATCCTAAATTAATGAAGAAGGGCTGTTTTTCTATCCCTGAAATGGATAATCCACAATAATTTGATTAAGCTGATTGATTTTTGTTTCTCATAAGTACCTAACTTTATTACTGTTACCAAAGCTAGGTAAAAGAGTTCTACTTTATTAGTTATAATTTTTTAATGCCATCCTGTTTTGATTGTTCCTATAACGTTATTTAAGTTACCTAATTAAGACTGAATATGAAACTTATAAGACTTCATTAATAATTATAAGAAAATTGTAAGAGTTTACAATAAAAGTTGATTTTCTTTATATAAATCTTTTCATTAATACTTTAGCTTGCACTTAGCGATGGTTACATTGCCCTCCGGCGTAAATTAAGCACATTTTTCTTCTGCACAAATCCGTGGACTAATGTAACCCGCTCCATGGAACAAAATAGGCCCAAACATAAAGTTTAAAAAAAATAGAATTGTCATGAATTTCATTCCAATTAGGATATTTATATTATTTAATATACTCTCGAGTTTCTGTAAAAAAAAATACAAATCTTTAATTTCAATAGAAACCAATTTATAGCACCATGATCAAAAAATAATTAAAAAAAGAGACAAAGTAACCCGCAGTTACGGTACTTGGTTAATATTATTAAGTTATTATATAACAACAATATCACAATGGTTACTTGCATGGGCCTTAACTAAGACAAACATGCAAATATCTCCGAATGAACCACCAACACATTTATCCCAGAAACATGACAAAGTACTATAAGAGCTCCCGTCACTAGAGTTGAAATTGATAGCTACATAGAAACATATTTTGATACATTACAATTAAAGTAGCTAGTTTTGCAACACTCTTATTGTAAATTCCTCAAGAATTCCAAGCAAGGGCAACCACAAAAATTTTGTATAATGTCAAAATAGGACCATTAATTATAAAGAATTTGTCAAGACTTTAAAACTGTTCTAACCAAAAATGCGTAATAAGGTTTTCTTGCTTTGCACGCAGAACCTTATCAAGTAGTTAAGTTATTAGTGTAACTTACTGATCCTCATATTTCAACTCTCGTGAAGCATTTTAACTTGTTTTTAAATTGAACAAGACTCATGCCTTCTCAAATAGAAACTCTACATTCAGCATCATAATGACTGTTTGTTGAAACTCCTCACCTTCCCAATGCCCATTGTTTTAGGCGCATCTTCGTCTGAGCTTGATTCGTCATCTTTCAAATGAACATCTGTGTCGTCGAACTCATCAAACATGTAGTAGTCTCCGGAACGCACCGCTGTATGAAAAATATATCGATCAGACGTACAGAATACAAAATGTATGCGACACTAACATGCAACACCAGTACTGTATTCTTAATTTTTACACCATATTTTCATTTAACAGTATTTAGAATCCGTACAACTAATGAAGCATTTAAATTAAAAGCCAATTGTTATAAAAAAAATATAAAAAATGTATTTATTTTTTTCATTCCTTTTTTCCAATAAACCGATGTGTAAAACTGCAAAATATACATATTTATTTATTGACCACTAACAGCTGTTGCATTTAATAATAAAACCGTGCACTATAGATATTTAACACTAAAATATAACCCTTTTGAAATTGAAGTATGTTCGTAATGTTTAGGAAAATAATGTTTGTGAATTGCAAAAATACAAAGCGTATAAAACACGAAAATACCAAATCACAATCATGCGCAAGCAGACATATAACAAACAGGAAGCGCAAAGGCTTCTTGCCTTGCTAAAGACACACACACGCAAAGTTATTTATACATTTTTTACAGGCTCCCAAACTAAAAAAAATATACAAGGTACAAAAATAAAATATAAGAAAATCCCCGCCAATCAGCTGCCTAAATACGATAACCAAGAAGCTGCGAATGGGTTAGTAATCAACACAAGGTCAGGCCGGCGATATTCATTGCTCAACGTTACCCTTCTGATGACTGGAGGGCGGCCTGTACTGCAGCCTCACGCGTGCTACAAACAAAGGCAAAACTCAACACCATTCTCACACCATAGGGAAGCGATTGAACTTGCGACTCCACAGGAGATGGGCAGTGTCATATTGTTAGCATCGGAATCACCCGGACGAAGACAAAAGTTAAAGAAGCGATTGTTTAATAGATTTTTTATTAATTTAGGTCTATGGGATGTAATAATGTTTTTTAAAAAGATGGTTTAGATTAAGACAGATTTATAGGAAAGATACTGTAAATATCGTCATGTCATTAACAGTGAGGTCGCATTATATTTAAAGTTATAACAACGTTATTATGGACAAGTAGAGGACTAATATTTGAGTGAACATAATCCGTCACCAAGCGTGAACTGTACCTCTGTGTCTCAGTGTGACTGGCGTTGATTCGGTTCCTATACAATAGAGAATATATTTTAAAATTATGACAAACACAATTTATATGTACATACGATACATAAGTACATAAATGCTTTACAATATATACAGTTGTGACAACATAAACATCGATTGTGGTTATAAAAACCATTGAAGTGTATAATTCAATTGCTAAATAATAACTTACTACTTGTTTGTTCATTACGTTTTATAAATAATTTATACAGTGGACTTGAGAACGTCGTTTTTAACAATATTGGATGACATCACCAGTCTTAAAAAGTACCATGTCATACATTTAGAAGACAAAAGTGATGTTATTATTTAGCAACAATGATTGAAAAAAGTCGCCTAAAATAGTTTTGCTCCAGTAGTTACACGTATGGTGAGAGTTCGGCTCGGCGCGGCTCGAATGCGATATGATGGAGGTCCTCTGAAGTAAGCTCGGACTGGCCACTGTATGCCGCCGCCGAATTGGAGGGGGGGAGAACACTGGGTAGGATTCTTCAGGGCTTTGAGCTCGAGGAAGGAGCTCGGAAGAGGGGGGCGACTCGAAGGAAATCCGCCTAGGTTCGAGATATGCGTCCAGGGAAACTGTCATTAACGCTGAAGATGGGGAAGGCGGACCTCCTTGAGACGGTGGAGCTGTCAGAGGTGGGGGTATTGGCGCAGGGAGCGTTGGTCTCACAGGAGTAGGCGGTGCAGATGCCTCGCTAAGGGGGGTGTGGAAACCCCGCGGGGAAGCCGGGGTTGAAGGGAAAGGAGAGGCAGGGGAAGCGGGTCGGGACGGGGAGGCCGGCGTGTGGTATCCGCGACGAGATTCTTCTGAATCCCCGCGAACAAGTGGCACTTGTTCCGACTCTCCCGGTTGAGTTTCCTCTTCTTCTTCTTCCTCTTCTTCGTCGTCTAGCGTTAAGATAGCATGTGGAAAGTTACACTTCAAAATTAACTTAAGACGCTAATATAACATCAAAAGTATCGTATATTCCTATGACTATACGGCATTTTGTATGCAGAGGGTTCCGGAGGGGATCGATTGATTGATAGCTGGGTTTCATTTATTGAAAACGAAGAATTTACAAAAAAAATACCGGGCATAGTTCGGTCAACTTAATTAACACCCAATAACAAACAAGTATTCAAAAATCAAAGCCTTCTTAAATACATAACTCACGATTGATTGACTAACCCCATAGTTATTATGTTATGTACATGAAATGTTATTCACCTGCATCGTGATGTGCAGGCTCCTTCGCCATCACGCCGTGTATCTTCTTTTGGTTGGCCTTGATTCTCTCCATCTTGACCTTGATCTTATCTAATATCTTACTCTCTTGTTCTTCTTGAATAGTCATTTGCTTCAGTCTTAATTCTTCTATTAGATCTGCTCCTCTGGTGAGCATACAATTTACATAACAGCGATATTTGTATATAAGAAAATAGCATATAAAACAAAGTGGGTTTAAAAATGTACCTGGACGCGAGAACAGTAGTCGCCTTGCTTTCATCTATGACTCTATAGAAATAGTAACTGTGGAATAATCGTCTTTGTAAGATCAGAAATGCAAAACACACTCCGTCCCATGCTAACCCAATGTCCTCTTGAGGCACCGAACAAACTGATTCCTGAAAGTAGAACAAAACTCTATCTAAATATACATAGTAAATACAGTGGCACACAAAAAATTGACCCACGTCAATCGCAAAAAAATATTTCTAGAAGTATTAACATGTCTTAAATAATATTTAAGATAACATGTTATGACGTCTTAGAAACTGGCATCAGGGTATTCAAATAGGGGTTATTGGAGAGGAAAGAGAACACAAAATCGCAACAGGCACTCGTACCGATATTGCGAAAAAATAAATTTGTCTTACATCGTATGACAATATTATGTTAGATAAATAGATGATAGTATCCTAACCTTATCATACCGCATCTTGAGAAACCTGGCTATATTGCCGCCCGCGAACTTGTCCACGCAGCCGATACCGAGCAGTTGCACGAGCCAACAAGCATGCTCCTGCATCGCCGTGCTAAACATGCACCCCGGGATCTGTAGTAGAGCCTTTATAACCACTACCGCTACATTGTACCGAACTAGCCATGACCACCTGAAACAGAATGATGCCAATGTACTTTTTAAGTTGTAACGATACGATAAAGTTTGTTCGTTTGTTTAAACGGGCTAATCTCGAGATCTGCATGTCGGATTGTAAATAATTTTGTTTATTATGAAATTATGAATGCTAGACTCAAAAGTGAAATAGACTATTTAATACAAACTATACACATCAGCTTGCCATAAATATATATTGTTAACGTTAATGTACTGTAATATCGTACAATGTTTAACAAAAATGTAGATCTTTAGTACACGGGACAGGACGGAGGATATTGTCTCACGGGAAACTATAAAAAAAATTAAATTGAGAGGGGTAGCGGAAATGAGCACTTTATATGAAAGTCTGTCTTTAAAATTAGAAGTGTACCTAAGAGGTTTTCACGCGGACGAAGTCGCGGGCGTCGGCTAGTAAATAATAAAGCTATAAAAGTTGCGAGGGGTCTCACTCTGGGAGATTGAAAGTGTTGAAAAAACTGCAGTTTCTCGGGTCCAGCTCCCAGCTAAGAGCGTGTAACGTGCGGTAAAGAACTTCGTTTCAATGTATACTGTGAGGTAAATAGGCGCTTCAATTTAAATTATAACTTGAATTGTGGGGAACTTATGTCAAGAGGGATAGCGGTCATAATGATACTTGTGCAACACGCTTCTTTGGACCGAATAAAGATCTAGAATATGATGGTATTAAAATACCTAAGACAAAACTGTACAAATGTATAATATGTACTGTATAAAGTAATCTATACTAATATTATAAAGAGGTAAAGTTTGTAAGTTTGAAAATAAAGTTCCGTCGGGGCTAATCTTCGGAACTACTGATCCGATTTTAAAAATTCTTTCTCCAGTAGAATGCTACGTTATCGGTTAGTGTTATAGGCTATATTTTATATTTGTATTGTATATATTACCCGAGTTATCAAAGTTTTTGAAATGCAAGTCGGATCGCAAAAATCTGTTAAATCTGCTTTTTACGCAAACGCTGCCTTAACTATTGGATATAATTGAAAACATTGTATGAAAACTTTATGTATCTCAAAAAGTTCTACAAAAAAGTCCAATATAGCATATATCTATCTTTTATATTCTGGCAGATATATAACTTTTTGTGTTTTAATAAAACATTTAATTCATATGCTTACGTTTACGTCATTATTTATACAACTAAATTAAATCCTTATCAAAATAAATTATTTAATAATCACAAGGATATTATAGAGATAAGATTTGCCTTTTACAGTATGTTAATTAGTTATATAATTTCGGAGATATTACAAAATTTCTAAAAAACAACTCTGCCGCTATATCGTCCAAATTAAGTTGATCTCCTCCGTGTTATGTTTGACGTACTGAATGGGGGTCAACATTTTGGTACTGATATTCTTTGAGAATTCGATCTTTGATATTTTCTTTCAATTTATTTGGCATGGCAGGGCTAATCTCGAGATCTGCATGTCGGATTGTAAATTATTTTGTTTATTATGAAAGGTAGACTCAAAAGTGAAATAGACTATTTAATACAAGATATCACATCAGCTTGCCATAAATATATATTGTTAATGTACTGTAATATCGTACAATGTTTAACAAAATGTAGATCTTTAGTACACGGGACGGGACGGAGGATATTGCTTCACGGGAAACTATAAAATTAAAAGGGTACCTATGAGGTTTTGACGAGGACTAAGTCGCGGGCGACTGCTATATAGCTATAATGACGTAGGCGAGCGCTAAGAAACGTTTTTTCTAATGCTCACCTCTTTAAGGGGTCAAACGGGAGGTCAAGTCTACACCAAGTTTCACGCGGACGAAGTCGCGGGCGACTACTATATAGCTATAGTGACGTAGGCGAGCGCTATGAAACGTTTTTTCTAATGCTCACCTCTTTAAGGGGTCAAACGGGAGGTCAAGTCTACACCAAGTTTCACGCGGACGAAGTCGCGGGCGACTACTATATAGCTATAGTGACGTACGCGAGCGCTATGAAACGTTTTTTCTAATGCTCACCTCTTTAAGGGGTCAAACGGGAGGTCAAGTCTACACCAAGTTTCACGCGGACGAAATCGCGGGCGACTACTATATAGCTATAGTGACGTACGCGAGCGCTATGAAACGTTTTTTCTAATGCTCACCTCTTTAAGGGGTCAAACGGGAGGTCAAGTCTACACCAAGTTTCACGCGGACGAAGTCTACACCAAGTTTCACGCGGACGAAGACGCGGGCGACTACTATATAGCTATAGTGACGTACGCGAGCGCTATGAAACGTTTTTTCTAATGCTCACCTCTTTAAGGGGTCAAACGGGAGGTCAAGTCTACACCAAGTTTCACGCGGACGAAGTCGCGGGCGACTACTATATAGCTATAGTGACGTACGCGAGCGCTATGAAACGTTTTTTCTAATGCTCACCTCTTTAAGGGGTCAAACGGGAGGTCAAGTCTACACCAAGTTTCACGCGGACGAAGTCGCGGGCGACTACTATATAGCTATAGTGACGTACGCGAGCGCTATGAAACGTTTTTTCTAATGCTCACCTCTTTAAGGGGTCAAACGGGAGGTCAAGTCTACACCAAGTTTCACGCGGACGAAGTCGCGGGCGACTACTATATAGCTATAGTGACGTACGCGAGCGCTATGAAACGTTTTTTCTAATGCTCACCTCTTTAAGGGGTCAAACGGGAGTTCAAGTCTACACCAAGTTTCACGCGGACGAAGTCGCAGGCGTCCGCTAGTATTTAATAAATTATGATACAACAGTCAATCTTCTACTTTAACATGGTTAATTCCGATATGTTTAAGTTTACTAAAAGCTACATACATATAAAACATCAAGCTTCATTCCAATAGGCGTCGGCAGACACCATGTCTTTCAAGATCCTTGCACAGCCCTCGCTTCTTGCGAATGTAATCTTTTATACAAAGTCGTCGGCTTAGTTTTAAAAGCTTACTTACCATTGCAATATGGCTTCTTTTGGCCGCAAGTAAAAGTCGGTTCCTTGCCACAGGAATATAAAAGAACCAATGAGGTAGCCCATAGAGAACAGGTTGACGCGGTTTGTACCAGTCATAAACATAATTGCCAAGGTCACCCACAACATGCCCAAAAACACCATACGTTTGATGACATCCAACCACGACCTGAAAAAGCACTATTTATAAGATTTATATTTTTGGTACCTATAACTAGTTAATGAAGATTTCAGACAAAAAAGACGGTAATTAAAAGCAATGGTGAATAGAATACGTGTTATTTTTAACGCTGGAATAATAGCACGCGGGGAATAATCCACTATTCTTTACTGTATGATGAGTGTTGAGAGTTTAGAGTCTACGTACCCAACATATCCAAGAAAATCTGGCACCGGGTTTACAAAGTCAGGGGTCTCCCAATCTTTGCCGATTTCTTCTAAGTTAGATCCTCCAGGATACTGTTCCCCGTGTGCCTTCTCTATACGGAACACGCGCAGTTGCCGTGAAGCAAACAGTAGCAGGAAAAAGTCGAAGATTAGTTTGACTGCGTGCGGCGGCTCCTCGTTGTACGGCAGGAACAACCAGGTGCGAATGTGTTTCATTTGCTGCAAACATTATTATTTATTTATACCTCGTAAGAACATTCGCACCCAAAAATCACGTGCATAAATAAGCAGATTCTCAAGAAATACACGCTTGACTGTCTGCTTATGGTTCGAATTTTACACCAAGAGAAAGATATGCGTTTACATTTCATAACTTCAAAAGTTGGTTCCTTATGAACCACTCTATCTATTGCTGAAAACCACATGAAGTCCGCTGAGTAGTCTTTGAGTTTATCGCGAACAGACGCGGCGGGGCAATTTGTTTTATAATACATTAAGATTGATGAAATTCAAGTCAAAGTACCTGTGAATCCCCACTCCAAGGGAAGTTGATACACAAGTACGGCATGAAGCCGACTGCGATCATGTACTGCAGCGGCACCAGCACCGTCACGCAGGCGGTGAAGGCGGGCCACAGACGCGCGACGCACGCGCGTCGGGCGGCCACCAGCGCGAGCAGCCAGCCCGAGTATATCACCGCGTACAGATCCATTCGTGAACCGATGACGCCCATTAAGCAGATCAGTGATATCTGTGGATTAAATATAAATATGTATAAACAGAAAAAAAAGTTAAACGATCGTCTTCCTAGAAATGGACATAAGTTAGTCATATCAGCTTATCGCCTCCGAAAAGTACAAAAATCTTTCGTAGGATTGGGTGTACTCTTCTACAACAAGTTGCCCAATTCAGTTTTAGATCTGCCATTGCATAAGTTTAAACAATGTATTAAAACTCACTTACTGAGTCAGGGTTATTATACTATCGATGAATTTTTAAATGACAAAGATGTTCAAAGGCAATTCGATCGGCTTTCAACTTCACACAGGTAGTAAAATAAATAACTTTATGTAAAAACTTAATATTGTAAAATTGATAATATTATAAAAAGAGCAACTGTTGAGTTTCTTGCCGGCTCTTCTCAACAGGGCCTGCCTTCCGAGCCGGTGGTAGAGTCACTACAAATAGTCCAATTTGACGCTTCAAAAGTGCTTGTAATAAGCCTACTTGAAATAAACGATTCTGAATTTGAATTTGAAATGTTTTCGAATATTATATGAGTATTTGGCCAGAGAAAGAGGAACTATGAACGCTTGCTATCATTGCCTTCCTCTCTCCAAACAATTCTGTTTCAAAACACGTTAATTAGTTATGTCAGATCTGCGAACGAACCGATTCGTTTACGGAGAATGCCAAATGAATTTGTAAAACGAAAAGAATTTGCAGAAAAAATACATAAGGATTTTCAGTTTAGTTAGCAATCATCATGCATGATTATATCAATCTACTAATAAAATATAACATTACCTCAACGCCAAACTTGTAGAAGCCGTAGTTGACCAAATATTTGATACAATGTATCAGATCTGTATCTGCTTCTTTTCGGGTTATATTCGGGAACATTAATTTCTCTTTATCATTCGGTAACAGGCCCAGAGCCCTAAAAAAGTTTATATTAAATAACATTGTGAAAAGCATATTCTCTGATCAAATAAGGTTTACTGAAAAAACATTACTGGCTGGTTAAAATAGACATTCGCTCTTGGATAAGTTCCCAAGAACATGTAAACATGCATGGACATTAGCAAAATTGTAAAAAGATCGCATCGTTTTCTACCAAACAGTTATCGTTCGTGTTCGCAAAAGTGCAAGGCGTTGGTATTAACTGTAGTAGGTAAAAAGTTAGTTTTTGGTAAGCAGAGCTGAATCTCACTGCAGTATATTTTGAATGAGAAAGTTGTAAAATTAAAAATAACATGCAATGGATTACCAAAACATATAATAGCGTAAACTGCCAAGCTTGTTCAGGAAACTATTTTGCGAATTCAAATTAAAAAAAAAACTTCAACCAGTTCACAATGTACCATAAACCATACAATACCGTGCAATAGAACAATTTTTAGTAAATAATACCTGATATTTCTCTGTCGATAAGTAACGAGCGAGTAGAAGGTGAACACGGCGATGAGGCCGATGTAGCCCTTCAGCAGCACGACCAGTGGCTTTGCGGGCGTGGCCTTGCGGAAACCGATCCACTCCGCATCGTTGTGGGTCGTGATGTTTTCTGTACCGTTCTCGGTTATCTGCAACGTTGCAATGTGTCTACTGTACACGGAGTTATATTGCCAAAGATTTTAATAATAGTTACGGAAACTATGGGCAACAGAATAAAAAAAATACTTTGATAGTCTGTGACAAACTAACAAAGTAATTTTTTTGTCCTGTTTGCACATACAAATGTGCCACCTAATTTCTTGATCTGCTGAGGATTTTCATACGCACATAAATTTAAAACAATATTTAATAAATGGAGTGATCGCGTCTCTATTCACGCTAACCTCTGGTGCAAGTAATGATAGAGTTTTTACAACAAGATGAAATATCAGCAACATTTAGATTTTTATTGTGATTACACATACTGAAACAAATATATTATCATGCTAGGCCACCACGCCACATGTTACTTTTTAGCAAAATGTGCGTAGTAAGCTTTTAAAAATATAATTTCGTGTAGCATTAAGAGGTTTTTATTAAGTTAAGCTATAATACATGCAAAGCAGAAGTTAGATGTGTATTTTTTAATTCAAATTATGAAAATCACAGTTAACTTACTCTTGTACAATTAACATCAAAAAAGTTGTGCTTGATGTACTCTATCTGGTAAATCATCTTCGCCATAAAATAAATACTGATGAGGGTAGATATGAAAAGTATACAAATTCGTTGTCTTCTGGCGCTAATTAACAGTGCCGGGGAAATTATTATCATTATAGGCACGTGCATGGCAGATACCTGGAAAGAAATTATTAGCATAAATTAAATATGTAATAAATTAAAATAATATATTATTACAAACATCATCAGTAGGGGTTAAAAGGCACGAGCAGGAAAACAACATTAATCAAAATATCAACACATTTTAATTACAAACTTTCTAAAATCAAATCAAAATGAAACAATCTGACGGTAATCACAGAATTTACTTAACGAGCATTTACATTTTATTACACTTTAACTTTTAACAAAATTAACTGGCAGCATAACTGCCTATGCTAGAACTGGAACTGTTAATGTCCGCAATTAAATAAACCGTCCTTTTATATAAGCCCAAAATGCCACAGAGGACTTTCTTTTTTTTAATGATTCTCGTCTCGTCGTCGTAGACTCTAGGTGTTTGAAGCACTGTATTCAATGTTGCTAACAATATAATAAATTAAATCTTTAATGTAAGTTACTTTTCGTTTGCGCTGGGCTTTGGATATTGTACACATAAACTGAGCGTTGTATTACACACACAACGATGTATTACATTACACTTACATCGAACACGCAGAGCAGCAGCACGGACAAGAAGATGATCTTAACGAGATGTATGTCGAGGAAGACGAACGCCTTGTCGATCCAGTCGCCCAGGCCGCGCCGC
The DNA here is from genome assembly GCA_034621355.1 of Mycalesis mineus. Classification (NCBI taxonomy): domain Eukaryota; kingdom Metazoa; phylum Arthropoda; class Insecta; order Lepidoptera; family Nymphalidae; genus Mycalesis; species Mycalesis mineus. Next base: position 4,516,098 of record CM067883.1, read on the forward strand.
AGCGCGCCGCACTTGCTCACCACGAGCTTGCGCAGCGCGGCGAGGAACGACGCGCGCTCCGCGGCCGCGTACGAGCAAACTGAGCGTTGTATTACACACAACGATGTATTACATTACACTTACATCGAACACGCAGAGCAGCAGCACGGACAAGAAGATGATCTTAACGAGATGTATGTCGAGGAAGACGAACGCCTTGTCGATCCAGTCGCCCAGGCCGCGCCGCAGCGCGCCGCACTTGCTCACCACGAGCTTGCGCAGCGCGGCGAGGAACGACGCGCGCTCCGCGGCCGCGTACGAGCAAACTGAGCGTTGTATTACACACAACGATGTATTACATTACACTTACATCGAACACGCAGAGCAGCAGCACGGACAAGAAGATGATCTTAACGAGATGTATGTCGAGGAAGACGAACGCCTTGTCGATCCAGTCGCCCAGGCCGCGCCGCAGCGCGCCGCACTTGCTCACCACGAGCTTGCGCAGCGCGGCGAGGAACGACGCGCGCTCCGCGGCCGCGTACGAGCGGCTCCGAGACGACTTTCTGCGTATTATGTGTTTGTTGATACACAACATGTTGACACGTTGAGTTTCTATAACTAAACTAGAGTACTAGTACTACTAGGGACTAATTTTCATAAACCGTTTTTCGATATCCAAATTACTTTTGATTGAAACTTAAGATGTTAATACACTACTACAGTGAATTCAGTTTAACCATTAGTTTTCTAATTTGTCTTATCTTACTGACAAACATCAAATGTATGTTTAGACACACAATGTTAAAAATCCTATTTTATTGAATTTTATTAAAAATCGTAATGAGATGGATGAGATAATTAGTAAAAAACTATTTTTTCCGAAATCATTGAAAATACCACAAATATTCCAACGCTAAGGAACTCAGAGTCATATATTGAATATCTGGTTTAAGTTTACGTTAACATGTCCTCCACACCCTATCTTACTGACCTGTAGAGCGATCGCCTAGCGGCCGTGTTGACAGAGGACGTGCCCATGGATTGTTCCGCCTCCGTGTCGCTGCCCATGCGAGGCGAGGCGGACGCGGGCCGCCCCTCGAGGGGTAGGGGAGGTAACTGCAATACCACTAGCATTTTACACACATACATAACGTTACGTCTCATTCCCATAGGGGTAGGAAGAGACTACGTCTTTCCATTTGCCACGGTTCTTGCATACTTCCATAACTTCTTTTACTTTCATAAATACTTTCATACAATTCGGATCAACATTGTCGAATTAGTTTACTCTTGACCTGGCCACACTTTCAAATGTTCTGAATTTGGTCCAACAACATTCGCTGTTAATACTGATAATAATAAACGATTGTAATAATAAAGCGTGATGACTTTGTTTGCAGATTCAAAACTAGTTACACAAATGTGTGGCTTATTAATCTTTTCTTTTTCTTGTAATAATATTGTAAATCAGTTTTTACAGTTCCATACTTTAATCTAACAAACATTGACATATTAATACTATGGACTTCGGGTCAGCGATAAAAAGTGTCCGAACCAAAAGTAAGCCAAAACGCGAAATGATTTCCAATCGCAATTCACTCTCATATTAGCTGAATGACAGAATACACGTCAATAATGCCGTAATGTGTTATAAAAAACTTGTAAGAACTACCCGAGTAAGGTGAGAAAAGAAGACGGTGTACCATATTTTCAGTAAGTAAATATTTACTGATGATTTTAAAGTATTATTTTGCTTAGAAACAGGCTATTTTATTAAAATTTTAATAAACTATAGAAACGAATTGCATAACCAACCAAAATGAACAAAAGTATCTATCTGTCCTTTTCCCATACGCTACCCGCGTATAGGATAGAAGGAGTGCAATATGTTTATCTAATTAACCACATTTAGTTCGGATCTGCCGCGAGCAATAGAATGTTTTAGAATAACGACTGCATAGAGTTATTTTGTTGTTTAACATTTGAATTATTTAATTACTTAATATTTGAATGAAAATAATTTGATTATTTTCAATTCAAAAATTTTTATTTTTTATGTCAACTTTTATTTTTTATGTCATGAATATTAATCAAATAACTTTTACCATAAAGGTATATTAATTTGATAACTATAAGAATTATCTACATGAAATTAGGAACAGTTATTTAAAAAAGTGATCTAACGTCATTGAAGTAAAAAATATATTTTCAGTTTAATTAAAAAGAGGAAAATATCGAGAACTTAAAATTTCAATGTAAAGAACTATGTCGAGTGGCGTATCATTTTGTACATTACTGGATTTGGTTTGTAATTAATTATTTTTATAACTAATTATTATTTTATACAAGATAATTACAACAATTATTATTTGGTACAAGATTTATCCCAGCATATAGAGGTCCTGACCTCTATATGTAAATATAAATTAAAACTTGCTGTAAATATAACATATAAATATAAGATGCCAAAAAAATTTGAAAGCTACCGACTCCACACCATTTATGTTGTCCTATTTTCACGATAAGCTGTCATGTCAAAAAAAGGCTGCCATGGTAACCGTCAATCGAAGCTGATTACTTATTGCATGCAATTAGACCGTTGCAAATTAGACTGTATAACAATACGATAAGACATACATTACAATGTTATTTTGTTTATAAAAACATAAATACATCCTAGTGTGTATAAAATATCTTGGGACACTTTTGACGTAAATTTTGCATTAGACCCGAAGTCCATAGTATTAATATGTCAATGCTAACAAACGAAATTTTTATGGTATCAATAGTTCAGCACGCCTGTGTATCTGATAAGACTATTTCGGATAGTTTTGGAATTGTAGCTTAGTTTCCGTCAACCGCCGAGTAATTTACTCTTCCGGTACGACAATTCCTAACCAATTATTGTCAGAGTATACTTTACATTAAGATCACAGTGAAGCAATATCACTTACATCGCCTTGCATAGTAGAAGCCCCGCCGCTCGGTCTACTTGATTCACCTTCTTTAGCGACGCTGTTTGTTCTGCAAATTGATACCAATTTTACCAAGTGTAAGACTTAGTTAATAAACGCATTAGTAAATGTATATAAACTTGTTAGGAGTAGCATAACATCCACACCTCTTTGGGTTTCTACACGACATCGTACCGAAACGCTAATTCATTTGGCGGAACGTCTTTGTCGGTAAGGTTATGGAACTAGCCACGGCCAAAATCCCACCAGCTAAACGATTTTTGGTAAATAAAACTTAATATGGATCGTAGATATGGTTACTTATCATGGGCCCTTAATAAAATATAATCAAAGAAATATAATCAAAGTTCAAGAATCTTTCTATGGTCCCTAAAGCATTATGCTCTATGCATGACAAGTTAGAAATGGAGACATCTGTTGAAAAAACAACATCAAACAAGCGAATCCGAGATACAACAGACCATGCCGTTGGCGACAAAAAGCGTTAATTTTTGTGATTTAGATCATGTATCTGTTTAAAAATTAAAGACTGCAATACACACCTCGTTTTCGGATCGGACAACGCCATAAAGTCTTTATGAAAGTAATGCACCTGCATTATCGTGATTATGAGGAACAGAGTGGGTGTCAACAGTTTCACAAACAGATCCGCAGGATGATACGGTTCCAAACCTAAATCGTGCTGCCTGGAAGAAAATAATAACGTTAAAAGCACCAAATTTAAAAACATAATTTTCACAAATATATATGTAAATTAAAATTTAACAACTTACAGTTTCTCGTTGATTAAAAGGTATGTCTCAATCGTTTTAGAGAAATTATCAAACTGATATATGTATATCAGTATAAGATTAATCATCGAGTATATGATGACGGTAATCCAGAAAATGTACATGAGTCGGCGCCACCAGTACCAACTTATCTGAAAAATATAAAAAAAAAATCAAAATACCAATTAAAATAGTTGAAAAAGTTGACATAATTATGTAGATTGCAAGTTAAATAAAATAAATCTGTGATACATTATCGTAAATGGATTCTATTTACAAGTCGACATTAGCCTGCTTCCCACGAATGTGGAAAACAAATCTGTAGACCTAAATTCATTGACATATTAATACTATGACTTCGGGTCTAATGCAAAATTTACGTCAAAAGTGTCCCAAGATATTTTATACACACTAGGATGTATTTATGTTTTTATACACAAAATAACATTGTAATGTATGTCTTATCGTCTTGTTATTCAGTCTAATTTGCAACGATCTAATTGCATGCAATAAGTAATCAGCTTCGATTGACGGTTACCATGGCAGCCTTTTTTTGACATAACAGCTTCTCGTGAAAATAGGACAACATAAATGGTGTGGAGTCGGTAGCTTTCAAATTTTTTCGGCATCTTATATTTATATATTATATTTACAGCAAATTTTAATTTATATTTACATATTCCTGACCTCTATATGCTGGGATAAATCCTGTACCAAATAATAATTGTTGTAATTATCTTGTATAAAATAATAATTAGTTATAATAATAATTAATTACAAACCGAATCCACTAATGTACAAAATGATATGCCACTCGACATAGTTCTTTACTTTGAAATTTTGCGTTCTCGATATTTTCCTCTTTTTAATTAAACTGAAACTATATTTTTTTACTTCAATGACGTAAGATCACTTTTTTAAATAACTGTTCCTAATTTCATGTAGATAATTCTTATAGTTATCAAATTAATATACCATTATGGTAAAAGTTATTTGATTAATATTCATGACATAAAAAATAAAAGTTGACATAAAAAATAAAAATTTTTGAATTGAAAATAATCAAATTATTTTCATTCAAAAATTAAATAATTAAATAATTCAAATGTTAAACAACAAAATAACTCTATGCAGTCGTTGTTCTAAAACATTCTATTGCTCACGGCAGATCCGAACTAAATGTGGTTAATTAGATAAACATATTGCACTCCTTCTATCCTATACGCGGGTAGCGTATGGGAAAAGGACAGATAGATACTTTTGTTCATTTTGGTTGGTTATGCAATTCGTTTCTATAGTTTATTAAAATTTTAATAAAATAGCCTGTTTCTAAGCAAAATAATACTTTAAAATCATCAGTAAATACTTACTTACTGAAAATATGGTACACCGTCTTCTTTTCTCACCTTACTCGGGTAGTTCTTACAAGTTTTTTATAACACATTACGGCATTATTGACGTGTATTCTGTCATTCAGCTAATATGAGACTGAATTGCGATTGGAAATCATTTCGCGTTTTGGCTTACTTTTGGTTCGGACACTTTTTATCGCTGACCCGAAGTCCATAGTATTAATATGTCAATGCCTAAATTAGAATTGTTTCTGCCATCCTATTGGACTTACTTTTGGTATATATATATATATATATATATATATATATATATATATATATATATATATATATGCACATCTTTCACATCAATGCAATGTTTGTTACTTACCTTAACGCCATAACTTTAGAATGGCGGGTGAAATTTCGATGGGAGATAAATTGTACCCCACATTTAAACATAGGCTTTTGATCTATTATTTCCATCCGATATTTCCACGGAAAGAAAAACTACGCGTGTGAATAAACCGCATCGCAATTGGATTGATAAAGTACCTGGAACATGAGTATGAAGACGAGGAACAGGAACATGTAGATGATGCGGAAGATGGTCATGCGCTCGCCCGTGATCCCGATCACGAACAGCATGATGACCACCACGTAGATCCAGTAGCGCGCGCACGCCGCACGCAGCCACGCCCCCAGCGCGCTCAGCAGGCGCGAGCGAGCCTCCTCGCGGTTAGCCTCCGCTGCTACAAGTACATTATCTGTTAGAATACTTTGCATAAAGATGATTTTATACTTGGTTTAAAAAGTATGCTTTCAATAAATAAAGAATGTAAAAGGCATTGGGGAAATTTCTATGGAGTCATGAGGTCATAACGACCACTAATAAAATTTATTTAATAAGCAGGGCATAATCTTAATAAAAATATTATTTCTGTCAGATGTCCTACACATCTATACTTTTCCATATTGTTTTTTTTTTTGGGTTTATTTTAATAGCAAATCGTAGTGCTTCGTTGCTTTTTATAACTGAAGGCAGGTAAGAATTTTTTTAATGTATATGTAACTGGTATTTATTTTAATTGGCCGCCACAATTTCAGGTCAAATCTACCCAATTCCCTTTGAAAATATTATTTTAGTAAAACAGTTGGAGAAGAAAGAAGAAAATTCTCCTTTTCCAGCTAAGTACCAGTGCTAGTGGTAGACACGATAATAGTAGTGCAAGGATTAAACATAGAAACTTAAAATTCAGTTGACCCTTAATTTTAATATTTTTTTATGATAGCAATGTGTTATTACGATTTATTTTAAATTGAATAGTCGAATTGAAAAGAGTGCAAATAAATTAGCTATAGGTACATAATAAAGTAGAGATTTTTCATATTTTTTTTAATTTGCAAAAAGTGTAAAGCAGTGATTAGTACAGAATAAATAACATTTTTTTAATTTACCAATTACTAAACCTGTTGTGTGGTTGAGGAAAGTTAATTGCAGAGAAAATAAAAAATAATTTAATCACTAGATTTCACAAATATGCAATTCAATATAATATTTGATAATAAATTTGGCCGGAAGCGAAACTGTCCGAAAACCTCATTTAACATAATAAATATCGTGGAACAAAACAGCGCAGCTTGTTGCACGTTTAATTAAGTCCATATTACCTACGTATAAAGTTATATATGAATACAAGCTACAATTATTTATATTTGATCTATATAATTTGTAACTTTTAAGAAAAATATCCAGAGTGTAGGTGTAAAACGACAGAGGATTCTGAAAGGATCGAGCGGAAGGCGAATTCTTCAGCGTCACCAGAACATGAACGTTTATTTAAAGGGGCACACTCAGCGTCGAGTACCGAATATTCGCCCGCACCTCTCCTTACCACTGGCGGCAGTCTTCATTGTACGGCGCGCAGTGGACTTGCCGCAGCGTCACCAGAACATGAACGTGAACATCGTACAAATTTTATACCAACAGCGCAATCTTCTGGCGGCGCGTTATCTTATAGTCATAATTTCGCAGCCATCTCCTGCACTGCCGGTGTGTCACCCAGAGCATAAACGCGAATAGCGATTTAATGAGCTGACTAGAAATAGTAAATTTATCACTGGCAGCCGTGGACATAGTGAGATGTACGGGCGCGGCTATGTCGGAGATGGCGGCGGACTGACGGCGCTGCGTCATCTCCTGCACGCGCTGCCGCAGCGTCACCCAGAACATGAACGTGAACAGCGACTCGATGAGCTACTGTATACAGTAAACTTACCACTGGCGGCAGTGGACATAGTGAGATGTACGGGCGCGGCTATGTCGGAGATGGCGGCGGACTGGCGGCGCTGCGTCATCTCCTGCACGCGCTGCCGCAGCGTCACCCAGAACATGAACGTGAACAGCGACTCGATGAGCTACTGTATACGGTAAACTTACCACTGGCGGCAGTGGACATGGTGAGATGTACGGGCGCGGCTATGTCGGAGATGGCGGCGGACTGGCGGCGCTGCGTCATCTCCTGCACGCGCTGCCGCAGCGTCACCCAGAACATGAACGTGAACAGCGACTCGATGAGCTACTGTATACGGTAAACTTACCACTGGCGGCAGTGGACATGGTGAGATGTACGGGCGCGGCTATGTCGGAGATGGCGGCGGACTGGCGGCGCTGCGTCATCTCCTGCACGCGCTGCCGCAGCGTCACCCAGAACATGAACGTGAACAGCGACTCGATGAGCTACTGTATACGGTAAACTTACCACTGGCGGCAGTGGACATGGTGAGATGTACGGGCGCGGCTATGTCGGAGATGGCGGCGGACTGGCGGCGCTGCGTCATCTCCTGCACGCGCTGCCGCAGCGTCACCCAGAACATGAACGTGAACAGCGACTTGATGAGCAGCGGCACACACGGCTCGCCGTCCGGCCTGCTGAGTCCTATCTGTCGTAGGTTTACCGCCTGCCAGAAAACATATTGTATGTAAGATGAAAATATATTATAGTCTACTGTCTACAGACCCTCGATCGGAAGAAAGTTCAGTCAGATACTTGCCCACTAGAACGGAAACCACCTATCTATCTTTTATATTTTAACAGATATAGAACTTTTGAGTTTTAAAAAATCATTTAATTCATATGCTTACGTTTACGTCAACATTTATACAACTAAAATTAAATCCTTATCAAAATAAATTATTTAATAATCTTAAGGATATTATTGAGATAAGATTTGTCTTTTACAGTACAAGTAGCGGCACGAAACTCTAGCGCTGACTGTTATTGCGCAGAAGTAAAAATTTAGGTATCATGGGGGACGACGCGACGCGGACTTCCAGTGTACAGTCTCGCTCTGAGTTGCATTGTTATTATTGTTAATTTTCAGTTGGTTTGTTAAATATAATTATATATTTTGTTGTTTTTTTAAGTTTGTTTATGAATTTAAAGGGAATAATATACCTAGAAGAAATACCGTTTTGCGACGCCAGGCGTGTTACCATTGCCTGATTCAGATTAGACTAGTCTTATATCTATAATAAAAATTGAGAATATAATAATGTTTTATTTTTCTACTCCCCGTAAGCTTTTCAAAATTTATTTATTCATTTATGGTAACTATCCATATATTTTAATATTTTTATATTTTTAATATTTTAATATTTTTTACTATATAATTATGTCTTAAGTAATACGAAATCTTTGGAAATTAGAACTATGAACTATAACATATATAAGCACAAACACGCACGTAACGTACACAAACACATACACACACACGCATGCACGCACACACACACACATATTAAAACGATGTCGTAACATGATTTGATATTAATTAGGTAATTAAAGAGCGCTAGACTTACTTGCAGTATGTTAATTAGTTATACAGTTTCGGAGATATTACAAAATTTCTAAAAAGCGCGACACTAATAAATCATTTAACTCATATGCTTAAGTTTACGTCATTATTTTTACAACTAAACTTAAATCCTTATCAAAATAAATTATTTAATAATCTTAAGGATATTATTGAGATAAGATTTGTCTTTTACAGTATGTTATGTATGTTGTTGAGATATTACAAAATTTCTAAAAAGCGGACACTGCCGCTATGGCGTCCAAATTAAGTTGACCTCCTTTACTGTTACGTTCTGAATAGAGGTCAGCATTTTAGAACTGATATGCTTTCATGATAGAAACGTTAATACGGTGATGGATTTAGAATTCGACCTTTGTTCAAATATCTATTATAGTGCATGGAAGAGTTTGTTCATTTGTTTAAATGAGCTAATCTCTAGATTTGCGTGTCGGATTGTAAAATTATTTTTGTTTATTCTGAAGACTACACTCAAGAGTGAAATATACTATTTAATATCAATTTATACCCATCAGCTTGCCATAAATATCACATATATTGTTAATGTTAATGTACTGAAATGTCGTACAATGTTTAACAAAACTGTAGATCTTTAGTACACGGGACGGGACGGAGGATATTGCTTGACGGCAAACAGAAAAAAATTAAATTGAGAGAGGGGAATGAAAGTCTGTCTTTAAAATAAGAAGGGTACCTAAGAGGTTTTCAGGCGGACGAAGTCGCGGGCGACTGCTAGTAATTTATAAAAATAATATATATACTTAGTTTAGGTTTTTTTAACAGTGTAAATATCACTTACAGTTATATTCGACGGCAGTTCAGCCTCAGTGAGGTTCATGCCGTAAATGTACTGAGCTATGAGCAGCAGCATGGCGTAGCAGACGAGCACCGGGCTGGTCTTCAGCATGAAGGAGCGCTGGTCCTGACAGAGCCACACGATGTTCGCCCACATGAGGAACACGAAGGTCAACCAGGAGTGGAACATTATACTCCACGCCATCATAGTGATCGTTGTCGCGATGTAGGAGGACCTAAACAAAGAACGTAATGCTAATGGCCAGTAACAATTGATAAAACTGTTATAAGCGCTTGCCATAAGATGAATTTAAAAGGTATTTTTCCGCGCCTCTGATAATATGAATAATAATTATTGTCGAATAGATGCCAACAAAGATTTATTAAATGTAAGTAATAAAATTAAATCTGAACTGCTATTGATATATACATTCAAATATTTTGAATCAGTGTCCGATAAATACATATTACCAAGATTAGGTTTTAAACAATTATCGAATAAAAAGTTCTTCTACCTGATCAATACTTGGAAAAAGTCCACAATACTTGCTACAATATCATCCATTAACGATGGTTCCTCTGCATTGTCAACTATTGATTCTGGAATAATAAACACAACATGTTAAACAGGTTTAAATTATAAGTAAGGTAATCAATAAAAAACTCAATATAATAAACAAACAAATATAATAAATAAATATGATAAAGTCATCACTATCACATCAGATAATGATTCTGGACTAAGGCTTTTGAAAGAAATTTAATTTCTAAATGACGATAGTGAGCCGGTTGTGACCAGCAGCTCCTTTAATGTTTTGAGATCGTTTAGGGAAATGACAACCAACACCGTGTTTGCAGCTAGGGACCTCAAATATCAATACGTTTTCCTTCGCGCTCATTGTCACTTCGGATTAACGACTCGATGAGAATTGTTTTTTTGCGGATCTCATTTCGATCATGTGAAGATACTCCGAACATAGCTCTCTTCTTTGCACGCCGACTTCCACTGAGCTTTGTTACAAGGCCCATAGTCAGCGAACATGTGCGACACATAAATAAATAGTTTTAAGCTGAAGGAAAAATTACCTTCGTCAGGAACGACGACGGAGCCAGTAGAGTCCTGATGGAGCGGGCGCGACACAGAACCGCCCCGACTTGACCATCGCTTGCTCGGGCTCATATTGCGCAGTAACTACGGAATTACAAGCAATACTTTTACCTGATCATCAATAAAGGCATCCATCGTTATTTTAAAAACGTTTTTATACCTATTCCTAAAAATATATACCTGCGAATATATTTTATTAAAACCGTTAATATAATTAAGGTGTCCGATCACAAACTAAATAGGTCTAACGATTTTATAGGTACAAAAGATATTTAGCAAATAGCAATCTTGATATAAATACAGGAGCTAAAAAAGTAAAATATATAATGCACAAAACATTTGATCAGAAATTTGGCACATTCTGCTGCTTAATTAACGTTTAACGTACGTTTTCAAAATAACGATCGGGCTTTGACATAAATATGCGATAGTGAGTCGAATACGTAAAAAAAAAATCAACTGATTGTATATTGTTACACAAGTGCAATGGCGACATGGCCATGCTTGATGAAGACTTATTCTGCAAATGAAGAAGAATTTTAACAATAACTGTCAATTCATAAAATAAATAATGAGTTTGGTTCTTTGAACTCACCTTTACATTTTAATAAATTCTATTAATATTTAAAATACATATTACCTATTTATTGTATAACTAAACACATAAAAGCGTGTGAGTGCAAAAGCTACATACGAGTGCTAAAACATAGAAAGCTTCAATATGACTCAACATGAAATAAAAAAAATCAAAGTAAAATATAATACGAAACAGCGTTAAGCCCTTTTTACACCTTTTATTTTTAACCAACTTTCAAGAAGGCGATTCTTAATCCAGTCAGTTTTTTGTTGCGTTCAAACTTATCCTACCAATGGCGGGTCGAATTAGTTTTGCGATTGGTAAGGCGTCTTTAGAACGCAAATCTGAACGTAATGTGCACGAAATTTTACAGTTACCTATATTGAAAATCCAAGCAAGCCTTATAGACCGGCGGTCATACCATAGCGCGATGGTGAGACGAAAAGCAGCGTTTGATACTGTCAAACTAATATTGATATTGCTACCATTGAAAAAAAGTTAAAAAAAAAAAGCAATTAATTCGACAAATAATTTTCGAAATCCAATATTAGTTTGAGAGCAAATACCGCTGAAATCGTTGCGTCAAGTGAATGCCGTTTTTAAGAATAAATGTTTATTTATTCCCAAGCAAAAGCATAAATTGTCCTTTTTATGATATTAATAAAAGAAATACCTACAGGATCATTCTCACCGGCGTCCCCGCGGAGTGCTTTGGAATTTATGTATGAATATGCAACCTACAAAAGAATGAAAGCAGGTTGCAAAAATAAAATCAATTCATCCAACACAATGCCAAATAAACTTAAAGAAATAGTAATACAATATTAATTATCAAATGTTAGCACAAGCAGACATGCTGTCTCAAGTTATTAAAATGTTAGTGATTCTGTTGAATTAGTGGAAAGTAGAATAGAAATATTCAAAAGCTTATATGTGCTAAAATGTTGATTGATTTTTAGTAAAACAAAATGATTTATATACAGGTAAAAGTATAGTATTTAAATTCACGCCGAAAGAAATCTGCAATGTATTAATAATAACATGTTAATCAAAATACAGCAGTTCTAAAAAAACATACAAGACTACGAGTGCTATAAATTGATAAGTACGAGTACGTTGCATCTAAAAGTGTTACGAAATAAACAATTTACAGACCAACAGACTATTTATACAAGTACTATGAGAGCTATATTTACAGGAAACCAACTGAAAGAAAAATAAAAATTGCTCTACGTTAAAAAAGAGTGCGAGAGAATAACTCGTCGTCGCTTACGCGAACTTTCTTGGTGGCGCTTTTCCAATTTTCCCGTGGAGCCTGTCGACTGCGTTTGAAAGATACCCCTCGGACCAGGGACCCATTCACCTTGCCAGCTTCGATACCGGTCAATACACCTTTTTTCTTTGCCTAACCACCCCAGCAAAATTTTAAAAATGCAATATAAATTCTACAACGAACTACAGGCAGCTTTTGTCTGGCAGGTCTACGAGTTAGTTCAAAAAAGACAGCCATATCCGACGAAGTGATTTCAAGCGTATCGTAATTAGTAGGTTAAAGGTAAAAGACGTATTTTCATTCGTAGAGATGGGTTCAATATATACGCACCTTCGACTTGAATAACTCTCGTGTCTCGATAGCGAGGAAAAAGTAAGAGAACAGTATGACTAGAGGACTAGCGAGGGTAGCCCACATGTGATCGTCTGTCACTTCGTATGCGAAATTGTACGGATCCGTCTCGTTGAGTATTACCAGTTTCGTAAGACCAAAGTATCTGTTGACAAATCAACAATAACAGAATCTCAAAGGACATAAGTAAAAAATGTATGCAAGTCTACCCCAGAGATGTCCAGTAGAGATGAGGATTTATGTATATGTCGTGTAGAAAGAAGGGTGTGGATTTTCTAGATAAATAGCATCACTTAACACCAGGTGTGATAGCAGTTAAGGGCCAACTTGTAGTCGATAAAAAAAAAAAAATATATATGTTATTAAATAGTACAGATCTTCTATATAAATAGTAATAAAGTTACTTGTAGCCAATCAGTCGCTGATAAAAGTTGTGAAGGTTGATAAAAGTTGACTTTTCATACTAGGACGACGATCACTTGATTCAGAACACAAAAAATCGATTGAAACTCTTATATTTTTGATATATTTTCAAGTGATTGCTATGAAACATTAACATCAACTACCCATGTTTCATAGTTTAAAATTTATTGTGTATTTAAATAAAATAGTTAAATATGAGCATACGTTTGGACAGCCTGGGGCAAACTATGGCAATGTTCTTTGGGTAACAGGTCCTGTTAAAAGACGCTTGTAATAAAAATTGCAGCTTTTATTGTTTACTAACATTTGAAACTAGTTTAAATATGACTCTTACAATGGCAGCGAACGGATAAAGATAAATTTTGGTTCATAGATAGTTTATAATTTGAGCTATGAGGTTACTTTGATTCATCTACGAATATACTCATTTACTATTATAAAAAATATATATTCGAATTTACCTAGCAAAATCATTATCCGGTGGATACAGATCTATAAGCCAAGTGCACTGGTAAACCAATAGGACAGCTATGTGGATTCCCATGATGGCCATAACGCAGCGGGTCACGACAGCGAAGCCGCGCTCCAGGGGCCTGCCCACCGCCCACGCCGTGGCCGCGCCCATGAACACCAGGAAGTATATGCCTGACGTCACACTGGGGCGCATTATACCGGAGAACATCAACAGAAATAATGCGATGTACTTTCCTGCAAATTGAAAACAAATACATAATGTACCTACTCGTAACAAATTAGAAGCAGCCACTTGATTTTAGCTATAAAATCAACAAAGTATGTTACTTAATAAAAAGAACATATATAGATTATCACACTTCGTAAATCTATTGTTTTTTTTTATCAACTACAAGTTGGCCCTTGACTGCTATCACACCTGATGTTAAGTGATGATGCAGTCTAAGATGGAAGCGGGCTAACTTGTTAGGAGTGGGACGAAAATCCACATCCCTTTCGGTTTCTACACAACATCGCTTGGCGGTACGTCTTTGTCGGTAGGGTGGTAACTAGCCACGGCGAAAGCCTCCCACCAGCCAGACCAAGACAAATTAAGAAAAATCTTAATCTGCCTCGCCGGGAATCGAACCCAGGACCTCCGTCTTATAAATCCACCACGCGTACCACTGCACCACGGAGGTCGTCAAATGTAGGTTGGTTGCTTACAGGAAAGGTGATCCACTGTGGTGCTCCAATGCAAGTTGGCTGAAGGATAGACATGTTGTTAACAGAAACAGTATTAGCCCGACAAAAAAATATTACATGCAAAAAATTTTTTTATTATTTTGTTCATGAAAAATGTTTCCCATGTCACCCGACTGACATTAATAAAACGATCGACACCTTCATTTATCATAATCATCCCAGTAGACGCCACGGCGCAAACAAACATGTATACATAACCTACTAAGAGCATAACTATACTAAAGCCAACTGTTGCGAAGCGTCACCAAACAAATTAAAAATGGAGGTAGACGTAGAAATCACTGGTCATTTTACACCTAATTTTTCCGTTACTTGTTAATGACAAATTCATGACAATAAATCAGAATAGTAAGCTTAAAACTAATTAATATATTCAATATCTTTTAATAACATTTTATAAAAAAACAAAACATAATTTTAAATTTATTTGACATAAAATGTGTTGCATTTTCTACCTTTATTTTAAATTTGTTTGTTTACAAGCATTCTCAATCGAGTTTGGCTTTAATATAGATATTTGTGTGCCATAGTTAGGTCAAATTAGAGAAGATAAACCTGAAAGGCAATGGACATTTGCAGACTTCTAAAGCAATAATTAGAGAACTTACCTGCGCTTGTTAAAAGTGGAAATCTCTGATGTTTTGAATCTTTCCTCAAAACTTCATCTGTTGGTGATCCAATAAGAAGTGTGCGGACAATTACATATACTATTAATGATAAACCCAAGACGACTAACTGTAAGCAAAAATTGTGTTATTAGATTTCTGAAAATATATAGTATGGTATTACTCATAAATATGTACTATGAGATGCCATATTTTGGCTATTAAATAACAGGAATTCCAACTAACCTCGGGTGCTAAAAAATGGATAGCCATAAGCGGTTCTATTCCACTGTATGACACGAGGCCTAGATTATACCCGATCTTCTGAATGATCGGGTAGTCCTCGAGCAGCCGGCCGTACGGCGCAAACCCCGCGAGGACGCTGTGCCATACTGCGTGAACTAGCAGAAGTAATGACGATACGATGAGATTGAGCTGCAGATATTTTCCTCGGAAACCTATAAAAAAAGAACTTGTACATAAAAAGCGTTTACAAGCACTAAAGTACAAAGTTTGGAACATCGGCGAAAGGTTTTCTGTCTTTTCTACTATACACATAATATCCTACAAGAAATATTTTGGACCGTTATACGGCTGCCAAGTATTACAGAGTCCTTCGTAGTCGATATCCCTTAAACGTGAACTAAGAGTTTTGGCTCCAAATTCCTCACAAGCATGTAAAGATATGAATTACCTTCTAGCTTCCGTTTTCCACTAATCCTAAGGTAGAAATTAGGGCTTATTAATTTAAAATTATGTTTTGTTTTTCTATTAAATCTTATTTAAAAGATATTGAATATTTTAATTAGTTATAAGCTTACTAACCTAATTTATTGTCATGAGTGCATCATTAACTAGTTAATTAAAAAAAACAGATGTGAAATGACTAGTGATTTCTACCTTCATTTTTAATTTGTTTGTTGACAAGCATTCTCAATCGAGTTTGGCTTTAGTATAGATCTTAAGCCTTCAAGTCAAGAGTGAATAGGCACGACTTAGGCAAGCGCGTTCCGTGATTAGACGTGATTGCAGCTAACTTATGTATCATTTTTGATGATCTTTGTGCCATAGTTGTGTATATCCCCAAAAACGTAGGTATGTCGCTCGCCCAATGAATAGATATCACGTTGGTGGCAAAGACATAACATTGTTTTCTAAGTTTCGACGTATCAAACCCCAACATCGCGTTTATTAATCGCCGCGCAAAACAACAACCAAGGATATAGTCGTAGAAGTATTGTCTATAACCATTATTCTTATTTTAGTGCTAAATTTTATTGTAGTTTCATGTGTAATCATTTTAATGTTACACGATTTATACAACCTTCCCAGGTTTTCCTGTGGCTACATTTTATAAAACAGAAAAAATCTATTATGTAAGCAACGAAGATCCAACAATAAGTGCTTATGATGCAAATATCGTTACCTCGAAAAGTTTTGGAGTCCGGAACTTGAGGGAACGGCGATATTAAGTACAGTAATAAATATATTAGTGACAGGCCGAATGGACGAAGTGCGATACCTGAAAAGGACAATGTTTACGTTAATGCCGGTGAAATTGTTTAACGCAATTATCTTATCTAATCGATGCATGTGAAAAGACTATGCTTTAATAAATGGAGATAAACGATAAACGGTTAATACAAAATATATAGGTCAAGTACGAGTTTGCCTTACTCCCTGTAGATATAAATAAGAACAGTACACGAATTGTTTTAGACCAAAACATATTTTAGCGGTCACGGAGATAAGAGAGAGTGCTCTAATGGCCTGCACAGAGTGGATAAGAGAGCAATTATATGAATTGTTCAGTACATTCCAAGCCCGAAGTCTGGCATGGATGTTACACCCCCGTGCCTCGGAGAGCACGTTAAGCTGTCGGTCCCGGTCACTATCATCAACATCTGATAGTGATCGTTAATAAATGATACATGATATTTACCACTTGACTATAATCCCATATTTGTCACAACAGCTAAGTTATATATGTGCTTATTGTTTATTTGAGATCGCTAGCGTCCATTAGACAAGAGTTAATTAAAAATTATTGATTTGTCAAGGATTGAAGCGGCAGCCAGGTATATTTCAGTCATGCTTGATCCTTGTGTGATCAACTAGTTAGCTGATGCTAATGGCATATTGACAGCCTCCGTGGCGCATTGATATGCGCGGTGGATTTATAAGGCGTCCCAGGTACAATTCCCGGCAGGGCTTTTTGCGATTTTCTGTATTGGTCCTGGCTGAGGGGAGGGCTCGGCCGTGGCTATTTGCCACCCTACCGACAAAGACATACCACCTAGCGATTTAAAGTACCGACACAATGTCTGGTTGACACAAGTTAACCCGCTTCTATTTTAGATTTCATTATCACTTACCATTAAGTGTGACTGCAGTCAAGGGCTAACTTATAATGAAACAAAATCATTGGGTATGGTAGATGACAAGCGGTTGTATAAACTAGGAAAATCTTTCTTTGTATAATTTTGGTTTGCACATTACATTCGCATTTGTACTATATTATGTATTTTGCGATTACGACTATGCAAAACAAAAAACGATATATTTACGAATGAAATGATTATCTTAGTAAACGTCAATAAATCACATGCTGCATCTATCATTTGCTATCAGTTGTTAGTCATCTCAACCAGCCTCGATGTGCCCTTATCACTACGCATGGAGTTACAGATTGCAGAGAAAACACTTCTTGCCGAGACAATTTGTAAACATCATCTGTATAATGTTTACATTATTAGCAGCATTACGTTAGTACGTATATTGTATTAGATGATTTTTTTTTTTTTATAAAAATAGCGAGCAAACGAGCAGGCGGATCACCTGATGTTAAGTGATTACCGCCGCCCATGAACAACTGCGACACCAGGGGCGCCACTGATGCGTTGCCGGCCTATGAGGTGTTTATTTACTCTCCCCTTGAAAATCCCCAAATTATAAGATTGTGGGAACACCGAGGATGGAAGCTCATTCCAAATCTTACAGGTGCGAGGCAGAAAATTCCTAGTATAGCGGATGGTAGTACTATACCAGGCATCCAGATGGTGAGGATGGAATTTCTTTCTGCGGCGTGAGGTACGGGCAGAGAATCCTGACGGTGGTATTAGACTAAATAGCTCTTCAGAACACTCTCCATAGTACAGTCTATAAAATACACAAAGGGAACTGACGTCCCTTCGGTGTTCTAAAGACTCCAGACTATCAGTTAACCTGGGATTGTCAACAAGTCGAACAGCCCGCTTTTGGATCCGGTCAAAAGGAAGGAGTTGGTAATGTGGAGCACCGGCCCACAGGTGGGAACAGTATTCCATATGAGGCCGTACTTGAGCCTTGTAAAGCAAAAGTCTATGCTTGGGCGCAAAGTACCTCTTAGCCCTACTGAGCACGCCGAGCTTTTTTGATGCTAACTTAGCCTTCCCTTCCAGATGATGTCGGAACTGGACTTCGTTCGAAATATTGACCCCAAGAATCCCAATGCTGTTAGAGGTGGTAAGGAGAGTGTTCTGAAATGTAGGAGCGATGTTGAAGGGGGTCTTTTTTGCGGAAAATGCGCAAACTTGTGTCTTTGAGGCATTAAATTGCACATTGTTTTGTACTCCCCAATTGGACACTCGTTCCAGGGTTTCCTCAATATCGGACACAAGTTTGCATCTGTTCTCCACTAGCTGTGCTCCGGATAGCTGCGCATGGCCTTTATAAGAAGCGTCTCCCGTACTGTCATCTGCATAGCAATGTATGTTGTTATTATTTTCCAACATGTCATTGATATGTAGAAAGAACAAGGTGGGAGACAGCACAGAGCCCTGAGGTACACCAGCATCAATGGACTTAGGATCAGAGCAAGAACCGTCAACCACTACTCTGATATTGCGACCATCAAGAAAGCTGGCGACCCATTTACACAGATTCTCCGGTAGTCCGAAAGCTGGTAACTTCGCTAGAAGAGCCTCATGCCATACCCTATCAAAGGCCTTTGCAATATCCAAGCCAACTGCCAGAGCTTCCCCCTTGCTATCAATAGCCTCAGCCCATCTATGAGTTAAATACACAAGAAGATCACCAGCTGATCGACCTTTACGAAAGCCGTACTGTCTATCGCTAATGAGCTGGTGCTCCTCTAGGTATTTAAGCAACTGGGAGTTAATGACATGCTCCATCACTTTTGATAGAAGAGAGGTAATTGCAATTGGTCTGTAGTTAGCAGGGATCGATTTATCGCCCTTTTTAGGCACGGGATGAACCAAGGCAGACTTCCAACAAGACGGGACAGTGCTAGTGGAGTACGACAACTGAAAAAGACGCGCCAAAACAGACGTCAACTCAGGGGCGCATACTTTAAGAACAACTGCGGGGATACCATCTGGTCCACTTGCTTTGTTGATGTCAAGAGAGATAAGCACTTTGCGTATAGAGCTCTGAGTGAAGTGAATTTTACTCAAAGAGCTTGGACACCGTGGGATGTTGGGTGGTGTTCTCTCATCAACAACAAGCGTTGAGTTAGAAGCAAAGAAAGCGCTCAGGATTTCAGCTTTCTCTTTGGCAGTATGGGCCAGAGTATCGTCCGGTCGGCGCAAAGGTGGAAATGTAGACTGACAGAAATTGCCCTGAATTGCTTTAGATAGGGACCAAAAGGCCTGACTTCCAGAAGGCATTGTAACTAGCCTCTGACCAATTTTGTCAATATGCCTCAACCTTGCTCTGGCAATAGCGTTTTTGTATGACCTAGTGGCAGCATTAAAACTTTTCTTCAAGTTTGCGGTATTAGAGTCAGACTTGCATTGAGCTGAGGCCCAAGACTGAAAGGTATTTTGTTTTTGTCCTAAAGCTTTATAGCAGTCTGCATTGAACGAACGCTGGGAACGTCCCCCAATAGGTATGGTTGAATTAGGAATAAAACAAGCCATTCCCTGAAGTATAACGTCAGTAACAGCCTCAGCGCAGATGTTAATGTCATTTGAAGAAAAGCAAAGCTGATCCCACGGATACGCAGCATAGAACTCACGCAAACCATCCCAATCAGCAGATTTATAGTGCCATACCCGGCGGGTACCAGATACACGTGTGCGGGAGAAAGGCCTAATTTGAACCGAAGTCTCCACCAAAGAATGATCAGATGATCCTAAAGGTGCATTCACACTGACCTGATAACCGGCAGGATGACTGGTTAAGAATAAATCTAAAATCGATGGGGTATGGTTCGAAATATCAGGAATTCTAGTAGGTGTTAGCACAAGCTGGCTGAGATCATAAGCCAGGGCAAAGTTATAAGCAGCCCTTCCAGCGTGGTCGGTGATGCGTGACCCTAGCCATTCCACATGGTGGGCATTGAAGTCACCCAGAATTACCACCTCCGCAGAAGGTATCTGCTCAAGCAAATGGTCTACAGCCCTTTGTATATGCTCAAAGAGGCGGTCAGTTTCAGCATTTCCGCTATGGGACCTGTATAGGCATGCGTAGACACGGGTTTGTCCTCCAAACTCTGTACGCAGCCAAAGCAGGGACAGGTCCCCTACCTCAAAATTATGAAGGCGATAACCACATAAGTCCCCTCTGACATAAACACACACGCCAGCACGCGATAGAAAAGAGTGTTCCAGGTTGTAGCCGGGGTAATTCAAGTAAGAGATATCATCGGGAGAAGCGATTTGAGTCTCTGTTAAGAACAAAAGAGCCGGCTTTGCTGTTTCGAGATGATGATGAACAGCGTTGAGGTTTGTATGTAAGCCCCTAATGTTGCAGAAGTTCACACGAAGTGTGGAATGGGGTGCCGCTGTAAAACGTTTTTTCTTTATTTTACTTTTCATAATTATTATGGTGTGTGTTATTCATGGGGAGGCGAACAATCCACCGCCTGTGATCACAAGGGCAATTACTACAAAGATTAACCCCACCGTATAACGCAGGATGAGTGAGTTACTGGCATGGGGGACGGAAGGGCCCCCAATCCGATCCGCTGAATGACCGGCGGGTTCCACACCGGTCTCCCACTCCGGCACGCCGGTCATTCACCGGGCTTTTTTCGTCGGTGGCGGAGCAGCCTCCTAAGACAGGATATCTTAGGTTCGGGCCCCCTACGGACCAACGGGCGGCCAGCGGACAACCGTTTCATTGGGTCTCCCTGGACCCCATGCCAATATATCACGCCTGTGAGAACGTGAGAGGCTTTTTACTCTGTCGGACCCGATGGTCACAGACGGTAACACTATTCGAAGGGGAGAAGGGGTAGGGGGGAAGACTGGCTCCTCAGCACGCAGCCGGAACGCAAGTGCATGCTTTGCGACTGATTTAAACTGAGTTGTGGTCGCTAGCCAGACGGATCCGTAAAAAGAACCCTACCACAAAGCCAGATACCGGTAGGATTATGTTGTGCGGTATCAGACACAACAACCCTTGACGGGGACCAAGGTGCGCCAGAGCCTCGTTAGTAGTAGCAGGGTGTACCGCGGGCAGGTGAGGATGACTTTGGCCACTAAGGTGATGACGGGCCACTTACACCCCAAAACTGTAAATAACATCGATAAAATGATGTTATTAACACACGGGATATGTACACTGTGAACACTGGAGCTACTATATAAACAGGTATTCTGGTATATTCTGAGGACCTCCATGGCGCAGTGGTATGCGCGGTGGATTTATAAGACGGAGGTCCTGGGTTCGATTCCCGGCGGGGCAGATTGAGATTTTTCTTAATTTGTCTTGGTCTGGCTGGTGGGAGGCTTTCGCCGTGACTAGTTACCACCCTACCGACAAAGACGATCGCCAAGCGATTTTAGCGTTCCGGTACGCTGTCGTGTAGAAACCGAAAGGGGTGTGGATTTTTGTCCCACTCCTAACAAGCCCCTGTCCCACTCCTATCCCGCTTCCATCTTAGACTGCATCATCACTTAACATCAGATGTGATAGTAGTCAAGGGCCAACTTGTAGTCGATAAAAAAAAAAGGTGGTGCATATTCGTCGGTAACATCATGAGACCTATACAACTATACAAGATAAAGAGTTTAAAGGCTTTATATAATTACTAGAATGTTTTTCAAAATAGGTGAAGGGACAAACAGATGACCTTATATGGAAAACCATAGCTTCTAACAAAATCGGACCTTGCAGTGTTGTAGAGCACGTCTCTAGAAACATACTAATATACTGTGTCGATAATTTGAAGTATATGTGTTGAGCCTCGTGTGCCAGTGATATACAGGTACCTTATACACCAGTGTGAATTACAAATTCCTTGATATTATAAAATAATGATCGTTGGAATGATGTACATAACAACAACATTTCGTCTTACACCTTTTGCTCGTCAACCTCTGCGATAAGGTATTAAGCCTCATGAGCTAGTCATGACAATGTCAACACAAATCCTTCGATCAAAAGACACTCGGTTTAATAGCAGTAAAAAGCATCGTGGTAATTCGTTTCCGGAACTTTAATTGTCTCCACTACTGGAATATTTTGATGTGTTGTCGAAACATGGTAGCCTACTCCGTGAAGTCATCCATTGATTAGTATTATATTAACATCCTCAACCCGCATACCTACTTTTATTAAGTTAGGTATTGCAAAATTACTCATCTGTAGCTGTATTTGACGACCTCCGTGGCGCAGTGGTATGCGCGGTGTATTTATAAGACGGAGGTCCTGGGTTCGATTCCCGGCGGGGCAGATTGAGATTTTTCTTAATTTGTCTTGGTCTGGCTGGTGGGAGGCTTTCGCCGTGGCTAGTTACCACCCTATCGACAAAGACGTACCGCCAAGCGATTTAGCGTTCCGGTACGACGTCGTGTAGAAACCGAAAGGGGTATGGATTTCATCCTACTCCTAACAAATTAGCCCGCTTCCATCTTAGATTGCATCATCACTTAACATCAGGTATGATAGCAGGCAAGGGCTAACTTGCAGTCGATAAAAAAAAAATCTCGAGCAGATTCAGTAACAGGTACATTTGAAAGCAATAAATTAAATGCCATATTTGGCAATAACCACGTTGAACACAATGACGCTGGTAAGCAAAATGTCACAGTAACATTTCGTTGCGGCACTCTCAGGTCAGTGGATGTCGCCCCAGTTTGCAAACGCTCTACCCTCAAACAGCGGTACTTTTATTGCCTTTCCCATCAAAACCCGGCTAAATTAGTTGA
The DNA here is from genome assembly GCA_034621355.1 of Mycalesis mineus. Taxonomy (NCBI): domain Eukaryota; kingdom Metazoa; phylum Arthropoda; class Insecta; order Lepidoptera; family Nymphalidae; genus Mycalesis; species Mycalesis mineus. Next base: position 4,539,538 of record CM067883.1, read on the forward strand.
CCTCATTTCACATATCGTCGCTCGGCATTTAAAATTGCATGTGTGAAAATATATTTCACATTTTGAAATATCCTGTAAAGCAGCTTTATATGATTGTTGCTTCATATACTCCCTCGTGCTTTCTTTGTATTCCCTCAGAGTAGGGTTGCCAACCGTCCTGTTTTCCCAGGACATGTCCTAGTTTTTGTAGTGTCCTGGGACGTCCTGAATAGTTTTTAAACAGCGTCCTGGTTTTTTATATTTTAGAATCCGCGCGCCTCTTCTTAAATTTTTACGCTACGAGCGGCCTCACGAATCGTAAATACTCGTAATTGCGATGCCGCGCTGCCGTACTGTTTCAAAAATTTGTTGTAAACTAAAGTGTTTGTTTTATATTTTAATAACTAATTTTCAACTCGTATAATTTTACTCAAGTATTTTTATTTAAAAATGTGATTATTTTAATTAATTTAACTATTGCAACTCAATTAATGTGTCCTGTTTTTAAACGGAGTTGTCTTGGATTTTCCAACTTCAAATCCTGTTTTTTTTAATTTGAATCCTTACATATTACAAAACAAAATCCCCCACAGCGTCTACCTGTCTGTCTGTTTGAGATAAACTCAAAGACTAAACTGACTGTCTTGTGGTTTTGTAAAAATTGGCTGAAATAATTGTTGAAAACTGTTACTTTTTTATAGTTTCTATGAATAGGTACTTAACATATAATTTGTTTGGTGTTAGAATTGTTATTAGTCACGCAATGTTTACGCGGAGAAGACAATATGAGGAATCTCATTCAGCCGTAAAATGATTCATCTTTGTCGCAAGGCAGTGTTAATATTGTAGTAACGTGCTAACACAGTTATAAAAAAGATAACCTCGTTAATGCTAGTTACGAGTACCATAGACAAACAAAACACAATGTTTAATTAGTTAGCGCCTTTTTATCCGATAAGGAACAGGGTGATTAAAATTAACGTAATTTATGCATACATTATGGGTATGGGAACATTGAATATTCAATAAACACAATTTACAATAAATAAAAAAATATTTATTTTCCGCTTAAACCCATTTGACAATGTTTAGTTAGTTTTAACTTCTACAAAATCCAAAAAAAAAATAATAACATCTACCGGATGTTAGAGCTTTGACAGTCATAAATAAGTCTGCAGAGGCACTCCTGGTCCAAGCTGTGAAAATTCGTTTTCCGATTTACGTTGTTTTTCTTCGTAGGCTGCCAAATTAAGAGCTCTTGTAGGATAGTACACGGAAATTAGTCAACCTTCAATAACTTCAACAAAATTGTCAATGATAAAATGTTGAGCTGAAGAAGCTTTTCAACGCCTGCCATATCAAATTCCTATAGATCGTTCGACTACAGCAATGCCCATATTTTGAACAGTTAATAAACGCAATAAAATTTTTTAACAAAAAATAGAACCGACTTCAAAACGCACTAAAAAGTAAAAAATAACTGTGTCATTTAGTTGCTTTAATTTACTTAAGCATATCTATGAAGTCGGTGCCAGCAAGTTTAAGGAACATTTATTTTACGTAGTAAAGAAGTTTGTGGGTTCTAGGTAACGTTCTTGAAAGTAGAAACCTTAGCTGGCACCGACTCCTAGATATGCTTAAGTAAATTAAAGCAACTAAATGACACAGTTATTTTTTACTTTTTAGTGCGTTTTGAGTCGGTTCTATTTTTTGTTAAAAAATTTTATTTCTTACTTTTTAGTGATTTATCGCCACGTAACGTACTCGTGCTATACTGTCATAGTATATTATACGGCACTAGTAGCCAAAAAGCTGCCGATACCGAGACAAAAACCGAAATCGCTGTAAGCGTGCCTCCAAAATTTGAAGAGTTCCTTCATTTTCCCCAGGATATCGTCATCAGATCCTAACATGCGGACAATGGGACCACCTTGGATGTATGCCCTTTCTAATAAAAAAATAATTATCAAAATCGGACAACACTGTAAAAAGTTATGCGTGGTCATACATAAAAAATATAAAAAAAAAAAAAAAAAAAAAAAATACGTGTCGAATTGAGAACCTCCTCCGTTTTTTTTCGTCGGTTAATAAAATGCAACACGCTATCACAACACATGTTAATGATCTGCTACGGCTAACAGGTACACAGTGACTCATTCATGGGCAACATCAACTAGATGCTAAATAAGCGAAGTTGTAACTGCTGCCACATTCAGACAGCGGTAGGTAGGTTAGCTACCTATAATATTTGAATAAATCTAAGATGATTTACATAAATATTTTAACTCGGTTTTTCCGATTTACATGGATCCTATATTTATTACTTTTTCATTTAATTCAGTCTGAAATACAATTTGTTTTTTAATATCGATACATTATAATAAAATAATAACGAAGTTGATTTTTTTCATATATACATAATAATTAATAAAGCGGGCAAGTATTACCTATGTCCCTCTATATCTTGTGCAAATGTAGATTTTCAAGAATGATTCATTTTGCGCCGTTTTGATGACTACTTTATTGCAAACCACAAAACAAATGTTTTTTTTAATTTTTGTCTGTTCATGCATCATTCAAAATTATTGGTCAAATTTTTTGTAAAATGACAGAAACATAAATGCAGACGTTGCTTAAATTGCAATACAATGTGGTATTTCACTCAGTCATATCAAAATATTGGCGTTTAAAATATTGTTTGAAACGATTTCATAACAAACAAAATTATGACAAAACTAATTAAATTCGTTGAATAATAAGAAAGTTCAAATATTTTTAATTAAACAGAAACGGCTTCATATCCTTATGACGTCACACTAACTACTGACCATAGTAGTATAGTAGCAAGTGACAGAAGTTTTGGATATTAATTTTATTTACATTATTTTTAATCCTAGTTTATAACAAAGTAATATTTTTTTAGTAAAATAATTTTATAAATTTTATAAGTAACAAAATAAAGTTATTGAAAATATTCAAATTACCATACTAATATTTAATTAAATGACTGTTTGTTTCAACAGTTATCTCCTTTGCCTGTTGTTTTGATTAGGTTGATATGAAATGTTTGAGACACTGTTATCGCGCATAATATTATTGCCTACTGTAACTTTGTACGCACTATCTCGTATGCCCACAGATCATCTGTAAAAATGCCAATGGAAATGGGTCGAACATGTTTACATTCATCTAGTTAAACGGAAATAGAATGTGTAAATAAAACGTTTTGTTTAGCAACATGTCATTTACTCGTAAAGTTATTGAACAATTTCAAGAATGCTGAACAAACCGAATTTTCAAATTGCTATAATCTATACTAATACTATAAAGCGGAAGAGTTTGTTTGTTTGTTTGAACGCGCTACTCTCAGGAACTACTGGTTCGAATTGAAAAATTCTTTTTGTGTTGAATAGACCATTTATAGAGGAAGGCTTTAGGCTATATAACATCACGCTGCAACTATTAGGAGCGAAGAAATAACGGAAAATGTGAAAAAAAACGGGGAAAATTATTCATCATTGAGGACTTCCGTTGCGTGCGCTGCGAGAACGGTTTAAGACACCAAAAATATATGTATGAAAGAATTATTCCTCTTAAAATAATCTAAAAAAATGTCCACGACAGTATATGTCTATCTTTTAAGATTAACTCACTAGAACCGTTTTTATGGTAAACAAATTTGGTCGAATGTATTATATATCGTACAATGTTTAACAAAAATGTAGATCTTCAGTACACGGGACGGGACGAAGGATATTGGTTGATGGGAAACTATAATAAATTTTATTGAGAGGGGGAGTGGGAATGAGCATACTTTATATGAAAGTCTGATTTTAAAATTAGAAGGGTACCTAAGAAATTTTCACGCGGACGAAGTCGCGGGCGACTGCTAGTCTCCTAATATATAGATGAATAAACTGAGTCATAGAGTTAACAATGGTATAATAAGAGAATAGTGTGTAAAAGATGTAGTGACTAAAATAGACATAGGGATGCTTAGAGGGTTGGGGCATGTAGAGAGAATGGGTGAAAGAAGATTAACAAAAGAGATTTATGAGGCAAGCGTAAATGAAAATGTTGGAAGTGGAAGACCTAGGCGAATGTTCCTGGACCAAATTCAGGACATTTTAAATAATGGCCAGGTGGCGAGTACCCTAAACCGACGATCTTGTATAAAAGGATTAATGAGAGTGGAAGAAGCTAAGGAAGTATGCAAGGACCGTGGCAAATGGAGGGATGTAGTCAGTGCCTACCCCTATGGGAACGAGACGTGGTGCTATGTATGTATGCATGTATGTATGTATGTATGTATGTATGTATGTATGTACAGATGATGGTATAAATTTTTTAAACACTGTACCTAGTAGTAGTACGCGGATTCTGCAATATAAAAAGCCCACACTCAAGTTGTACACTTTTGGATGACAATGCATGTTTAGCATAGCATTTGGTGGATTGGTTATTTTACTTTAATACACCCCATGATAGGGGTAGGGGTATAATCGGTTTGATTAGAAAACAATATATCGATAAAAAGACTCTTAAGTGTTCCTTTAAAAATATTTATCTATATACAAATACTTGATAAAACATTAACTCAACTCAACACTCTTGCATAAAATCTGGTGTTTCGCACGGTGGTGACGATACTGATTATTTAAATTGGTTGTTTCCTAACAGCTGTTATCAAAATAAGCAGCCGATCTCGGTTGATGTTTTATCTAGTACCTACTTGTGAATAGGTAAACAATATATTCTAAACAAGCACGAATAGTGATGTCTTTTCATACACATATTGTATTCTAATCAATCCGATTAGAACTTTTGCGTGTGAATTCTTCTTTTTCCTTTCACACGTGACAGGGCGGTCGTGGTCGTCATTGATTTATGGTCCCCACGTCTTTCTGTGTGAATAGACGTATTCTTACATGTATTACTTGTCCAAAACCATCCCACCGTGACTAATGGACCTCGAGCACTTCAGATACTAGAAAATACTACTAATATAATAAGGAGCAAGAAGCTCCGATTGTAGCAGTAACATGTGTCCTAGATATATTAAGTTATTTACCCAAAAAACTGTTGGCAAAAGCTCAGTATATTGACTACCAAAACCCAATAATATATAGTCTGTCTAATCAACTAAATATCTTTGTTTTGTGGTCTAATCTAAACTGCATTCAACCTGAAAATCTAGTTACTGTAAATAGCAGGCACATTTAAACAATTACATGTCCGCCCAAATATGAAATTCTAATGAATGCACTTGTAACAATAAAGAATAGGTAGCGTGCAAACCCAAATATGTAGAGTTGGTATGTTATTCTTAAGGTACAGTTCTTGTACAGTAGAGTAGTCTTTACATTTTTATTACTAACGATGTCCTTGGTGAGACTAGGCCAATAAAACATTTGTGTTAATTAGAAGATCATAGAGTTATTTGACGATCATCATTTCGACTCGTTGTAAAACTGCTAATTTTATTATTTACATGTTGCCAAAGCCAAACCCACACGTTAACGGTGTCAATCGAGACTCGTAAACGAGCCAATGGCCCGGTTATATCGAGGCTGCGAATCACATACAGGCAAACTAGACCCGCAAACTATATCAAACCTCGACGTTTTGTAACCTTAAACGAAATCTAATAGTAAATCACGAAAGATTATCATAAAAGCATAGCATAATATACCAAATGGGCTTACAGGATTCTAAGTTGGGAATATGCTCTACAAACCTGGATATCACGTATCTGCTATTTCTTTGGTAAATGTACTTTCAAATCGAATCACAGCGATGCGACTGCGGCATAAAATTACTTGTACTGTACTTTCCCCAATCTCATTCGTGTTTGAAAAATTATTTATTATTGGGATTAAATAATTCAGGATTATTTTGTTGGTTGGTTGGTTTTCGTATCGAAAAACAGTTTTGTCAAAAGCATTACACTAAAACTAACTTAGTGTATCATATCAGTAACTTAATATCTAGCTTCAATTATAATCCCATGTTTTTCATTCCATTCAATATTTCAATATAATGGAACGCACAAACAACGCTTGAAATATACGAATACGAAATACAATAAACCAAATTATAAAATAAAACGATGCATCTAAAATAATAACGGTGTTTTCTCAACAAAAACCATAAAAATAACAAGAACAATATGACGTTGGATTCGTTATTGTCTCAAGGTTTAGACATGATAACATATTAAGTCTAGACTCCAGACACTGTTTATTATTCTAGCTATATGCCAGTTTATAAGGTGTTCGATGTTCGGGCGAAGCAAATAAACGAGAATACCTTTATGATGTGATTCTGGAAGCGACGTGTCTATTCACGGAAGAGTGCGTTTCTGTTACTCATAAAATCTTAATATAGCTTATAGCTTGCAGACACTAAACTGCTTTACCTTATATTAAGTGCCTAATTATACTACGAGCGTTGGTATGACTCATCTTACCATTCGCCAAGCGTCGAAGCATGTTTAGGACACGAGTCTCGTAATTGTGGGAGTCAAGCAAAGATTTTTTTATTGTTTGGCGTTAATAATAAGCCATAAAAAGTCACGGTAAATAATTTTTAAGTAGGATGATATAATATTTAAAAATACACGATTAGAACACGATGTGTTGTGTTTCAAGCAAGTACATAACAGTAGACCTTACCACATGAGTAGATAAACGGAACAGAGACAAAGCACTTAAGAACGTACAAAATTGTTACCTACTTTGGTAGGGTTGTCATAATATAATATTTGCTTCAAACTGACCAAACAAACAACGTGTCGCACTGGCATGACCCTAAGATTGTCAACTAGCTGTGCCAGCGTAAACCGGTTTTTTTCAGTCTCGCCGCGTACGCCACAAGCGGCTGGTGGTCACTCACACATGCCCCGCGTGCTTGTAGTAGTGCAACCGATTCGCGCGGTAGTATGAAGTTTGTCTCTGTTCCGCTTAACTACTCATGTAGCCTTTGCAATCCTGATGGTTTTTTTTTAAATATTGCATATTATACAAACGGTATGATTTCGTTAATTCAAATGTTTCATATTTTAGGTTCTAAAATATAAATTGGTATTCTTATAAAAAAAGCGTCTACAATAAATTTCTAAGTGAATTCCTGAGCCCACAGCCACGTAGCAATTATACGTTATAAAAACATTTTATTACATTCGGAATATACCACCCTGCGAATCAGGGTTGCCTTATATAGGTAAATCAACAGATTAGTTTGAAACTAGTTAGGCATATTTACTCATTTTTTTTAATAGTCATAGAAAACTCACACCTTAATTTTATTTCCAAAACACTGTATCTATTCTGTACCCACTGACCAAAAGTCATGCATAATATCAAAGGCAAGTTATTAATTCTATTGAAACTACATCATTATTAGGCAATATAATGTCGATAATTAAAAAAAAACGCGCTAACCAGAAACTACGGAATGATGAGGTCATGAATAATGTAATGTAGGTTGCCACCGGTTAACCGGTTGAACTACACGCGACCTTGCGAATCAGACTCCGATAAGGCAACGTTATTCACCGTCCGAATATCATGCCTGCCTCGCCATGTTGACTGACTACCTTGCGCAGACTGCTATTTCCATCACTTTGCATAGTACGCGTAGTCATGTTTTGATTGTGAAGTAGGGATTGCCAACTGGCCTTTTTTCTTAGGACACGATTGTTCTTGCACACTTGTGCCCTTAGTAAGCACTCTGGGTAACTAGCACAGTTAAAGTTGGTCCCTAGTTTCAGGCACTTTACTCACCGGTTACCGTATACATATATTGACCATTTCTTAGAGAAAAAATATTCTTAAAATATAATTCTTAAAAGATATCTTGGAGGAACAATCCTTCCATACATTATAAAATAAATAAAAATAAATATTATAGGACAATTACACACATCGCTATACAGCCCCAAAGTAAGCGTACACGTAAGTAGCTTGTGTTATGGGTGCTATAATAACTGATGAATATCTTTATATATATTATATATAAATACTTATGATATATAGATAAACACCCAGACACTAGAAAACATCCATGCTCATCACACAAACATTTTCCAGATGTGGGAATCGAACCCACAGCCTAGGACGCAGAAGCAGGGTCACTACCCACTGCGCCACTCGGCCGTCCAATGTTGTTGTTCTAATGTTTTCCACACATTTCATTGTTTGAAAGCTTCCAGGCGGACTGACACTTCGAACAATTATCGTCAATTTGGAATCAATCTACAAGATAACAAATTATACATTACTTATTATCACTTTATCTATTGGCGAAAACCTTATATTATATTTCTTATTTAAATACCGTTATTTTACTTTGCCAGCAAGCATCTTGAGGGAGAGGTTGGAATTTGTGGGATTTTTAGCCATTAAAACTGTGGAAAAACATTAAAGGAGGTCGTCCTTCAAGCAGGTTTCAAGATCCCTTACTCGTTATTTTTAACCGACGAACAAAAACGGAGGAGGTTCTCAATTCGACACGTATATTTTTTTTTTTTATGTATGACCACGCATAACTTTTTACAGTGTTGTCCGATTTTGATAATTCTTTTTTTATTAGAAAGGGCATACATCCAAGGTGGTCCCATTGTATAGGATCTAATGATGATATCCTGGGGAAATTGAAGGAACTCTTCAAATTTTGGAGGCACGCTTACTTACGTAGCTTTTTGGCTACTAGTGCCGTATAATATACTATGATAGTATAGTACGAGTATGTGATGTGGCGATAAATCACTAAAAAGTAAGAAATAAAAATTTTTAACAAAAAATGACTAAAAAGTAAAAAATAACTGTGTCATTTAGTTGCTTTAATTTACTTAAGCATATCTAGGAGTCGGTGCCAGCCAAGGTTTCTACTTTCAAGGATGTTACCTAGAACCCACAAACTTCTTTACTACGTAAAATAAATGTTTTAAAGCAACAAAACAAGTTTCATTGATTCCTTATGTCGTTCATTTTTTGTTAAAAAATTTTTATTATTTAATGAATTTCCATTCTATGAAGATACAATGTTTTAGATACGAAAAATTTGAATTATTTCTTTATGTCCTAAATTTCGCACTGTATATGGGGATCCTACTGTACTCGTAAGTACACATGGTATTGATGATTATAGCTCTTCATGAGCATGTGTGAACTGTTAATCGACTGGTCTTTGATTTAGAGATGGATGTCAAGGTTCAGCGCAACATTCTTGTTAGCAACATAACACAGTACCTATATGTATGAATGAATGGATGGGTAAATACAATGTACATTACACCAACGATAGTTTTCTACAGTAACTTGTGAATGAGTGAGGTCGCCGGGAGAAATACTATCAGGCAAGCAAAATTTAGCCATCAAAAACCTAGCAATGTTTTGCAGTAAAAAAATTTTTAACAAAAAATAGAACCGACTCAAAACGCACTAAAAAGTAAGACATAACTGCTTCATTTAATTGCTTTAATTTACTTAAACATATCTATGACTATTCTTACATTTTAGTGCGTTTTGAGTCAGTTCTATTTTTTGTTAAAATTTTTTATTTCTTGCTTTTTAGTGATTTATCGATACGTAACCTACTCGTACTATACTCTCATAGTATATTATATGGCACTTGTAGCCAAAAAGCTACCGATACTTACACAAAAACCGAAATCACTGCAAGACTATGGGACCATATTGGAAGTGTGCCCTTTGTAATAAAAAAGAATTATCAAAATCGGACAACTCTGAAAAAAACTATGCGTGGTCATACTTAAATAAGAAAAAATAATATACGTGTCGAATTGAGAACCTCCTTCGTATTTTTTCGTCGGTTAAAAAAATATGGTTGCCTTTTAATTTTTTTTAATATTCTCGAGCTCTTACCGAATCAATTTTAGAGCAATACCGTATAACCCAATTGCAAAGATTTATCTAGATGAGATAAGAAAACATACAAGTACTGAAAAAGCTGTTCTTCCTCGGTTCTTTCAAGTCAGTAGTCAGTACTGATATCATTCGTAACTGAAAATCGCGGAGAAACTTTTCTATAATACAATTACATTGGTGACCGTGCGTGTCGTATTACGTAGGATTACAGCAGGGCGTGTTCGCGAAAAGCATCATTTAGTGTTATATACTCAGAAATAAATATAAAAACACTGGTGCGAATCAACTTCGCGTGATGTGGTCTGTTTCATTATTTTAAAAGCCATAGTGTATTAATTAAGCAGAACTTACGGCACAACACGGCACCGGCCGAAGGCCATGCCGGTTATGGGAAAGCGCCTTATTATATACTAACTACTACTATTAGCTCCCATTAAATTGTGCCCACGTGCATGACAGAAAACAACATGTTAAAGCTCGTCTGGGTAATGGGTTCTCCTGCTGCGGAGTCATAATCATGCATGTAGCAATGCCAAGAGAAAAGAAATTACGTCTTTAAAATTTCATAGTGCTCTACAGAAGTACTTCTCTGAGCGTAAAGTCGGGGTATGGATGAATGGAACCTATAAGTATTATAAACATATAAATATACATTTTAGTCTCATTGTCGGCGTGTCAATGGCCCACAACAGGGCCAGGCTTCCCTCCTTGTAGGAGTGGGGATATGGAGCGTGGGTCCATTACGCTCCTCGAAGGCAAGGGGATGTCACACCAACTCCGAATCCAACTGCGTGTCAATGACACACAGGCTAACCACAGTTTATTCTCAGTACCTGGCTGATCGAAAATCATTAGAACCGTTACCGAAATTCAAATTAAAAAAAAATTAAAATGTATACGAGTATATGCAAGAATTGCTCGTTTAAAGAATTAGATAGATAGAATACCTATAATATAGTAAAAGATCACAATTATCTCGACTCCTTCAAACGAATGCTCCATGGAGACTGAGTGTTATGTAACAATTGCTGACGGGACGAGATGTCTCAACTAATTGTCTTGATAGCAGAGGTCAGACGAAACGATATCTTTATTTCTTGACATATGTTTTAACCATTTTATTGAATCTCAGCTTGACATCTATTAACATTTAACACAAATAAAGTATTTGATGAATTATTATTGATCTCATAATTGTGGTTGTTGGAAATAGAAAAGTTATTAGAGCAACATGAAAACCGCACCAAAATTTGGAAACAACGGAAAATGTAATTAATGGTAGTAAACTAGTAACACAGGGCAGGCGTGGCCCATTTGTTGTGCAAACAACTTTGCTTTGGCACCCAATCTGAGAGCCGCCATAGGTCTCGCCTTTTACACCTTAGGTACACTTTTACGTTAATCTATATTTTCTTGAAGAAATTACCCAATCAAATCATCATCATTTCACCAGCCGATAGAGTCAAAAAATAAACATAGGCCTTTTTAGGGACTTCCAAATACAACGATCCTGGGCCACCTGGGACCAGCGGCTACCTGCGACGCATTTTTAATGCTGTTAATCCACCTTGCCGGAGTTAACTCTGCACTTCTGGGGCACAGACGGCGTATAACGGCTCTCTTCGACTGCATTATCACTTAACATCAGATGTAATAGCAGTCAAGGGCCAACTTGTAGTCGATAAAAAAAAAACATACGACGTATAACGGCTCTTCGAACTAGACGTGCCCCGCCCATAGCTACTTCTTCAGCTTTGCGACTCGTTGAACTATAGTGGTAGGTAACTTTGATTCTTCTGTTAATCTCATCATTCATGATTCTATCACGCAGTGATACTCCGAATGTAGCTTATTTCAAAATTTCCAAAATCCCAAATGCGTTTCGGAGTTAAAAAAAATTGTCGTAAATAATGCGACATGATTATATAATATGTTTTTACACAGTATAAAATCCAATTTGTATTTTTTTTTCAAATACTGTAATTTTCTACTCTAAGCGCACATAATACAGGCACACGGACGTTATTAACTTTATACGCCATGTGGGAATAGAATAGGCTATTTGCCCTTTGTAAATGTTCCAAAATATGGAGGTATCCATGCGAAAAGTATAAACGACGCTTTTGTCTGCAAGAGCTTTTGAAAGGTTAACATTTCAAAAGAACTTATGCAACTTGTCGCATATAAAATACTTATTCAAACGAGCACTTCCTATCAAAGTGATAGCCTACCTGGAGATGTCACTTTGCAGAACAAAGAACACATTACACGACCTAGACAGCTCCTCTGTATCCATTACCATGAGGAGTTTATATTCAACTTCATGCGCCTGTAGTTATACCTAAATACGGCGGTGCTGCTTGGCGGCAGTATCAAATATGGCGGTAGTAGTTCCCCTGACAGGCTAGTCTGTCAATAAAAGCTCTACTACTAATACGTACATACATGTGTACCACCTACTTATATGTCGTGAACTTGGAAAAGGGTTGGAACATTAGACATTGGCTGTACGATTTTTTTGTACTTGTTGACTTAACTTGTCTTTCAGTAGCCGAACTTTAGCATCTATTAACTTATGTAGGTAAGTATGTCAACTAACAGACAATTCTTTCTTACATTGTTTTGTTATATGTAATTTAAAAATATATTACATAATGGTATTATGTAATATAAAAATACCAATATCTAATTTAAAAATACCAATTTAAAAATACCCCAGGCAGTGTTTTCTAACAATTATCATCATATTTGAGCCAATTTATACAAAACCTTCCTTACAAACCACTCTATCTATTGGTAAACCGCATGACTCCATGAAAACCGCAAGAAAATCTGTGAGTTTATCGCGAACAGACGGACAGACAGACGTACCAGGGAACTTTATACTATGTATATAAAATACGAATTCATCTTTAAATAAAAATAACATTTGTGAATCAAAAGTTGAATGAATGAATGAATTACTCTTTATTGTACACCAAATAATAAAAATCTTACAAATAAAAAGTAACTTTAAAAAAAAAAACAATGTACAATTGGCGACTTTATCGCTAATGAGCGATCTCTTCCAGACAACCAATATTGAAGAGGAAAAGTGCATTCATTGGAGAGGTTCGGGTGTACGTACAGTGAAATATAGGAAGTTATTTTATCAAATTATGTAATATAGAATATACTTACATAAAATACTAAATAAATACCTACATACACAATACATACAATAAAAGTTTTGAATTGACGAGATTTTTGCCGGCTTTAGCACAGTGTGATTAGCTGTCTGACCGGGTTATACTCGTAAACCAAATGTACTCCTATAAGTAGATGAAAATAGTTCCCCGAACTAGGGTTTACGATTATCACGATCACATCAAGATGTTACTGTCGCTATAAACTCGTACCTAACTGAGATAATATATATAGTGTGAGATTAGAAGTAACCTGATTAACGCGACGTTGTCTGAATCTCATGAGAACCTCGGTTAGATTTAAAAACTTAATGGACAAATTCCCACAAGTCCCGTGGGAGATGATGAGCGTTATGCATAAATACTCAGTTTAATAGCTATTTGTGTATAAACTCTATATTTTGTTGATACGAGTTTTCAGCCTTAATTTCTACTAGTCGGTCGCAATAACTAATTTCCTAAAGCTGCTGTTCATTAAGCAACGTTCCATTAATCAAGTCAGTTGCGTGTTTCGAAGGAATTGCAATTTTTTTACTATAAAAATCAAAGGGCACCCCATCGCGATGATTAGTGGCTGCCAGGGTAGCCTTTAAGACTTAAGTTCGCCGAGAGTTAATGGCTCGAAAGAATTGTTTTATTTATAAATAACAGTTTTAATCTACGTGATACCTATACTAGTTTTTATTACAGCGAGAGCCTGTAACGTAAAATAAAAGCTTAAAATTTTAGGGTAAAGGATGGGGACATGATTTTTCATATTGTTTAAAAGAAAATGATGGTAAATACAGTATATACTTGAACTTGGACGATTTTGGCTTGGATCCTTAGAGACCTGCTACCTCCTAAAGCCACTAAAATCATCACAGTTACCAGAAGTATTTATTTGGCAAAAATATAGGCCGACAAACGAAATTTATTGGTTCTTCCAACTCAAAAGGTGGCCGACACCTGTCCCTGTCTAAGAACATTGTGCGAATATTCAATTTTATATTTATAAAAGTCACAGTACAAGGTCGATTAAGTAAAATTAGCATTAATGATAAGCTCGTGCTCATCTGCTTATTATAATGATTATTATAATGATTTAGATGAGCCAAAAACGGTTGACAACAGTTCTACTCGGTAATAGTTAACCTATTCATTGATTTACGGAAATTATATATTATTTTTACTAAAAAAAATACAAATATTTTCAGTTTGTCAACCCTAGACAGTGTACGGGACGCACCCAGACCGAGGCGCGCCCAGAGGATACATTACTCCTTGCCCGCAATGCGACGTAGAACGCTATCAAAGCTTTCTCGGCTGCGATTTCATTATTGTTGACACAACTATTGCGAATGGATTCTTTTCTTGCGGCCGTTGAAACAATCATTTAAAGGATAAATTATTGTTTGTCTTTGACAGCCTTCGCGGCGCAGCTGTATGCGCGGTGGATTTGTTAAACGGAGGTTCTGGGATCAATTCCCGATTGAACCGATTGAGATTTTCTTAATTGGTCTTCGGTTGTGTTTAGTTACCACCCTGCCGACAAAGAAGTATCGCCAAGCGATTTTAAAATAAAGCGATAGCTTTAGATCTAGAAAGCTTTCCGGGGTCAAAATATTAAACTTGAGGTTTTTTGTATTATTCTAGAAAAATTGCTTTAGCCAAAGTTATAGATCTTAAAATTCTCTACAAAAATTTATGATAGAGGTGGCGACACTGGCGGCTTTCCACAGAATTTTGGCTGTCGTAATTTTTGTTAATTATTAATGTCTAAAGTGACCGGAGTAACAGAAGCATGCTGCGTGCCTACACGCCAATTCAACTAGAGTATAATGAATTCTAGAACAAAACACTTCCAAAAATATATTAACAGCAACTTCGAAACCTTTATGGTTAAATGTTTGTATTATGCACACACTGGTAAAAAACAATCGAAAATAATGGTGTCTCAATGACGCTCAGCAATGAACCGGTAACCGGCCGGCCGGTTTCGGCACATTACGTCACACACGCGCCTTGGGAGTTGGGAAACATTACACAATACATTTTAATCTTTTAAGGTTGACTGTTATAATTCACTCTCACTCAAAATGTCTATAAGTGTACTAGACTAGAAGTGCGGCAGTACAGGAGCTATGGCGACGGTTTGGGAAGCTTGCCACCACTTCTGATGTGATGACTGCTATCACTATGTCAAGAGTGTGAATTTATGCTCAACTTATTTAATCATACTACTGTGGCGAATGTTTGTGAGTATGTATGTTTATTACTTCTTCACAACTAAACGGCTGGAGCGATTTTAGTAAAATTTGGTATGGAATTAGCTGACACACTGGATAAACACAGGCTAGTTACCGCCCTACCGACAAAGACGTACCGCCAAGCGATTAAGCGTTTCGG
The DNA here is from genome assembly GCA_034621355.1 of Mycalesis mineus. Lineage (NCBI taxonomy): Eukaryota > Metazoa > Arthropoda > Insecta > Lepidoptera > Nymphalidae > Mycalesis > Mycalesis mineus. The sequence continues at coordinate 4,554,980 of CM067883.1, forward strand.
TACGATGTCGTGTAGAAACCGCATAAAACACATAGATCGCATCACTTAACATCCAAGGGCCAACTTGTAGTTGATAAAAAAAAATAAAAAAAAATCCCACAGAAGCAAGTACTACGCAAGTGAAAACGCGGGCATCTTCTAGTTCATTCAAACAATTTATAACAAAGTTAAGTTTGTTGCGCCACTTATAATTCCATAATGGCTTATCAGATTTGGATAAGGAGATTTATTTCTATATGTACATATGGAATTTTCACGAGTAAATCTGTTGCGCACAGCTAGCTTGCAATATTAGTAACTTATAATTACATTTTAATTTCTGTGCATAGTGATTTACAATTACATCAGGGTAAGCATTGTTTGATTGCCTTGACTTGGTACAGTAAAATCTTTGTTAGTCAAACTTGAAGGGTGTCTCCAAATAAATTGAGATATACCAAGTTGTTTTCCAATTACAAAGGGTGTCAATTTAGGTGAATTTTACGAGGAAATATTTTTTACGACTAGTGAATCATTTTTTTTAGCTATATGTAAAATAAATAATAATATGTACTTTATTTAACATATTCATACAGTAGTTACAAAATTAAAAAACTTTATATTTTCAGTAGGTTTTGGGACTTGAAAGGACAAGAAAATACAATGTTTTTGAGTTGTGGAGGGTTTTGAACTAGTCTCTTTATATCAAGACACAAATATATGCCTAATGACTCGAACCTATATAGGGCTCCTGTGACTAAACTAATTAATATTAGCTTTACACACAGTTTAAATAGCAATGATAATTTACTACTAATTAACTGTAGTATTTTGTTTTTTTATCACCCTTTATTTTTTGGAACTTTTACCAAATATACATTATATTCCAATTATAGTCGCTTTTTATAATATCTTTATATCCAAATTTAATAATTAAATTATTATAACTTACTTAGCAGTAGTGACGCTGGCAGCACCAAGCGTACTAGCAATACTGATATATAGTATTTATGCATTGTCTGTAAAAAAAGAAAATGAAAATTATAATCTTAAAATTATCAATATGAATTATATATGGCCTCATCAGGCTGAACATATCACTTGCTATGTTTAAATTATTTTTTTGATATGCTAATTATTTCTATTTTAATTAATTCTAGACCAGGATTAATTTTAGGCCAGACTCATCCCAACAGTTCTTGAGTTCCATCCTGTCAGGTGGTCTACTAACATCCAACTCTATTAAAGTCTAAACACTAGCTTTACTATTAATTACAATGGAAAAATATAGGTCATATATATAGAAAATATTGCATTTTATTAAAAAATTCATCATCTGTTGAAGATAGGAAATTCAGTTCTAAACTGTTACTCTATTAACATCATATAATACATTGATGTCCTATAGGATTCACATTTTGTATTGATACATATTAAATAACAAAACATGTGTATTAATTTTTTTAATTAAATTTAATATATTAACTACTATTTCAACTATAAATTGTAAAAATAATGTAAAGGCAAAATAAACAATGTGACAATATAGTCCAAATTGAGTTTCTATAAAGATCATAAAAATAAATAAAACTGAATGATCTTTGACGATTCCAAACCTTTTAGAGACAAGAACACCACACTATAATCATGTGGTAAAAAATTTAAACCTATATTATGGGCTTATAAAATATAATTTAAAATTCACTAACATACAGATTATTGAAACAATTTTGAGATGTGATATATTAATAATTCATTTTTCTATGCGATATTATGTTATTCATGTAACTTATTTGTCTATTTAGTTAATAATTTAAGATAAACATCGAGATTTAAAACCTCTGCGTGTTCAATAATTTAGTAATTTATACGTACCAGACCTAAAATTAAACATAAAAAGCACACACTCTTTTAGCACTTAAAGGTAAAGGTTAAAAGTTTATGACTATGATTTGTACATCCACACTTTTCGCACATTTTTTACATTGCGAAAATTCATAAAACCAAAACACGACCACTTCTCAAACACCCACAATGACATTTGACTGTTGTGACTTTTATGTTGACAGTTGATTGAAGTTTTGAATCACAGACCTTCTTAATTCTTGATTTTGTATTGTCTATTCATTTGGAATTTTTTTTAATAGAAAAGCTCAAAATACCTATATGAATTAAAAAGATTTCAAAGACCGCTGGCTACTGAATCTAAGCATTTTAATGTTATTTCATATGTATTTAATGATACATGGCAAGACAACACTATAAAGCATTATATACTGTACACATTTTAGAAAAACATACAAATGAATGATAAATTAAACTCATTTAATTTTTTTTTTATTTTATTCACTAAGAATTACTTATTATTAGCTAGAAATAATATTTTAAATCAGGCATACAAATATTTTAGTCTATTGGTCATACTAGTCATCACATACTCTTTGGTCACCGCACCAAATTTATTTTTATTGCGAATTAATGGCGTAGCCAGGTGAGTTTTCTTGTTTATTTCTCATTTCATTATGTTCCATAGTTTGTCATTTGTTTTGTCTAAATGGTTTTCATTGAATAAAATATTAGATCTTCTTCAAAGTCAAAATTTTTTCTTCTAAACATTTTTATTACATGAAAAATATACCAATTTAACGAGGAATGAACACGTATCGGGTTTGTTCCGAATTTATTCGCTAGGATCATTGTCATCACTTTCACTTTTTACGCGATTTGCTCTAATAGTGGTTCTAGTGTATATCATAAAGCCGTCGCCATGGATGAGTGAGTTGCCTGTTTTCCTAATTACCGTTTTTCGTAGGTACCATTGTTTCATCACGAATACATTGACTGACACTCCTTCAATAAGCCCATGTAACCGCGGACCGTCACACCGTGTGCGTGCCTGTATTGTTAATGTAATGAAACCTCTACAATGTTTTGATACATTGAATTGCATTGTTTTGGTTCGAATCCTATTTTTGAGACTAGAAGTAGTTTTGGCAACACAAATTAGTAATTAGCCTATTGAGCTGGGAAAGCAATTTTGACTCAACTCTGCAATTGGAGGGATGGCTGAATTTAATTGTTAAAATGTAGGTCGTGGGAACTCTGTGCACAAGCGAAATACACTGTTTGTCTTTGGTATTACTAATATTTTAAAATTACTTTGGTGATTTTATGTTAGCAGCCATTCTCAATAACATATCTGTCAGTAATTTATCAATGAGCTTGCTACACTCTTCATCCTGGCATTAAAGATTTGGTAAAGGTGGTAATTTTTCCAATAGGAATCTAATAGGTTCCTATTAAACCTATCAGATACCTATAATGTTGCTATTTTTTTAGTAGTTGTGACCAAAGAAACTACTAAAACACCACTAGAAATCACAGGTTCATAGATTCTTGGAAACTGCTGTATGCATATGGGCTATCATAATAGGGAAATTTTATTGCTTTATAATTAAGTAGAATAAAAGTAAAGACTTATGGTAAAAACTATGACATTATAGCAGTGCACTGCTGTCTCTGTTTCTTTTTATTCAGTCGTTTATTTACTTTTTTTTTAATTTTCAATAAAGCTTATAAAAATTATAAAAAACACTATTAAAAATAAAAAAATATTCAATCTGCCTGATGAAAAACTTAAATTAATAATTCCCTGTCTTATTATCAATATTTAAAGTCTTATAAGTGCGTTTTTTTATTTGATCAATTTATTAGTTTTCTTCAAAATTTTAAAGCAATAAAAAATATAAACCAATTTTAAAAAACATAAAGCACCAGAAATTTGATATCTGTCATCTTCGCTATTATACCTGTAAATTCTGAAGAAAGTAAGCCTATCTTCGGTTGACTAGCCACTTTATAATAGCCTGTGATAATGTTATTACTATTTTTTTCCTCTGCCTCATCTAGTGGTTTGTTTAATCACTAGCCTGTGATAATGTTATTACTATTTTTCCTCTGCCTCGTTGGTCTAGTGGTTAGCCTATCTGGTTTCGATCATGAGGTCCTGGGTTGGAATCCTGGGTCGGGTCACGGAATAATTTCAGGTTTTTCATTCTTCTATGAAATTCTCGATACATTTCAAACCCGGAGTCGGAAAGTTGGTGGTGTTACACCCCTGTGTAAGCCGTCGGACCCTAAGCCCGCCAACCCGCATTGGAGCAGCGTGGTGGGCTGATAATGATGATTCATTCTCAGTACATTCCAAGCCCAGAGTCAGAATGTTGGTGGTGTTACACCCCTGTCGGAGAGCATGTTAAGCTGTCTGTCCGGTCACTGTCATCAACATCTGATAGTGACTTTTAATAAATGAAACATTATCACCCTGTGCCTGCCAACCCACATTGGAGCAGCGTGGTGGGTCTACACTCTATATATCCCCTCTCCTATAATACCCTGGCTCTTTAGTGGGCTGTTAATAGGCTGATAATGATGATGATGACAATTTTTTTTCCAACAGCACCATGTCGACCCTAACGAAAATGACCCGCACGGTTAAGAAACTCGAAATGCCCAGACCCTTGAAATCAACAACCAGTTCTGCACATAACCGCAACTCAGTTCTAGATGTAAAAATAAATTCTGGTAAGATTGACTTGTATACAAGTTATAATTCATTCACTACCAGTATCATGTGTATTGAAGTATAACTTGTGTTGAATTAGATAATTATAGACTTCCATTTTTTGCAATGTTATAAACATTTGTTCTTGACTCAGTTTCTAGTAGCAATGTATTGAAATACTAATAAGAAAATTGCTGAACTGCATTAAACTTTAGTCACTGTAAGATTAAATAATGTTGCTAACACTGAAATTCTTAATTCCAACCTACTTTTTCAAAAATATTTAATGATTAATCTCTTTTTTGTGTGAGAATTAGTTATAAATAGATATTATTTGTATTGTTGTAGTCTGCCACCTATTCTGTTGCAACAAGAATCAATTATCATAAAAGAGTTATTATAGTTTAATCTTCACCTATTTATTTTTTTAAATAATAATTAGAGTTTCTCACTAAACTGGAAATAAGTTTTACTTTACAGTTCATAACTGGACTTATGTTTTCAAGATACATTACTCTAATCAGATATTTATGTTATTGTCATAATGACTGTTGATCTTGGTTGTTTTTGAGGACTTTATTGTGAGTATGAAATTGTGAATGTGAAATTTTTGTTAATTGGTCCAGATGTGGCTATTAAAAATATAATGGAAAATAATTTAGTGGTTTGGTATTATGCAATGTAAAGATGAAAGAGATGTACATTTTATATTTTATTTACTCCTTACTAGCTATTTTGCTTCCATCTTAGATTGCATCATCACTTACACAAAAGGAATGTAATGTGTCTGTTATTGTGGTGTTACAGCTGATGACCTGATAGTGTTGACTGAGGCGGTGGCATATCAAATGATGCAGGGGAGTTTTGACCGTGCACTTCAAAGCAATGTTTCCACTATGTACTCCAACCTTAAGCTTTATGGCGCCCAGCTTGAAACACTCTACAAGGATTTTCTCGACAGGTTTGTAAAGTGACAGCTTATAATCCTGTACTGATGATGATGAAATAGTAGCTAAAACTCCCATTAAATGTTTTTATAAATGTTTGTAAATATAATGTACAGTATTAATGATTTATAAATTACATTTAAATGTCAAGAAGCCCTACAGGTTGTGATTTGTTTATTAAAGTCATTATGTATTACATGCTCTAAATTGATAATAAATTTTTAGATATTTTGTTGTTTTCCGCAATGGATCTCAAGATGAGCGGCTGGATAAAAAAACTCGACTTCATCTGCTTGAACTAATAGAGTTGCGCGCTAAGAACTGGCAGGGCTCAGACTACATGAGCCAATACTACCGGCATCGTGGCACGCACACTGAGGTGAGGTGCTACTTCTAAATACATACAATTCTCAAAATACTCTGTTGGTCTTGTCGATATTGTTGGATTCTAATCTTTTGATTAATATTCAACAAGTATTGCTTAGCTGCAGGGAACTGAATTTGCATATACTTGACAAAGCTTTCATAAAAATAATTGCTTTGGTCAGCCAATCCTGGTGCCGACGATGGATGGTTCCGGGACGAGCGCGCTGGGCGGCTCGGTGTCCCCCACGCTGGCTGCGCCGGCCGAGCCGCCCGCGATGCTGGCCCCGGGCGAGCTCATCAAGCCCTCCGGCAAGTTCCCCAAGCCCACCAAGATCCCTGGCAAGAACTACTCCAAGGACGAGGTGGTCATACGAAACGCAGACTCAGGAAAAGGTATCTAACTTTTAATCAGGGCTGGGCGAAATACATGTTTTGGTATGATTAAATTAAAAGCAAATTACAAAATATCTCATATGTATTTAAAATACAAAATATTTATAAAATACAAATGACAAAAATCAAGTGCTCCAGACACATTTGGGAATGAAAGTGAAAATGACAGACATCTTTCATACTCGACATTTGTTGTTGTTGTTAACGTAGGTGTACCGTGTATCAGCAAATATACAGTGGCAACCCTGCAACATCTTGACAGCAAGATTGACAGTTAGCAGTTTATATTTTGTGTTTTTATTTCAAAATTCACCCATTTATAAGATGGTTCAAGCATTTATGTTCAGATGTATTTTCAAGCCATAAGTATTTGAAATATAAAATAAATGCCTTAGTGTTAGGTATTTGAAATATTAATTACAAATTACATTTTTAAGAATTAATTAAAATACAAATACCAAATACGTATTTGTATTTGAATTACATATTCTAATTATGAGTAATTTTAATACTACTACTGCCCAGCCTTTCTTTTAATTATGTTATTGTTATACTAAACAAATATAAGACAACATGACACAAATGTGTGCAAGTTTGATACTAGTAATTTCTTATCTACAACTTTTGAAGAAAGATAAACTAAACTGTAGCTTTTAGTAACATGTCTTTGTTCTTTTTTTTCAACTGTGTGATCAGACAAAAGTGTTAAAATAAAACAATTAATTGACAGTGCAGTCTTTCTGTCCGTTAGATTGTGTTATGAAAGTAGCAGGGGTTTTAACATTGCATGGGTATAGTAAATATTTCAAAATCAGGAGAGTAACTTATCAGTTGACAGCATGAGACCAAAAATTTTGTTTTTAGATAATATGTTATTTACGAGGGTTCTATTTTTCCACTGCATGTTAAGGGTTAATTATTTGTTAAAAGTTTCTAATTAAAAACCAATGTTATAATTATAAATTGTTGGTACTAGTGGAAGGATACTATTAAGCATGTATATGTATATTTATTGTTTTTTAGTTACATATTTTTTGTTTTATTATAATTAATCCTATATTTATTTACAATTAAGATAAACTTTCAGTTCAATAGCCCACCATGGAACTAACTTCCAACTTAAATGTCCAACTTAAACTTTCATCATCAATGTACCGTAAAAACGTACTCACCTGAACCGTAATTTAGAAAAAAAGAGTTACCTATGTAACTAGATGGCGCTACTCCAATTCCATATAAAACTTGTCCATGAAAGTGTTACTGCGATGTTTATCTCTGGCAGTGATTTGTTTTTTATATATAATATGCTGGCGTTGAGAAGTCAATGCCATGAATATATAACATAATGTTTTTAGTTGTCATCACCATGTGCCTTCATGAAACGAAGTTTGGTAGACAAATGTAATATGATCTTCCGGTTGTTATTGAGCTTCATGTAGCTAAGTTTGGCCGACTACTTTATTTTATCAATCTATTTTCTCCATTGGGTCACCTTATAGAGAGAAGTGGAAAATAGTTCCATGTGTTTTGGCTATATACCTCGAATGTACGAGTACGGCAGACCGGTCGAGGTCGAGACGGTGGTCTGAAGTTGTGTTGTGGTGTTGCAGTGATGGGTATCAAGGGCAGGCGGGTGCACATGATCGAGGAGCTAAGTGACACGATCATATCGTTTCAGCGAGGTATGAACGCACGGCCGACGACGGGCGCTTGCGCATGGTGTGGTGGACTCTCTTCTCTACTCTCTTGTCTATTCCTAAACCACTATCATATATTACAATGCCTGTCACGTAAGTTGATCGGTCCCGGATTCAAGAGAATTACATTTGAAGGGATAACGACTCATGTTTGCAAAATTAAAGCCTGCCTCTAGGATAGCGCCCTATACGTCTAAACATTATCGTTCTGCAAAAACGAGACAGTATTGATTAATAATGTTTGATTTAGTCAAAACCTATTAATATTAAACTAAATCATTAATGTAAATTAAAAGGTTATGGTTTTGTATGTTGAATTAAATTTAATTGAGTTCTTGTTTCAGTGTCTCAAAATGAGATTAACCGCAGTGGCTAATATTCAATAGATATGATTTAATTACTTGAGAAAATTGGTATAATTATAGCCAAAAGCGTAATCGTCTATTGAGTGGTTCAACTTGCGTGACGGGAAATGTAACTGATGAGCTCTTACACACCACTACCTGTTGCAACCATGAATATTTACTTTGTGGATAACAAATTCATTCGGTATATTAATTTATTGATTAATACCTTATACAATTATTCAACATTTGAATGTGTAATGGTTGTGGTTTAACCTGCCTGCCTACTAAAACATTTAGCAGCGCTTCTTTATAACCGAACACTAACCAAACGGCAAATGTATGATTACAAGTTTTGTCATAACTTGTCACATTCCGACGGTTTCAGTGAGCCCCGGTGCTAAGGAGCGGCTCGTGCAAATAACTGGACCGAACGAGGAAAATGTTAAGTTAGTATTTGTTGTATTTTACTAAAATATCTAAATATATAATTAAGAAATTAGCCTGTTAACCTTGATTTGTAGATATTACACTCATATTCAACACGAATGTATATTGTAAAGAAATCTTTATTTAACTACTATTGCTTAATCACATAGTAAACGCGATAACAACGTTTAAATTTCTTATTTGAAAAAGTAATTGCAATTTAATTGTTAAATAAAAAAATGAGTATTTCGACCCTATTTGGAACTGGGCCCTTTATTCAAGTTGTCAAGTATGCCTAACAGTAACATCATAGATAATGTGATGTTCCATTCAAAAATGAGAACTAACACTTGATTTATATCTCAAACTTGCAATGACATTGTTTCTAGCCACGCCAAGCATTTGATTGGGGACACGATCCGTCGCAACGCCTCGCCCGTGCGACTAGAGGGGGCGATGGAGGGCGGAGCGCTGGGTGCTTCGCGCGCCTCGCTCGACTCCACCGGCTCCGATGAGCGTCCGCGAGAGGTAACCCATGTTTCTAGCCACGCCAAGCATTTGATTGGGGACACGATCCGTCGCAACGCGTCGCCCGTGCGACTGGAGGGGGCGATGGAGGGCGGAGCGCTGGGTGCTTCGCGCGCCTCGCTCGACTCCACCGGCTCCGATGAGCGTCCGCGAGAGGTAACCCATGTTTCTAGCCACGCCAAGCATTTGATTGGGGACACGATCCGTCGCAACGCGTCGCCCGTGCGACTGGAGGGGGCGATGGAGGGCGGAGCGCTGGGTGCTTCGCGCGCCTCGCTCGACTCCACCGGCTCCGATGAGCGTCCGCGAGAGGTAACCCATGTTTCTAGCCACGCCGAGCATTTGATTGGGGACACGATCCGTCGCAACGCGTCGCCCGTGCGACTGGAGGGGGCGATGGAGGGCGGAGCGCTGGGTGCTTCGCGCGCCTCGCTCGACTCCACCGGCTCCGATGAGCGTCCGCGAGAGGTAACCCATGTTTCTAGCCACGCCGAGCATTTGATTGGGGACACGATCCGTCGCAACGCGTCGCCCGTGCGACTGGAGGGGGCGATGGAGGGCGGAGCGCTGGGTGCTTCGCGCGCCTCGCTCGACTCCACCGGCTCCGATGAGCGTCCGCGAGAGGTAACCCATGTTTCTAGCCACGCCGAGCATTTGATTGGGGACACGATCCGTCGCAACGCGTCGCCCGTGCGACTGGAGGGGGCGATGGAGGGCGGAGCGCTGGGTGCTTCGCGCGCCTCGCTCGACTCCACCGGCTCCGATGAGCGTCCGCGAGAGGTAACCCATGTTTCTAGCCACGCCAAGCATTTGATTGGGGACACGATCCGTCGCAACGCGTCGCCCGTGCGACTGGAGGGGGCGATGGAGGGCGGAGCGCTGGGTGCTTCGCGCGCCTCGCTCGACTCCACCGGCTCCGATGAGCGTCCGCGAGAGGTAACCCATGTTTCTAGCCACGCCAAGCATTTGATTGGGGACACGATCCGTCGCAACGCGTCGCCCGTGCGACTGGAGGGGGCGATGGAGGGCGGAGCGCTGGGTGCTTCGCGCGCCTCGCTCGACTCCACCGGCTCCGATGAGCGTCCGCGAGAGGTAACCCATGTTTCTAGCCACGCCAAGCATTTGATTGGGGACACGATCCGTCGCAACGCGTCGCCCGTGCGACTGGAGGGGGCGATGGAGGGCGGAGCGCTGGGTGCTTCGCGCGCCTCGCTCGACTCCACCGGCTCCGATGAGCGTCCGCGAGAGGTAACCCATGTTTCTAGCCACGCCAAGCATTTGATTGGGGACACGATCCGTCGCAACGCGTCGCCCGTGCGACTGGAGGGGGCGATGGAGGGCGGAGCGCTGGGTGCTTCGCGCGCCTCGCTCGACTCCACCGGCTCCGATGAGCGTCCGCGAGAGGTAACCCATGTTTCTAGCCACGCCAAGCATTTGATTGGGGACACGATCCGTCGCAACGCGTCGCCCGTGCGACTGGAGGGGGCGATGGAGGGCGGAGCGCTGGATGCTTCGCGCGCCTCGCTCGACTCCACCGGCTCCGATGAGCGTCCGCGAGAGGTAACCCATGTTTCTAGCCACGCCAAGCATTTGATTGGAGATACGATCCGTCGCAACGCGTCGCCCGTGCGACTGGAGGGGGCGATGGAGGGCGGAGCGCTGGGTGCTTCGCGCGCCTCGCTCGACTCCACCGGCTCCGATGAGCGTCCGCGAGAGGTAACCCATATTTCTAGCCACGCCAAGCATGATTGAGGACACAATCCGTCCTTTACGATCGTCCTATCCTAACAGTTAGGATAATTATAAGATAGTAGCAGCAGATTGGTTAGTAAGTTTCCAAAAACGCCATACGAATTTAAGTTTGCGTAACATAAAAATGAGGTTTTTCTTAAAAACTTTTGTAATAAGTCGCACATTAAATTGTATTTGTTTTTGATGTAAAGCCAGACAGTTAAACTACCCGTTTTTATGAATCCATAGAGATAGTGAGAATAGAAAAACCTATAAGATGAAATATAAAAAGGCTGCCCCTCCTCCCCGTACTAATATCGACAAAATCCGACTTCGACATGTATTTTTTGTGAGAAACTGTACACACTGACACTAGCACTTGACAATGCCGCAATGATACGATATTTGTTTGATCGATTTTTCATTTACAATCAACATCCGAGTTTTAAGAATTCCTATTATGTATTATTAAAAATAAGATTCCTGTTATTTTCTATTCCAGAAGTCTCCCCACAACAACAGAGCGCTTCATCACAGTTTGTCAACGAACGACGCAGCGTTGGGAGAGTATAAATACACTGTCACTTTTGGAGAACATTCCATCAAGATCATTGGCACCAACTTTGATCTGGTCAAGGTTATAACAGAGTTTTATCAGAAACCTTTAATAGATATTTAATAAATAAAAAAAGCAAAATTCGTTTCCATCGGAGGTAGTGAGAGATATCAATTGATAGTAATTTGGAATCCTTCACATACTCTGGATTCAAAGACATAAAAAATAAGAATAACTTTGCTCTGAAAATATAAATATATATGTTTTGTTTGAATTATTGCCAGCGTCGAAACTGGAGCAGGTCTTATGTATATAGATTACAATAGGAAAAAAAATTGTTCCCAGAACCAATAATAAAAGAAATTAAAAACATTACAAAATATCTATTCACTTACGACAGTACGCATAACATCATCCAATAAAACCCAGCCAGCCAGCCATTAACCGCAAGGCAGTTAGGTACCTACGTACACACTACAATTGATCAAAATTCTACCGTTTTTTCTGATCGCTACCGCGGACGCCTACAAACACGCGCATTTAAACACTTGCCGCCCGCGTTTTACAGTAGGTAATTTTACAGGAAAGTTCAATGAACTTGCCACAGATATCAGCAGATTTAGTTCTAAGTGCTTGTTTAAAAGTTTATTTCGTTCTTCATTTATTCTTTACCAGTTTTAAAGTGTGCAGATGGGGATATATCTACCTTCTTAGTCCTTCGAAGGTTCCGTGTTCAATTTCTGACAGCAGATTGTTATTATTTTTTATAAGTTCAGGTCTGTTTTAGTGGGAGATTTTGGTCGTTTCGCTTTTCTTTGCGTATTTTATTTGTTAGCAATCAAATGTTTAAGATATACCTTCGTTCGGTACATCGGGTGACTTTGCGGTTAATTTATGAATGCAATGGATGGTGTTATGCAAAATGTCCTAAGTAAGTAGATATTTTGTAGGTTATTTTTAATTTTTTTGTTATTGGTTCGAGAAATATTTTTTCTTACTCTAGTTTCAACGTTGGCAGATAATTCAAACTCACATTCCTATAACTTAGTCTGGCCCGACTCCATGAGAGTGCCGGTGTTTCAGTTCAAATGTAGGTAGACGCCGCTTGCGTTTACAGTAATGTTTGCATTACTTGCATTTATATGCGCGTCTATGTACTTGAACTATACGCATCCGCGCTGGCACCTACACCAGTCATTCATGAGACAACTTGATGATCGGGAGAAATAACAACGCTCTTTATTGTAGACGGCAAAACTAGTGCTGGACGAGTACTTGGAGAGCGCCGGCGCGCTGGAAGCCATGGGGCTGGGCTCGGGCGACTTCTTCACGCTGTCGCAGCGGCCGGCCGCCGCGCTGCTGCTGCGCGACGACGCGGCGCTCAACGGCGCCGACGACGACGTGTTCGTGCCCAACACGCCCGGCGCGACCACCTGCCCCGACGAACAACAAGGTGATCACTGATATCTCACTCGGTTAGTGCTAAGGCGCCGCGTCCGAACTTCAGCTAGGAGATGGCAAGCATATACATACAGGAGAACACTGAATCCCATACAAACTTGGGCCTGACGTTACAGAGCTGAAAAATGGTCATAAATTAGAACATCTAAAGAGATCTCAGAATATAAATTTTCAGGAAAATCTACAGTTAAATTATTGGATACTTATTGGCTTTTTTCTTTCAAAATTCTTTTTTGTAGGTGTTTCCACGCAAATATTTAGTGATTATTCAGTTTAATGTAAAAATAGCAGCCCTAACTCTTACATTCGAGTTCAAAACTAAAATATGTACAATATTTTAGTACAATTTTCATTTTTGTAACTTTGGGCCCGATTTCGGGTTGTCCTTAATTTTGCTGTTCTCTGCGTTTGTTTGCGGAAGATTGTGTATTAGAATGTTATTCTGCTGTTCATCGTGAACAATCTACGAATCTAAGCGACAATGCTGTCTTGTTATCTCTCCCAAGGATGCTCTAGTTTCAAAGAGAAAAAAATATATTTGTCTATTTTTAATAATTTATAACACACAGTTGCATAGACAAGATGACCCGAAAGTATAAAATAAATTTATGAGAGTACAAATACCTAAGAGATTAAATTCCCGCCATATATTTTTCCTGAATGTCTTCCAAACCTCATAAAAGTGATATTTAATAAATAGTGATGGGTAAAATATTGGTAAAGTTAGTTTGTGGAACCACTGGCAGCTTCTCTATTGCATAAAGCGCCTAAAGCTGTTTTATATAGACAAGTTAACTCGCATGGTAGGTTTGAGAGATGATTGCATTGCAACAAATCAATAATTATACAAGCCATATAAACCAAATATGTATAGTATAATTTAAACTAACATAATTTTTAAATTACTTTTTAAGTGAACGGTTTGATAAGCATGAACTTAAGGTTTTGAACTAAAATGCGTGTTCGGAATAAAAGAAGGTGTCTTTAAATATATTCAGTGTCAAATGGTGTCAGTATTCGCTACACATTCATAGCTGTTTCGAGTTATACTGTAACTATGGTAGGAATAAGCAAGGTACACAACGATCATTTGATGCTGAATATCCTGATAGGCCTGGAATAACTGTCGAATAATATTATTTTACGCAATACGGAGCAGGTAGATACGTCTTTTTATATTTTTTTATTTTGTTCTCATTATTTCATACATGTTATTATTTCAATATGTCATTTTACCTATATTTATTTATCTATTTATTTATAATGTATCATTGACCATTCCGAACCACGGCCGCCGCTGTGACTTCTGATTAATACCATTGATTGATGGTCATCTCTATATTATATCATCTGCTGAGTATTAACCTGTGTCGAGGAATGCAGAATAAACTATCATGTGCGAATTATGCAACTTATTTGTTTTATACGATACATTTGTGACAAAACAGTTAGTACTACACGCTTAAATTTAAAATCAATATTCATCAAAAAAAGTTTTTTCGTTTTCGATTCAATCGCAGATTATATTTAATGTAGAAACTTGTTGGACCTCAGATGCGGCAGTAACTCTTATCTATCACACTTTTGTTTTTTACTTTTAGTACTTTATAATGACCTTTAACTAACGTGCTATCAAAGGAACGAAATTAAAGACATAATTTTGGTTTCCCTATTCAACATAACAATACTATATTTGTATCATAATTCATAATTAAATGACTGTACCACACTGCCTATATGTCCATTTTATTTTGTTATTATTATTAGACATACCGTTACATATACCATTTTCAGGGTTGGGCAAAATATATGCTTTGATTTTAATAATTTGATTAAAATACAAATTACAAAATACTATCTCGCAGGTATTTAAAACACGAAATACAAATGATTTCTAAATCGTGTATATGAAATACAAATTACAAAATACTATTTCGCAGGTATTTAAAACACGAAATACAAATAATATCTAAATCTTGTATATGAAATACAAATTACAAAATACTTTCTCGCAGGTATTTAAAACACGAAATACAAATAATTTCTAAATCGTGTATATGAAATACAAATTACAAAATACTTTCTCGCAGGTATTTAAAACACGAAATACAAATAATTTCTAAATCGTGTATATGAAATACAAATTACAAAATACTATCTCGCAGGTATTTAAAACACAAAATACAAATGATTTCTAAATCGTGTATATGAAATACAAAATACTGTCTCGCAGGTATTTAAAACACGAAATACAAACGATTTCTAAATCGTGTATATAAAATACAAATAACAAAATACTGTCTCGCAGGTATTTAAAACACGAAATATAAACTATTTCTAAATCGTGTATATAAAATACAAATAACAAAATACTGTCTCACAGGTATTTAAAACACGAAATATATACGATTTCTAAATCGTGTATATGAAATACAAATTACAAAATACTGTCTCGCAGGTATTTAAAACACGAAATACAAACGATTTCTAAATCGTGTATATAAAATACAAATAACAAAATAATGTCTCGCAGGTATTTAAAACACGAAATATAAACTATTTCTAAATCGTGTATATGAAATACAAATTACAAAATGAAAGTCAGGTGTTAGCCGTTTCGTAAAAGTAACCTTTGGAGAATGAAAGTGACTGTGACAGACATTTTGACATGACAAGATACTCGACAGCAGCATAATGCAGTTTTGCCAAATTTAAAGATCAACATATTATTAACGATCGTCATTTTGGTTTCAAGCCATACGTAATTGACATACAAAATTACTTAGTTAGGTTAAATACTTACAAGTTATCATTTACCAATTACATTTTTTAGAATTAATTAACCCTGCCCACCCCTGGATATTTTGTATTTTTTGTTTGGCCAATAATTATTTTTCATTAAGCAGTTCATTGACATATAATTAACGAAAATATATAGTTAGTTGCGAAATGAAGTTGCACATGTACGGTACACTGCGGCGTACACTGCAGTGTACAGCGCGGGCTGATAGTTTGTTGCGCACACTCGCGAGTGGGCCGTGGTCGGTGGTCGGTGGTGGTGTAGCGGTGCGTTGTGTGCAGCGGCGGACGGCGACGCCGCGCCACGCCGCCCGCGCTTCTCGCGCGCCGCCTCCACCGACAAGAGCGCAGGTGAGCCTCCAGCCTCCGCCAGGTCCCCTACACATGCATACCAGCACGTCCTTCCACATGCCGCGATCCTTGCTTTCATACAAGTACGACGGTCTAGGGTAATTTTGACCTGGCCTTTAATCAGAATGTCCTGGATTGAATCTAAGAACGTTGGCCTTGGTCTTCCCTTTCTAACATTCCCTTTACTCTCGCCCTATAAATCTCTTTTGTAAGTCTCATTCTCTACCAAAGCATTTCAGCGCACCCTTCTCGATCTTGAGTCACTACATCTTTTGTACCACACTGCTCTCTTATCACACTATTCATCATTCCGTTACTCAGTTTTACTCCGCCCATTCACACATCGCAAATATATTCTGCACTCGGTTATCAGCTTTATCAAAATTTAATGTACTCATTTCATGTCAAGTTTCTATAAAACGTAATATTCAATTGTATAGATCTTCTAATTTTTGTTAAAGCCAAATCTCAGTCAGATAAGAGAAAGGGAGGGCGCAACACCAGTGCTTTGCAATGAGTTGAAGAATGCACCTGCCGCTTAACTCTCACCTTCTATCACGTTCAGTTTTATAGAAACTTGACTAGATACTGACAGAAAGTAAAAATTAAGATCAATCAAATCGTGGAGTAAGTACTCTTACCCTGTAGTAAAAAATCGACTGATGACTTATATGGAAGGTAAAAAATTCATTATTTTGGCTTCATTGGGAATTTTAGTCTAAAAAATATGTCTAATAGCTTTTTATATAAACACTGCACTTAAATGTTATTACTACACGACATATTTTTGCCATTTGCATAAATTTTATTGTTGCCATGTTTTGTCATATTACGTATTCTTGTTGCACTGCATTGCTCGGTTAACCTGAAATATAACAAAGAATGGAACGAATTAAGTTTCCAATATTTTACTATTAGTCACATGACATGTAAGATGGAGCTACAAATTCATATGAACCACAGATACAAAATATTTTTATTTACTAAGATTAATTACCTATCGATCCCAAATTGCTGTAGCTATGTTACGTAATTTGCATTTCGTAGTAAGATCAGCTACGGTGCTCTTAGAATGTTTGCAGAGGTATGCGTGTACACACGCAAGTCAGTTGCGTACGCAGTCTACAGTGGAGAAGAATCGTTTTATACAGTATTCATATAAAATCGAAGAAAACATATTCGTTTTCTAAGAAACTTTTTGATGCGTACGCCTTGCGACTTGCGTGTATGAAACGCATGCATTTGAAAACTTCGCACATACATACAACACATTTATATATTATTTCACATGCAATCCCAATCTTTCAAGATATTTCTAACTTATGAGTAGTTCTTTGTTTCCACTGAATATATTGCACGTGAATGTGTCGGGAGTAGAAATAATTTACTAATATAAAAATGTACTAAATTGCCAATACCTAACATGCTAGCTTTTGGCATGTAAAGTAGCCGTAGGTTAAAATGAACACACTAATATATTATGTACTTTAAAAACCATTGTAATTATTTAAAAAAAAATTATGTTTAATATTGTGTATTGTAAATGAAAATATTCATTGTATTAATGTAAATGTTATTTTATCTGTTACACTACATGTTTGTCATTTTGTGGGTACAAACACTTAGTACAACAGAGTGCAGTGGTACTCTTTTCTTAGCGATATCGATTCAGTCTATTTTTTCATGTTAACCTAATTGATATTGATTTCATAATAAGTGAAAGAAAAGAAAAAAAAAATAGAATTAACTACTTTGTTCCTTGCACGCAATTAACATAAACTTGTTTAGTTGCTTTATTTTATGACTCGCAGCCTTTGCTTTAGAAAATAAAATGGTGATTTTGTCTGAAGTACGGATGTCAGTACTAACGAGGTAGAGTGTAACATAGCTCAATGCAAAGAATGGCACTTCTTGTCTTTACAGAGACAGAAGGCTATGTATATGTTGTAATGCCAATACAATAATGGGTTCAGGATGCTGTTGGGCTAGCCGCGGTGTTGTCAGCGTATGGCACGTTTGCACAAGAGTAAACGGACGAGTACGCCATAAGTAGAAAAGAAATACGCCATGTTGACAAAGACTGCGTTCAAGCTCCAGTGGCATTCTGGAAATGTTAGCAGCAAAAGTTCACGTTAAATGATAGCTAAAACAATTAATATATATAATGTTTCATACTACCTACTTACATAATTTTTAAGTCAAAACTAATTTCATTGGGTCTTAGTTGGTTGGTAATTCATCTATTTATAGATTTCTATATTATGCTAAGTACACTATGTGACCTTGATTTGTTTATTAGTAGTGAAGTTGTAGAGTTTAACACAGCTCGATGCGCGCAGGAGGCGGGTCGCGGCAGATATACACGTACGAGACGCTGGTGCAGTACGCGGACTCGCCGCTGAGCAAGCTGCCGCCCGCCGGCCTGGCCGCCTTCCCGCCCGAGCTGGCGCGCAAGGTAACGCTCGCCCGGCCCGCGCACGCGCTGCGCGCGCCGCACCGCCCCAACGGGCTCGCCTCGCTGCTGTGCCGCAACTTCTTCTAGCCCGCACCCCGCACGCTCTTGCCTCCCTATCCCCTCACAAACGCTATTCATTCTCGATACGGGACGATTTTAACAATACATTCAAATTTAAAAAATCTTGTGCAATTAGAGACGTGTAATATAGAGTTTGGCCAGTACTCACTAAGTTGAACGAAAACCAAACGAGACAAAAATCATTACTAAAAATCATTAGGATATGCAGAGCTCATAGGCCTGTCCGAAATGCACGCCACTGATAATATATGAAAAAGTAAATATTTTGAAATTTGATGGAAACTATTTTTAATATTTGATTAAACTTGAAAGGTTTACCGCAATCAAAATTATATGTTAAATCGTATCTGTTTTAAGACTTAACGAAGCAATATTATTATTATTTATTATTTAATATATTAAACTCTTAAAATAATAAAGTCTAAGCGATAAATAATAATATTTAAATATCGTAAACAATATGGACATGACATATTTCACAATGATTGGTCGTTCCAACAGTCCAACAATCTCCTGCATGTACATCAACCCAATATTGTACATTAACTACTGCTATTACCTCAACTGTATATTCAGTGACAAAAGTTGAACTTTTGTGTATTGGCTATGCTTACTAAGTGCTTTTGTTATGGTGCTCTTAGGCCATGGTTGAAGTGGGACCTTTTGACGTTTGTTTGCTTAATGTCAAGTGCGCGCAAAATGACCACCGCTTGTGATCAAGGCCCTAATGTTTGTATGCAATCGACACTATCTTTGTAATTGTTCTTTGATTTCGATACGAAACGTGGAAGTAATTATTTAATCAGTTTTCAGACTTTTTCAAAAGTCTTGTTAACCTGATAGTTGTTTTGGTGTCGATTACATGCAAATAAATCTCATCGCGCTTGAGAACTGCACGATTGTATATAACTCCATTCAGTATTTGCATTTGGGTCACTCGATCAATCTAAATTATTTTTGGAAAACATTTAAGATCACATAAATTATTAAATAAGTAGTCATAAAATACCTAGTCCTTGAAATTCAGTATTTGTTGAGAAATATTTATACTTTATTATATTATTAGTTAGGTGATGTCAATGTATTTTACAAAAAATTCATTGAAATTCAAAATTTGAAAGGATTAACGTCCACGTAGATAGAAGTCAATAATTAGTATTATTAGATATAACGCTAAGCGTAAATTAATATTGTAAGTGAAATGTAGAAGGATAAAATAAATGATCTCATAGCGTAAGTTATTCGTATGACATAAGACTGACGACATTCCATGCCCTGGTAACAGATAATACTATATATACAATTCCTTTATGAACTTATTTTCTTTTGGGTCTTATCTTCTCTTGTTCTCTCGTAGAAACATGAAAATATTGACCATTACGTGTACAAAATTTAATATTAAAAAACATGCTTCATTCATTTCACTGTTTCTCTCCAGTGAGAATATACAAATTTATAATTCCAGTTGCTGGTATATTGAACTTTTTAATGCCAACAGAGGTAGCTAAAGGGCTATATCATAATGGATGAACTAGTACTCGATTACCATTTGTACAATACATTTTTGACAGAATTGATAAACTCAATTGACTTGATCTCATATTACCGTTCGAGTTATTGAAGATTTTTTACGACTAGTATTGTAGTATTTTTAGACAAATTTTTGAAATGTTTACTGCGACCTGTTTTCTGAAAGAGAAATGTTAATGTTCATGCTGCTTTAACAGAATGGATATTCGCGAGGGGTACCGTACAGGTAGGCGAGCGTAGTGCTACCCCGAGGATTGCTCACGACAAATGGATGGGTTTACATTTTTGTTCCATTTTGTATTGTTGATTGTTTTTGTATTTGTCAGTGTTAAATTCTTGTTGTCATTTTGTGATTTTTCAGTAATAAAAGTTTAAAATGTTAACTGTTTTTGCACTGCTATACCTTACCAATAACGCTCTCACCTCATGCTACTAACATAGTCTATGGTTACTGCGCTTTATATAAGTAAAAGAGTAAATGTTCTTTCTGTTTTACTTCTATCACACGAGTAATTTATATTAGGCTTGGTTTGGACTGGATGCTGAACTCGTATAATTTAAAATTTTCTTTATCTATTACAATGGAACTCAAGAAGGTGACCAGTTTGTTCATATCAATACTCATTATAAATGAGAAGGAAACTGTTTATTATTAATCATACTTAAACTATTAACCCAAATTAATTGAAATTTCGAGAGCCTTTGAAAGCACATGACTACAGCTACTTTTTTTCGAACTATCACAAAACAATTTGTTATAGGCGGAGTCGCGGGCGTCCTTTTGTTATTTCATAAACTGCTATATTATTTCAAAAATTTCTCCTACGCAAATCACTGTATGCACAGTAATACATTGTTGGGCTTTTGTTGTGCTTTAACGTGGTAGCAACGGGACGCACGGTTCTAGTAAATCAAAACTATCTCACAATTGCCATGTCTCTAAGAAGTTAAATGATTTATCTGAGGAATATCTGAGTTACGCAAGTGGAAAGAAGATCGCTAACGAGGCGAAATTGGTGTCGACAGAGTTGCCTGGAGTTCGACAGCGTCACCTACCTGAAGCGCGTGCGGGCGGCCGGCGGCGTCACCCTCGCGCAGGACGTGCCCGACTCGCCCGAGCCCGAGTGACGTCACTGCGACCCGCCCGCCCCGCGCCGCCCTCACGCCCCGCACCCCTCACACACACACACACACACACACATTCACCAGCACGTTCGCACCTCGATACACAACAGACGGAGGGCGGGCGCCTAGTATATGTCTCATACGCTTTATGATGCTGCTAATCTCATATTTACGTACTTCGAACGAAGCGAAGGAGTGGTTCATTGGTAGTTCTGTAGGATCGGGAGCAACTAAGAAATTGTCGTTTAGAGCCGTCCGTATATTATAGACGTTTAATTTTTTTTGCTTTTTTAATGTAATGTGACTAATTATAGCGGACTCATTTACCTACTAAAAAGTATTAGCTCACCAAAATATTTATTTATTTTAGCGTCGGTATTGATCACGTACCGCGCTCTTTTTTTAACGAATAATAATAATAAGTTGTCTTGAAACTTTGTGTATGGATCTGTTTGATCAAAATTGTGATAAATATTTTACAATATGAAATTCAATATTACGACACTTTAGGTGTCGAGATACAGTCTACTGTATAACTTCATGATCTCTTATTTAACATATGCTGAATAATATCGCGTTGCTTGCACGCGATTCATGTCTACTCCACTCCACTCGAACAAACGATAGTAAAAAGCGCAGTTGTGAAAGATCCCTCGACTGTACCGAGGTAATCTGTTTTTCGATAACATATTGACTAAAAGGAACAGTATGTTTTGGACCTCAAACTCAGCGTGATTCCATTTATTTTAAGAAGAATGCATGCATTTCTTTGTGTGTTTGTAATTTTGCCACGGGCGAGTATAATAATTATATGTATGAAGAGCAGCAAAATTATTTATGCAAATGTAGGTGGCCTAGGAACTACGTCTCGTGAAATATAACAGTGTCTGTCAGAGTTGTCGTTTTCTCTGAGCTACGCTTCAGGTGTCGAGCTGGAAGCCAGTGGGCGCCACCGGGCGCACTTTATAACACTTACGCTTTACTACCCTGCGCAGTGATGCTCTGTTTATAGACGGGGCTGGGCGAGATAAGTGTTTTAATTTAATTAAAATACATAAAACGTATGTAAATACCAAATATTTCTAAATAGTGTATTCGAAATACTAAATATAATTATACATTTTAACACTTTTTATTTAAAATACAAATTTCAAAATATCACGTCCAGTCCAGTGCTAACCGTTTCGTAAAAATAACATTTTCAATTTATCAAATGAACGTTAGTTAACTAAAGTACATGCAGTCAACTTTAAGTTGACATATGAGCTGTTGCCATTTTGCTTACGAAAGCTATAGCGAGCGCTATTTTCATAAAAATAAAATATAATCCCTAAATGTGTTTTGTTCAGATGTATTTTCAAGCCAAAATTATTGGAAATTCTAATTACAGAATACCTCAGAGCGTTAGGTATTTGTAATACCAATTACATTTTAAATAAGTATACAATATACATACAAAAATAAAATACGTATTTGTATTTTAATTACAAGTAATTAAAATAATGTCCAGCCCTGTTTATGGGCAATGATTTTCCACTTACCATCATCAGATGAGTTGCGATTGTATCCCATAGAAAGAGGTTCGCCTTACCGTTACACTACTTACCTCTGCGAATGTTATTAACTAAAGTAACGAGTCGTAGGTCCCGTTTAGACTTTGCATTATTTCTGCTGCCTAAATTTAATAATAAGTACTTTGCCCGTGACATTCATATTCAGATTAGTATCTAGTGTCTAGTCCTGTGGGTAGGTTCTCATTAAGTCGTAAGCTTTTGTTTTCGGGAAAGCCTGCCAATCTTGAATTTTAATTTTATTGTTTATATGTAAAATTATTATTATTGAATAATCTTTTAACTGTTGTTATTATATTAGAGTATATTAAAATCGCTGTGCAAACTAAGCCAAATAAATGTATTTCATATTATGGTTGTTATAAAAAGTATTAAAAGTATTTTAACGTTATTGTCGGGCTTTCTCTTGTATGAATGTTTATAGGGTCTCATAAAAAAAAACTGTAATTCTTCTATATTAATGTATTTGCTTGTTTCTACTTATCGGAAGTTCGAAATTGAGAGAAGTTGTGCATAATTATCTCGTGGTATCTAGCGTCTGATTAATGTGAATAACTTCATACAAAATGATGATGATGATGATGGAAGTATATTTGACCAGGTAAGAATGCGAAAGCAGAAACAGGCTAAACTTATTACGAAGAGAATCTGTTTTATTTTTGAGATAGCTTGAAAAGTGTATCTAAACTATCATATAACAGATAATATTCTTACTTTTAAGACTGTTAAAATATCACCATACGGTATGTATGGCCTTATAATATACATATTATACACCCAATATTGTCCATGTTATTGTAATTGATTTTTATTTTATTTTCAGTTTACAGATTATGGTATACATGTGTTGGTGGAAATGATTTACATATATACAATACATAATATAATTAATTTCTTGTTAAACTCAATGCAATATTAAATTGTTTAGTATTAGATGTCGAAATACATAACATAGGTACATATATGGTACGTAACATTCTGAGAGTGCTCAAAAGTATATTGAATGTTAGGCAAAAGTCACGTACCATCTGCGGTGCTCTTGGTAAAGTATCATTTATATTAGTTGTTTCACGTCCAACTAAAGGCAAGGCTATATTGTGAAAATTTATGATATATACTAAATTTTCTAATAAATTTGTGTTTCATTAGCCATTTTCCTGAACCTCTGTCCTAATTACATTATTATATATATTTTCAATTGAAAAACAGATGCTCTACTCAGGGACTGAGTTAGTAAGGTGTACCAACCATACGTAACGACGTGTTTGTTGGTCTTTGAAATACTGCAGAATTGGCTGTTCTCGTTGTTACGACATAGTGGGGAGTTACGACGCCATTGAGCGTGGCCTCACTGCAGTCGCCGCTGTCGCCTCCCACCACGAACAAACGACCATGACAAGATTTCAAACCCTAATAGTGCTGTCACGATATCTTACATAGGACTGCGCTACTAGACTCTGCTGGGCCAAGACGGTTCACGTTTAATACGTTGACTGCTGCCCTATGAAGAATGAAATGCATCGAAACTGCGGAGCGCCACACAATAGTTGTGTTGTCAGCACCCGCGTAACAATAAAGGAGAATGGCGAGATTGTATGTACTTTTGGACCCGAAGAAAACGGTAGCATTCAAAATAGAAACTTATTAGCAGTTGTAGAACATAACGTAACTAAGAAAAAAGCAAGTAAGTTTGAAAAGTTGGGAGAAAAGAGATATGAAAGTTTTTATCTTATAACCTCAAATATTTATTAATCAAAAATGAGCTGCTAGAAGGAGTTATTGTTTAATTGTATCAGGATATTAAATATGTAGGAATATGTTAAACATATACTCGTAAATATTAACTAGATATTTAAGTGAACATGCGGCACAAGATTGAAGTAGTTATACCACAGTTTTTATTTCGACAATATATCGCTATGCTGGCATTTTGATATAGGTAGGTAATAGGTTACTATGCATAACTTCTGCATGTTAAATGTGAGATAGAAGATATTTACAGAAAAATTACTTTATATGTAAATAAGCCTAAGTAAAAATCTTAGCCAAAAGGGTGATTGTAAAGTACAGTAGTTATAAATTAATAATAATTAAATAAAAAGGAGACAGTAAATCCCTTAAATACAAGTTTCCTAGCGTTTCGTTTTTCTGAAGTTACAAACTACTAATTCATTGCAGAGATGAAAATGAAAATATTTTTACAACTTGGGTATCCTAAAAACAAGAGTGAATAGGCATTTTCTAAGCGAGTGCGTTTCATCTTAGGCCACAATATCTACACATACCATCAATAGAGGTTGTGATCAAGCGCAAGCTTATTTCGTATAAAAAAGAGATCTACATAGATATAAGACTAATTATCCACTGAAAATTATAAAAAAATTTACAGGAGTAGATAAATAAAACAGTATTGACATAATGAAGGCTCATTTATTTTGTTGCTCAATGTAGGCATCACAATTTGTCAAAAAGATTCTACTAGTGGGCCTTCAGTAGTAGAATAATTAGTCTGTACTTCTACGACTTCCTCTGTGTTAATTTGGAGTTATATTAACTCCCTGGCTTGTAGAGGGCACAGGAATACCTGATCTTCTATTGGAGATAGAACGTCTCTCTATGTTTGCAAATAACAAGTAACACATATGGTAACTGAAACAATATTTTAATGTTGAACTTCTTATAGAATAAATAATATTAAAACTGTAGGGCATATCAAGGGATTTTAATTTGTTTTATTAAACTACCCTGTTGTTCCAGTGGTGAGCTTATGTGCCTTCACATAACTAGGTTTTTGCCTGTTTTCCTTCCTACTATATAGAAATGATGATGTTTAATACTAATAATCACTACAGTTCATTGAGGCAGTTTAAATTAAAACAACACATTTTAATAGTTAACAAAGTCCAAATTGCTGGAAACCCGATGTCCAAAGGCAAAAGCAGTTGTCAGGGTCATAAAGCAAAATAATCAGTAAATCCAGTATATAGCTAAATCGTTAAGAGCAAATCACAAAAATGGCAATTACTTTCAACGTTTAAATCACTTGGAGTATATTAATTCAACGCAATATGTAACATTAAAACCCGAAAATGATTAACAATCAACATCAAACAATATTATTTATTAATATGACTGTTAGTTTTAAACACAATGACAACATTTGTCTGTCAAAAAATAAAGTCTACTAAGACAAAATAGGTATATTAAAAATAACAGATAAGTTCCTTTTTAAATGTCACTTAATTAATCAATAGCCTAGCACCACATGAACTCAAAATATCATGTTATAGCTTGACACCCTATATAGTACGACAATAACGGTTTTGATACTTTGATTTAAATACAACTTTTAATTACGATTTCACCGACACACTTCCAAAATAGTAGGATAGGAAAATAATTAATGAAACTTCTGAAAGGATGGTAATGTATTTTAATTAGAAAATTTGTATTCATACAATTATACATATTTAGTCAGAATCAAAAATGCTTCCGTCTAAATATTCCACGCCAGATAAGTCTTCAGCCACGTCTTGGCGCGAGCCAACTCCAGTTGCTGCTGCTATCTATCGGCTGCTATCAACTGCTGGCTATCTTCGGATGTGTCACTACTGATTTCATCTTGCAGTGTTTATAATTATTTTGTCAATATCATTATACAGAGATTGTCCCCTTTGGTAATAATCACTCTCTATTTTCATTACGGGTCCAATCGTCCAATTCTTTCATAGGTCGCCCAGTTCTGTGTTTTCCTGGTGTGGAGAAAACACCTTTATTTCTCTGTCCTTCCAGCAATTCGTCTTATAGTACTGACGAATTTACCAAAAAAGGATATTTACTTAAGTATATACAGGTTTATTACCTACCGTTGTTACATAAGCGAAATCATATAATCCGCACATTTTTTTTCTGATTTATGCAATATCAACAAAAAAGTATCAAAATTATACAAACGCGCTATTTCGCAAATACATTTTATAAACATAACCTTAGTTCCAGAATCTACATTTATATGCAAACAAGCATACTATGAGAGGGTTATTATATCTATTGTTAATTAAGTCACTCACATATACGATTACTTTATTTAAACCACATTTTATCAGTAATTTCAGCAGTTCTTTTGTAAAATTCGATCAAATCGGACAAAATTTTTCTGGATTAGAGTTCTGCCAAACATCTCTTAAATACTTTGTAAATGATCTCTCTAGCCGAGCTGCGGATTAAAGTTCTGTACATTTTGAGCACAATATCGCCACAATAACACAATAACATTAAAAATAACATGAACAACTATCGATTTTAAGAAGTGACACATCTACCGACTTGACATGGTTGACAACCCGAAAAGGAGTGTTGCCAGTGAGCATATGTTTTACTACCGTTTCACGACTTTTTTGCCAAGCTATAAATATTTAACGAAAAAATAAAGCCGATTCTATAATAATTATTTGAATAATTAGGTCATACCAAAAAATCAAAATGTTCAATTTACACAGTAATAAAATATATAATGAGAATAATAATTGTAAATAGATAGTATTTTACATATAATTTTATAACTAGTAGGTAACTGTTATAATACACTTTTAAAACTAATACATAGTTATACGTTTCAAAATAATTAGAAAACTTACGTGATATTTTTTTACTAGTTTATTAGCCCGGACAAGACAAGCTACACTAATTAAGTAGATATAAATAAACATCTCTTCTAAAATAAAGTTTTGACTTAAAACTACCAGATTTACTAAGAAATCAACTAAGTTGGTAACCCTGGAGCTACTGTCTTGTGCTACCTTGTACCAGAGAAATGTTCCGGTTACTGCAGACGACTAATTTTCAGTCAATTATAATTTTTTTTTCTTGTGATCCCCATCTTTGCCAAATCCCAATTTCTTTATACAAGTATGATATAAAGTTGCAGTTTTAATTAGCACAATCTGGTATCTGAATGAAGCTTTAAAATTATGAGACCACTCTCGCCAATCTCCTTTAGCGCAACACGCATGCGGGCCTACGCGCGTGGCGCGTTATTTCAGACGCTTTAGCTGTGCGGATAACACACGCAAGGCGCGATGCTACCACTCTTGGAATGTAAATAATAATTG
Source organism: Mycalesis mineus (assembly GCA_034621355.1). Classification (NCBI taxonomy): domain Eukaryota; kingdom Metazoa; phylum Arthropoda; class Insecta; order Lepidoptera; family Nymphalidae; genus Mycalesis; species Mycalesis mineus. The sequence continues at coordinate 4,582,998 of CM067883.1, forward strand.
CATCATTCAGTTGCTTTCATTTACTTGAGTATATCTATGAAGTTGTTTGAAGTCGGTTAAATTTTTTAATCAAAACATTTTTTTCTTACTTCCCATTACACAAAAGATTATAGTTTTAGTATCGAAAAAATATTTTTATCTGGTATTATTTAAACAATAGGCCTTTCTTTATTAGTGGTACCGCATCCAGGTGGTTTATTGCCCTAAGCTCCGCCAGCAACGACGAAAAGTAATGAAAAGAAATAAAACAATTACTTAAATCGTTTATTGTTTCACCTATTTTGTTCTATTTATTATTTTCTAAGCCATACAAAAAAATGTTAAGCGTCTGAGTCCATATATAAAAATTAAACACCTACGCGCTTCGTGGCAAACCGGTATGCTCAAGTTACATTCGGGCTACTGCCCCACCTGCCCGAACCTTGCTACGCCCATGTAAAAAAATACTATTTACAGTATCTGAGCATTGTTGTCGCTAGCTGAAGTCATTCACCATTGTCTACGGTTATCTAAATTCGCAACTAATATATCGAGTCGCGACAGACGCGTTTCCTGCCTGATTCAATGTGTTTCTACTGTGCTGACGTTTATACTTCACACTATAAATAACATATCAGCAACTCCCGAGTTGTCAGGATTTTTTTATGGTGTGAATCATTATTAGCATATTTTATGGATCCAACGCACTGCTACTCATTTTGAGTTCAGACATTTTCGATCTACTAGGACCGACGGGTTAGCGAATACTCTACCAACTCCAGGCTGTTAGTATATGATAGAATAAATGTACGAAGCAAGAAAAGCTTAATATTATATAGGACTTGAATACAGAATTTCGTTATCCAAAGCAACATATGCTAACCAGGCAGATGCAAAAAATTATAGTACATATTGAAAAATGAATTTTGTAAAAGGAAGTACCTGTATGAGAAAATAAAAAGAAAACCACTAAAATGTTAATAATAATAATATTTTATATTTACAAAACAATGAATACATATACATATTCTTAGACTGTACAACAGTGCTGCCACCATAATCAAATACGTACCTACTTAAATATTACAAAACAATTTATTCTAAAAAAAATTGTAATAAATTAGTACATTGAAATTATTCTCATTTAGAGGCTTGTGCCTACAATCACCGCATGAAATAAAGTATTTGCAAATTAACTGCATTACAGAAAGTATCAATAAGTAGCGATAAATGGTTGAAAAAAAAAACATCCAGCGTATCAACCCCCACTTATACCGAAACCTTCGATTAAAAAATTTGACATGATTCAATTCTTAAAATCCGAATTACAATTTAACCTTACGTAAATAAAGCTGAATAATAAAATACCTCGACATGTTGCAGATAAAAAGGAAAAGCACTAACTGCTAAAAAACTCGTGATGTTCTTAACCCACTTTTTGTTTCTTTTTTCTAGTAATTTCAATGAGATACCATATTAAATCAGATTGAAATTTAACATTTTATAATATAATTCCTATGTCTTTCTGTTGCAGAAACATTCAATACAAATTTATACAAAGTACTTTTTGCTGTGTTGCATTCATTGATTATACAAATGGCACTTGATTTTGATATTTAGGCATCTACTATCACAATACTGTTTATTGGAACAAGAAATGACATCGAACGAATATTCAATTTTATTAATACTTAAAGCGGTTGCACAAACAATTCATTTTGGCTTAAATATAAATGCTTTATAAATACATAACTGGTAGCACATGTTACAGTTGATAAATAAAATATATTTTATTATTGATTAAGGTACAGATTACCGTCGTGGTCATGAGATGTCAAGATTCAAGTCGAGATCAAACGCAATACACTGGTGAGGGTACTCAGTAGGCCCAGCAAGCGCCGTAAAGCATATATCCTGTAGATTAAAGGACATCGTCGCCCAATAGCGGCGAAATTGAAAATATCGTTCTTCTTACAGATGTTTGCGGAAAATATTCTATTACCTTCTGAGAACACCAAAAAAATTGCATGGGACTCTTGTATGACAGAAAAATTGGGTATAGCGAGCTGTCCTTCAGATATAGTTATATACCATCGCGGACTTTTTTGTAGTACTAATGAAAGTAACAATCCATCACTACTTGTTTTGCTATATTTCAAAGGGTTTAGGCAGCCTTTCTAATGAAATTTCATCATATAAATGTTGTTACGGTTTTGTGTAAATTGCTTGAGCCAATTTACCGTAACTAATTAAATAACTTGCTCAGGAAACACTATCTATTAGTGAAAACCGTATGAAAATCCGTTTAGTATTCTTTGAGTTTATGGCGAACAGACAGACGCGGTGGAGGACTTTAATTTAAAATATGTAGTGATTTTTCGTTGGCTTGGTGGTGAAAGAGAGCGACATTATCGATGTCGCCGCTATAATGCGACACTAATATTTTCCTACTGGAGCGGCGCATCCTAGGCCTACTAGTGCAGGTGGGCTATTGAAATGGTATTAATAATAATAATTGAGTAACTAGTAATTGCATGAGGAATGTCGTACTTATTCTTGCGTAATAGTGGCCTACAGTGATCTAACGACTATCGCCTGTGTGCACCAAGATTTCGGTTATCATAACCAACGGTTAACATAAGCTAAACGTAAAATTTACTGTTCACGACAACCCGTACACTGGTTAAGGACGTAAACTCAGTTAAAATAACCGCCCGGTCCTTAACCGGTGTACGGGTTGTCATGAACAGTAAATTTTACGTTTAGCTTATGTTAACCGTTGGTTATGATAACCGAAATCTTGGTGCACACAGGCCTATGTCAAATTGCTAATAATTATTGCACTTTATTTATATTCGATCTTGCGTAGGTATAACTTAACCTAAAAGTCAACATAATTACAATTAGTCTGCTAATACGACTGTACAACCTTTGTATAGGTATTTTGTGACGATACTTTTACCATTTCTGATCGGCAACTTAATGTTCAAAAGCTTTATGTGCATCCAACAGCTACAATCCATATAACAGGCTCGAACTCAATCGATCAACTCAACCTTTCGGTCACACATCGTACCGGAACGCTAACTCGCTCGCTCATTTTAGCTAGTAGCTAGTAATAAAACCTGTTAAACAACACTAAACTTATACTTATTTGAATATAAGTAAAGTATTGCGCGAAATCCATTATTCGTTTATGTCATACAAAACATGAAGGGGATGTTTATACTCGTTCGGCGAGTTTGTCCGTGATGCTGGTGGCCCTGGCGCGCGCGTGCTGCATCATGTCCTCGGCGAGCTCCTCGACCGTCGTGTACCTGCATTTGTGGAAGCTGAACAGATCTGTCACGAAGCCGACTATTTCCGATTGGAAGGCTTCGCAGACGTCTCTCAGGCGCTCCCGGGGCCCCAGGAAGCCCCACACCAGCACAGGCAGCAGGTGCTCCGATATGGAGTAGAAGTGCGCCATGAACCCGTCCGGATACTGCAGGTAGCGTCGCTTCGCCTTGATGACGGACCACACGGCCGTCGTGAGTGCCTACAGTGCACAAAATTAAGTCATATAGGTAGGCTCACTTTTTTATATAACAAAAACACGAAAACACCCGCGGTAACAATCTAATAGTATGTTAGAATCCTTCAAAAACACCAAAATAAAAAAGTAAGTAAACCTTTTTGTTAAGAAAAATCGTTTTTTAAATAAATTTACATAAAACCTTAACCTATAATATACTATTTTCTGGAACCACTCCATCTATTGGTAAAAACCGCATGATAGTTCTTTCAGTAGTCTTTGTGTATATAGCGAACTGACAGACAGACGCGTATTCACTTTGACTTGAAGATGCATCCGTTGCAGGAAAGTGGAAGCTGGAAGAGTGTTCCGTGTCATTGCCATCCGTAAGACGAATGAGAAATCTATCCATTTGATTGGAGCTATTACTTATTTGTAAAATTAAGTAGGTATCCAACTTCGCTACTACTACTGAAATAATACTTTAGTTCGTTCGCGTTAAGAATGCAGTGAGCGCCGGCCCGTAACCAATTTTTTTTTTTAAATTACAAGGTCAAGTTCACAGTGACCAGTTGAAAGCGACGGTTGTGTCCTGTAATGTGATTGGTTAGGGAGCACTCACGCTCTCCTTGAAGCCGTCGGAGAGCCAGCGGTTGCGCACGACGGCCAGCACGGAGGCGGGCGGCGCGGCCAGGTCCTCGAACGCGTCCAGCAGGATGTAGTCCAGCACCACGTCGTAGAACGACACCACCTGCACCACGTGCACCACAGGCACCGTAATGTGATTCCACGTCGTAGAACGACACCACCTGCACCACGTGCACCACAGGCACACACTCACGCTCTCCTTGAAGCCGTCGGAGAGCCAGCGGTTGCGCACGACGGCCAGCACGGAGGCGGGCGGCGCGGCCAGGTCCTCGAACGCGTCCAGCAGGATGTAGTCCAGCACCACGTCGTAGAACGACACCACCTGCACCACGTGCACCACAGGCACCGTAATGTGATTGGTTAGGGAGCACTCACGCTCTCCTTGAAGCCGTCGGAGAGCCAGCGGTTGCGCACGACGGCCAGCACGGAGGCGGGCGGCGCGGCCAGGTCCTCGAACGCGTCCAGCAGGATGTAGTCCAGCACCACGTCGTAGAACGACACCACCTGCACCACGTGCACCACAGGCACCGTAATGTGATTGGTTAGGGAGCACTCACGCTCTCCTTGAAGCCGTCGGAGAGCCAGCGGTTGCGCACGACGGCCAGCACGGAGGCGGGCGGCGCGGCCAGGTCCTCGAACGCGTCCAGCAGGATGTAGTCCAGCACCACGTCGTAGAACGACACCACCTGCACCACGTGCACCACAGGCACCGTAATGTGATTGGTTAGGGAGCACTCACGCTCTCCTTGAAGCCGTCGGAGAGCCAGCGGTTGCGCACGACGGCCAGCACGGAGGCGGGCGGCGCGGCCAGGTCCTCGAACGCGTCCAGCAGGATGTAGTCCAGCACCACGTCGTAGAACGACACCACCTGCACCACGTGCACCACAGGCACCGTAATGTGATTGGTTAGGGAGCACTCACGCTCTCCTTGAAGCCGTCGGAGAGCCAGCGGTTGCGCACGACGGCCAGCACGGAGGCGGGCGGCGCGGCCAGGTCCTCGAACGCGTCCAGCAGGATGTAGTCCAGCACCACGTCGTAGAACGACACCACCTGCACCACGTGCACCACAGGCACCGTAATGTGATTGGTTAGGGAGCACTCACGCTCTCCTTGAAGCCGTCGGAGAGCCAGCGGTTGCGCACGACGGCCAGCACGGAGGCGGGCGGCGCGGCCAGGTCCTCGAACGCGTCCAGCAGGATGTAGTCCAGCACCACGTCGTAGAACGACACCACCTGCACCACGTGCACCACAGGCACCGTAATGTGATTGGTTAGGGAGCACTCACGCTCTCCTTGAAGCCGTCGGAGAGCCAGCGGTTGCGCACGACGGCCAGCACGGAGGCGGGCGGCGCGGCCAGGTCCTCGAACGCGTCCAGCAGGATGTAGTCCAGCACCACGTCGTAGAACGACACCACCTGCACCACGTGCACCACAGGCACCGTAATGTGATTGGTTAGGGAGCACTCACGCTCTCCTTGAAGCCGTCGGAGAGCCAGCGGTTGCGCACGACGGCCAGCACGGAGGCGGGCGGCGCGGCCAGGTCCTCGAACGCGTCCAGCAGGATGTAGTCCAGCACCACGTCGTAGAACGACACCACCTGCACCACGTGCACCACAGGCACCGTAATGTGATTGGTTAGGGAGCACTCACGCTCTCCTTGAAGCCGTCGGAGAGCCAGCGGTTGCGCACGACGGCCAGCACGGAGGCGGGCGGCGCGGCCAGGTCCTCGAACGCGTCCAGCAGGATGTAGTCCAGCACCACGTCGTAGAACGACACCACCTGCACCACGTGCACCACAGGCACCGTAATGTGATTGGTTAGGGAGCACTCACGCTCTCCTTGAAGCCGTCGGAGAGCCAGCGGTTGCGCACGACGGCCAGCACGGAGGCGGGCGGCGCGGCCAGGTCCTCGAACGCGTCCAGCAGGATGTAGTCCAGCACCACGTCGTAGAACGACACCACCTGCACCACGTGCACCACAGGCACCGTAATGTGATTGGTTAGGGAGCACTCACGCTCTCCTTGAAGCCGTCGGAGAGCCAGCGGTTGCGCACGACGGCCAGCACGGAGGCGGGCGGCGCGGCCAGGTCCTCGAACGCGTCCAGCAGGATGTAGTCCAGCACCACGTCGTAGAACGACACCACCTGCACCACGTGCACCACAGGCACCGTAATGTGATTGGTTAGGGAGCACTCACGCTCTCCTTGAAGCCGTCGGAGAGCCAGCGGTTGCGCACGACGGCCAGCACGGAGGCGGGCGGCGCGGCCAGGTCCTCGAACGCGTCCAGCAGGATGTAGTCCAGCACCACGTCGTAGAACGACACCACCTGCACCACGTGCACCACAGGCACCGTAATGTGATTGGTTAGGGAGCACTCACGCTCTCCTTGAAGCCGTCGGAGAGCCAGCGGTTGCGCACGACGGCCAGCACGGAGGCGGGCGGCGCGGCCAGGTCCTCGAACGCGTCCAGCAGGATGTAGTCCAGCACCACGTCGTAGAACGACACCACCTGCACCACGTGCACCACAGGCACCGTAATGTGATTGGTTAGGGAGCACTCACGCTCTCCTTGAAGCCGTCGGAGAGCCAGCGGTTGCGCACGACGGCCAGCACGGAGGCGGGCGGCGCGGCCAGGTCCTCGAACGCGTCCAGCAGGATGTAGTCCAGCACCACGTCGTAGAACGACACCACCTGCACCACGTGCACCACAGGCACCGTAATGTGATTGGTTAGGGAGCACTCACGCTCTCCTTGAAGCCGTCGGAGAGCCAGCGGTTGCGCACGACGGCCAGCACGGAGGCGGGCGGCGCGGCCAGGTCCTCGAACGCGTCCAGCAGGATGTAGTCCAGCACCACGTCGTAGAACGACACCACCTGCACCACGTGCACCACAGGCACCGTAATGTGATTGGTTAGGGAGCACTCACGCTCTCCTTGAAGCCGTCGGAGAGCCAGCGGTTGCGCACGACGGCCAGCACGGAGGCGGGCGGCGCGGCCAGGTCCTCGAACGCGTCCAGCAGGATGTAGTCCAGCACCACGTCGTAGAACGACACCACCTGCACCACGTGCACCACAGGCACCGTAATGTGATTGGTTAGGGAGCACTCACGCTCTCCTTGAAGCCGTCGGAGAGCCAGCGGTTGCGCACGACGGCCAGCACGGAGGCGGGCGGCGCGGCCAGGTCCTCGAACGCGTCCAGCAGGATGTAGTCCAGCACCACGTCGTAGAACGACACCACCTGCACCACGTGCACCACAGGCACCGTAATGTGATTGGTTAGGGAGCACTCACGCTCTCCTTGAAGCCGTCGGAGAGCCAGCGGTTGCGCACGACGGCCAGCACGGAGGCGGGCGGCGCGGCCAGGTCCTCGAACGCGTCCAGCAGGATGTAGTCCAGCACCACGTCGTAGAACGACACCACCTGCACCACGTGCACCACAGGCACCGTAATGTGATTGGTTAGGGAGCACTCACGCTCTCCTTGAAGCCGTCGGAGAGCCAGCGGTTGCGCACGACGGCCAGCACGGAGGCGGGCGGCGCGGCCAGGTCCTCGAACGCGTCCAGCAGGATGTAGTCCAGCACCACGTCGTAGAACGACACCACCTGCACCACGTGCACCACAGGCACCGTAATGTGATTGGTTAGGGAGCACTCACGCTCTCCTTGAAGCCGTCGGAGAGCCAGCGGTTGCGCACGACGGCCAGCACGGAGGCGGGCGGCGCGGCCAGGTCCTCGAACGCGTCCAGCAGGATGTAGTCCAGCACCACGTCGTAGAACGACACCACCTGCACCACGTGCACCACAGGCACCGTAATGTGATTGGTTAGGGAGCACTCACGCTCTCCTTGAAGCCGTCGGAGAGCCAGCGGTTGCGCACGACGGCCAGCACGGAGGCGGGCGGCGCGGCCAGGTCCTCGAACGCGTCCAGCAGGATGTAGTCCAGCACCACGTCGTAGAACGACACCACCTGCACCACGTGCACCACAGGCACCGCAATGTCAATACTGTTGCATAAGACCTTATCGCTTATTTATTGCATGCGGTCATTGCGTTGGACGCGTGAAAGTTGCTAATAGAGAGACAAACTAAAATCTTAGTCTAGTATATTATAATAGTACAGTATATTCGAAGGGTCAACGCCCTTTTTTGCCAATCTATAATCGACTCGGAGTATATCGCTTTTTCGACGTTTTTGATACGTAGAAAGGGACGATTACCTACCCGGTTTATCTAGTATGTCTAGATGCCCTAGTGCAATAGATCATAGTTAACTTTAAAAACTCGCCTTGACTCCTTTGCTTGTCAATTCGTTTTCAATAGCTTGCCAGTTGGCTGGGTCGTTCGTCCATGACACCATCTCCTCATAAGCGACTAGAAATTCTTTAGGTTCCTGTAAGAAATATATTTTTAGTAGTAACTTGATAATAAATACCGATAGTATTGTTACCAACGGCCAGCGGAGAGCATCGCCGAAGTTTCCTGATACTAGCAGGATATTTATTTTATCGGGTGAGGAATGCGATACTGTCAGCATCCACAAGTCACCAGAGCATCCTCATAAACAGTGCAATTTTTACGGTTAGTTAGGAACCTACTGCGGGAAGATATTGGGTATTTTTTGAGACCGATATCTTACAAATTCGGAATACAAGAGATTATTTTGATTTCGATTATGGAATAAATGGGAGTCACCTTGTCAGCAAAGAGCAGCAGGTCGGTGAGCACCTGCCGGCCCGCGTCCACGAACCAGGCGCGCACGGCCGCGTCGCGCAGCACGTGCTGGAAGCCGAGGCGCAGGCAGTGCAGCTTGCACAGGAACTCCGTGTCCGAGCCGCACTGCACCACCTCCGTGCGCAGCGTTCTGCAACGATATCCCGTGAACACATAGCAATACAATTACAGCCTATATATTTTTTTCGTCTGTTCTTCTGTGACTCGGCAATCTGTCTTGGGACATTGGGCCGTTCGTCTGTTGGTTCAGTTTCGTTTGATTTATAGCAGGAGTATGTCCACTGACAAAATCACCTTTCTTGCTGAGTCCAGCTTCAATTTTTTGCTAGGTTCACCATGCTATTTCGCTTCAATCTGCAAAATAGCAGGCTGCCATCTCCTGCCAGTCGATTTGCCAAACAATTGGCATGTACCGTTAATCACTTCTGGTATTTCAAACTATAGGACCGTATTTCCTCTCTAACTGTTTTTATATTGAGGTCTGTCAAGATGTTTTTATTTATAGTACTAGAGGACGTCCGCGGTTTCACCCGCGTAGTTCTCGTTCCCGTGGGAATTTCGGTATAAAATGTAGCCTATGTGTTATTCTGATATGTAACCTATATTATTGTGAAGTTTCATCAAAATCCATTCAGTAGTTTTTGCGTGAAAAAGTAAAAAACATCCATACATACTTTCCCCTTTATAATATTAGTAAGGATTTAATATTTGATATGTAGGTAGGTATATTTTAGAGTAAATAAGACTGTTGAGTGTTGTATTGGTATATACATAATTTTTAACATTTCTTCTTGTTTTTTATTTGTGATACCAAAATGCGTCATCTGCCAATGAACGACTACCTGGTGCTGGAAATAAGCTCAAGACGTGGTATTTGGGAGCCTATTCAGACTTCCTGACACCTTGAGCGGCTTGCATTCATCGACTCTCCGCAATCTACATGATGACATCGGTCTATCGAGTGGACGCGGCGACCAGCGGAAATGTAACCAAATTAGATAGCCAACTAGAATTACTCGAATCTATAATGATGACTCTCTACCGGTGTTTATTAGTTTCTCACTGAAACTGAAAGTAGGTATATCTTAGAATTCGTGTACCTATCATACAAAAGCTTACCTGTAAGGAATTCCAACGTCGAACTGTTTAACCGCCATTTGATATAATTCTAAATTTTCTATTTCAGCTACTGACTCTGTTAAGTCGTCAAATTCTCTGAGGTCCGCAACCTGTAACATAACGATAGGTCGTTATAAAGGCAGTCTTTGATCGCAAACATCAATGTCCATTCAACTGGTAGCTCTAGCTCTGTAGACAACACTGAGTGCACCGACGAGCGCATCGGGACGTCGAAGTGCCTGTTTCCGCGATTCTTCGACGTTCCACATAGGACGCAGGCGGCTCCTTTGGGGTTTAGTGGGTATTCTAAGGTAGCCAGTGAGTCCCACATACCCGTAGTCTCCGACCGGGATGCGTAAATGCATCCCAGCGATAAAAAAAGGCATAGATAACGTATGCCTAGGTAAGTACATGAAAATTTAGGATACCTGATCCTCAGCAGAGGCGAAGGACTCTGCGCTGGAGTGGTGCTCCTTGCGCGTGTGCTCGGAGGTGGTGTGCGAGGAGAGCAGGCGCGTGCGCCGCCCCGCCTCGCCCTCGCCCGCGCCGCCGCTCTCCGACCGGAACAGCACGGAGCGCTGGTCCAGGAACAGCAGCTCGCAGCGTTCCTACGTCAACAAGATTGCAGCGTTCTTGCTTATGAAATTTAAGTCGCCTAGGAGCTTTCATCTAAAACGCTGCTTTATCTATTTGACATATAACGAATCAATGTATAGAAGAACGGTTTCTCTATATTAGGACTTCAAAAAGTCAGCTATGGTAAATATCTAACTTTTGAGGATAACTTGCTATACCCTTTTCTTAAAAAAGGGTTACGTAGGTACATTTTGTTATTGTTTTTGAAAAGTTGTAACACACAATTTACCACGCGGGCGAAGTCGCGAGCTTCTGCTAGTTGAACATAATTACCTCGTCGGTTCAGCTCTACCTGGCCTAAATCTAAAAGGTTTAGGATGAAGCGAGTACAAATTTTGGCGTTTGCTAAACTTTCAGTGAAAATAGAAGTTTACTAAAAAACCGAATTAAAACAATTACAACGTTTGCTCTGGACTTGGGTACCGGTACGGATTATCTAGTCTAATGGTATAGGCGTAACCTGTCTACCTGCAGCAAGTAAGCGTTCTGCAGCAGGTCCTGTATCTCGCGACAGAACTCCGCCTCCTCGGGCGAGGTGAGCGCGAGCGTGCCCGTCACGCCTCCCCGCGCGCCCACCGAGAACGCGGCCAGCGCGTCCTCCCAGTAGTTGATGCTGGTCTCTAGCGCCTCCATGCCTGAAACAAAACATAGTCCTCCTACACATATCCGAAATAATGCTTAATTTGACTTCATACATTGACAACTCATTTCAACTTTTAACTGCCTCCGTGGATTAATAAAACGGAGGTCTTGGGTTTCATTACCGCCCAGGCCGATTACGATTTTCTAAATTAGTCTAGGTGTGGCTAGAGACTTCAGCCGTAGACAGTTATCACACTGCCGACAAAGACGTACCGCCAAGCGATTTAACATCGTACGAACTCGAGTAGAAACCGAAAGGGGTGTGGATTTAATCTTACTCTTCCCAAGTTAGACCGCTTACATCTTAGATTGCATCATCACCTATCATCAGGTGTGACTGTAGTCGAAGATTAACTGGTAATGAATAAAAAAAAATACAAGAATGTTTTATTGGACAAGTTACCATATGAAAAAGTTACCTACCAATGATCTTGGCCTTTTTGTTGTTTATAAAAACTGCAATTTTCCTCTTTACAAGAAAAAATAGTCCTTAGCATCAGAATTTCAGTCTACGTCGTTCATATTTATATAACATCTTTCTTTACTCTTTAATGGCAGTTGAATATTTATGGAAACAAACTTTAAAAATATCCAGGAGTTATTGGACAATATGCACTAATAACCTAATTGTGATGTAGGTAAATTAAAAACTTTTCAGATTGTACTTCAATTTATTTCTCTATTATGAAATATTTTAATAGTAGGTAATTTATTTCTAGTTATTTATTTATATTTACAAGGATTAATATCAATTGATATGCTCTTATTATAATTATTATTTACTGCTGTATTTGTACACCACAACCAAGAACATGTAATAGAGGCGGCCTCATCGTTAAACAGTTATTTTTCCAAGCAACCTTAGGCGTAGGAAAACATTAGGATACTAGAATACAGGTGAATAATATGTATAAATACATACATACGAATACGTACACACTAATACAAAAATTGTTACACAAAATACCTATACAATAAATCATAAAAGATAGACTAAATAATTAAAAAAAAAATCTCTTGACATGAAATTTAATTGTATCAAAACAACAAAAAAATCCTAAAAAAATCCCAAGTCTCAACAAACTTCTACTGCGCTGAATGTGAGGCATTGGAGACTGAACAGTGTACAAATCAGTTTTATAGTTCTAAATAGTTCTAAACAACAATATGCAACTTTAGAACAAAGTAATTTATATTTACAAAATTTACAATATTTTGATTTTCTGAAGACTACTATAGAAATATAACATCTTTCATGGCACTCTCCTGGTCTGGTTGTTGGGGCAAATGGTTGATAGAGCTCCTGTGCTGTGAGCTGCTGTTGATCTCCTGCAGCGTGCCAGCGATGGCCGTCAAGGCGTCGGCTATCCTCTCGTCCAGCATGCAGCGTCTCTCCTCCTGCGTCCTCATAGTGTTGGCGATGGTTTCTAAAGCCTCGGCCATTCGCTCCTCGGCTGCTATCCTGCGGTCTTCCAAGTCCAGGGCCCATTGTGGCGGCGGCGGTGGACTCAACTCTCTGGTATTTGTTTTAGAGTTGTAATCTGGAAAAATATATAATTCATTTAGTTTTGTGACTTCTTGTTTGATATTAAGCACTTCCCATCTTAAGGCGATTTTTTGGAGATTGACTTAACAATGTTTAGTGGAAAAAATATATTCATGTACAAGGTATTTCAGGCAAACATTTCAATGAGTAAAAGAATGTTAAATATAAAAAAATAAAGATATTAACCTGTTGTTGGCCTCCTTGATTTTATTTCTTTGATTTGAACCTTAACCGGGAAATGGGTTTCTTCATCCTCCTGCTCCTGTTCTAGATCTGATTCTGAGTCCTGTTTGACATATTCGACCTTAGGCACTGAGCCAGATTTACTGATCTGATTCAACTGTAGAACTCTAACTTCCAGCTCATCCATGGGCAAAAACCTGTGCAGGTCACCTGGAGACATTGTTTTAATTTTGTGCACATTTTCAGCTTTCTTGCTGCATCTGTGGCGCCATGTAAACCAGTACTGGAAAATAAGTATCTTGTTACTAATGTTACATTATGTACAAATTTTTTTTTTCTATAAGAAATATGCTCTATGTGTATGTATGTGTAAATGTGGTCTAATGTGGGACACGCTTGATCAGAAGATGCCTTCACATTCACTCTTGTCTTAAACATATCCAAGTTATAGGTCAACAAACAAATTTAAAATGAAGGGAAACTGACCACATTTTATGCCTAACAAATTTAAAATTATGTTTTGCTATTTTAAAAAATCTTATTTGAAAGATATGAATATATTTCAGTACCTAATTTAGCAATGCATATAGTAAATTTACAGACACATGGGAATTATAAGTATTATATTGATTTAGAAATTAGTGTTCTGGGGGTTAATTTTACTGGTGACTGTCTGAAACCAAACACTTAACCAAATATCTAATTTTCTATCACAAAATCATTAATAACAAAATGCTTCTTTATTAATTACATTCATACTTAACTGCATTTTTGTGATAGTAAATTATTATTACTATGAAATGTCATTCTAATATCACCAGTTTCAGAGATTTTAAACATGTGAAATATATTTACCCGCTTCCAACCGTGCACTGCCTTTTTATCACCATCAACAACTGAATTGAGTTTTCTGGTGAGCTTGATCCATTTCTCTTTCATGGCCTCCCGAGTGACAGGGGAGCTCACGGGGAGGCCTTTAGCCATATCTGCATTTTGTTCCAGGAAATCTATCATAATTTCTTGTTGTCTTTTCACTATCTTTTTTGGAGGAGCCATCTATAATTATAAATCAGACAAATTTGTATGAAAACACAAAACAAAACAAAATTAATAAAATATAAAATATATGAAAATAGGATAAATAAGCTTTACATAAAAATTAAATTATTGATTACTTTATATTTGTAATGCTTGTAATAATTCTCACATGAAAAAAAAATAGATCATAGACTAGTTCAACATCAGAAAGTTTAATATTCTAATTAAATTTCATATAAGAAAAATACTTAATAAAAATTAAGTGCAAAATATTACAAAGGTAAGTCCATCAAATTAAAAATTACTAACTACTATATACAGTAGAAAAAAAAGGTAAATGAAAAACAAATATAACAATTTAAAATGTAAAATGAAATATTGGGAAACAAAACAATGATTACCTATGTTGATGATAGATAATATTGATATAAAGTGTATAACTTTAGCATTTCTCCTTACCTTAATTTTACTAAACGACTAGATTTGGCAATCCTTGCAATCACAGTAACTATTTTTCAATTAAGATTTCAATACAAATCACGCGCGTTTATTTGACATAAGCAATTTCTTTTATGACTACGAAATTGTTATAGTGACATGTAATGGCGACCGCTACTTTCCGATTTCGTTTCGATTGAGGTTAAAAATTACAATTTGATATGTCAAAACATTGTCAATACCAACATCTCCATCTGTTACCTAAACATTAATTGTCGTTGTGATCAGAAGATGGCGTGGAAACATTACAATTTACACTACTTGAAAAATATAATCCACCTGTAGTTTTAAATCATAAAATGTAATTTTCATTTACATTATTTAACAGTCTGGCATGTAAAAAAATAATAATAAAAACTACGTCAATATTTAAAACTATTGTTGCAGCGCCACCTATTGTCCAGTAGATTTCGTATTTATTTAACTCTTCACTAGATGGCGTGTTTTGATTTGTTTTAGCCCAACTATTTCCAGTACCCAGCGAAAACAGCACTGAGGAATCGAAGGCGTAGCGAAATTAAAAAATGGGCAGCGGCAGCCTTTGCTTTCAAGATTTTAAGTTCTGTTTTAGTTACTATATTTTTAAATATAACTAAGTTTACAATAGTAATGAATTAAAAAAAAAGTATAATGTTCTGTGGATTTTAATGCTTTTCATTTAAAATCTGAATAGAATACTTCTGTAAAAGTTATATGTAGGTACATCAGGCCAATTTCTGGCGTAATAAAACTTATATATATAATAAAAAGATTCTTAATAATTTAATTTAAAGCCTGTTGAATATTAATTGAAAAGTGCGACAATGTTATACGCGCCACATGTTAATTTGATGGCGGCAGGCGGGGCAGTCATCCGGGTGTCGGCTTACTGCTAATCGTAATTAATTCATCTACCCCGAATTTCCAACCACCACTTTGTTTTTCTCCTGGAATCGCACCGTAACAAAATACCTCTAACGGAAATCAGGGTACCTACGTACGGAAACACGTATCACGTGAACTCCATGTCGATGTAAGTAAAACCTGATAAATATATTCATATTATTACTTGTATATAAAAAGTCAATCTTGTCTCATTTGCATGTATTATTGAGATAACTAAAATACGAGTAAACTAGCTAAAAGTATATATATTATGTATTTATTACAATTTAAAGTCGAATATTGTAATCAGCTTTTAACGTTCTGAAAGGTAGGTATTAGACTAAAAGACATCTTGAAGTAACTAATTTTTTCTAAACTTTAAATTTTTTAAAAGTTTTTACAAAATGTCTTTATTAAAAGTTTGAAAAATTTTAATAATGATGGAATACTTCCACTGTTCTCGTATTCCGCTTCCATCTGAGATTGTCACTTACGATCAGATGTGATTGCAATCAAGGGCCAAGCTGTAGTGAATAAAAATTTTTTTCTTCTTTAAAGTTTGAATTACAAGAATGATTTTCCTCCTCTGTAAGTCGTTGTTATCATGTTTGAGGATTCTGACCACCTCCATGTACTCGTATTACCTCACGAAATTACGCTATCTACTTCTGTCGTTAACAGCCGGCAAAGGGAATTACATACATTAATTTTCATAAAATACGAAAGAAAGAGAAGTTTATAACCAGCGGCGCAATAAATGTAGCGTGATGTCGGGGAAGTCGCGACGCAGGACGAGCACAATCTATGCCCAGACAATCCGGACTTGCCGTGGCTCCGCGTCCGCGCTCGCCGCCGCCGCCTCGCCACCGCCAGTCCGTTGGAGGCTCTGCAGCGCAGCGGTGCCCCTTCACACTACGCTCTCTAAACTCGATTTCACTTTGATACATCGATACGTTTGTGGGATTAATCTAAACGTCTAACAGCCAGTGTTTCAACGTTTTCAGTGAATGTGCATCTCGGAAGAGTTTTGTGACTTTTAAAAAACCTCTGTTCGACTCGCGTTTATAGACGCCAGTCTTTTCCGACAACAGGTAAGAATAAAACAAAAAAATGTGTACCTTCATATCATAAATATTATATTATAGTAAACAAATTTTTAATCTCGGTAATGAAGAGCTTGAATCTTGGTAATAAATGGTGTTTGTTGAACGCGATTATAAAAGTATAGCGAGGTGAAAATACTACAGCGCCTTCCGATTCTTGAAAAGAGGCGAACTGA
Organism: Mycalesis mineus; assembly: GCA_034621355.1. Lineage (NCBI taxonomy): Eukaryota > Metazoa > Arthropoda > Insecta > Lepidoptera > Nymphalidae > Mycalesis > Mycalesis mineus. The sequence goes on from CM067883.1 coordinate 4,599,670, forward strand.
TTTAATGATTTTTAGCAATATCGACGTACCTCAGTAGCTAAAATATCTTTTGGCAAAAATATTTAAGATAATGTTTCTTGTGTATGACATATTTGTTTTTTTTTATTCTACTAAATATATCCGTTCTAAATAAGAAGAACGCAAGCGTGAAATATTGCCGTTTGTTACCCGTAGCCTACAGTTTAAAAATACAGACCTCCTAACACGTTTCTTGTAAACCGGTTCATGCACGCTGTTTAGCCGCCAAGACTTATGCAATGGACTAACCCTCAACGACCCACCTATGAGCTCATCCGGCCACAGAAGATACCGCTGCCGTTATATATTTATTTAGTAGACATTTTATTTACTCTCTTTAGTGTTATCTGTTCCTATTTGAAGCTCTGATTAAAGTATAAATAGGTATCGGAAAACCTTTGACATTTAGAAATCTTTGGGCATGAATACCTGTACAAAAGGGAATAATTTACAATTCTGTTAATAATCATGGCATTTTAGTTAGTTAGTTATTACCTTTTAAACATTGAGATACTTATTATACTTATAGGTAACTGAAGTGTCTATCAATTTATAAAAACCACTTGTAATTGAAGATAATAATAGTACCAAAAGCGGAAACAAACGTAATTTGGTTTTTTGTTTGCGGTAATACGGAGAAGTATGAAATTTAAATTTGATTACAAAGCAGATAATTCATTTAAGATTATTACATCTTTTCTAATGCAAACAGATTACAGTTCAGTAAATGTATAAATAAAAACACACGAGAATTTTAAGAATAATATTGTTTACTTTGTTCAAATTCCCCGAAGCGTTACCGAAGCCGAATCATTGAATGCGCAAAATTAATCGAAACATCTGCTAACAAAAAACTTTAGGATATCGCATTGTCAGCGGCAGCTGCGCCGAGTCCACGTGCCCGTACAAATTGTTCTCGACATCACGTACGACTACGGACTGGTAGTCCAAATCACACCACACCTATTCAGTAGATAGACGACTTTCGGAATTAATTTGATCGACCTTGGTGCTGTCATGACATACTCGGAAAATATTTATGTGATTCATAGGTAACTAAATTCTTAAAATTCCGTTTCCTGTTCTTTTCGACGTTCACGGCACTTTTTCGCTGTCTGCGATTAAATAATTTAAATCGTTACGCCGTCGGCTGTAGTACGACCTTACTACGATTACACACGCGAACTAACCATCAAGCTCGAGTTGTTCGATGAGAAGAATAAAGACAGTGCCAGGTTCAAAAGACATTTGTATATTAACTCGAGTCGGCTCGCCAAGTCGCCCCGCCGACCACTCGGCGTCGTCGTATCGATCTGCAAGCCCACATTGCTTCATGCTCGTGCCACATGAACTACAAGGTTTACTCCCTGAGTCAACATACTCACTAATATGAGGGAGTTCACTATGTCATCAGGCTTTATACGTGGGAAGGCATAGTAATGAAAACTTCAACCCAGTCCAATCTCGCTAGTTTATTTCTAGGTCAGCTATTAGCCGACGTCGGACGATTGTTGCTATATAGAAAGCCGTCTGCAACAAGTTGCTGCTCAATGTTGGTGTTTTATTTAACAACTGGATGTTACCAAATAAGAAACTACTTGCAATTACTGTACATCAAAAACTAATCAAATGGTTACCGGTGCGGCCGTCGGTCACTTACTGTCATTTCCGTTTCTTTGATTAGCTAATTCCGCCAATGGCTGAGTATCGAAGTCAACATAGAAGCTAATTAGACAGCAACGCAAGTTCGTTAACCTATCGTTTTCTTTCTGTTAAAAATAATCACGATTGTCGCTTAGTGGAAAAATAATGATTGACACAGAGTTTCACGCAAATTATTCTTATGGCACTAATTTAATAACTTAGTTGGCCTACTTGGAAAGTTACTGCCGGCTACAGCAAGGAAACATTTCCGCCAGGCAATAAGCGGCGTTGTCGGCTGGAAAATTGCGCCAATTTCAGGGAGCGCCTGAAATATAATTAAACTTGAGCGGAAAAATCCCGACAAAATGTTCAAATAAATAATAACAGACAGCCCAACACAACAAATTATGCCATTTGGCGTTTTCAATTGAATCCGGGCTTTTAATTTCCTTGTATTATAAGATCGTATCTCTTTTCGTATTTACCTTGTTTTATTCTTTATTAAAAATTTTACTCCTTTTGATATAAAACATTTATTTATTTTTATTACTCTGTATGAAAATTTGTGTAAATGTGCTGGTATTGCAATTTGCATGAAACGAGGCCTCGTCCCTCGGGTCGGAACGAATTGAGGAAAGCTTTACGTAATTCACCAAGCACAGTGTCCACGGGGCGCTAAAACATCGGGGTATTAGATTTTTTTATGACCAAAGGGTTGGTAATATGACAAATTGGGCGGGTGTAATGACCGTAAATAATCGCGGGGTATGACATGTTGATGTTACAATCGGCAAGGTCGCGGCGCTAACGAAGGGATCTAGGGCTGCACGGGTAGTTCGGCAAGGGCTGTGAGTGTTGAGCAATTCCCGTATTCGTATGCAGGCCGGGTGCGCGGTGCGGCGCGCGATCGATTCGCGCGCGCGCGTCGTTGCCGAGTGCCGTACTTGGGAGCTTTCCAGTATCTACAGCGTTGGCTAGCTAAATAACACTAATAATGATAACACACATTGCACTACGTAAACTGTTACTTTTTTATTACTGTAAAAGATATTGTATATCGAGACCTATTAACACAATATGATATGCCAATGTTGTATGATTGATTACACAGTAAACATTATAGCTCATGTAACAAACGAGCGTTCAGTTTATTAATAAACATAATGGTAATAGTCTGTATTGGTCAGAACTTTGTTATTCTATTTGTGTTGAAAGCTTGTTTGCTCATGCTTTCACCATTGGTAAATACGGACTTTAAGCTTTCGTAAAACAACGAAAGTCTGCATCACAGGATCTTGCTTTATAAGCATAATATAAGCATAAACTGATTAATTCTAGTTTAAGCGATTGGACGGATGTGGAATATCGTTACAAGGGATCAAGTAGAATGATTTATGGGTTCCAGTAATGAGGATGATATCATCACTGTCATTGACCGACAGAGAGAAAAAATAGTTTATACAAGCAAAGAAGTATTGAACAAGAAACGGCGGCCGGTGACCGCGTGGCCCTGATCTTGGCGAAAAAACTGATTAAATAAGTGTTTCTTATCTCACAATACATAAACCGGTAGCTTAACTAGTGCCTTTTACATAATAATTTTCGTAAAGTCTTATAATACTACTAACGACAGCTTGATTAAAGGAAATTAATAAAATTATTATTATAAAAACAAAAAACCCAACTGCTTAGAAGTTATGAACTGAAAAGAGAAAAACTAGGATCACTATATCTATATAAAATTCTAAATACTTTAAGGTGCTGCAGGTGTGGACAAAATAGTTTACTACCTGGGAAAAAAAGACCTACCAAAACTACGTATGTCCCCGTTCCGTTCAGCCGTTTAGGCTGTAGCGCGTGCCGAAGAAATGGGCATACATACATACATACATACGCTCGAAAAACATTACCCTCATTCTGACACAATCGGGTAAAAACCTACGTGAAATTGCCTGCTGGTATACTGCCAATAGTACCTAATTGTAAAGAATTCTAAAGAAGCTCTCCAGATCTTAAGTTTAAAAATAAAAAGTGATGAGTATGTTTTTGTCGTCACAGTGAAAACTTATTAATACATCTTCGAGATCTACGTAGGTAAAACTGATCATAACCGATTTTTAACTTACCTACTCCTTTTAGCAGACCGAGTAAAATATAAATTCATTCGAATGAAATAAGTACACGAGGACCTTACCCTTGTCAGTTGGTGACAAGTGATAAAAGCTATTGCTAATATTAATAATAACTTGACTTATTTACTGAACAAATAATAATCAATCACTTTTTCTATATATAATTTCGCAAAACAAAGGGGTAATACGGTCTTCCAAACAAAGTACGCTTACGTGCCAAACTAAGCAACTTAAGCTTAATCTAAAAATAAATATATTTATTAAAATTTACATAAAACGGATGTTATTACCATTGTAACGAACTCTAGAAAATCTGAAAATATACATCGACTTTGTATACTATTTATTTTATATGAAACAAGCTCGCGCTTAACTACGACCTCAGCTTACTTAGAAAATGCCTATTCACTCTTGTTTTAAAGATACCCAAGTTACCAGATGGTAGAAACAGGACAAACGCACCTCGGAGGGACATTCCAAAACTTAGGTGTAATAACATATGAAGCAAAACGCTTTATAGATATGATTCCTGGGTCAATAGTATCAATAACCATTTTGATGTCATAACTCAAATTAGATGCTTATATCTACGAAATATTATGTATACGAAAATATCAAGATAGATTTATAGATGCGTGTATTTCGGATTTACAGCGAATATTCACTGCGTGGGGGAAACAGAACACTAACAGTTTACTAATAGCTTAATGCACTTCCAATGTGGCGGTACGGACGGACAAGTAAGCAAGGGGAGCACCTAAACCAGGGAACTGCGAATGGGCAGCAATTTCGCTCACTTACGTGTCATCACAAGAACACTATTCCTCGCACGTAGCAGAACTTTGCCTTGGCGTGTTTTATGATAATATTGTGTATTATTTAAATTTGTTTCATGCATTAACTAGCTATTCTTACTGTAATTTATTATACTTCTTGTTATTCAAGATGTTTCATATCATACATATAATAACATTTTAAATAAATCGTACCTGTTTTGTATTACAATTGTTTTGGTTGTATAACAGTTCTTTAGTCTATATGTATTTATTTTTATATATTTAAAAATTATGAGTTTTTGCTATAAAAATAAATTTAAATAATCGCGTAAGTGTAACTTGTTTGAAATTTTATTCAAAATGATATTTCTTTTAATACGAGAACTCCATTCACTGTTCATCGAAAAAACCACGTATTAAAAAACCATTACAATTTTTTTATGTCACCAATACCGAGAACGCTTTTCGTGACAATATAAAAAAAATTAAGCGACATACTGTTTATCTATGGGTTTTTTGTTTCCACTTTTTATTACCTTGTATAAGGATACCGAGTTGGAATTAACTAAATGTGAGTAGGATCCATGTTCTAATACTAATAATCAGTGAAGAAATAGACCGATCACAATAGATTTCGTGCGTGGTACCTGGATGCCATCTTTTGTATTTTTTTTGTTGCCCGGCCATTGCTCCCTATAATATAACAGAACGACTCTTGGCCCGACAATGATTGGACAGAGGGGAACTATATGCGTGCAGCTGCTCTTTTCTTTTGAGACACCAAATTCTTTTCTTCAAGTCAATGTAACTATATTGCGAAATGTTAATCGTGTTTATGTAACAGCTGTACTTCCTAATTTATTTCAGTAGCCTTTTAATGACATTAGTGATTTTACGAAGCCCAACGGTATAAATCTGTGGAACGAAGCGGCAAGGAAAATAATCTAATTACACCAGTACAACTATATTTATGTGCTTCACCTGGCTCACCTCTGCAGAAACTTTGTACCTAACTCAGTTACAATTCAATTAATTTTTCATTATTTTCCTATCCATATACATTTTCCGAGTATGTATGTGAGTAGTCACTTAGTTGGATTAGTTACACCTTTTATAATTCCAGAATGTAGCCGACATTGATATGACCGAAATTTGGCACAGAAATAGTACATTCTATTACTGTTAAGATTCGGCTATTTAATATCCTGATATTCTTATAGTAATAAAAACTGCGCGGATACAAATCACGGGCCCCAGGTAGTACTAAATAGTTTCTAATTTACCAATCTTCTTAGACAGCAGACAGAATTTGTAAGAAGCTTTTTCATATCGAATGGATTACCAGGCCCTCTAAAATATGATAGCCATTTTAGATAGTAGACACGAATATACTATTAAATTATTATTAAATAATATACACGACAATAACATTACAGAGCAATTTTCGAAACCCGACAACGATGAAAGTTAACAGAGTTTCTAGGCGCCGCCGCCGAGACTGAGCCATAAACAGATGTGTAATTTCCCCTGATAAAAGTAAATTAATTGGAATTACATCTAGTCCATAAATAAAAACTCGATTAGCACCGAGCGAAGTATTGCTTTCGGTTCCATATCGGTGCAGGAGTTGTTTTTACTGGCTGACAGATTTCCGTGAATTACACGCTGCAAGAGAGGTGGTTCGAGTTCATGGCCATGGTAACAATCGATTGGCGATTTCGCGTGCTTTTGCCTCCGATATGAGACCCATTGTTTTCAATATTGGAAAAATTAAGGACCGAATTATACTCGAACACAATGCTTTTAACGAATTAAGGATCAAATTACATGCACACAATAAAACAAAGTATACACATCTAGAGTTTTTTAAAATGATATTTTTAAAGATTATTTTATTCAAGGTTGTTAGATATATACGATAAATGTGCAGTGTTATTAAACCGTCTGTATAATGTTAAGTAACGAAGCTCGGTGAAATTAATTAAGTAAATTTCACACTTGACCAACAAGCGCTACACGACGGTCAGTGCGAGGAAATTAAATAAACACGCGCGGTCGCCTCGTGGTGTACCATACTTATTAGAATAGCTGGATTACTTGAATTACGAATATGAAACAGAGTCAAGAGAGAATGAATTTAAGTGATCAAGTAAGTCATACTCTTACTTTGAATGTTGGTACAAAGTTGTAAGGTGTTTTATTACGTTTGCATTCGAATGAGCATTTAATTAGCACAGGTGGATGTAACAGGTGTGTAACGAGCCGCAGTGGAATATAAAACGGCTAATATGTCTACTGTACGCCCTCCGACAAGTATTGTCGGCGCGTGCGCATCCACGTGGTCACGACCATTCAACCGTTTAACTAAGTTAATGATTGTAATAACCATTATCATGTTACATTTGGTATAGATGGAAAATTAGCGAACTAGCGAGTTGGCGAACACAATTATTTGTTTACAAAGTACTAGTAATAAAAATTAATCACCCCCAAAACATTAATTGTAGAGTATTTGTCAACGATATAATTAATTCAGTTATTCCTTCTATCCACGTATAGTATACGTATTTCATATAAATCTTTTTGATTTAAATATCAATCCTAACATTTATTGCACTTTTCATCTTATATGACACTTGTAATATTTTATATTTTATAGCATAAACATTTTTGAGTTGGTATCTTTACGATATTCTGCTAAAACGTTAGATGGCTTTCGCGAGCATTATAATGAATTACAGTGAAAATTTTCACCACCAACATATTAGCACTTTCAAAATTTAAATCTGCAATTGCAACAAATGCATAGAAATTAGATGTCGTCATTGAATTAATATTTCAACGTATTATCTGTTCAAAGCGATTTGAATAGTGTACCACAAAGACATGGTGACTGATGGAATCAATACCGTACATCTTCACAACCTGGTTGTTAAGACTACAATGGCTGTAGTTAACACAAAATATGAATACAAAAGGACCCGCACCATGCCCTGCTACCGGCACCAGCTATAATTTAATATCCGCCCTTGAAATAATCCCATTTCCTCAATAAATCTACCTATGCTGATATAAAGCTGAAAGACATAAAATAACATAATAGACTTGTTGTTACATAATGTTTCTTGTTGTTGTTAAGCCTTATTTTTTTTTATTTATTTTATATCTGTATATATTTAGAAAAGTATCGGTCAATCCTTTACTTATATTATATAAGTACAAAAATTTCAAACATGAGCAAATTCAAACTATTTTTGATATTAGTGACTTAGAACTATCAGGATACAAAATATGTCACATTTCGTGAGTCGGGCTATCGGCCTATCATATACAAGAAGAATTTTTTAAATGTGACTTAAGTTCAGATTATAAGTCGGAAAAAAACAAACGGCTACGGCTTAAGTAATAAAAATCGAATTGATTTTTACCACCATATATACTTTCATATTTTTTTATTACTAGCAGTCTCCCGCGACTTCGTTCGCGTGAAAACCTCTTAGGTACCCTTCTAATTTTAAAGACAGACTTTCATATAAAGTGTGCTGATTCCCCGTTCACCCTCTCAATATAATTTTTTTATAGTTTCCCGTCAAGCGAAGGATATTCCTTCGTCCCGTCCTGTGTACTAAAGATTTACATTTTTGTAAAACATTGTACGATATTATAGTACATATTATTACATTGATACAACTCTTAACAAATGCATTAATTTCGACCAAATTTGATTACCATAAAACGGTTCTAGTGAGTTAACCTTAAAAGTCAGATATACTGTCGTGGACAATTTTTTAGATCATTTCATAAATGGTCTATTCAACACAAAAAGAATTTTTCAATTCGAACCACTAGTTCCTGAGATTAGCGCGTTCAAACAAATAAACAAACTCTTCAGCTTTATAATATTAGTATAGATTTTCCATTTAGTGAAATTTTATATTACATACAGACATAAAAATTTTATTTATTTGTATAGAAAAGTGTTTTTCCACTAATGTAGTCAGGTTCATCTGGCAGTACTAAGATAAAGCTATATAAAGTTACTTATATGTTAATTGGTGCCTAAGCAATTAAGTGAAAGCCAGTGTCCAGTGCGATATTTGGTTACGGGAATGCGATGCGTGCGAGCGCAGATTGTATCTAGCCTTTTACGCGGATATCGCCCTAGTCTCATGTAAAAGGTATTGAGTGCACCTAGTAGTATAGTTTTCCTACACTTCCGTTACGATTCGTACAAGCGAATCATTATTTGGCTGTTTGAGGGATAATAAATAATAACACGAATGTTGCTCTAGTCATTAAAGGATTAAAAATTTCGTTCTAATTTCTTAGTGACTTACTGCCGCTAAGCTAAAAAAATAAGAATTAATATAAAAGAACGCAAAAAGAGGTTTCATAACAATTCTGTATACAGGCAGCCCTGCTCAACCTACTAAAATCTTCTTCAAAATGTAACAAATACTTTTCTGAAAACCGCATCAACATCGCAAACAAACAAATAGGTCAAACTAAGCATCTCCATTTTTAAAGTCGGTTAACTAGCATGCATCCCCTGGTCGTCCGCAAAACACTGAGGTCATAAAGTGATGTTGAGAAGTTACAGACTATGAAACAATGCCACCGTTGTGCCTGAAACCATTTTAATTAGAAATGCAATAGGAAGATGGTTTAAGGCCAGAAAAATTCAATAAAAAATATCATATATAATAGACGAAGTCGAGAGCGTCCGCTAGTATAATAATGTAATTACAAAATAGAGAAGCATGTAGAGTGAGCATAATGTAGTAATTAAAAACAGTAATTTTAGCTTAATTAAAGTTAAAAGCACTAGAGTGTACTCGTAACTTTTCATTAGTAAATCCCATAAAGCTAAATTAAATTGTACAAGGTCGGTCTACATCCCGAAGGTTGCTCTCAAGGACTCGCCCGGGCCGCTGCGAACAGCCTTCCATTTTCCACGTAGTTTTTGATCTTCGAATTAATATATATTATACCGTCTCGTCTATTCTTGGCGTCTATTTTTATTCCATTTCGACTCTCAGTCGGGCTTTCTATTTTACTCGTGCCTGAAATTTAAGTTATTTTTACCTGGCATTCAAAACCATTGACATATATTTTATTTTGAGATTTGTCACTTTTCAGTGTGACGTCATACGTTTAGCTTCACACACATGTTGTTCATATTGTATGGCAGAAAACTGCAAAATACAGTAAATTGTATAGATTAAAAATTGAGCCTTTAAACAACAGGATGCTACTCGTAAAACATAACTGATGTTTTATTAGTAGTACTTAGCAATAGTTAAAAGTTATATTTAAGATTTGCTTTGATTGAGAACGAGTTACTGTTGAACTAAACGTTCATTGAATTCATCCGTCCATCTTCCAAGATCTTTATCGCTAAATTATAATGGAAGAACAAGCAAGACGTGTTATTAAAGAAAGATGAGGTATTAAGGAAGCATTTTCGTACTCTGCAAAAATAAATCATGATTTTACTGAATAACAAATACGCAACAATGATAAAGAAACTAGTCATTGCAAAATATGTAGTTATTATAATGATACAATTACAACACAATTTATCCATGATGGTACGATAAAAATTCCGGAAGCCATTGCAATTCATGGTGATCCACTTCCTGTAGGTCCCTTTAGCGGTCGCACCGTTTTTAACGGTTGTTCATAGTTTTTAATTACACCAATTACAATAACACTTTGTTGAATATAATCTATTCGAATACGGGTGAAATTTGTATGTTGGAATGAGAGCATGAAACAAATGAATCCTTTATTTATTTAATGAGAAATAGAGGTTTGAATATTAGAATCAAAACACGAAAATAAACGGATCCGTGTTGAAAGTTTTAAACTGAAACAATAGCTCGATCGAAGCAATGGTTTCCGCTAACTGCAAAGATTAAATAACTTCATTAGCCAAACAATGGTGAAACAGAAAACGCAAAACAAACAAATCGAGAACCTTCCATTGGAAGTGCACAAAGGAATATTACTAGGCGAGTATTGAAGCGGACAATGCGTCGGTAACGGGACAAACGCACTAATTGTGAACCGAGCACCGAGCTCTTCCGTTACCCGTTGCTCTGTTGAGCTATAGCACTCTCCCGGGGCCTGACATGCCACTATTAGAACGTCTCGAATAACGCCAACTACTCACGTAATGGCCCATGATACCACCTTTTACCAGTCCTGCTATTATTTCCTAGCCCATTTATTACAAGCGGCCTCGAAGCTTATTACGCGGATGCACTAAAAAAGCACTTAAATTACGTTTTATAATAGTATCATCATGCAAAGCTGCACTTTTGGCTCGTTTGCTGTAGCAAAAGAATTTTATTTCTGTGAGAGACCTTTAGCGATATAGCCTTTTATAAATTGCGGCGGTGAAAACGTTTTGTTAACCAAGCTCGGCGGCTCTTGAACAGACAAAAGCCCAGTTTGTGGTTAAAAGCGTGATTCTCTCCTGGAATTGAACACTGAACGTTGATAAGAAGTGCTTATTTCTAAACGAACATTATTATAACGATCATCGATTATGCTGAAATACGTGCATTATTTTTAAAAAATTCTTTTGAACTTAGGGGTTTGAAATTTTCTATGCTTCTTAGTTTTGGTCATACATATATACATACATACATACATACATACATACATACATACATACATACATACATACATACATACATACATACATACATACATACATACATCAAAAAAAAAATAAGTGGATGCTACAGCCATCATTGGGATATTATTTAGACGTATCTTTAGTACGGACGAAACTGCATGCAACGATGAATTTTTATTGCAATTTCTAAAAGCAGTTCTATTTATTTATAAACAATGTATTTTTATTGACTTCAATATAATTATAAGTGCTTTTGAGAGTCTACTAGATGTAGATATGTCTTTAATAAATTGAGAGAAAAATATAACTGAATACATCAAAGTGGATCAACCATAAGCGTCGTAACCTAGTCATACCTTTCTGCAATAACAATGGAGAATAACAATTGCAATAAGAGCGCAATATCAAAAGCTTAGCTATGAACGTGCCATGATTACAAATGTTCACTAACTAGGAACGTATCATTCTGACCACGGTTCGGAAACATCGTCCGCACTGTTTTATATTTGTCATTTGTTATGAATAACAAATATATCAAGCTTGTATTAGTGCTAGAGGACGCCTCCGACTTCGCCTCGTAAAGCCACACACAGCTTCACATTTAAAGGTTGTAATGAAATATATCATGAACATAGATAATATTCTTGACCTGGCTTTTCCCTTAGGTGGAGATGAAAGAGAATATGATAAAGAAACTGAGACCAAGATTGCCCGTGATGCAGATTATATTCCGCTGTTTCCAAAATATGTCATATAATCATCGATTTTCTATTGGTATCTAACCATTTATAAGAGATTAGGATAAAAATAAACAAAGAGACCGATTTGTAATGTAAAATAGTTTTAAAATATTTGCACATTTTTTACATCTACTACGATGACTGTAAAGTGTAAATACAGAGAAATAGCTATACCTCCCTAGCGTACCGTCATCACCGCGAGACGTGTTGAGTTTAACAAGCTCTCGAGTTGCACGCCGCCACCGCAAGAGCTATGCGCGCACCGACTTGAGCAAAGTACCCTCAACTTGTACCAGCCGAGCACAAACATTGCACCGCCGCAGCCTCGGGTGCGGAATCAAAAAGTTTACCGTAATAAGAAAAGTCTGGAAGACAACTTTCTCGAGCGGAAATTTTTATCCATCTTAGTCACGTTTTGTATTTGTATTTTGAAATTACTTACTTGTGTTGAGGCATTTTTCTGGAGTTTAGACATTAAAATTCGATTTACATTTAGTAGGAATAGCCGCAATATATCGTCACTGTAAGCTATTTTAACTACCCACTGTAGGGCCAGGCTTAACTCTATAGACTCACCATGGTGCTCTATGTAATATGTGTAGTCGGGCTTAGAATGATTATTGATTTCATACCGTGTTCTTAGAGTTACCGTCCGATCCACTTTCCAAGTCCAAGCTAAGAAGTTTTAGTGCGAATTTTTTAAAAGAATGAAAGCTTAAAATTTCATATACCTTATGATCGTAAGCAACATCCGACCAATAAATCAGTTCGCAATATAAGCAGTGGTACGCAAGTCAGATAGAGAGTACAAACAAGCGTTAACAGAAAGCGAAGTGTCCCGTTGTTCGTGCACTCCACGTCAGAACCGTACAGTATAAATATGTATATATTTTTATGTAACAACAATTTACTTCATCTCTGTTTATTATTGGCAAACATTGTATATTTAAGTTCAGTTATTTGTTCAAGTACAAAGGGAAACGATTAAACTATTTGTGGCTATATCTTTAACCGTAAAGCGCTCTTCTCAGTTCAAGAGGCCGTGAGTGACTGCAATAAACCCAGCATCTTTATTGATATTGCCGCTGTAATATGTCAGTAAGCTTGCTTAAATGTATCTACATTTTACAACTTTGCATTGAAATACATTTACACCAAGTTGAAATCTCACGACAGTGACAGACATAATTTAGCTAGAATAACGACTTTAATCTCAGAAATCTTTTCCGTCATAAAAGGAAAACGCCGTTATCTTTGGATCAGCTTATCGGATCTTTATCGTTTATAGCTTAGCACCTCGAGTACGCCAGCTTCAACTTTTGAAAAACAAGATGAAACAGCAACGAATCGGGTAATTTTTTCGGAAGCTATGATGTCACACACAGGCAGCTCAAACTTAAAAGAGCTTGTAGTTACGACATGTATGCATTTGCAATCACAGATGTAAGGATATATCGCAGATGTAATTACAACGATGTTATTTTGGAGTATCGTATAACAAGTGCACTTCTAGTGTGACTCCCGTTAGCGCATGCTCCACCAATCAACCATTTCTTATTACATACGTTATTATCTCAATTGCTAGTTACGAGAGCACGGTAATCTTGTGCATTTTTCTACTTTTCTATATTTAGCACATATGTTGACTCTTTTTTTCTCTCGTCTTAGATTGTAGCGAACTAATTGGTACATGTTGCTTATTTAAGCTGAGGTATATAGGTATGTACTCCCAAAGATTTACAAGATTTTATTTAGTTTCACCTGTCCCGATGTTTGTCTGTACTCAAATCTTGCAAGTTAAATTGGCACTACTTCCCAGTTGCCTATTGAGCTGAAATTTTGCATTTATGTGTAAATCGGTAAAAATTCAAAATTATTTACAAGTAGGCTGTCTTTGCTTATACGGTGGTAATTGTACGTATTATCATTAAAACAGGTACCTATTTAGAAAAAAAATAAAAAACTATATATAAATGAATATAAAGTTGAACTCCATTACTAAAACGCACTAGAGAGGTCGTCAAAAGGTTCTACGAATTAAAAAATATCTCGAAATTAATTCGACCTCAGAATTCTAATTAAATCTAGAATCTATCAAGGTTAACCTGAACATAAATCCTAACAGTTATTTCGTTAATACTTGCACAACAGACTTGCCTTGAGTAGAAAAAATAATTGCAAGGAGTTAATCGTTTAGATAATTAAACACATGTGTGTTAACCGACGATAAATAATTTATCAACACTAATTACTTGCATTCGCACAATGTGCCAATTGACTATTTCATGTTACCGACTGCAATGTTGCAACAATATTGTGTATTAATAAATGTCTCCGCATTTCAATAAACGAACTTTTAAAGCAAATACGATACTTTTTCGATTTAGTTATTTATAGCCGGCTGTTTCACTCCTGTAGATCTCATTATTGGCGATAAAAAGTAGTCTATTAGCTAATCCAGATTGTCCCTGTGCCAATTTTTAACCAAATCTGTTCAGTCATCGAGCCGTAATTGAGTAAGAAACATTCATCCATACGTGTATACTAAAGCCAAACTCGATTAAGAATGCTTGTCAACAAACAAATTTAAAATGAAGGTAGAAAATGCAACACGTTTTATGCCTAATAAATTTAAAATTAAGTTTTTTTTTTTTTTTTTATCGACTACAAGTTGGCCCTTGACTGCTATCACACCTGATGTTAAGTGATGATACAGTCTAAGATGGAAGCGGGCTAACTTGTTAGGAGTGGGACGAAAATCCACACCTCTTTCGGTTTCTACACGACATCGTACCGGAACGCTAAATCGCTTGGCGATACGTCTTTGTCGGTAGGGTGGTAACTAGCCACGGCGAAAGCCTCCCACCAGCCAGACCAAGACAAATTAAGAAAAATCTCAATCTGCCCCATCGGGAATCGAACCCAGGACCTCCGTATTATAATTCCACCGCGCATACCACTGCGCCACGGAGGTCGTCAAAAGTTTTGTTATTTTAAAAAATTTATTTAAAAGATATTGAATATATTAATTAGTTTTAAGCTTACTAATCTAATTTATTGTCATGAATTCATCATTAACAAGTTAATTAAAAAAATTAGGTGCAAAATGACTAGTAATTTGTACCTTCATTTTTAATTTGTTTGTTGACAAGCATTCTCAATCGAGTTTGGCTTTAGTATAGACATTCACATTTACATTTGTATTGGTAGTTAATATATAAGTGTTAAAGTTTAATTATTCATATATTTTCCTTTCAAGAGTTTCGACTTCAATGGATCGAAGTTATATCTAATCTGATGGGAGCATTAAAAAAACTATTCCATTCGTTGAGTAACCATTCAATCCCTATAATATTCTACGCATAACTTTTAATATCTGCCGATGAAGTCAATGCGAAGCTTTCCAATCATGTCTTTATAATGGCATTCATAAATAAATAATAAATACGCGAGGTTGATCCTTTATCAAAGTTATGCGCTAATAATCGTGGAACTATTATAACTAGTAGGTATTACAGAAGCCCTTTTAACATGCGAACTAGGGTATCAAAGGAATTTATAAATATATACCTAAACAATGAAACACAAACATGACATTGGGAAACTACCTAATAGTCATTTGATTGTTACGTAATCGATGTGCTCTTCATCTGTGCATGCTGATTTGCATTTTGCACTTTCAGTAAGGTTTGCGCATGTATTGAGAATTAAAGATGCGATGGTGACCGATGAGTCACAACGAGCCGCGTTCATCGACCCGCCCTCACGACTTGAGCCGTTATCGTACAATTGCTTGTACCGCATTTTTGCAAGACCCAAAATAGGTAGGACTGCGATATTAATGCGGTGACTCTTAAATAACGAGCAAAGTAGTTCCTTACGCAAATAAGGAGTTGAATTGTACGAGTATCACGTAATTCACTTATCCCACTTTTAATTAAGAAACTGGGAAATCTTATTGATTCATTCATGCCACTGTTGACTCATATGACCAAGTGACGTCATTAAAATTGTTAAGAGAACGTAGTAACTGGATGACTGGTTCTGTACCCTTTGCTGCATAAGGATGAATCATGATCTTAAAATAAATTGTTGTAAAATTTTACTATACTTTTCTGACGTTATAACTTTTTATTGTAGGTCTTGGTTAAGATTTTACTAATAAATTTGCGGCTAACCTCAGATTTTGCTATGCAAAGCAATGAAATGGTAAACAATACGTACTAAAGTAGGTTTCGAACTTCCTCGTTACATAAACTTGACGTCAGAAAACTATACAACTTCATCAACAAACGCAACCGCATTCGCGTTTCGACGTCTCCCCTTATCCTAAATTCCAGACCTACTTAGACGTATAGCAATTAAAGTGGAAACCTTCAATATCACTTTATTCAATGTGTTCATAGCAGTATTAACTCTGCCGACGGCTGACGGCAACTTTAACAACTTAGGAAGTTAATTAGTGAGATATTGCGGTGTTTATTAGAGCAGTTTGTTTGCGTAAAGTTAGGCGACAGTAATTACCGTCGACTTTGAAAGGGGTCTGCATAATGCGTTAGGGTCTCCGACGGCTTTCTAAAATTATTGCTCTTATATTGGTAAAATGTAATTAATTTTCATTAATTAAACATTATCGATCTATTCTATAAAGAAAATATAAGCATTCCATTCTAACCTCTAGAAATTTTAATGGAAGAATTCTCTCAATTAAGAAGACGGGATTTAAACATAAATTGTAGCTGACCACATTATTCATTAAACAAATTAGTCATATTAAAGTATGGTCTATAACTCTATGTACTGATATAATAAAGCGAAAGAGTTTGTTTTAAGATTCTGAAACAACCATATGAATATGAATTGTATAAATAGATTATCTCGAGCATTATGCCATATTTTTACGCGATAATTATATAAACGAGGATTAAAATAATACGTTAAGCTGCAAAATTAGAGACTTCAGATAAAATCTACCACGCCGGACGAACCCGGAAGTTTCAAGACTACGCATTTCCATTCCGCATCGTTCCCAAGACCCTGCTGGTAATAAATACGTAATGTACCCCGGTATCGATTACAGGGCACGGAGGGGTGTTTTTATTACTCCAAAGGTATGACATCAGCAAAAGTTTAACTTTGCTCTTGACATCAATTCCTAAAAACAGGGGAAAGGGTCTTCCAGATTACCATAATATTTTCAGTATGGTGCAAATAAAATATGTTTCAAGCATGTAAACGTAATATCCTTAATCCTTGTATGCGTATATAAATTTTAAATAATTATTATTATTAGTTTCGCCGCAACAATCAAAAGCCACAAAAAATTATAATTATATATTAAAGACAAAAAGTATATGAAAACATTTAAAAATAAATGAACAGCATTTAGTAAGTGAAATGAGGCATGATTTTAGCTGTATTTGTAGAGTAGTATTAATGTTCAGTGGGTTTCCAAAATAAACTGCACTTATTACGACTTTCTATATATCATTTACTAGCTTTTGCCCGCGACTTCGTCCGCGTGGAATTAGTTATTACGACAGCCTAATTTTTCTAAGCTTTGAATGTCATATTTATTAATATCTAATCAACTGCCTAAGAAATAGGTCTTAAGCTTTCAAAATGACGATACTTTCATACAACATTTCATCACCCCTTTAACCCCTTACAACCCTTTTTTTGTAATTAAAAGTAGCCTATGTCCTTTTTCAGGCTCTAGACTTACTGTGTACCAAATTTCATTTAAATCGGTTCAGTGGTTGTAGAGTGAAAGCAAGACAGACAGACAGAGTTACTTTCGCATTTATAATATTAGTTAGGATTATATATCACTTATTAACTAGTACAAGCACATTATTATTAAGATAAACCGTATAGTCACTTTATGCTTACAACTCTTCAGTCAGCGAAAAACAAGGCCGAATTTCTGCGAGCATGCTTTTTTATAACGAACTACCCGTTCTTTTAGCAACGAAATCATCATTCATGTCATTCACACGAAACATCTATCTCCTGCGAATGACATGAATGGTTTTCATCAATACACTGTCTCTTATTATTATGTATCAAATATTAGTGGGATTTATAATTGCTAACAGTAGTTTTTTAATTTTATTAAACTGATAGACGAGAATAAACTAATGAGCATCTAAACGACCCTCGTGACTGTTTAGGAAAAATCAGAGGGTACTGCGAGTCTGAATAAATAAAATGCAATTAAAAGTGGGGGAGCCGCACAATCACACACCCCTTGACGAGAGACTGGGAAATAGTGACGAAATCCTGCAACTGTTACAAAAAATAGGGGAGTCAGGATTATCAATTTTCTGTGTACCCACAAAAAGAAAACATTCAAATTTGTTTAATGCCAACACAGGAAGAATATAATTTCATAATAAAAATAGTGTAATGAATTTTTATACAATCATGGACGTAATTTGAGGAAAAGCTAGTGCAAATTAACGTCAAGTACTTGGTTCGTAGCCACTGAGCAAATCGGTGAACCACTTGCAGGGAGTTGCCATAGCAACGCAAGAACTACGACGTCGTTTACCCACATCCCCTGAATTTTGGCGATTCGTATCGTGCTTTCAAAATATTTACGTTTATTCAGTTTGAACTGTTTATTTTTATTTTCTTAGCTCATGTTATCTTAAAAAAAATTTTTTGAAACTATTTTACTTGAAAGATTTTGTGTAGGTTAACAATAAATAAAACAGTAAATAATGTAGGTAACTCATAAGACCATTAGAATTTCTACAACCCTTTTGAAATCAGTGACCCGTTATAATAACTCTATCTATTGGACAAAGGGATTTGAGATTATGGCAGCCAATTTGGGATTTGGTGGCCGGGCGCAACCTTATCTTGTCTAAATGACATACGTTATTATAGAAGGATCGGGGAATAATACGCCACAGACAAAGGACGTTCATGACAATATTTGCTTTGTATAAATAAGACCTAAAATACATGGCGTCTCTACTTGTTTGACCCCTGTCGATGTGGGGTGTTGTTATCGGATTCCCCTATTGGAAATCCCTACAAACATGTGCGCTTTGTGCTTAACTTAGCAATTATTCAGAGCAGAAATACCGCAAAATCCACAGAAGCATTTGGATTTTCAAAACAATTTAGTAAACCTAATTATATTTTTCTTCGAAATATATTTGGTTGAATGCACAGCTAAAATATTACGTTGTAGTAATTTTGTAACAATCAGGGAAGTGGTGTCAAATAAGACATACTTTGTAACATATTTCAGTCAATTAGGCGACCCCGCTCAGCTTGTATGTCAATTACTAAAGTCGAGAAGTTGTGTACAGAGACTGATATCTGGTTTCTAAGTGTTCATTGTAACCGGTCACAATGGGTCCGTTGCCGTGGCGAAGGCCAACCTACCGCTGCATAACGACTGCATTATCACATTTGCTGGTGCAATGTGACGCATTCTCACAAATACTTAAAACGCATAAAGACCTGGTTGTTCATAGCGTAAACTATGCTTACATTTACTTGTGAAGGCGTATTAAGAGTCCGTTGTGTGAATAAATAAAAAAAATCATATTTAAACAGCAACAATCAATATTTTTCAACACCGTACAGTGGTTTTAAAGTTTATCAAGAAACCACTTCAATGTTGAACTACTTAACTAATTGTGCGGTAACTGAAGAAACCGTAGTCAGTTTCCATTTCATTACATTTGGTTAACCACAAACGTAGCCATAATAGAATAGACTGGTCGGCACTCGGTTTACAAAAGAGAAAAGGCAGATGAAAGTAAAATGGCTTAATTGAAATCGAAAAAAGAACGATTAGCCTTAATAAACGTATTCGCAGACTAAAATAGATCGGAACGCACTGTGACTAACTTACGTCCTAATTACGTGTGTAAAGCAAAGTGCAACTATTAAGACATCTGCCTTGCAGTACTCTCCATTAACTAAGATATTACTGTTTTCAATTGCTTTTAATATCTCAATAAATGAGTCTTAAGGTATTGTTTCGTTTGTGGATTTTAGTCTTACTTTTCTATTTGTTTCAATTGTTACAGATTTCAACACATTAATAAAATTGTACAACAAAACTGGAACACTTGTAGCGGATCAGTTGAAGGTAAATTTTTATAGGACCTTTTAATTTCTAATCCAATATTTGAAATTATGTCTAAATCAATTTTAAACGTTATACAATCGTACAATTGGAATTTCATTAGAAACTATATGTATACAGAGTACTTGCGATACAAACAGGAATCGTCTTATCGAAGCGCGACGTAAGCAAAAAACGACAAAACTAAAAATTCAATAGTATTCTTCGCCGATGTCGTCACCAATCTAAAAATAGTTCGTTTCACTACTCGGAGAGCGTGTGCCCACTGTAATCCTGTCAAGAGCCAGGATGAAATAAACAACTCACAGTATCATAAGTGCACTTGATATACGGGGTCTTACGTTACGATATGAGCATTGAGCATATTATTGCGATTGCGCTTTTATGAATAACTTATAGCTTTGTCTTTATAGCACAGCGAGAGAAAGTGACACTAATCTCAAAGTTACAATAGTCTGATAAAGATAATATAGTGACTAGTAATCATGAATATTAAATTTATTTGAATGATATTGCCATTTAAATTGACAATGACCTAGATTAGCATATCCACCTTCAGATCGGATAAGACAAGTTAATATCATAGTTTGTTTATAAGAATTATAGCTTTCTAAGTTATTGCTTAGTTACCGGAAGGATATTAAATTTGACTAATGTTGAGAAAACAATTTACATTATATTTAATGCAACAACAAAGCATCGTTAGATGCGCCATTTTTTAATTCCAAAACGCAAAGATTTGGAAAGCAACAGTACTTATTAATTCTTTTACCGACACTCTCACGAATACGAAATCTACGCGGAAAGAACCGTGGGACGCAGCTACTCGTAATTCATAATAATTACGACATTGAAGATACAGCAACAAATTCAATTTACTCGTAAAAATGTTCTCCACTTCGACGCGTGTCGCATCCTCAAGGTGATAATGATAGAAATATTTCGGCAATAAAATAATAGAGTCGTATAACTGGGCTGGTGTCGTCAGTGTGTCAGTATGACATATCATAAGTGGCACTATTATCGACAATCAGACGACGACCTTGCAGCTTGTTGTCGCAAATCGTGGGGAGCCGCAGATTGTCATCCTCCATTCCGGCATCCGCCTTACGTGCATTTTTATTATGTAATCCTACCTTGCGAGTACTTTTCTCCCTATTATAAGATGTTATTAAGATCAATATACTGTCATTTAGCAAATAATAAGATGTCATTAAGATCACAATGAGTTGCTCTCTTTTAACTAGGTCAATAAACGGATGCAATAATTTAAGAAGATTAATCTTAAATCTACAAGTGCGATTAATAACAGTAAATTCAACCGTCTAACAGAAAGTGATATAGAGGCACCCTTTACAGGTCAATTGACAATAGCTTTAATCTAACATTAATCTAACAATTCTTGTTTAATATAAAATGGTAAAATACTTTTAAATAATGTACGTTTCTATATGTTTCACTATAAATGAATTTCAAGAATCTAAGATAAACAAATTGGAAAGCTCAATATAATAATATTAACAACTCTTCGTAGGAGGTGTTAATGGCAATGGTTTATTATAATTATCTTAGACGTGCCATTGCGTGTCCTGAATCTAATCAATATTTTATACACGCATCTAGATAATCTAACTTTATCCAGGAAATGTAGCCTTTGAAGATAAAGCTTTAGAAAATTAATATATTTTATATAAGCTATTTAGAATAACATGATTTACTAGATACTTAATATTGTATTACTTTAAAAGTCAATACCTAATGTATGAAATTATCTTCTAAAAGTTTTCTGCTATTAATAGTAAAAAAAAACAACTCGTAGCCTAACATGAGTACCTACAAAAAGCATAATAGTTTTGCCTATACCTATTTGAATAGATCCAAATCTTCATATAGTGTTTTCACCGTTATTCTATAAATAATAATATTGTACGATCAAATAATAACTTTTTTCATTAACTTTAAGGTTTTGTTAACTATGACTGTTTGCAAATCAGACATAAGTATTGAAAAGAGCGCATTGATATCCACCAATTATAATATTATAACGTTATATGAAAATGTGGTTTGAAAATTAAAGCGTGTGTGCATAGAGTCAGATTTATCCTCATAGATAGCATTAACCCAGCCACTTGATTTATTAGTTGCCTTTGAAAGCTCTGTTGCCATTTATCTTTATCGAATTGCGATCGCCGACACAATATCAACATTAATACTATGCGTAATATCAAAACTTAATGTAACGCTTTGAAATTACGTATTGATACAGTTTAATTCATTCTCATCATTTATTTTTTTTTCCTCTCTGAGTTATCGTTGCGTTATGTTTTGGCTTCAATTATTTTGTTCGTTTCATTCCATTCTACCATAACAAAAGAAAAAATGGGAGCATGTTTTTTAACGTTCAACGTTATCATTAAAAACGACTTAACTGTTTTTTATTATTAAGCTCTATGTTATAATACTGTAATCCGAAATAAGAAAAAAATAGGAAAGTTTGGGAGGGAATTGCAGTATTCAGTTTTAAATAATACATAATGATTGTGAGAATAAAAAGATAGTAGCTAAATTTGACTAGTCTTCTATGTTTTAGTTTTAGTAAAATGCGAGATAAAATGTGTTTGGAAATTGTGATAGCTTTGGTTGAAATGCACAGGTTTATCTATTGTCGTATCTGCCATTTGTTTTACAATAATGTAAAAAACAACAAATATAAGTAACGTGTTAGAAGCTTTTACTTATTTACACAAAAATGTGATTTTGACAAAATACATTGAATTAATAGATATGGAATGAAAATATTTTTTTAAAAACTATTTGTTTATTGTCAGTGGCACGTTTGGAAATACCAATTACAGTGAGAGCTTGACCAAATTGATTTTCAAACGTTAATGTGTTAGTATTTCCAAACGGAAGCGCATTTTCAATAGGTCCCTGACGATTATGCACGCAATTTTATCTGCAAATCGCCCAACACCGTCACGCATGGTGCTCGATGGTGATTGTTGATGGCGCGACTGCAACGGATAATGCATAATGCAGAATATTTGACCATACGTGACCTGAGGTAAAACTGTAAACTGTACCTACGCAAATATTTTTGGTACCATTGAATGTAAAACTTATGTCCAATAAAGTACTAAATTTATTCACGCTATTGCCACTTTAGCGAATGTGAGAAATAAGAATCCACAATAATGCAATGAAAATTATTGGCACGTACAAAATTTGCCAAGAAACAAATTGTGCAAACAAAGTTTTTTTAATGAATTTTAGCAAAATACGTGTCGAATAGTTAGTTAACTCTTCAGTTTAGCTCATAGTCTATTCACTATTGGTACTAGAAAGCTGTTTTCGTCTGTTAAAAATATTGCTTAAAGAAGTACCGGTAGAGTCGTAGTAGAAAATGAAGCTATAGCCGTTTTCTATTTAATTAATAGAATAAAAATATCCTAAACGGTAGAACGTAAGAAGAGTATATGGAGCATTAAAATAAAATACAATGTGCCAAGTATGTAGCCCTCCATGGCTTGTAATTTGGAAGTGACGCCTCAATTAACCTAATGGATTCAATGCTGACATCGCTATTCAGGGCACGTGCAAATCATTGCGTGATGACCGCAGGCAAGTTACTTTTCCCTCAACGGTTATTAGCACATTTACTACATTAGCACGTGATACATTTCTCTTAAGCAACGATAACAACTTGATCTTAGATACTTAGTAGCTCTGGCGCCTATAAATTATAGGTATAGTTTGATAGACGATTTAGTGATTTCAAATTCTAATGTTAAAACATAGAGTGACAAAGACTTGAAAATTGTTTTTAGTGACTTTTTTAAGCAACAACTCTTCAATGTTTAATGATTATTTTTAATTAGTATTTGCCCAAAAGTTTTTCTGACTCTCGGACTTAATCATCTTACAGTCGATCCTATAAAAAAAATATACGGTCGAATTGAGAAACTCCTTTTTTTTTGAAGACGTTTAATAATATGAGTAGATATTGACGACCTCCGTGGCGCAGTGGTATGCGCGGTGGATTTATAAGACGGAGATCCTGGGTTCGATTCCCGGCGCGGCAGATTGAGATTTTTCTTAATTTGTCTTGGTCTGACTGGTGGGAGGCTTTTCGCCGTGGCTAGTTACCACCTTACCGACAAAGACGTACCGCCAAGCGATTTAGGTTTCCGGTACGATGTCGTGTAGAAACCGAAAGGGGCGTGGATTTTCATCCTACTCCTAACAAGTTAGCCCGCTTCTATCTTAGATTGCATCATCACTTAACAACACACGTGATAATCCATTTTCTTATTTCTAATATTTATGTGAAAGGATAGTGACCTTATCTTAAATTGGATTTTGTTGTTTTATTCTATGAAATTTTTGGCAATGGTCTAATAGCACTTGCCCTTTACTGTCCCTCGGGATCAATTTCATTGAACGATCATTTCATAAAGATTTCATATCTTCAAATGGCTCAAGAGCACAGGTTACAGACTCTGCATCAACGACAGCTAACACAAGTTTACCCGCATCCGTTAGTGCTTTCCAATGACGGAATATAAGCGTTTGTATGAGTCAACGATTACCCTTGCGTATTTACATTTATCTATGTATATACATTGTATTTAGTAAAGTAAACAAAGAAAATTTTATACATTTGTTTACATTGTATTTATTTCAATTAAGCCCAATTATTGTCACTCAACTCGTTAGATATGTGTGTGTATTATGGAAACAAAAAGTTCATATACGACCCTCGTACTATAAAAACGCGGTGATACAAAAGTCAAATTGTTGGGGCAACGAGTTTCTGAACCGTGAAGTTAGTTAGCAGTGTTCACGCTTGAGTATTTCGAGTTTCAGTTATAATTTAAACAGGTTGTGTGATAGTGGCAGAAAACGGATTTTCCATAGATAGAAAAGACGTAAGGAAGTATGTTCCTTTATAAAGTCTAGATTATTAAAGAATACAGACAATTTATTGAATTGTTAAATAATTCAATGCAATACAATATAGCAATATAATGCAATTAAATAGACTGAGATGAAGCAAGAAAAAGCGCTGCATTTACATTGCTTTAAAAACGAACCAATACGACTGAACGATATAAAGAAATCTGTTACGCCAGTTAATTCAACAAACAACCTAAAAATTAGATGACACAGTATATAAAGAGCTTTCCAACCTGCATGTAGAGGCTTTGTAAAAAAAATATGGTGAAACATGTATTGCGAAATGTTACAAGTAGAGCATAAAGCAGCATTGGGCACGATGTGACTCCTCTTGCATGGTGTGATTCCCACACTATCAGCTGTTCCACGCCTCAGCGCGTACGCATCGACCGCGTCACCGCTGCCGCCCGACGCCCGGCGCCTGATAACCGTAGTCTACCGTTTATAACTTCGGAATATGATTTTAATATTTATTTGTTAATATAATGTTGAGTCACCTCTTATTATGCCTATAGTTGTTTCAGTCAATTGCAAAAATCTTAGACCAACATCTTTATAGCTTTCTCTAACCAGCTTTCGCTTGGCTTTTGTCCCTTGGGTTGATTACAGAAGGACCGATTACATCAAGCGGGTTATTGGAAGCCACTGGATACAGGAAGCTCAAGACAGTGTTGTTAGGAAATTCTTCAAGAGGCCTATGCCAGGTCAAGCATCAGTTCATCCCACGTCTATCAGTCATTGTAGTCAACTATGCCCATATTGAGATGAAGCTTTTAAATACCTTAATATTTTGTTGTTTTGTGGTTGAGTCACAATGACCGCAAAATTATGATAGGTTAGCTGTTGTTATTCCATTGCGTAGCTACTACCTAGTTATCGTCAACGATAACAAATACCTACGGTCAGCAGTATTGTGGA
This sequence comes from Mycalesis mineus, assembly GCA_034621355.1. Taxonomy (NCBI): domain Eukaryota; kingdom Metazoa; phylum Arthropoda; class Insecta; order Lepidoptera; family Nymphalidae; genus Mycalesis; species Mycalesis mineus. Next base: position 4,625,613 of record CM067883.1, read on the forward strand.
AGATGCCTGGCGCCAGATAGCTATTACAGACTTCATAAAACAATATATTCAAATGATACTTAAGCCACGATAATGGTTAACTTTATTTACTACTCGCTAGCAAATCTTTTCCGACACTAGGAAATATGAAATTGATTCAGCTTGTTATCAATAAGAATGTAGAGTTAAAAAATAAAATTAACGATATAAAAAAAGCTTAGTTCTAGCCACTGCGTCATACAATCTCAAAGTACCTAAATAATAGTTTTATTAGCAACAGCAAGTAAAGATGTTTCTTTACTCGCTTTAAAGATGTTTCATACTCTCTAACAGGTTATGTATGCTAGATTTGTTTGGTATTACGCGTGAGGTTTATAGCAACCGTAAATTCAAAGAATGAATAGAAATAGCAGCATGAATAGGATTACTAATGACGTTCGAAGTAATTACGGCGCAGATTAATTTCAAAATTCCCGTTAACTCCATTCGTAACGCACGTTTCAACAACATTCACCATAAAATCCATCATTAGAAGTGCAACAGTATTGCAGTGAATGTATTACGCTCAACGGCAGACGCAAACAATCATAAAGAGAACAATACAGGGAATGATTTATTGACAGTTAGCCGGCGGCGCCCGGAGAGCAATTTACACTCCCGCAAAAAGTGACCGGAGCGCACAGCGTATGATCGCAAGTGAGAATACCGCAAGTGAGAATACCGTTTGTGTTCTCAACAAGCGTTACCTGTTGATCTACGAGTACGAGTTGTTGTTAATGACTTACATTCACTTCAAAGTTGTTAATGACTAACATTTACTTCAATATTGATTATGTGCAACAACACGAAACTATACCATTCGTGCCATGTACCAGATATAACTGTGCTTTAGTGCAAAAAAATGAAAGCATCAGATAGTTCAATTGTAATGTCACAAATTAAAGTACCGTTCGCGTTCTCTCAAAGTGTTATGGCAGATCAATGGATTGGCTACCGTGTTACGTTCACTTAAGGAAGATTCCCATTATAGCTTCAACCAAAATGTAATGCTAATCTGACAAATAACACTGCGCGAAAGCAAAATTGAAGCAAGACTCATAAGTACTTTACAGTTACCTTTTTCGCTGAAGATCAAAACCGTGTTAATGGATGGAAAGAAAATAAGAATGAAAGAAAGGTGCGTACAATAAAACGAAAGAAATGATAATTTTATTTTGTATATTTTAAAACTATTCCAAATTAAAATGATAAACACCAGCGTAAAGAAACCAATAGAAGTTATTTAGAAAGTAAACTCGATAAGAAAACAAATTAGGCCACATCGATCTCGCCTCGATGTGCTAATAAAGCAATTGTCTGGCAAAGTGTGTCAGCCTGAAATCAAAACCCATTTCATTAGTTAGAGATGAGAAGGCCTCCGATAACGAAACCATTAGCGCCATAATTGCCAGACTATATAAGTACATTGAGTATACGAAAAGCTTAAATAAAGATAGCGATCGCTCTCGAATACCGAGAAAGATTTCACGAACCAACGACACTCGTGACACTCGTATCAACTACCTGGCCCTATGTTTAACAAATGTATGCATATGGGATTTGTTTACATTACCATTATATATGCAGTACATATTGAGCAATAAATATATTGTCCTCTATTGTGAAGTCAAATGTTTACCTTGAATATAGATGCTAAGTGGCCTTACGTGATAGTTTCATAATGTATCTCTAGAGACATCGATACAAAACTGCCCTCAGCTATTTGCCTACAATGTCACTAGGCCTAACATAATATTTAAAATGCTGCAGTAAAAGTTGTAAATTATTGTATTCAGATATTCTATTAAACTACAAAGTTTTTGTAATTTTTAATTAATTTGCTTAGATTGTTGTCCTAAAAGATCCCATTTATAATTATATATTTTGATTTCAAATAATTAGATTAAAACAATTATATTATGTAACTTTGATTTAATATAGACATATAGTTACGAATGAATCTTTTGTTCTAAATCGGAAACACGAAACCATATTTTACACAAGCGCGAAATCTAATTAGTTTAATGCTTAAGTCACCTTTACTTTCTTGTTCAATACCGTAATGGAATATACGAGAAAAAGCTAGCGATTGTTCCTTGCAAAAGGAACAAAGAAAAGTTTATCAGCGACTAGGAATTCAGTAGCCGTATGCGGCAACTTAGAGATTTGTTTACTTAATGAAATTAATTCCTTCTAGTGTAGATGATTTTCGGATTGTACTATTTATAAAGGATTTGGACAGTGAAGTTCATTTCGCGCATAAATTCTAGAAATGTTTTATTCAAGATCCATCAGTTTCAGCGCACGACACTAATCCGGAACATTATTGATTGCTTCTACACAAATAATGCGATTATAGTATAAGTAAGAGATGGGGAAGGGTGGATTTTAATATACGAATGCGTGGGGATAAAATTACTCAACGGATGAATAATTTAGGCAAGAGAAAAATATTAACAAATTATTTAAACTATAATGAAGAAGTAAATGATAACACACTCGAAAATAATTGCAATGATTGTTTCGACGTTTTTTTTTCAGTGCGTGATTCCATACTTTTTAAGTCCAATAAATTTCTGTCTATTTTATAATTATATATAAGAGAATGAATGTCTAACAAAAGGTGGCTGAACCAATTATATTTCACAGAGAACTTTATGAAGTGGCTACTTCTCATGTCAACAACAGCAGTGTAGTTTGTGTACTCGTATATGCGTAGGGGAAAAATGCAAAACTAAAACGGCTTCGCGCATAAAAAGGACAATCCATGCAGTTTTCATGTAACACACCCATATTAATGTTGAAACATTTGTACCTATCATAGTATCTACACTGCGCTTGTGATAAATGGAGTCTAATATAATAGCCGACTTCGTGGTCGGGGTTTCGAAGTGCCTGTTCGAGTGACTGGTGATATATTATGCTCATACGAATCTGTCATTATTTCTCTCGCTACCTCTGAAGCTGATAAGGGCTTTTATAATGACAGCTTTATTTTGAAGTACAATAAGCAATTTCAAAGCAAAGTTACAGTAATTTATTGACACAAGTATGAGGTTTATAAAAAAATCTGAGAGACCATTTCTAAGGCTGACTAGAGCAGATAATGTGACAATTAATGATCGCAGTGTTGTTAATGACTAGTACGATTTATACAATTTGCTCAGCAATTTGCATAGTTTAGTACAATTTTCAACAATTAATGTTGAAAATTGCAACAGCCTACACAAGAATCATCATAATGGAATGCATAATAGTCTGCAATTGGCATTGACATTGAAAAACATAATAATTATTATTGTTGTTGTAGTGAATGTGGTAGGTAATCATGATATTATATAATAACATTAAAATAGGTATCATAAAAGTGAGCTCACGCACGTCGAACGCGTAAAAGTAGTAGTGTTTATTAGAGTACCTACGTTCATGTTAAAAATACGCTAAAATGATGTCATACATGAAATAGCAAGTATAAGTTTAAAGTGATAAAAAGATTGTGAATATAATGGGGACATACAAACTTGCAACGTTTCTTCATGGCATTTAACTATACGGCTTCCGTAAACATAACTTATCCTTGTAATTAGTGTCCAGTAACGATAAGCTATCTTCTTTTTATATTGATATATTATTCTTCGGTCTTGCCAACAAAACTTTTAGAAAGAGCTGCTGAGGAAAGAATTTCAATAAACTGATACTCTTTTACATAACTCAGCATTCAAGTTATGTATCGACTTTAATCTACAGATAAGATCGCTGATAAATCAATCTGAATCAGCTAAGTTATTATCATTTAAAATAAATCCTTTTGTTGGATATTATAAAACTTCAAACAATTTTTCATGGCCCCGTCATAAAACAACAACTATGTAATGCAATCTCACTGGGCACTTAGGAACTCAATATGCATATCTAGACACGAGCTCCGTAGATCAAGCAATTGTTTGTAACAAGTTGGGAGGACTCAAACAAGAGATTTCCTTGTTTTATTGAAAGTGGTGTTTCCCCTTGTCACGTCGAGTGTCACAAGTAGAAGACGGGGAGAACAATGTGTTGGAATTTTCATTGGGACGTGAACGGGGAAAATGATTTCAAGGATTCTTTATAGGACGAAGAGATATTTTGAGATTTAATATACTTATTACAATCAGTTCTTATCCAGGCAATTACAATGTAAATTGCAAATTAGATCATAGATAAAGTGTCCATATTATAGGTACTAACGACACGCAAGATCTGTAATCTGAAGATGTTTCTGTAGACTGATGAGGTTAATTTATCTATTGTTTGTAATATTATTTGAATAGGGAAACTTATTAAGTCAGTGAATCACTAAAAGTTGTACAAACTACTAACAATAGGGATAAATGCCTCTCAAGACAGTTCATCTACATATTACTCTAGCATGCAATTAATTTCCTACTCTTCATACAGATCCACCTACGCAAATACTTCGTATACATCTAATAATCTTTCAATGCCAAGATAACCTTTGGCTTTGAAATGAGTAATTTTGTATTTTTTAACGTTCATGACCTAAAAAGGATAGGCGAATTGTGTGTGTTTTTTGTCACGCATACCGTAATGAGTCGTTTTAATATAATCAAAATTAAATTGCCCTTGTATTCTTTGCACAGTCCACGGCCGTGTGTAGGCTAACATCGCTATATAGCAGGTAATGAGAATATGAAACTTATTACATTAATCATGCTATTGTACAGGTATAATATACACATTTATCTATCTTTAACCAATACTAGTTTCTCATTACATCACATCCACAAATAGTTAACGTATTCGTCTACGTACATTTATGACGTTAGTTCTGACTATTAGATAACTCAAAAGCAATATATCAAATCTTGATCACACAGCGAATGGGGTTATAGGATTTGTGTTGGGGTATGTGGGCCGTGTCAAACCCCAATTGAACTATTAAATTGAATTAAATCCAATGGCTACATTGGTGAGTTATTGCATATTATGATTTATAGCACACGAGTTTTAAAGCTTTTATATGGAGAGGAATGTAATAGTTCAAAGGATAGATTGTCATTGATGTACTTCAATAACTCGGAAGCAATCCTACTAGTAAGAATGCTTAAATAGGTAGAGATATAATCTTCGGCGTCTCATATTCCAGCATATAGTAACAGCGATAGAAGATTCACCGAATAGAGCTTACTAAAAAGATACACACCTACACATTACACATTGTACTACTTCTGTCATTTATGATTATCATAAGCCCCTGCCAAAGAGACATGCTCGTATCGAACATAAAAGGCATTGTCAAACATATACAAACCCAAAAATAGAAACGCCGTCAGTAGTAACAATAACTGAAACCGGTCTTGTATTTGATATTGAACGTTAAACAAATTTGAACTACACACAGCAACAAAAACAAGTACTTATAAAAAGTATTCTGAATTTTTCCACTAAAGAAAATAACTTACAGAGTCGCCGACCGTTCTATTAACTCGAAGATGTATGGGAATCTCAGTTTTACCCTCTTGATTTACGCTAGATACAATGGCTTAGGGTAGATAAGGAGGAAAATTTGGGTGTAGACCTTTTTAACAAAAAAATGAGTTTTTCGGGCAGTCTTTCACAAAATTACAAACACTATGTAAATAGTAATAAAGTTTATTTATTTATGAGATACGCCAACAGAGGCAGCAGTATACATTCATGGAAAAAAATTAAGTATAAAATCTAGTGCTGATACTGACATTTCTTACAGGCATATACAACATTTTTAGTTCATAAAAAAAGTTTATATAAACAGAATTTCTGGGAGGCAAATATAAAACTTTTTATTTATAGCACATAAAAAGTTCTGCAAATTTTTCCTTATAGAACGACCTTAAGTTTGGAGAAATACCGTAAGTCGCATCGCTAAATAGAGAGCAGTAACGGGTCTTTCAGTTCAAGTTTTTTATGCCCTTGGTTTACAGAAGAAGTCGTGCATATCCGATTGTTATAACAAAGTTTAGGTATATGATTTACTATTTGAAACATGTGCTGTAATATATCATCCCCTGTTTCTACAAATCTGATCAGAATGCTAATAAAAATAAATAGACCCTCTGTAATATAAATCTGAAGATTACAGACCCTTGCTTTAAGCAAATTACATTTATAACAAAGATTTTCTGTTTCACTGAAGCTAATAAAGTATACGATAAGAATTATTCAATGTTCTCACGAAACCATAGTACATAGAGGAATGAAAGTGGATGCATTAAATCGATTCGCCTGGCGCCTCCGTGTCCACCCCAGTTATTACCTGCACTAAAGGAACAACATAAAACAACAAAATGAAACTGAGTTTTCCCACACATTCGGTATGTAAAGCTTACAAATTGCTCCACATAGACAGCTCTGCAATTTGTAAATATTTTTCGAACACTATTGGTAACCTTTTGGTACATGAAATATAATTCAAAATGGCATGAATATGAATATTTGTCGAAACAAATAAAAATAACAGTTTCGTTCATTTGTCGGCGCTAAAATCTACGCACCGGGCGCGGTATCATCGATTCTACAGCCTGAAACACTTACGGATTTAGATGAAAATATCTACAGATTATAATCTATACATTAATTAAATATCTCCAAGCAACCAAAACAATTGACTATTCTAAAGATTCTTATAGCACGCAAATTTTTTGTAAATCTTGTATCACTTTAAACCTATACCTGTGATGGAAAATCATATTGCTTATGGAAAGCCACTCCCCACTCAAAGGTGAAATGGCTCCGGTAACTTTGTCAAGAAAATTGAGTTTTACAGCGATCGTACCACAGCTTGTTTACTTTACTCTGCCCTACATTCGGCGAGCGGGGCAATTTAAAAATTTTATTTTACCGAATATATAAAAGGTTTCTGTTTGAACTGTCGCTTGATAATTTTTGTCGCCCAACTTAGACAGTTTTAGTACTATAGTTTGAGGAGCCATGTTCATTTCTGTAAGAAGCAACTTAGATAAGTAGGTATCAAGAATAAAATTAAAAATTTGTTTATTTTAAACTGGCATTTTCTATCTAAGTTCACCTGTTTGTAGTGAATCTTAAACCAGTTTATTATCCACTGTCCATCAGTGGATAACATACTGAGAAGAACTGGCTAGAAACTCAACAATTGCTTTTTTTATAAATCATACATTATTATAGTTTTCAATGATTGTTACAATTTCTATTAGTTCATGTGTGAAGGTGAAAACTGGTCCAAAGGCCAGCAAGCAACTTTGTCATTAGGAATATAATGTTCATATAGTTGTCAGCGACAGTTAAAGCAGTACAAGAATTCAAATTCGGGAAGAATTCAAGGTCATGTTGACAGGCGTTGCACAGGGCTACATACATCATATTCCTAGAGATTGTGATCCACTAAATATCGTCTGACCCATTTCATTTACATTTTGTTCCATTAACTGCTATTAGTATAAAAATATGACAAAGCAAACTAACCTATGTATAAAATTCCGATACTCTATTGTAGCGTCGCCTCTATTGAACCGATTATGACAAATGGGGTATCAATTGATTCGTCTTCCGCGTCAAAGGTTATACATTTGTCAGTTAATAGAATAGAAATACGGTTATCGGTTACTATACTATTTATGAAAACATGTGAAAGTTTAGTTGGTCTATTTGTGCTTTTTACTTAAGAGCAATTTGTGCTTACCATTTATTATACATATTATTACCGCGCAGCCCCCTATACAACTTATAATACACAGAAAGCTATTTAATGTTTGGTTAGTTCACGTGGAAACCGATTTCCAATTTTCCATAAATAGTCATGTTCGTTTGTTTGCCAAAATTGCCATTGATTTACGAGTATACAGAAGAATGAGATATCAATCAAGGATTCATTTATTATCTTTCTTCCTTTATTATCTCTTAAATAAGTTTTTAAATGTTTTGGTATTAATCTTTTGGTTGTTTTCTACACATTATAAATTTGAAATTGGAGTCGGTTCATAAATAGAACGATTATGTTAATGCCAAACCGTTAACATATTTTTAAACTAATTTTATTATGGATTTTACTAAAATAAATGTTCTGAACTACTTATTTTGGCTAAAAGCCAGTAAGAACTGTGCTAGACTGATCCCCGCAGTACTAGAGTTCTACAGCTTATGTAAAACACTGCATTGAACATTTTGGCATAGCATATGAAATATTTCTTTTACTTTTGTTACAGATGACAATAATGAAGAAAACAAACCACTGTTCCAGTGGATGGTGGGTGGTATTACTGACAGCCACGTTAGCAGTGGGAGCTATAGCGGATGCTGGTGTTGGACTTTTTAATGCTCGGCTTAAACAGATCGTCACATCCAGTACGCTCAAATGGGCGAACATGAGGAAAGAAGCCATGGAAAACTATGTCATCGGGGCAGAATCACAACAAGGTATTAAATCTATGTGAATGTACAGAAAATGATAATTACGTTACTTTGTAAAATCATTATTCATTACTAAAAGATTTTTAATTTGGAGTAGTAGTTCAAGATTTTTAATTTTTTTTAACTAATAAACACACTGACTTTGAGTATTTATTTTTAGGTCCCATTTACTTGTGCAGAACACGACATGAAGGTGATATGCTTTTGGGACAGTTGCGGCCTGACTACACGTCCTGTGCTGTATCGGGAAGCAAAAGTTACGATATCTTCGAAGTACTGGAAAATATTGAAAACGCATCTCTCATCATATGGAATTCCTGGTATAAATTCAACTCAAAACCCAGCGGCGGAGTTGTCGTAGATTCGTCCCTTGATTCAGTCTTTATAGGTCGAATGAAAGCAGATAACACATTTTCACACAATATCGGAAGAATTACCTATGAAAGTACGGTTGGCCATTTAATTACATTCGATGAGCAAAATAATGAGTTAGAGGAAAATAGTGGAGAGATTCTGGTAGAAATTGAACCTGTCAAATATAAATTGGAAAATGTTGAACTAGATTTAGAAACTCAGCATGAAAGGCAAATGGATCCTCAGGTATATGAAGAACGTATATTAAGAAACGATGACGATGTTGGTGCTACTGTAACAACAGAAATAGAGTACAAGTACAATTATACTTTGTCTTGGGGCCACGGTCACGGTATCGCAATCGGTTTGAATACTACTATCGAGACGAGCGATGGTAAAGTATATCCCCAAATAGAGTGGGCCAACCAATTCAGCGAGGAAAGAAAAGAACTGTATAAGCTGGAAAAATATCTGGAACCGGGCACAGCATGCAATGTCACTTTCAGAGGCAACAACACCGACCGCGACGTACAATACACAGCGAAGTTAATAACTTATTATAAAGATAATAACGCACGATCAAGGCAAATGCGAGGGGAACGGATCGAAAATACGGTTGAAGTTGAAGCGATATACGGCGAAATTTATTACACAGTAAACAATACCCTTGTGCCAACAACTACTACCACCACTACTTCAACTACAACAACAACTACTACAACGACACAAGCACCTACTCAAGCACCATCGGCACTAGAAAAGAACGACGTTGGAATGATCATGGATAGCAATGACATACTAATGAACAGCAGTGAAGATATTGTAAAAGCTCCCCCTAAGGAAGACATCAACCGGTCAGTAGTCGGAGGGCTTGGCAGCAAACCGGAAAATAGCGCCGGCATCAAAATATATAGCTTAAGCTACGTATTGTACGCGCCGATGCTAGCTTTATTCTTATAAATATATCGTTATATCTCAACCATGTAAATAAAAAATATTAATATATGATCAATCGTCATACATACTTGATGTTATTAAAAATTTTGTGGCAACTATGCTTACCGCAGTTGCTTTTTGGCCGAGAATAAGAATGGTGGATGTATTATGTAAATAAGAAGTTTTTGTTTAAAAACATTCCTGTTAAATATTTCATTCCAAATGTATAAATTACCCCAAGACATCCAATTGTATATAGACTTTGTATATAGTTAAGAGTATGGAAGTCGCAGAGCGACAACAAAATGTCTTTTAATTACGATAAATATATCGGTTATATTTGTTTAACGGAGTACACCACTTTTCCAACATTTCAAACAATGTGTGTATGTTCAGCTAAAGCAGTTTTATTAATTTTTGAAGTATATTTATTCATTTTCATATTTTCAAAACAATTAATTTAAAAATTTCGTTCTCCTTATAATTCACTAACAGTTATATTTTCTAAATTCGTACTTCAAGTCATAATATTTAATCTATTATTTATATTATCTAATTATATGGTTTCTTCTACGTCTTTGAAACCTAATCCTGATAACTATTTCTGTATTATTATAATAATAATAATAAAAAGGTTAATATCTCGTTTGAGATTTGCATAACTTATTAAATGTAAGCACATTTAGAGTCATAAATTACAGTGCTTGATAGGAATGGATAATGTATGTATTATGTCATAGTTATCTTTCCAGTACCTCTTTTGTCTAGTTTATATTTTTGCGTAATTTCTTATATTTGTTATTTTTAGTTGTAAGTCACAAAGATTTAAATCCAGATTAAAAGATATTACTTTAACTACAACTTAGTATTAGTTGATAAATTAATTTATTTGTTTTAGGTTATTTGTGTGAGATGCAACCGTACTCCGATAATGTATTATTGAGAAAGATTTTAATCTAATTATTATAACTTTGTTGTTAAGTACCAAAGTTACATTTTGTTTAAAGTTTACCTAATCTAATGGATTTAATATCATTATCTGTAGTATATCAATAAATACTCCAGGTAGCATGGAAATAGTTTATGATATAAGTGTTATAAAATGCTTAGCCGTGTTTGTGAATGTGAACAGAATGAATATTTTTGTATGGACACACGACGCTGGGCGTGCAATGGCGACTTTTCTAATAACTTTGCAGTTTCATTAGCACTTCTCCGCCGAGAACATTAAATATATCCATATATACAGTATTTGGAAGTCGCTAATGCGCGTCTGGCTTTTGATTGTCAATGTTAGTAATTATTGGTGTATCGCTACTATAAGTTAATGTTATATCGTACCTACATAATTGTAGTGTCATTAATTCCAAGACGTCACGTGTCCATTCGTCATCATTGTTATGTGGTTTAAGCCGAATCTCATTATTAACATAAATTATATTTTTTAAAGATCAATATCCCACCTAGTATTACATTATCACTTAAGATTTAGAATATAATAAAAATACCCTTGAATTGTATTAAACGAAAAGTTATTCGATGTGTAAAATTGGCTTGAACTAAAATATAACCTTACAAACCTTCAAATAAAATCTACGGCAAAATATTATGTAAAGCATATTGATTGTTACATTTACATTTGGCAAAACAATTCATTGTTAAACGTATGCCTAATCTTATTTAACAGTAACTTAAAATTCAATATTTTTTTAATTTGACTGTCATTATGAACTCTTTGAGAAAGTCTAGTCTGTCTGTAGTTATTCTACCACCGATTTAAAACGGACAAAAACAGGCTTCCATCTACACCTTATACAGAAATTTATTAGACTACCTTTTTATTTATTTCATTTTTTCATAAGTAAATGAACACGAGTACATATTTATTTTGAATTCATCATATGTAGTATTTTATGCTTGATGCATTTAGAGGAGTGGCTCTTTATAAAAAATTAGAATTAATTCATGAATCTCAAAATCAAGATTGTTTGCGAAGCATAATTGTGATGTTCTATGTAAGTTTTGTTTTCAATCATTAAAGCGTAACTGTAAAAATGAAGTTTTATTATTAAATTAATTTATTAATCAAGTGATCTCAATACACGATAGTGCTACTATAGGTGAGCCATTAAACTGACAGAAAACAAATGAATATTTTTTGTTTACGACAGATTAGGACAGAGATAATACGTCGGCTTTCACATCTATAGGTGAGCGCCATTGAACTGACAGAAAACAAATGAATCATTCTTGAAACACAGACAACATTTTTTATTTACGAGAGATAAGGACAGAGATAACACTCGTTCGCTTTACATACCAGTCTTTAGTTCACGTTTATTCTTTTAACAAAATGAACAAAGTATAGTTATGGTACAGGGAGAAATAATGTAATTTATGGTTAGATTAGACTAAGTGCACTCATATCAAAAGGTCCTGAGTTCGAAACCTGGGCCTAAGAAATTTTTAGAAAAATTGTAATCGCGTCGGAAAATGGTGTTGTAATACTCCGTGCCTTGGAGAGCACGTTAGGCCGTTGGTCCCGTGTCACTATCATCAACGTCTGATAGTGATCAATAGTGTTAAATAATCGAACATTATTACATTAAGCCGAATTGGACCAGCATGGTGGGTATAAACTCCATAGTCCCTCTTATATAAAAGGAAGGCGTGGCATAACATGTCGCTTTCCTATTATTTCTATAAAACTAGTCTACATATAAAAATATACAAGTATGTACCTTATAGAATGAAAGTGTATGCCTAGGCTGCGGAAGAGCTCGCAATCGGTAGACAATGAAGCTACCTGTGATAAATAAAAGATGAAGCCTCTTCAATAGGAATCAATTGACCTCAATATTGGCCTCATTTCCCGTGCTGTTAACGTGACAACGGATTTAGAATATACTCGCGTCTCATCCTGACTATGCTCGAGTAACGATAAAATAATGGAAAGACAAACTTTCTCAAAGAAAGGCATTGTATTAACACCACCTCTGAAGTTGAAAATGAAGATCACTTAACATCAGGTGACCCGCAAGCTCGTTTGTCCGCTATTATAACAATAAAATTTTTTTTAACAAAAAATAGAACCGACTCAAAACGCACTATAAAGTAAAAAATAACTGTGTCATTTCATTTAGTTCAACCAAGTCATTGACATATTAATACTATGGACTTCGGGTCAGCGATAAAAAGTGTCCGAACCAAAAGTAAGCCAAAACGCGAAATGATTTCCAATCGCAATTCAGTCTCATATTAGCTGACTGACAGAATACACGTCAATAATGCCGTAATGTGTTATAAAAAACGTGTAAGAACTACCCGAGTAAGGTGAGAAAAGAAGACGGTGTACCATATTTTCAGTAAGTAAATATTTACTGATGATTTTAAAGTATTATTTTGCTTAGAAACAGGCTATTTTATTAAAACTTTAATAAACTATAGAAACGAATTGCATAACCAACCAAAATGAACAAAAGTATCTATCTGTCCTTTTCTCATACGCTACCCGCGTATAGGATAGAAGGAGTGCAATATGTTTATCTAATTAACCACATTTAGTTCAGATCTGCTGTGAGCAATAGAATGTTTTAGAACAACGACAGCATAGAGTTACTTTGCTGTTTAACATTTGAATTATTTAATTACTTAATTTTTGGATGAAAATAATTTGATTATTTTCAATTCAAAAATTTTTATTTTTTATGTCAACTTTTATTTTTTATGTCATGAATATTAATCAAATAACTTTTACCATAATGGTATATTAATTTGATAACTATAAGAATTATCTACATGAAATTAGCAACAGTTATTTAAAAAAGTGATCTAACGTCATTGAAGTAAAAAAATATATTTTCAGTTTAATTAAAAAGAGGAAAATATCGAGAACTTAAAATTTCAAACTAAACAACTATGTCGAGTGGCATATCATTTTGTACAAGATAATTACAACAATTATTATTTGGTACAAGATTTATCCCAGCATATAGAGGTCAGGGATATGTAAATATAAATTGAAATTTGCTGTAAATATAATATATAAATATAAGATGCCAAAAAAATTTGAAAGCTACCGACTCCACACCATTTATGTTCTCCTATTTTCACGAGAAGCTGTCATGTCAAAAAAAGGCTGCCATGGTAACCGTCAATCGAAACTGATTACTTATTACATGCAATTAGACCGTTGCAAATTAGACTGTATAACAATACGATAAGACATACATTACAATGTTATTTTGTGTATAAAAACATAAATACATCCTAGTGTGTATAAAATATCTTGGGACACTTTTGACGTAAATTTTGCATTAGACCCGAAGTCCATAGTATTAATATGTCAATGAACCAAGTCTAATAAATGTTCCTTAGACTTGGCTGGCACCGACTTCATAGATATGCTTAAGTAAATTAAAGCAACCAAATGAAATGACACAGTTATTTTTTACTTTTTAGTGCGTTTTGAGTCGGTTCTATTTTTTGTTAAAATTTTTGATTTATTACTTTTTAGTGATTTATCGCTACGTAAGTTACTGGTACTATACTGTCATAGTATATTATACTGCACTTGTAGCCAAAAAGCTACCGATACCGAGACAAAGACCGAAATCGCTGTAAGCGTGCCTCCAAAATTTTAAGAGTTCCTTCAATTTCCCCAGGATATCAACATCAGATCCTAACATGATGACAATGGGACCACCTTGGAAGTATGCCCTTTCTAATAAAAAAAGAATTATTAAAATCGGACAACTCTGTAAAAAGTTATGCGTGGTCATACATAAAGAAAAAAAAAACATACGTATCGAATTGAGAACCTCCTCCGTTTTTTTTTCGTCGGTTAAAAAACTAAACACCAATAAACGCCTATCCAATAAGGGACTTTACGACGTTCGTTCTTCTTCAAGTTCGCAGTCGGTTAGGTGGTATAGCCGTGCAAAGGTATACAGAATTACTTTCCCATTTAAAATATGAGTAACTATAGATTGACATGGATGGCATGTGGATGAAGTGACAGTGCGACACCAGGCCTGGTCTTACTCGCCGCTTAAGATGTTTCACAAAAAAAATCTAAATTTCAAAAGTATTTATTTCAAGCAGGCTTAGTTTACAAGCACTTTATGTTATAATGTTCGTAGTTGTGACTCTACCACCGGTTAGGAAAGCAGGTTTTGCTGAGAAGAAAAATATCTACCTGTACGAGTACATAGAAGTTACAACTAAGGTATAAAAAGAAATTTCAGTCTCGTTACAGTCTCCCTCCCGGATATTTCACGGGCGGTTCAACGAGGGGGGAGGGGCACAACACTTAATACAGCCTCTTTCAACTTATGTGAAGCGATAAAAGAACGTTGCTAATACATTATCCTTTGTACTTTTATACCTATCTTTGTTATGAAAGGAATAACATAAAAATGGTACAATGGAACCCGTTATTTGTACAACGATAAGAATATTGAAGATATCTTCCAAAAATACGTACAGTAAAGTCTTTGTAACCTACCGTAGATAAGTAATATGACGTTTTACTAAAACTTGTATTGTCTTGGATATTAACTTAGAATAATTATTAACGAGACGTCGGTGGTACTGGAGCATACGTACTGGTTAAGTTTCTGTGGCATCTCGCATCCTCTAGATTATTTGATGCTAGGGTATTGGTTTAAGGTAGGTGTGGCATGGAAGTAAGAAGTTGATAATAAGCAAGCGATTACTCAAACGCCTGAATAGATCTTCATAAATTATAGCTATGAACCTTCTCGATCACGTCAACTTTCAAACAAAACCCGCAGCATACAAAAGCTTTCATTTGGGCCATAGAGCAAACTACGATGTCACAGACACTGCGAGGATAAAATTCAAAATTCGTTTATTTTACGTAGGCTTCATTTACAAGCACTTTTGAAAAGTCATATTTGAGTTTTTGTAGTGATTCTACCAACTTCAAAATGCAGATTACTAGAGCTGATAAAAACTTGAGCTCAGTAGGTATTTGATAAACAAGCAAGTCAAACTCATAGTAGGTACATCATTTTTACGTCCGGGTTTAAAAATACGACGATCATGATGATGACGATTACCTTTATAACGACTACAGTGGAATATTCTGCTTCAAAAATTGCCAGTCCGGCTAAAGTTCACGGCTGTGGCATTTACTGGCGCAAAGTAGGGTGCGCCTGAAATGCTCCTCGCTCCGCAGACGACCATAAAATAAATCATTTCACTGCGAACTAATAGGCCTATCAAAAGTACGAGGAGGATTCTCAAACGTTACATAAAAGTTATTACTACTATAAATTCGTAGCGAAACTACCACTACACGAGCAAGTATAGTCGGGGCAGGATTTCCGGAACTCAATCATACAAATTCATGATTATACGGATTGAATAAAAAAAAGAATTACAACCTTATGACAGCATGTTGAGTACCACAAGCAGACCTCAAAGGTGACCATAGGCCGTTCCGACATTTTGGCCTAATTTAATGTTCAGCCGACTTTTAATGCACTGCAGGGCAGTCCTTTCTCTTTTGGAAAGAAGAAAGAACATGAAACTTACACCCATCATACTGATCCAATTCGGGTTCGGTTCGGGTCTAGTGTAACTGTAACAACTGGTAGCGATGGTTTATGCCCTCTCCCAGGCATGGAGATATAACCCATCGTCTGGGAGTAGCTCGTAATATCTTAGGAAAGAGAAAAACCAAACGAACCCAGAACTCGAGTCAAGGAGCTGATGAAATGAAACCACACAGACCAACACGACTGAACGAACGTACACATATATTTATCCAAATAAATTTCATCCCCTATGTCACCCTTTAGGAGTGGATGAAAAAAACCTTGAATCACATTATATTTCATTATCCAATAGTTTTTATGCCAATTGTCATGAACATAGTTTGAAAAATGAAAAATGACTTTCCATAAAAGCTTTTGACCACTATTTCAACTGACATTAATTTTCGCGATAAAAAAGTATCCAATATCAAACTTCACTATATGAACTAAAATCGTGCCAAGTTTCATTTGAATTCATTCAGTAGTTTCAGCGTGAATCGCGCCCGAGAACAATACGGAGAGGCACAAACATTTTTGGGTTCAGTATCAATTATAGAGTAGGTACCCTCCAATAAAAAAATTAAAAATATCTTCAGTAAATAAATATTATAAGACAGTAAACACATCGCTATCTATTCCCAAAGTAAGCGTGGCTTGTGTTATGGGTAGACACTACGAGGATATCTACTAGGATATCTGATGAATATTTTTATATACAACTAGCGGCCCGCCCCAGCTTCGCACGTTACATGCTGTAAAGGGCAATAGTGATCTATATTGAATGCACAAAGTATTTAAGATACTTAATTGGATAAGGATTAATACAGTATTGCTTAAAATCGCTTGGTCAATAAGCCATAACTTTTGGTTGAAAGTAAACGATAAAAAATGGTTATTTTGGGTTATCCCTAAGAGATAGACATATACCAACGCGGACTTTTTTGTTGACCTTTTTAAGTTGTGTAATACTGTAGAACTTTATTTTGATATATCTCCTAGGGTTTAGCCAGCGACCCAGCGTTTGCAATGTAAGCGCAAAAAATGCGGTAATTTACGACATCACATCAGAAACCTCTAAAATTATCAGTATTTCTCTACTATATTGTGCATGTATTATACACATAAACCTTTTTTTTTATTACAAGTTGGCCCTTGACTGCCATCACACCTGATGTTAAGTGATGATGCAATCTCAGATGGAAGCGGGCTTACTTGTTAGGAGTGGGATGAAATCCACACCCCTTTCGATTTCTACACGACATCGTACCGGAAATCGCTAACGCGCTAAATCGCTTGGCGGTACGTCTTTGTCGGTAGGGTGGTAACTAGCCACGGCGAAAAGCCTCCCACCAGCCAGACCAAGACAAATTAAGAAAAATCTCAATCTGCCCCGCCGGGAATCGAACCCAGGACTTACGTCATTATAAATCCTTACCTTCCTGTTGAACCACTCTGATAAAAAAAACCGCATGAAAATCGGTTGCGTAGTTTTGAAGATTAAAGATATATGGTTATACATCCGGACAAACATAAAAAGGCGACTTTGTTTTATACTATTTAATGAACCTTTAATATATAAATATAAACCCAGACACTGGAAATCATCCATGCTCATAACAAAACATTTTCCAGATGTGGGAATCTTACCCATGGCCTTGAATGCAGAAGCATGGTTACTACCCACTGCGCCACTCAGCTGTCAGTGTACAGAATTAGACCTGTTGCAGTTTTATTATACTTAATAGATTATTTATATTCTTACATTAGCCGGATATTCTTTAGATGGTTGTCTTTTACAAGGCTCTTTAAACCTGTAAATTACTTCCGTTTGGCGTTTGGTAACTGACCACAGCCTGTGCAAATTCTGGGAAAATTACTCCCTAAATTACTTAACCGGAAATCAACATCCGAAGTGAAACCCCGCGCGAAAAATTTGAAACGTTCTTAGAGCGCGTTTATATCTAACAATGCAAAAAGCTTTTACGACCACAGACTATTATTCAGAAATAGCCAGTTCGCCATGTACTTTAATATGCGAATAGTTCTTATCTTTAAAGTTCCCTAGCGATTCACACCATTTTGAAACGACTATAGACCGTACTCGTAGGTACTAATTATCCAGAGCCCTCTGAAATTGCAACACGACGAACTGAGAAGCTGACATGATGCTGCTCGCTATTGCGTATTGTGTGTACAAAATCAATTTGTCTAGTGCACAGGCAAACGTCAGAGAAGACTTGATGATCAGTACGAACCATAGTTAGTCAGTACCGCAGGGAAACTGAGAAAATGTGCAAGAAGATAACCGGATAAATATTTACCAAATAAACTCTGTTTGTGAGATGGAATTCAACCTTACGATTAAACAACTAACAACGATATATAGAAAGATGCGGTTGTGTGTCTATGTATTTATAATACATGCAGACGCACGTGACTTTGTCGGCACGAAAAACTCTTCAAAATTCAAAACAGGCTTTCAAAAATACCTCACATTTTCCTCTTGAAAGTGTAATAGAAATCCCAAAAACCCTTTGTTACGGAGTCTATGTTACATAGGAAACTACTGTCCTAGCTGTGAAGCGTTGCCATTCAGTAGTTTTCGTGAGTGTTATTAGTGTAATGTAGGTAGTACAATAATCAATGTAATGTAGGTAGCACAATCATCAATGCTTTGTTAATATATTCACTCTGCGATAGTCCGTTGTTTCATTCAGTACATTACATTTGGCGCAGTTCGGTTTTATTATTTAAAACAGTTTTAAAACATGCCTTTTGGTAAAATCGAGCCTTTTGATGTGGGTTCCCACAACTGGGATGCATATTGTAGGCGAGTGAAGCAGTTCATCGCGTTAAATAGCATCAGTGAGGACTTACACGTGGCCACGTTGGTGACGCACGTCGGCGTTGCTTGTTACGAGCTCATGTGTGACCTCTGTTCGCCGGATCTACCTGAAGATAAGACCTTCGAACAGCTGGTAATAATAGTAAAGGACCATTTAGAGCCTCAAAGGTCGGAGATCGCAGAGAGGCACATGTTCCGGCAGCGGAAACAACTGCAAGGCGAGGCGGTAAGCGACTATCTAAAAAGTCTCAAGCACCTCGCCAAGCACTGCAATTTTAAGGAGCACCTCGAGGTAAACCTGAGGGATCAGTTCGTTTCGGGTCTCCTCAGTGAAGAAATGAGGTCAAGGTTGTTTGCCGAGCGGAACATCGACTACAGACGCGCAGTTGAATTGGCATTGGCGCTAGAAGCAGCAGAGAGGCATGCAGTCGAAGCGGCGTCCGGGGCGAGCGCGAGCGTCATCCCGGAGGGACTGCACCGCATCAGACCTGCTGCAGCGCGCGGCGAGCGCGGGCGCACGGAGCAGCGAGTCGGGGTTGGCGCGAGTGGCGTGCAAGCAGACGCGGTCGGTGCCGGGGCGCCGGGCCACGACGGCGCGCAGCGCGGTTGCTGGCGCTGTGGCCGCGGCCGGCATCCGGCGTCCAGGTGTCGGTACAAGTCATACAGATGCGACCTTTGTGGAGTCAGAGGTCACCTCCAGTATACGTGTACAAAAGCAAATAAGTGTAGTGATCGTGATAAGTGCAGTGATTCGTTAAGCCCGCGAAATCATAAAGGTCAGTTTTTTTTAAATGATAGTGATGACAGTGATCTAGGATTTTATAATTTAATGTGCGATGGCAACGATGGTCCGTACTATCTAAATTTAAAGGTTGAAAACTCGGTTTTGAAGTTCGAAATCGACACAGGCAGTAAGATTTCCGCTATATCAGAACATTTGTATCGTAAGTACTTTGGTAATATTCGCTTACTAAATAAAAATTTAAGATTAAAATCATACACGGGCAACATCATAGAACCTCTCGGATATATTTTAGTGAATGTTAATTTTCAATCTCGTTTACACAACTTGCCTTTATTTGTCATTGCAAACGGCGGTCCGCCTTTGTTGGGCCGAACGTGGATAAGACTTTTACAGATTAAGGTCACTAATTGTTATAATTTATCTGAGAGAACTGATGACAATAATGATTTGGTCGAGTCGCTTAAGAAAGAATTCCCTGAAGTATTCGCTGAGGGGCTTGGGACATTTAAAACTAGTATGAAATTGTATTTAGCTGATAAAACTCCGGTGTTTGTTAAGTCACGCCCGCTCCCCCTCGCACTCCGCGCGCCCGTTGAGCGCGAGTTGGAGCGGTTGCAAAGGGATGACGTCATCTACAAAGTAGATCGCTCTGATTACGGTACACCTATCGTACCTATAATAAAAAAAAATGGGGATATCCGTATCTGCGGAGATTATAAGATAACTATAAATCCTTTGTTAAAAGATTTTCATTACCCGCTTCCGCAGATCGAAGATATATTCGTCACTCTCGGGGGCGGTGAACAGTTTTCTAAGTTAGACTTGTCCCATGCCTATCAGCAAGTGTTATTGACAGAAGACTCGCAACCCCTTACGGTCATAACGACGCATGTAGGGAATTTTGCTTACAAAAGAGTCCCTTATGGAATCAAGTGTGTTCCAGAATATTTTGAAAAGTTAATTGAAGAAACACTTTGTGGCTTATCCTCTACGGTAGCTTTCCAGGATGACATTTGTGTAACGGGTAAGGATCGAGAGACACATTATAAAAACTTGCGTGCGGTTTTAGCGCGATTAAAGGAAGCCAGGTTGCGAGTCAACTGGTCTAAATGCGAGTTCTTTAAAAACAGTGTAACTTATTTAGGATATAAAATTGACAAAGAGGGCTTACACACTGATACTAATAAAATAGAAGCCATGGTTTCGGCGCCGTCGCCCCAAAATGTAACGCAGTTAAAAGGATTTTTAGGTTTAGTTAATTTTTATAATAAATTTTGTGTTAATATGAGTTCTGTATTGAAACCTTTATATGATTTGCTTAAGAAAAATGTAAAATGGATTTGGAGTGCTGAATGTGAAAGTGCCTTTATAAAAATTAAAAATATTCTCAGTAGGTCACCGGTATTAGCACATTACGACGCCAATCTGCCTTTGTTATTATCAGTCGATAGCAGCGCGTACGGGATCGGAGCCGTGCTAACCCATCGCTACCCCGACGGCACAGAGCGCCTTGTCAGCTGCGCATCCCGCACGCTGAACGAGGCCGAGCGTAACTATTCGCAACTATAATAGATAAAGAAGCTTTAGCTATTATTTTTGGAGTCAGTAGGCACCATAAATACTTGTTTGGACGACATTTTATCTTACGCAGTGATCATAGGGCCCTAAGTTATATTTTTGGTAAAAATAAAGGAATACCACAAACGGCGGCGGGTCGTTTACAGCGGTATGCGTTACGCTTAGCGGCATATAATTTTGATATCGAATTTATTTCATCGTCAAGAAACTGTTTCGCAGACGCTTTATCTTGTCTGAGCTTGTCACGTCTGCCATTGAAAGAAAATACTAAAAGTAAAAATGCTCACGATGACAGCAGTTATTTATTTTTCATTAAAGATAAATTACCTATAACTTTTCATGAAATTAAAAAGGAGACCGTTAAATATCAAACTCTCAATAAGATAGCCAGCTACGTTAAGTTTGGATGGCCCGAACATGTAGACGAAATGTATAAACAATATTATATAAGGCGAGAAAATATATTTTTAGAACAAGGATGTTTAGTTTGGGGCTACCGAGTAATAATTCCTTCCAGTTTACATAGTGCCGTGTTGGATGAACTACATGCAGGCCACATAGGTGTGGTTAAAATGAAACAGTTGGCTAGGAACTACTTATGGTGGAGCGGGTTGGACGCAGCCATCGAGCGCGTGTGTCGCGAGTGCGCGGCGTGCAGCGCGGTGCGCGCGCAGCCGCCGCACGCGCCGCTGCACGCTTGGGAGTGGCCTTCGGAGCCTTGGTCGCGTCTAAATATTGATTTTTTGGGTCCGTTTCGTAATAAATTTTATCTAGTTATTGTTGATGCCCATTCCAAATGGTTGGAAGTGGAACAGGTATCAAATATCTCGGCGGCAACTGTGATAAGTTGCCTACGCAAATTATTCGCGAGATTCGGATTATGTAGATATATTGTCAGCGATAATGGTGGGGCATTCAATTCAGCTGAATACCTATCATATTTAAATAAGAATGGCATCAAACGAATTTTAGTAGCTCCTTACCATCCATCCAGCAACGGTGCAGCCGAAAATGCCGTCAAGACCGTTAAGTTAGTTCTTAAGAAGGCATTAATTGAAAACGACGATATAGATAAAGCATTATGTAGATTTTTATTTACCTATAGAAACACTGAACACTGTACTACTCAAAAAGAACCATCTGTAGCACTCCTAGGACATAGATTACGTGGTAGATTAGATTTGTTGCGCCCGAGCACGAAAGATGTTGTACGGGATAAGCAACTCAACCAAAAAGATTGTCGCGGTGGTTCGATGCGCGAAATGGAGGTAGGAGACCACGTTCTCGTTCGTAACTATAATAATAATAGTTTAATTAAATGGAAGGAAGGTGTAGTGGTAGACAGATCGGGGCCGGTTTCGTACGTGGTCAAAAC
Source organism: Mycalesis mineus (assembly GCA_034621355.1). Taxonomy (NCBI): domain Eukaryota; kingdom Metazoa; phylum Arthropoda; class Insecta; order Lepidoptera; family Nymphalidae; genus Mycalesis; species Mycalesis mineus. The sequence goes on from CM067883.1 coordinate 4,648,451, forward strand.
TAGTGATGATCACACTTGTAGGAGACATGTCGATCAATTAATCGATAAACGGGCTCGAAAATCTAGGTACTCTTTGATAGGCACGGAAACGGAAACTCCGGTGGAGAGTGTTAGCAGCAATGAGAACAAAAGTCCAGATAAATCTGTAAAAGCCCCAACACCTACTAAAGATTTAGATAATAATTTAGAGGCACCTTCACCTTCACAAGAGTTACCTCATAATGATTTCAGTATTCCTATTCAAATGAAATTGAGACCGCGAGTTAAGAAGGTTTACAAATTGTAATTTTACTAACATTAACATATTATAAAAATGTTATAAATTAAATTAGCTAAGTTTTCTTCATAAATATGTATCTGTTTGTATTGTGTTAATAAATATAAAAATAGTTTAAGGCTTAATTTAAGAGAGGAGCAGTGTAATGTAGGTAGTACAATAATCAATGTAATGTAGGTAGCACAATCATCAATGCTTTGTTAATATATTCACTCTGCGATAGACCGTTGTTTCATTCAGTACATTACAATTAGTACGTCAGTCATCCTTTAAAATACCTACTTACTTTAAAATGTACTGAAATGTTACTTATTCTATGCAAAATATTACTTCCAATCAGTATATTCTCTCGAGATTACAAAAACTGTACCTATTTTTGGCGCAATTGTGTATTCGCAATGCGACGCAACGTGACAACGAACCCGGACTACACAACATTCAAGACCTATTTATACATTTACTTACAAGCATATGCGGGTAAATACATTAAAACGTTTTATATCATAACTACTGGAATATTTAACTACTGTAACTAAACTAAAATAGGCTGCCATAGGTACTCGTATTGCTTTGTGTAAAATCCGTCAAAATTAGTTTTTACCAGAACCACGTGAGTTATATTTTCCGACTCCATGTTTCACCTAAATATCGACGCAGGAGATTATCGTCTTTGGTTCAAATCGAAAAACAGTAAGGTTAGGAGAAACTCTTCCGGTTAAGCTTGTTATATTATTTAATATCGTGTATTTAAGCAGGAGATATACATACATAGCAATTGTCGGACCTAGCAGTTGGCTCATCTGAAGGTAGGTAAGTGGAACTCTTCGCCGAGCCTACAAGAAACACGCCCTACAAAGTGACGGTCTGTGTGTACCTGAAGCCTGGGTGTTAAGCCTTATGTGCCTGGAATTAGACCGGCAACCAAGTTCTTCAGATTTGAACATAGAAAAACTGTTTGACGGCAGGATAAGCATGACGGTAATACGTCCCCGTCCGAGCTCTGTCATAAAAACTCTACTATTCTTATGAAAAATATAGTACACAACGAGTGGAGGACGACACGAGGAGCGAGAGGAACACCGCTGACTTTCTAACTCAAGGCTGCTATTGAAGTTGTTCTCCATAAGAAGAAAAGTATTTATTTAGACCACTAATAGAAATATAATACAACAACATACAATAATATGCAGGATGTGCATGTGATGTGATCCCAAACAGGACCTCACTCAGCATTTTGCAGTGCCCTTCAGGACACCGCGCTGGTCTTCCGTAAAGCCCGTAAGATGAGGTGACGTCTGGACATATTAAGATATAAATACACAATAAAATATAAATGAGTTACATTATGTTAAAATTATATGAATATAAGAAATAATAAATAGAGGGTATATATATTACAAGAAGTAAACATGAATAATACATAAATGAGAAAATAATAGACAAATATTAACAAGGAACAAAAGTCAAGCAACAAAATAAAAAATAGAACCCATTAGTTTATTTTTTTGAAATTGCATTAAGTGATCTGTTGGGTTTTTTTTAACGTGGCCTTAGATAAAAATTAAGGAAAATTCCCAAGACGTATTTTCTTGACATGAATCGGAACTTCAACCCTATATCTTATTATTTTAGCCGAACTATCTAAGTAAGCGACCAATAGGCATACGCAGATATAAATAAATAATTCAGGAATGAAACTGCACTTGAAATAATGAGATTCGCAACAGTACACCTAGTGTCTCTCGGGGTTATTTATATCTGTCGCCAGGTGTCGGGCGGGGAGGCGACAAGAAAAATGTTTATAACCATCCGATACGCGGAAACGTTAGGAGATATCTATTTTTTATACATACCTACCATTCGTAGACTGCCGGGCCACAAATCGTACTGCATATCGCTCAATGCTACAAGCGTCAGCTTTAATCCTAACTAATATTATAAATGCGAAAGTAACTCTGTCTGTCTGTCTGTCTGTCTTGCTTTCACTCTACAACTACTGAACCGATTTAAATGAAATTTGGTACACAGTAAGTCTAGAGCCTGAAAAAGGACATAGGCTACTTTTAATTTTAATTTCGAAAAAAGGGTTGTATGCAAGGATCGTCATTGTGAAAGCTTAAGACCTATTTCTTAGGCAGTTGATTAGATATTAGTAAATATGACATTCAAAGCTTAGAAAAATTAGGCTGCCGTAATAACTAATTCCACGCGGACGAAGTCGCGGGCAAAAGCTAGTAATACATAATTATAAGAAACCCGTGTCACCCAGACTAGAATGAAATTCACGGTTACAAAGTCGTCAGGACTTATCTGCCGCAACAGAGGTACAACTTAACACAGCCCAGTTTTCAAGAATATTAACCATATTTGGATTAACTTGTTTTTCAAAAAGACTTTTTGCGACGTTTGTCCAAAGGGGTTTGAATCTTTAGCCGTACCAGGTTTGAGTACGACTTCAAAACTATTAAAACATGTCCTTACAGGAGACTTCCTTAAAGAAACCTTTCGACCCTGCAGAGTCAACTCTAGCAAGTCTTATCCGCTCATTCACAGCGACATTGTTCATATTTCATTGAGAACCCTACGAACAAAAATACAATCAGAAAATAGCTCCAAAATTCACTTAACGTTAGCGTGACCGAAATAGCATGAGCGTCGAGACAAACAAAGTTCTACATGTAAAAAAAGTTTAAAAGCGTAGGTTGGTACACGAAACAGTTACGCGAGTTTACAAAACATTTCTAACTTTTTTTCAAATTATATTTGTAGCAACGATAAGCGAGACGTTAGTTTTGTGGCCCAGCCAAATGTAGTTTTATCATTCTATTTACACTTTTGTGGTCTGATTTTTTCCGGAACGGATTAATGTAGGTGTAGTACAGCCTGTACAGTAAACTATCAAACTACTGCAATGTACTAGCACGTTGTAGGTAGGTCGTTAAGGTTGCCTGGCAGATGTGGAACATCGCAGTTATGTTGTATGTATATGGCGTCGCGTCGGCCAGCAATCTTACTCCGCTTAAAATGTTTCACTTCAAAAAGTATCCAAGTAAGTACTTCATAACAGTGACAGAAGCAAACGTTAGCAACATGTGAATTTCAAGGATTTTTCCCAAAGCGAAGTGCCGCCTTACATTTTAGCGAGCGTGGATTTAAAAACTCGGCGCTGTGAATTCGTGCGAGGAAGGCGCTGTGTAAATAGCGGGCAATCCTTTTCACCCGCGGCGCATTCAGTTCCCTTTGTGGAGACATTTAAGCTAGGGCTAGCTCAAAGCCAGGGCTGGCTCTTTAATTATTTCCAGCCTGCCGGGGGGGACGATAGCGGTAGAAGGGCTCGTAGGTTCTACCCTTCGTGTTCTCCCTCATTTATTTAAGTAAAACATCGCAATCAAAGAAATTAGTAACCCTACGAGGAAGTTCTCAGGCAAGCGAAAAAAGCAACAAATTGTAGATATATGTATAAACGAAATACCACAGGACCTATAGACTCGTCAACGAGATCTCTTAAACTAACTTGTTTGACTTGAGCATAGTTACTCATTTTGTGATGTCGATGCTCACTAAGAACAGATTTGTCGATACTTACACGAACGAGATCTACACATGTAAAACCGCTGGATACAGCTAGTTGAATAAAATATAATGTAATTGTAGGTACATACTAGGTAGTAGGTACACACAAAAAATATGCAAATTATGACACTTATTTAAAATTTAATAAACTAGATACGCTTAATAAATATCCTTGGTGTTTCTACAATTATTAAGAAAAATATACAACAAAAAGATTTGGGCTCGTCCGGGATTTGAACCCGGGACCTCTCGCACCCTAAGCGAAAATCATACCCCTAGACCAACGAGCCGATACATTAACGCATGAAAATACGTAACTGTTTGTACGCAGATAATGATTTATTCCGATTTTATTTTTTTAAATAAATGAAGCATTTCATTGAAAATGAAAGAAAAAATAGAAATAGATAGGTATCAGGTACCTATATATGTTTTAAGTATAAACAGTAAATAATTTCTATCAACGCCATCTATCGTACAGTAGCTGCGATGGGAGCTATGCTTTACCTTCCAAAGCAGTCACTAAACCACAGCTATATACATTATACAACAACCGTAGACAGAGGTTTCTCCGTCTACGTAGAACCACAGAATACATATTACGGACACGGCGTAGACTACAAAGGAGTACAAGAAACTGACGACTTGACCAAATCATATAACTTACTATAGAACTCTACTTTTGTACTATACTAAAGCCAAACTCGATGGAGAATGCTTATCAACAAACAAATTAAAAATGAAGGTAGAAATCATTAGTCATTTTACACCTAATTTTTTTAATTAACTTGTTAATGACGAATTCATGATAATAAATTAGATTATAAGCTTACAACTAATTCAAATATTCAATATCTTTTAAATGAGATTTTGTAAGAAAACAAAACATACTTTTAAATTTATTAGGCATTAAATGTGTTGCACTTTCTACCTTCATTTTTAATTTGTTTGTTGATAGGCATTCTCCATCGAGTTTGGCTTTAGTATAGGTATCTACTTCGTAATAATATTTTGCTATCCATTAATAATACGCTGAAAACCTAATACATAGAGACTTCTTATGCCAAATAATATAGCTAGATCTAAATTAACAAGTAGATACTATACTAAAGCCAAGCTCGATTGAGAATGCTTATCAACAAACAAATTTAAAATGAAGGTAGAAATCACTACTCATTTTACATCTATTTTTTTAATTAACTAGTTAATGACGAATTCATGACAATAAATTAGATTAGTAAGCTTAAAACTAGTTAATATATTCAATATCTTTTAAATAACATTTTTTAAAATAACAAAACATAATTTTAAATTTATTAGGCATAAAACGTGTTGCATTTTCTACCTTCATTTTAAATTTGTTTATTGTCAACTATTCTCAATCGAGTTTGGCTTTAGTATAGGCAGGTATATTAATTGTAAATTACTGTTAGTTAGTCTTAAATAATTTATAAAAAATAATTGAAATAAAAATCTCAACTGAGTAAAAAATAAATTGAATAAATAAAAAGTGTTCGTTTCGGGACGCCTGACATAAATTGCATCTTAAATACGCTAACAGTGAGTGTGGTGGGCCTGTCTACCGCTGCCGTATGCGCGAGCGAAAGGGAAGCCATACAGGCCGACGCCGTAAAGCATTAAGTAACGAAGAGGTTTGCCCTCTAAAAAGAAGTCATAACTTCAAAAAGGTACCTAACTCAAAACACAAAAACTGGCTTTGTACCTATAATACTATACGTATAGATATTTTCTATAAAACGCAGTGACTACGCAACTTGGAAAATGAGCAGAAAAGTCCTAGCGCGCCTTTTGTCTACAGAACTTTTGTTAAAGTGATAATTTAAGGAATCCTATTTAAGTCAAATAGGGCGTCCCACCCACTGCCGCCGCACATCTCTGTTAGTAGGACGCAACGTGCAAAGAACTTACAACGAGGATTATCTCTTTAGACGCCCTAGTATTTATGTGCCGAGACTGCCGAGTGCCCAGACATCTACTATTGTTCTCCGACTCATATTAAACTGCAGTTCCTTCATCTGTAGCTGTACAATAATCATTCAGAATAGGTTAATGTATAAATTAATGCCTTTAAGTATTTTCAAGGTAATAAAAACCAGTTTAATTAAAAATTAACCGTTTATAATAAGTATAAACTTTGAACTCTGACTTCACAATTACTTCAACCGGCTAGTGACTGATGAGTCACGTTTTTGTACACCTTTAATTAATTGGCTGGTTAAAATTTTCTTAATTGGTACAGATTTGGCTGAAGGCTTCTACTTACCACTCTCCCGGCAAAGGTGTACCACCAAGCGATTTAGTGTTCCGGCACGATATCATGTAGAAACCGAAAGAAGTGTGAATTTCAACTTACTCCCAATAAGTTGAATCATCACTTATCACGTGGTGTGTTCACAGTAAAGGACTAACTTTAAGTTAATAAAAAAGTAGGTATAGGTGCATATATCTATTATACAGTTAAAGATAATATGCGTGTCATTGGGTTTAATATGGTTTAACGTGAGCATAGAGGGATAAAATCGACACCCTTGGGACGAACTTCAGCAGTACATGTTATAATTAATGCTAATTTATGGATTCCTAGTATGGACAGGCATTGTTTCCGGAATCACGTATGTAGGACAAAGGTATCTATGTCATAAAATATTTATTATGGCAGAGTTATTAAAAGTAGGTCAGTCGTTAAAGTCAGAAGGCAAGGATTCGCGGTAAAACATGTCAACTATTCAAGGATAATTTATTAGGGGTAGGTTATATAAGTGGTTAGTTCCATTTTATTCAGTTTTTTGAACAATGTAAGTACTAATAGCTTAAAGAAATAAACGAAATCTTAAAGATAAGTTACCAACCAAAAATAAAAATTTTTGACTGAAGTATCTAAAAAATGTATTCTAATTATTATTAAAAAAAAAGAAAAATCAAAAAGATATTGGGCTCGTCCGGGATTTGAACCCGGGACCTCTCGCACCCAAAGCGAGAATCATACCCCTAGACCAACGAGCCACATTACAAGATGGCGAAAGATGTAATGTAACTGGCCTTGAACAAAATCTAAGATTTACATGATGACGCACATTCAAACTTTGATGGGAGAAAACTTAAATGTTATCGACATCGACTTGTTTGTCAGCATAGAGTAATTAATAATAGTAACATTTTTTTTAAATTATTGATTGAGTACCTTAAAAGATACTACGGAATCGAATTTAAATGAAATTTGGTACAGATATAGTTTAGGAGAAAGGCATAAAACCATAGGCTACTTTTTCGAACTATCACAAAACAGAATTTCTCGCGGGCGTGCTTAGTTACATATTTCGTGAAGTGAAATAAAATGCCAAGTGCGTGAGCGAAAGGGAAGCCAGACAGACTAGCACCGTACAATGTTAGGTACGTAACTTAACCTCCCATAAGAAAGTTATCACTTCAAAATTTAGTTTCAATATATGTAGTTGTAATATTTAGCGGATGATTTTTTTTTTATCGACTACAAGTTGGCCCTTGACTGCTATCACACCTGATGTTAAGTGATGATGCAATCTGAGATGGAAACGGGCTTACTTGTTAGGAGCAAGATAAAATCCACACTCCTATCGGTTCATGATTTAGATTTACATTTAAAATTGGTGTTAGTAGAGATACGGTGTTATCGGTATAGGTATAGAGGTACGTATTACATACATACTTACATGTATGTATGGAAATGATGTGATTGTACTCGTAATAGGAGTTTTAACTAAAGGTAGAGCAATTTAATTCGTGGCCTCTAATTCAAAAGTCCCGTAACTCATCATTCCTCGTGACAGCCACAATCGAGAAAAATTTGTTGTAGCTAATCAAATTAAATACGTTCTTACAACGAATCAACGAAATCGTAAGTAGGTACGATACGGGTACCTACGATAACAGTATGATTCCACAGGTAGTACATATATATATATATAAATAATTAAAGATAATGTTTCACATTCTACGAATATCAGAAAAACATTAGTTTTACAATTTTCCACAAATTTCAAAGGTCTTTTTACTCGTATTTTATTGCGCGTCATCTGTTACAAATGGTTGAAACTACAATGACATTTGTGCATGTAATTCAGCTACTCAATAATAGATGGCGCTGCAAAAATTTAATAACATCCCACCTTAGAACATTAAAATAAATGTTAATGTATTTATCTCCCTACCACACCACATTAAAGCAGTTACTTGTCAATAGATGGTGCTATTATAGAATAAACTAAAACTTACCCATGACACCAAGCTGCTGAGGTGAGAGGGGCGCAGCATCACCGCCACCAGAACCGATAGACCCAGAGGCCAGCGAAAGTCGTTCACTGAATCCAAGAGGACTGCTCCGTCCTCCACTACTGGCCACTGATCCCATCCCTAAAAAGTTAAATGTACTCAATAATAAAATTCTTTACACATCATTAATTTACTATTTCAATATTTTCTAATGTTAAATTGCTGCTAAAAAACAATTAAGTAGTGAGTCAGATTTAAATCGGCACTCAGGTGATGTTTTCAATTCCCTTTTGCCCACCTGAAGTGGTTAAGGACATTTATTAAAAAGTAAAATAAAGAAATACCTCCATTGGGACTTCTCATCCTTGATAGTCTTTTGTTAATAGCTCTTTGTATCCTGGGATTAAATATTGGCTTAGCACGCCTCCGAGCAAGATACCTGGACAGCACCCCAACTACTACTGCACTTGTGCCCACTACTCCTAGACTCCATAGCACAACCTGGAAATTGTGCTACATGTGACAAGTTGTAACAAAATTTAAATATAGTAACACTTAAGGGACTTAAATGGATTGGAGAATTTTCAAAGAAAGAAATGATGTTAGAACAACCACAGTGAAGTAATATTAACATTTAAGGAAATTATCAGGGGTATTAATTCATTATTGGAATGGTTAAAATGGATTTTACGAGTACACAGTAAATTGTAAGTGGAGAAATCACAGAAAAGTTATTTCTTTAACGCTACTGCTATTTAAATTTATAATCTATCTCTATGTCTATGCCTTCCATCCACAAATCTGCTCAGCTGTTAAGGAGTATGTACAAATAGTAAAACTACCCCGACTTTGTTTTATATGTTGATTGATAAATGTAATGTAAATACCAGAACTATAAAAACGAAGGTAGAAAGCTAGTTTCATACCTAATAAATTTAGGTATTGTTGATTTTATAAAGTGTTATTTAAAACAAATTACCTTACCATTATTATTCTAAGATTATTAATATAAATTATTGTCATAAGAAAGTTAATTCATATTATTAGTTATGATATGACTACTGATTTATTTATTGATAAACAATTTGTTTATTGATAAACATTCCATATCAAGTTTGGCTTAAGTATATTATTAATTAATTGCATTTTGGGGTACGTATTAGAATCGTGCGGCATTGATAGAATCATAATGAGGTGTGGAATCGATAGCAAATAGTCACTTTTTCTAATAAACTGCTTTTCTTTTTCGTAGCAAATGCATAGTTATTGAAAAAATCGAAGTTGAAAATTGGAAAATTCTCTTGAACGAAACTCAACTAAAACAGCTAAATATCTTCTAATATGCGTAGTTCCTTAATATTAAAGGCAAATACCGAAAAGTAATGATGAAAATTAAATAAAATCGTAGAATTAAACTTAATTTTTAAATAAAATTAAATTATGATGTATCACGATGTAAACAACTTAGACGTCAAATGTCAAAAGTACGCGACGCCATCTTGAATATCTCAAAAAAAAGTATAGGTTGATGAAAGTAAATTTGGAAAAAGAAAATATAATAAAGGTAATTATTTGTTGGTTATTTACTGTTAGTTAGGTTTATATTTATTTTATGACCACTCAGAAAACTTGAGCCCGGAAGTCCTTACTGTTGGTTAGGTTAGAAGGCTAAGGCGGGAGCGAAGCGGAGCGAAGCTCCCGCCTTAGCCTTCGTGGTTATTTTTTTTGTAAACCACCCAGAAATAGGAGCCCCGCGAAGCGGGGCGGGTTGGGGCGTTAAAAACTAAATGATTTGTAGTCAATTGGGTGTTTTATTTCATGCATATCTATATAAATAAATGTAAACCTAACCTAAAAATTTACTAAATATATTAATTTTTTTTTCAAAAACTACACATTTGCTCGTAAAAAAAATATATAGGGGGGGTCGGGGGGGCCACCCCCACCACCCACCACCCCCCCTAAACCCCTATCAATGCCGCACGATTCTAATATTTTACCGCATTTTGGAACCTTTTACAATCAGTTGTTATATAATAATTTATTGCACTTATTTTAAGGGGTTTTAATCATTTATTTGTCAAGTAGTTTGGATGTGAATTGTACACATATTTATTGACCTTGGCTTTTGTTGTCACTTACGTAACTCGTTAAATATTAAATCCCTATAACTTTTTCTTAAACAATAAATTTATAAAAATTTTTTTTTTCAGTAACATTCTATATAAAATTTAAAAAAATAGGACTTAACCTTTTGTGATGTTGTCAGATGAACTCTGTAAGATAACACTTGCTGGAAATTCTTTAATTTCTCCAATATTGGAGTGGCTTGTATTATATGCTGCATCATTTGTCTTTTACACTTTGCAAATTTTCACTTATAAATAGTTATCTACACTCTTACAAAATTTAAGAAATAAGTTTCAGGTTATCTGTCAATACTTAAAAAATATTCGTGTTTAGCACAATATAATTGACTGTAATTTACAATTAAGTTAAAACTACATTTTCCGGTGTACCTTGAATAAACAATAGTATTTTTTATTGATACAAATAAATATAACCCATTAAACTTAAATATTCCCGGTCAGGGACACGGTCCTAGACTAAAACTCAAAGTTCTATTAGTCATCTGCGCTCAAAAGTGTCACTAGCAACCACAGATGAATAACACAGTGAGACTAAGGCAAAAGTTCTACTGAAAAATTAACACACGAATTCATAATAATTATATGTTTATAGAATTGTTCAATATTCATTTATATAGAAAAGTTCATTGTTCACCACAACTCATACGTCGGCGTAAATCGGGCGCTTATCTTAACCGAGTTCTCATTCCCCGATTATCCTTTGATTACAGAATTTGATTTATTTCGAGGTTTCTAGTGACTAAGAAATTAGTTTGAATAAGTTATTACAATACCAAATCGAGATTTCTTTGATACATGCGTCATTCCTGCTGAAAAATTGACATTCACATTTGGTCAAGTAAAATTTGTCACAAATTGTTCATTCGAGATAAGAATATTTCATAGAATAGAACTCTTTATAACTAATTTAAGAATAGATCATTCAGATGATTCTTCATACATTAAAATTTTAAAAACCTCTTGAAAAAAAACCATGACCACGTTTGCCTACCTACTTGTATAAATAAATAATACACTACGAGTACGATTGTATAGGCTATTAATCTGTGGTAACAGATCTTTGCCTGTCCCTTGGGGATGAATGAAATAAATATGGAATTGAACATTGAAATACTTTTGAAAATTAAATTATTCTTTAATTTTATATGATTGAGACTGTTTTCGAAGTTAACTTAGAAAGAAGTATTTTAATTAGTGCAACCAGAAATTATTATGAATAAATAAAATAGTTGGTGCTATGATAATATGTTATTTATTGCTTTGCACTGCAATATTATGGATAAATAATTCATACGAGAATATTATTGAAAATTGAATTAAATATGGATTTAATACTGGGACAAACATTCGATGTTACAATTGAAGATCTACCTGATGAGGTTTTGGAGTTTATTTTAGGATTTCTGCCACCTTACAAAGACCTTCAAAATTGTATGAGTGTCTGTAAAAGGTGGTGTAATTGCGCTCAAAGTAAGTATATAATAAAACATGGATATATTCGCCTTGTCTTAGAGCAACAGATTTGCAGAACTGCCTACACACCTTGATCACTTTGATTATTTTAAATTTTTTGTATTTATTATTTTTTGTATTCTGCTTTAATTCAACCAATAGTAGAGGATAAATTAGCTGATAGGAAAAAAGCAATTTCTTGACTAGTTATTAATCCACATCCAGGTAAATGATATACTGCCCTAGATGAATATTGTTGTGTACTAGATCTGAAAATTTCTATTTGGTAAATTGTTTTCTTATTCCAGATGTATTACATAAAACTTCTATAAAGCTGATTAAAGCTGTTGGTGATTTCAATATACTATGGAAAAATGTAGCACCCACTGATGCGTTACCAACAATTACTAAAAGGTTTTCACACTCTGCTTGTATTCTTGAGAACAATATGTATATCTTCGGAGGATGTACCACTAACGCAACATCATTTAATGACTTGTGGAGGTTTGATCTCTCCAGACGGCAATGGATAAGACCCCTTGCGACTGGCACATATCCTGTTCCTAAAGCATACACAACTATGGTTAACTACAAAGACTGTCTGATTGTTTTTGGAGGCTGGACTTACCCATCTCTATCTCAGTACTATCAAAATGTTACTATGTTTAATGATATTCATTTCTATTGTATCAAAACAAATAAATGGATATTAGTAAATACCACAAATCCACCGCCACCAATGGCTGGACATTCAGCTTGTATTAAAGGTGATGAAATGGTTGTTTTCGGTGGTTTGATAAGGTCTTCAGCCCATAACTTTCAAATACAAGGCTCAAATGATATATGGGTTCTCAATTTATCTACCTGCAGCTGGAGAAAGCAATCGTCAACCAAACCTAGGCCATTACCTCGATATGCCCAATCTCTTATTAGTCTAGACAGTGACAGGTTAATGTTGCTTGGAGGCGTGCAAACTTTGCATAATCGTTTTGTCTATAGTGACTGCTGGATACTCACTATGAAAGGACCTATGTGGACTTGGAAAGAGATAGCTGTCAAAAATAAAGAATGGGCTTCTGCCAATGTATGGTGTAATCCTGCCTGCCGTGTGGGAGACAAGGTGGTCAGTCTAAGCAGGAGTAGAAACGGTTGGAATAGTGCTAAACCAATGGTGACCTCGGCAGTGCGGCTGTCTAATCTTAACAGAGCTGAAGGAGCCCCAGTTGCAGTGCGAGTTGAGCAAAGTCTGCAAAGACCGTTAGACAGAGATCACAATATCAATGGACGACGTGGAGTTCTCCCTAGACAAAGAGTTCCTGCAAATGAACCAGTAGCTGGTCCAAGTAATGAACCAGAAAAAGGGGAAAATTCCAGACCTAATAATGAAAGTGCACAAGCTAATGCTTCTAGTGGAGAATCTAGGCAGTCAGTTGCTTCTACTGATGCAGCTAAAAAGGAATCAGCATTGAGAAGGAATAAAAATAAGGTTTGTATTTTGCTACCAAAATATTAAGCTTCAAAAATTTTTTTTGGAAATGCTTGTTTCATGAATAATTTAGTTATAGACAAGCAGATGCCCGCGACTTCGCCTGCAAGCATAGTAGTGTATAGCAAACTTGTAAGAACACCAAAAACAGAAAAAAAGTACTTGGTCATTTTTAAGGAAAGAATGAATATAACAAGCAATTTCTAAAAGATAGATATATGCTATTGTAAGATTTTTATTTATAAAGAGAGATTCTTTATAAAGAGAAAAAATTCCTCTGTACATTGTTTTGTTATATCAAATAGATTAAGCAGCATTTTTATTGAAAGTCCTAGGTGACTCTTCCAATGATTATTGTCATTTTTGAACCAAATAATGCACTATCTATTGATGGAAGCTGCAAGAAAATCGGTTCAGTTATCTTAAAGTTTATGGCAAACTGACAGCTAGATGCGGAGGGGATCTAATTTTATAATATATAGTGATTAAGGATGTATCCAATATATAAAATTTTCCTGTCACAATGTTAGTTAACATACTCCTCAGAAATGGCTTTACCGATTTTTACCGAATTTTGTATGTGTATTCAGCAGGTCTGAGAATTGGCTACTATCTAATTTTTCATCTAAATTTTTTTTTAATTTTTAATGCAAAACAATGTTTGCCGGGTATTCATATATGTATACAATTTTTTACAGAACAAAGGTATGAAGATTGTTAGACAGCTGCAAGAAGCAAATAAATATAGGATGGCTGCCTTCGCATGTGACTCTACTGGTAGTAATGCGCCACCAGAAAATGACCTAATAAATCAAAGACAAATAGCACATTTAGAAAATAGATTAGAGCCAATACCTGAAAACCAACAACAGAGGCCACCCGCAGTCAAAAAGATTAAAAGGAACACTTTAGCAATGCATGTCTTGGATATATCCACTGTGGTTGACGGAAATTCAATGAATTATGTGTCCTGGTTGTGTCCTCGTCTCGGAGAAATGCACGGTGCACCAGAAGAACTGGTCATGTATTCATTAGTCAAAGGAAATGGAGAGTTGATAATGTTCGGAGGTGTTCACAATGATATTAGCATTTTAAATTATTCCGAGCATATGTATTCAAATTCATTACATTTTATAACGCCACCTAGGGATGTTATTTGAAAATGTTTTTGCTACATGAAGTGGCTAAATTGTTTTTCAAAAATATGTTGTGTTGTGACTATACTAAGATTTGTAATTTATCTGAGTATAAAATTTATTATGTGTAATGAATGGTCTCTGCCTACCGCTATGCGAATGCGGCGTGGTGGTATGTATATGCATGCATCATGAATGTGATAAAGTTGCATACATTTATTTTAATGAAATAGGGAGTAATCCCTTTCTGACTTCGAGAGTTAAACTACATGTTTATGCATCTACTATTTTGACCAGAATATTAATGTTATTAATATATTTTTGTCTTAATTTCTGCAGTCAATAAAAACCAAAGTATAATAATCAACAGGTACATATATATATTCTAATAATTTCTATCTTAAACCCGGATTCTACTTTTTTATTTGACATTACATACTTTAACAGCTTAATAAATATTGTATATTTTTGTGCAATTAGTAAGTTAGTGGGCTACATACTAATAATATCTCCATAGTAGATAATACAGGTTAAATTAATACCACACTACTTTGGTATGATAGAAATTCAAAACAGAATATTGTAAATTATGATCTTCATAATTACTAATAATAATTAATCAATGTGTGAATGTATTTATATATCAAACCAAGTCAATTGCCGTTAAGAAAATAGTGCCACATCGTTGTCCAACGGCCTAGCCACGCCCCCTGATAATGAAAGTTATTTTAACATTTAAATTCCAAAACAGCGGTTTGTGTTTGTATTGCATATTCTTAAAGATAAAGGCTACCAATGAAACTTTCAGAGTGCAGAAACACAAATCATGATGTATTACTCTTCAGCAAATATAATCTGATAAATAATATTCCAATTAACCCTTATATTACGGTTTAGTTACTTAAAATTATATGTAAACAATATAAATAACTCTGTCATAAAATTGCATTTGTTGTAAAAAGTAATTTGTATAAAAAGTGGTGCAAATGTATAGGAAAAGTTGTTGCTAAGCTTGATAAATTAAACTCGTTTATCAAATGATTAAGGTTTTATTTATTTAATAGTCTTATCGAAACAAAATCTACTCCTTTTCAGATAATAATCCTCCAAAAACAGCAGCAGGAATTTCTTTTTTCTGTACAGGTGCCACTTCTTCGTCTTCATCTCCACTGTTTTCCGATTCTTCCTCATCAATATCAATTTCGTCAGGATTGACAACTTTATCAGCTTCTTTTAGGCCTTGAGTTTCACCTCTAACAAATAGTATGTTACCTTTGCTTTGAACTGCCATTTCTGCTGCTTTTGCCTCTAACATTCGCATTCCATCTTTCATTCCAGGAGCAAGATCTGATACAGTACCTGCTGCCTGTGCTGCTGAGCTCAACATTTGTGCTGACATCATATTCACTTGAGTATTATATGTAGCTTGAACACTTCTCTTGATTCTAAGCATTTCACGCATTGTGTCTTCATTCCCATGCCTGACTTCAAATTCCTTCCAAGTATTCCAAAACTCTGCAGTAATACGTGGATCACATATCTGACTACAATGTGCGTATATGGCACGGGCCCTGTCAATTTCACCTAGACGTGTTTCCATTTCTGCAAATCTAACACACATTTCTCTAGCTTTTGCATCTTGCAAAGTTTCAATGGCTTTTTCGTATATTTGTCGTGTTTTTGGTACCCCATATATCTCAGCAGCTTTTTTAATGTAAATATTAAACATCTCAAACATCTGTTCAGGTAGAACTGCTGTTGTGGCTCGTTCATACACAGACATGGCGTGTCTGGCTAAACCATGTTCTTCTTCTAATTTAGCATATAGGAGAAAAATAGATTTTGCAAACTCAGGTGGACAATGTTCCAGACATTGTTCAAAAAGATCTCTGGCCCTTTCCAATTTTGACCCTCCATATCTCTTCAAAAATTTGGTCAGATATGTGTTCCAAATGTCATATACATTTGGCCATTTAAAAAGTGCTATCCCTTTTTCATATGCTCTGAAAGCTTCTTCAAAATAATTGTGTTCTTCCAAAAATAAGCCATAATTAATAATAATTTGTGGTGTGGCTATTTTCAAGTCAATAATATGGTCATAGACAGCTTTACAGGACTTGTATGTGCCAAAACTTTCTTCTAAATCAGCATACATGGACCATACTTTTAAAGATTTGTATAAACGCATTTGCACAGTTTCATTGTCATCATGATAAGCTACTTTTCGACTTGGTAGTACAGTAGCTCTTTGCATCAATATTAAAGCTTTTTCATAGTTTTCATGTTTTATTTCCATTTCTGTCCATTCACACCAAACAGAAGCCAGATCATCCACTTTCGCATAGTTAACTTGGGTTGCCTTCTCAAAAATCAACCTTGCATCATCAATTTGATCATTACTTTCATAAAATTTAGCAAAACCCACCCATAGGGTGTAAAGTTTTCCTACTGCTAATTTTGGATCTACAGTTTGTACTGCTTCTGTGTATGTATCAATAATTTCATGGGGTTTGCCTTCATAAAGTTTAACTCTTTTGTGCCATTCAGCTACATTATGTGGATTTTGCCTTAAAAGCACTGAATTGAGAAGCAGCAATCTTCTCTCCATTAAATATTCAAACCTTGCTAATCTTAATTCTAAATCAATGTCATCGTCTTCAGTAGGATTTACTTTCTTGGCAACTTCCTCCATTTTTTTACTTAGACTGAGTTCCTCAAATTGTGCATATGCATCAAAAACTTGAGTAAAGTCTCTAACAGTAGTTACTGTTTGTATGGCTTCTTCATAGATATCTCTTGCTCTTTCAAATAGACCACTCCTAACATAGTAGTCTGCTAATGAGTTCCACAGGTGTCCTAACTGATCAGTATAACGTCTAAGGCCACCTCTAATTATAGCATCGACATTCAGTGAATGAATTTTATCTGGATTTTTAGATATTAATTCACAAAGTTCATTCCAAAGTTGGTGATTTGATTTTCCATGTTTGGACTGAAAGTTCTCATTGTTAACAAGCTGAGCCAGTTTCACTGCTGCTTCATCCAATTTTTCAATAACAATTAAATAATCAATATATTCCTCTGTGTCTTCTGGACATAGCTTGAGATATCGTCTAAATACTCGTACAGCTGTTTCTGGGACATTGTGCTTCTTCAGAAAACTGAGATAAAGTGGCCAAATTCTATGATGTTGCGTTATAGGTAAAGCCCTTAAAGCACTATCAAATGCTTTTCTGGTAGCAGTTATCTTACATTGATCTGTTAGGAAAGTACAGTAATCCATCCATATTCTAGGCATTTTATGCATAAAAACAAGGGACCTTTCAAAACAATTGTTGACATCTTCATAGGCAGGGTCTGTTATGCAGCGCCCTCTTATCTGTGATCTTCTTAATTTTAGATAATTGTACCAAAGCTTAAAAGAGCCTGGTAATTCTTTGAGAGCTCTCTCATAGATCATATTAATTTCATGTTTTGGTGCAGCTTTTTTGTGTTCTATGTATCTAAGCCAATGTTTCACTGAGAATGGATTTCTTAATATCTCTTCTTCATAAGGTAAATCTTCTTCAGTCTGAAATATATAAAAATTTATTACATAAAATAATGAAACAATAAAGGACATCATTCATGGCCCATACAAAAAATACCAAAACATCAAAGTGCCGGCCAAAGAAAAAAAGTAGTCATTTGGATTGAGGGTATTATTTTGAACATTTTTTACAACGCTGTGAAACCTTTTTTGTTTTTTATCGACTATAAGTTGGCCCTTGACTGCTATCACACCTGATGTTAAGTGATGATACAATCTAAGATGGAAGCAGATAGTGTTTAAGACTTAAGTTGTTTTATATGTTATATACTATTTTATTAAAAACAAGTAACAAGCTTTGAGCAAGAGACCAACTTTGCATTCAATGAAACCAAAATAATCAAGCATAGTTAAAAATCATATTAATTAGAGCAAGAATTACTTACAAAGAAAATATCAATTTCTTTTCCATCCAACGTCGGCATCTTGATATTTTCAATAAGAATTAATTATTAAAACATGTAGTACAATTACGAATGAAACATGTGCAATTTTCGTATCATAAATTGATAATCGAAATACATGAAAAAAGGGAAAACATCAAAACACAAATGACATTGATTGACAGAAGAGAAGGATCACGTTATAGTCTGTTTGAGTCTTAGTCTGAATAACTTTTTTTTATAGTTTATTTTACGGCCCTGTATACCAGTCTTTTAAGGCGAGATTTACAAGAAAAACAACAAGCAAAATTGTAAGTAAGTAATAAGCTAATTATTACTTATTTACAATTTTTCTACTATCTCACAAATAAAATTAACGATGTGCTCGCTAAATGTTTATAAATTTTCTTGTAAATAATAGACATTTTCCTGGGCCGTAAATAAATGAAAAAAAGTAAGTAAAGTAGTTTTTAATTTATTTTATGGCCCCGGATATCACTCTTTTAAGGCATTTAATTTACAAAAAAAATCAATAAGCATTTTGGTTAAAGGACTGGTACCCACGCCTGTAATAAAATAAATTATAAAAAGAGACGTGCTTAATGCTTTGCTGTACAATATTTCTGTTTTGCTTTTCGATCGATTTTTAACGCAAATTATTAGTGGCAAAAATATTAAACAACATATACTATTTGTTTCACTGAAGAGTTAATATTGTTTATCATTGTCTTTAAATACCATACTTGATATAGGAAATGTGTTACTTTAATAAACGTTTTAGGTGAGACCAATGTTTTTTCATTATAATGTCAAAACAAGGAAAAAGAAAAATCACTGTCGAGTTACCGAAAACAAAAGATCTTTCTAATAGACCAAGTGTGTTCGAACGTCTCGGTACTAAAAAGTCGAGCGGAAAGAAAGCCACGGAACATTGCAGGCAGTGGGCTCAACACGGTAGCTGCGCTTACGGCAAGAGTTGTAAGTTCGCTTCCACTCATACCTTGATAAGTCCTTCTAAGCAGAGAGCAGCAAACAAAGATACTGAGAAACGTTTATTGAAAGATGATCCTAAAAGCCGATTGCATTCTACTGTAGTTGTGAGGTCAGGCCGAAGCCCGGATGGCGAGATCGACAACTGGGACCAAAATGACTTAGAATATGCGGATACTGACGTTCTCGAGAAGAGGCGCCAGCAGTTGCAGCGAGAACTAGAATTGCAATTGAAAATGGACTCCAGTAAAGATATTCGCAAAGATAAACAAAAGAAAACAGTTTCCAGTTCGTCATCATCTAGAAGTTCCAGTTCGTCCAGTGTTTCGTCATCGTCCTCAGATGGTAGCAGCTCGTCATCCTCATCCGGCAGGTATACTAACATTTTATTAAATAGCTCTCACTTGTTGCACTTTATATTGCCTGTTAAAACTATTATGTCCTTTCCAAAGATACTTAGGATTTCGTTTACTGTTCTGCTGTTCCTACAGGTTTTACAAAAATTAAATATCAGTCTGGTCGGGTAGAATTTAATATATGTTTGATGCTATTTATGAAATATTCATTATCATATAAAATTTTTTTTCTATTTGTATTCCATTTCTATAGTTTTAAGATTCACCATTGTAGCTCATATAATATTCCTAATTTTATCTCTGGTGGCTGCAGAGAGTAGCATGTAAAGCAAAGAGCAAGAGCAGAGTGTAGATCTTAATAATTAATATAATTAGAGAATCATAAAAATTGTAGGTATTTTAAATTACATACTTGCGACTGTCGATGACCCTATCTCATCACCAAATATTATCCTACCACCGTTCATATGATGATATAATACCCTTAATGTATTTAAAGATATAAGGGTCTTTGAGGGCTAAATGTTCTTGCATATTTAACTTACATGGTAAGCTATGCCATAAAATATTATAACAAATCTTCATTAGAAGTAGTCTTATATGTTTACATTTTTTTGTATGAACAGCCAGAAAGTGTCCCAAAAGGCAAGACTGGCCGTGCAAAGAGGTGTGTTGGTGCCCACACTTATGTATGGTAGTGAAAGTTGGGTATGGCAGAAGAAGCACAAAAGTAAAATAAATGCGGTAGAGATGAGAGCATTGAGGAGAATGCGCGGGTTAAAACTGTGTGACAGAGTTAAAAATAGTGTGATAAGAGAAAAGTGTGGTGTAAAAGAAGATGTAGTGACTAAAATTGAGAAAGGGATGCTTAGATGGTTTAGACATGTAGAGAGAATGGATGAAAGAAGATTAACAAAAGAGATTTACAAGGCGAGGGTGAATGGAAATGTTGTAAGGGGAAGGCCTAGGCGAATGTTCCTGGACCAAATTCAGGACATTTTATATAATGGCCAGGTCAAGAGTACCCTAAACCGACGAACTTGTATGAAAGGATTAATGAGAGTGGAAGAAGCTAAGGAGGTATGCAAGGACCGTGGCAAATGGAGGGATGTGGTCTCTGCCTACCCCTATGGGAACAAGGCGTGATGTTTATGTATGTATGTATTTTTTGTATTTCTTTAATTTAATATACATAATTGCCTCATTGGTCACTGGACTCTACTTATGTAAAATTTTTTCAACAAATTGTAAGTTCCATATTAGGAACTTGGTGGTGAACCTGTGCCTCAGAGAGCATATAAGTCCTGGTAATTATCATCAATATTTGTGATTGTCAAAGAATCCATAATTTTTACTCTAACTCTGCCAGCCCCCATTGTAGCAGTGTATTGTAGCCTCCAAGTTTGTTCTTAGCATCTTTTATAAGTGGCCTGGCCCCGTAGTGGCCCAGTAAAAGGCTGTTGATAACTCTTTAGGGTGAAATTTTTGTGACAGTAGAAAAAGCTTATGTTGTCTCCAAGAACATAATTATCTCTCAAAAAGACAAGGTAAGTACATAAGAGTCAATGAGAAAACTTATTTTTGTGTTTATAACATTAGTTGTTTTATATGCATATGCTTGTTTGATATAAAAGTTTGCAAAGAAATATTGGTGTATGTCAAACATGCTGTATAGAGGCTTTTTAATAGCACACAAAATACTCTAGCGTTCAGATTCTTTTGTCAAATATGACTATTAGACATTTGAAAAGTTATTTTGAATTATGTATAACTTTGCAATTGAATTCCAGTTTTGGAGTGAAACATACAATAGAACATTTAAATTTTCTGTCAGATTGGTGTTTGATTGGTGTTTTTATAGCTGTATGGCTCTACTGGGAGAGCATGGGTTATATTGACAAACCCACTCACACTCCTAACACAGTTTAGGACAATAGAAAGAAATAAGAAGAATATTGGTCTTGCTCTAAAAATTTGGCAAATGTTCTTAAAAAACATTGTTGGTTGGTTTAACCTGGGGATTCTATACTGCCTTATGTAACAAATATATTTTTAGGGATGCAAAAAGGAGAGGCAAGAAAGGAAAATTGAAAAGGAACTCTAGTTCATCATCAGAATGTGATATACCTTCCAAGAAAAAGTTAATAAAGACTGACTCAATGAAACGAGATAAAAGTGAATCTAAAAAAGTTAACTTGAAGAAAGATGATAGTAGATTGATAAAAAAACATGAAGCAAATAAAAAGAAAAACCTTTCAAAAGCAATTGGTAAGAAATCTTTGTCACCTGGTAAAAAATCAGGTGGCACCCCTCCAATAACTTCAAAAAGTGTACCATCAAAAATTTCCTCTAAACATGTTAAGTCTCCACAAAGGAAAGATAGAAATAGAAGTGTATCACCGCATCCTGCTAAAGATAGGGATAAGGACAGAGATCGAGTAAAGGATAAAGATCGGGAAAAAGACCGAGAAAAAGATCGTGACAGAGATCGCGGAAGGCGCAGCCGTTCGCCTAAAAAAGCTCGCTCTAGGTCGCCACGTCAACATGGATCGCACCCTAAAGACCCTAGAAAGAAAGACAGCTCTGAAAGAAGCAGGCCAGTGTCGCCTAAAAAACAAGTAAGAAGAGATGGTAGTACTGAAAAACATAGAAAACGATCTCTCAGTAGAGATCGAGACAGAGGACGCGATCATAAGGATAGATCGTTAGAGAGAAAAAAAGATAAACATGATGATAAAGAGAGACATGATAGAAAAGATAGAGGACGTGATAGAAACAAGGATAGTAAAAGAGATGACTCAAAACGACGGGGCCGTGATCGTGGTTTAGGTGGTGGAAGAGGTGACAAGGGTTTAGAAAAACCAAATAAACCAATGCAAAGATTGCTACCGAGACCAGAAGAACGGTTAGCTGCTTTAGCAGCTATATCTAATAGAGCTTTAGAATCCGATAAAAATTCAACTAATTCTAAAGATCGTCAAGATACGCAGTCCGACAGAGGCGGTCGCAAACAAGATCGAGCTGAAAGAGATAGACCCAACAAAAGAGAACGGTTGGATAGCATAGAAAGGGAACAAAGTGAATTTGACGTAGCCATGGATCGTCAATATGACCATGGTCATGGTATTGATCATTACGATAGGTTAGATGATCGTTATGACGGCGTTGCACGGGAAGGCGATCGGTCACCTAGTTACAATATACAGGGCAGAGATAGGCATTATGATCCAGGGTACGATATGCCCGGACCACCTAGAGGATACCCTGACGATGACGATCGGATGTACGGAGATGCTTTGGGAGACCCCCGAGGAATAGAAATGGGTTAGTTTAATGTTGTTAATAATGTTTTGCTTTATTACTTGTATCCATAGTAAAATAATGATACTTTAGGTTATGACGACCGTCGTCCGCATCGTGACCATTCCTGGGAAGGACGATCAGGGTCTATGGATCGTGAGCGCGGTTACATGCATCCTCGTAAAGAATGGGATAATGATGACTATCGTGGCCCGGACTGGGGTCGCGAGCGGCATTGGCCATTACACGAACCTCAGGTATTTATCAGACTTACAATATTGGGATAAACAAGTGATTTGTAATTACAAATAAACTATTCTTAAATATTTCCATAGGTAAGTTGGTACTATCGTTCCTGGTACTGGAATGAACCTATCGATCATCGTAAAAGAACACCAAATACCTGCCTCATCCTGTCCCATATATTCCTTGGATGCCCCTATCCTCATTTTGGTATGCTTTAAAGCTTTTATTTCACTTTAATATGTTAAATTATTTTTCTACCAAATATAAAAATATTTATTTTAGATGAGTGAATGGGGTGACAAGGAACCAGATGTTGAAGGTTGGCACCACCGTGGTCATCCCGGACCTCATCGCGGTCGCATGCATGGTTAGATATTAATTCGGTTTAATAATTAATTAAAAAAGCTACTCGGAAATATTTAGTAATGTTTTTGTTTTGACAATAACAGATGATTACAATCGTGGAGGTAGAATGGATCAAGGACGTAACGATAAAAGGCGCGCCCCTAGAAATGAAACAGAAACTGCAAAGGAGTCGGCGCCTACAACTCAAGCTGCCCCAGTCGCACAGCCGGAAGAACAGGACGGTGAAGAGAAACCACCCATCCCTGATGATCTAAGTGAAATTAGTGATGATCCAGATGACATTCTGGAAAGAGAAGATGTAAATAGTACCACATTTATAACCAAATAAACGTAAGAGTAAAGATGTACACTTTTTCAGACACTAATAAAGAATTCTCTTTTCAGATGATGGATCAAAGCATTGATGAAAACAGTCAAGTTGATCAGCCCAATGCAGAAAGTATGTCTAAACTAGATGCTTCTGAAAAAGAATCGACACAGGTAACATTTTTATTTCGTCGTTAACTGAAAAGCAGAAAAAATGGACTCTCTGTACCTAGCTCATTGTCTTTAGGTTCACGTTAACTTATAGGCAAAATAATTAATATATAAAGTTTCATAATTATTACTAACATATTTTTTAAGTCATTTTAAGGGCTTTAGTTGCCTTAATAAAGAAATTTATTTATTTAATGAATTAATACTATGACTATACTGTTACATCTGCTATTTGTTTCTAATTTCGAAAGTAATTGCATTTGGCATTTGTTATTTTTTCATTTTTTTGTCAGGACACAAGTGGTGCTTGCGAGGAAAAGGAATCACAAGAGGGCAAAGATGACGACGACGTCGCTAATTTAGATTTTGAAGAAATATCTGACGGCGAACTAGAAGAAGAACGAACGCGAGGTACACTACAAAATTTGCTATTTAGGTTCAAGTATTGTAGTACGAAAGAAAACATTGATTTTTGTTACTATTTCAGCTGGTCTTGGCGATGCGCTCGGTGTGGATTGGGCGAGCCTTGTTGCCGATGTGCACAGACGCGAGCAGACGGCTCCTGCAGGTGGCGCCAGGGACCGTTGGCGACCTGAACGCGTGTTACCTCGTATCGGCCTCTCCATAGAGATGGCGGGCAAGGACACAGTTCAAAATATACTGCAGCAAAACGCCAAGTCACTGCTGCTCGACAAGAAAACAGGAGCCGATGGAGATAACAACAGTTTGGTCAACGGCAAACACGATGAGAATTCAAATAAATCTGATTATCCAACAGACGTCAATGATTTGCATCCAGTGGCTGCCATTCAGGTAATTCTAATTGATATTTTGTTTGTGACGATTACTCTCGCCTTTCCTACTCAAACCATAGTCGTGATGTTTATACACTTTGTCAGGGGAAATCTTTTATGGACAGGATACCTTTTATCCATGAGGTTCTATTATTGTATAATTTGTTCAATATCAAACAAAGTATTACCAGGCTTTTCACATTTTAAACAGTGTAATGACTGTTTAAAATGTGTTCCCTGATGTCAGGGAAGTTTAGTTTAGACATCTGTAGTGCATATATGCTCGATACAATAGGTAGTTAATAACTATTCCGATTTTGGAAAATAAATTATTATAAAATATTTTATATATATAGGTCGCAACGGAGAAGCGGAAACGACAACGCGCAGTTTTATTTGGTTCTGGATGTGAAATCACGCGCGGACTTAGCGCGAGGCGTGATCTGGCCCTGCGCCGGTACCTGTGCCACTTGCCCGTGGCCGAGCGCACCGGACCGGCCCGCGTGGCGCCCCAGCCCGCCCTGTTCCACGCCGCGCGAGCTTTGCTGATGCAAGCGCCCGTCTCTGGCTGACAAAGACTGTAAACCAAGCCTAGCCTTTGGTCAATAATAGAACAGAAGTGGAACTAATGACAGTTTCCAGACAGGAATAAACAATGTGCTGTGTATCATAACAATTGAATAATAGAAACATTGTGGTATTGTTGGATTATTAAAGGCCATTTATGATTTTTGGCTGAAAAAGAAATCAAGAGATGCTATTGTTAATTTTGGAAAGTAAAAATATGGCATAGCCTGACAAGTAAAAATTTGTGTTCGGAACAGGAATGAATTTGTGCTTAATGGACATTGAATATTATTATAATACTTGGCGACTTTGCAGAAGTCTCACAAGTTAATTTTTAAACTTGCTTGAAAAAGCAAAAATTACTGAGTTACTATCAAGTGATGACAAACATGGATACATTTTACTGACATAAAATCTGATGACATGTGAACTGAGTTGTAGGTACTGTGAGACAATGAAGTGTAGTAATTTTAAGTTGATGTGAACAAATAATGTGTTGTAGCTTCATTACAATATTAGTGTTGATGCACAATTTTTTTTTCTATTTCTGTGACTGCAATAAATTTTACAATCATAATACTATAAATGTTAATTTTTATAAATGTAAGTTAGGTGGTATTTCTAAATCTAAATATTGTCAGGATATGATGACCTAATTTTGCGCGACAATTTTAAATAACATTGTCAAATATGTTTTCATAATACAAAATTTATAATTATGTATGCAATAAGTACATATTTTGTTTTTATTTTATTGTATCTTTTAAGAAATTCTATGCTAATGTAATATTGGTAATAAAGTGGCTAACAAATAAGTATCTTTTTTAATTAGCTATATCCAAAGTACATGATTTATGGCTTTTTAGTAAATAGATACTAACTATGGCTTTTGAATACTTATCTTCAAGATATCAGCTGGTAGTATTAGACATGGGACTGTAGTATAAGGAGTTTTTATTGAAATAGTAGGAATTTTGGTAGACCTGACGTAGGTCAGGTCAAACAGAAATAATGATGTAGACCTGACCTATTGACATATTGAATGTTTAGCATTTGTTTTTGATATTTAGTAATGAGATCATCAAGGGTTGATGTGGCAGCCAGATGTCGCTTTCACATACATTTCAGTCACACCTTGAGTGATTAAAACTCAATATTATTATGAATATTATACCTTTATTAATATAATTAACAGTGTACATGTTATAAAGGTTAGTATTTTATAATAGTAATAGTATAGTATTTCTTGCTTGTATAGAGTCAATTTAAAATGGCTCTATATTTTGTCTTCAAAGTGAAGTAGAGATCAGTATTTCTTAACAAGTCTCTTTAACATAATTTAGTAAATATGATATATCTGCTCCAACTGGATATTCCACTTTCTTGTTGTTACTGCAAAAAAGGGATTTAAGATCAGTCAAAGCTACAATAACATTATATTATAGTCACTAATAAAAGTACAATTATTGTTAAGAATTTCCACAAGTATCTGCTGTGCATATGTTTTATCTGACAATCAACCTATAATGTTACATTGTAATTTTATACTATCATGTACATAAAAACTTTGCAAATTGTACATTGCTCAAAGACTAGTAGATAGAGTGATGGCTCTTTTGTCTTAAACAACAAAACAGCTGCTAATAGTCTAGTGACAGATATTGTGAAGGGAAAATAAATATGTACATAAAAACATTTAAGTATCTGAATTATTAAATGAAATGAAGTAAAGGTAAATAGTAAATAGAATGATACTTACACATCAAAAAGAACAGATCCAGCAACTCCTTTCAAAATTAGGGAATTACCATTAACATGCAGGATACAACCTTCTCTCAATCCAAGAACTGGGTTTGCATGAGGCATTTCCAGATATTCTTCTATGCGTTGGTCTCTTGTTTCACCTTTGTGAGTTTCACTTTCAAGTTTGTCAATATAGTGAGGGTTAATATTGAAAGGTAAAATGCCAATGGCTTCAAATGAAGGAGGATATATTATGGGCATATCATTGGTTGTGTGGATACTTTTTGTTGCAACATTAGTTCCTGCACTACTGCCGATATACACCAGGTTGCCACTGTTAACCCTTTCCCTAATCAAATGAACTAGCTTACTATCATACAAAGTTTTTAAAAGCAAGAATGTATTTCCTCCACCAACAAATATTGCTTTTGCAGAGAATACTGCATTCTCTGGATCTGGGTATGTGTGGACACCTACCACTGAAAAGCCCCACGGAGCTATTACATCTTTAATTTTGTTTGTGTAATCATCATAGTCTTTTTGAGCATATGGTATGAAAACTAGTTCAGAAACTTTGTGCCTGAAAATAATTTTACCTTTTTAATAATGTTTATGAAGTTGTAATCAAATAGCATTACTTTTTTTCATTTTATATTAAGGGTATTACTAATGGTGAAATCATAGGCCCATACAGATTACACCTAGCCTCAGGCACGCAGCCAAAAGGGCAGTTAAATAAAAGATAACTTTTTGTATAATTACTATAATAAGTTACCAGAATAATGAATAAAATAACATAATTAAAAATACCATTCTGTAATTAAGTTCAACAGGGATGAAACAAATCCCTTAAGGGCTGGAATAACTTCATTAATGAAATGAAATGAAATTTATTGCTAAAATAAGTCATATTACAATTGTGCTTAGATACATCTGTATTATTTTAACAATATGGAACAAATATAAATGCATCTGATGTTGCAAAAGCATATACCTTTTGTAGAATTAAAAAGGAATAAATGAACATAAAACTTACTTTTCTAAGAACAAGCAGATTTCCTGTTTTGCAAATTCCAGGTATGAATAGCCATGGCAATTAGATGATGACAAGAGTAGAGCCTGAGGATGAGATTTCATTGTACTGCAGTTTCTATGTACGTGACTTTTGTAAAGTGCACTGGAAAATGTGCAACAACGGAATCCAAGATAAGCGTATCGGACGGAATGGGTATACCACATATATTACGTCTTTATTGTAACCACGTTGAACTAGGTCAATATTAATTCTTATAGATTTTTATCTGTAATGTTTATATAAGATAAGCAAATACCTAGATAGGAAAGATCCACTACAAATGATCAACTAAGGATTTTAATGAATTAATATACTTATTCATTAAAATACTTATATTTTGACTAAAGAAATAAGAATAAAAACGCTCCGACAAAAAATATGATCTTATAAAGTCAACGTAACTAAAGTAAATAAATGCTTCTAATTTTCCTTTTCATAATAACTTTAAAAATTAAAATAAACACAAACAAAATAAACAATTTCATTTGTCAACTATACTCGGAATTTTAATTCGATTCCAGATTTGACAATTAGTGATACTTAACTGTAAGAAATAGGACGTTGCGAAATTATAGATATGGACATGACTATTCAGAATCTTTTTTATAATTTCCTGTAAATAAGTATATCAGAAAATTGAATATTTCTGATCCGGTAATTTAGTTTTGACCATTAATTAACCATCTGAAACATTTCTTTTACAATTGTGTGTGAAGTAAATAAAAAAATTGATCAGAAGAACATGACAATAAAACAGAGAGATGTATTATGGTAAGGCTTTATTTTATAAATTGTCGTCGTCATCGCTACACTATCGCTAGGCATTATAAGTTTTGTTATTAATATAAAACCAGAACTTTTAACTTTTTATAAAATAAGCAGCGCTTCTAATTAAAAAATAATTATTTTGAAAATATTATTTATTTAATAAAAATCAATAATTTAGTCTTTAATTGGCACACTGATAGCACACACACTGATTGTTTATCGATTTTTGTGTTCATCACAACACTATTATTTCACAAAATGTGGTATCATTATTTCACAAAATGACAGTAGCTAATGTCAAATCTGGAATCGAATTAAAATTCTGACTATAAATGTCACCTGAAGGTTCAAGGCAGTAAGGCACAGATTAATAGGATATCTAAATGTGGACAATAACATCACAGAAAATACACTGACATAGTATCACAGACTAGTCAAAATCTTTTATTTGAATTAGTTAAACGGTATAAATAAAAAATACAAACTTTTTACAAAATTTATTTTCTCCCTTTTTTTCTTATTTGTTACCTTTCTGTAATTGCATCTTATTCTAATACATAATATATTTAAAATGATGACGATAGGCAATGGCTTATTTAACGTCAGATGAGAATTCTCTCCAATTTTTCCACTGGATCTATGGGAAGATGGGGCGGGTAGCTAGTCAAAATTTTATTAATTGGTTGCTAGTTTCTCATAAATTATTTTCATATGCATACAACGGAAATTATAACATTTATGAAATAAAATAATTTTATAGCTAATGTTAATAGAACCCTTTTATGAAATAGGAACAGTGTAAAAGTAATAAGGAATGTTTTTTACTTCTTCAAAATCTCGAAATACGGTGATTATATATATTACTATGTCGTACTTTACTTTGTCCTTGAATGTCCCCTTTTTTAGAAATGGACAGCAGCTGCTGCAAGGATAATATATATATGTGTCTGTATGCATTCTGTTGGAATTGGAAGTTGAAATCCTGAACCAGTAAAAATAACATTGATATTGAAACATTCTTAGCAAGAGATTATTATAGACATTATTTTAAATTGAATTTGTATTATCTCATAATAACAAGCAACACCATCAACGCACCGTCGAGCATTGGGTATTACGATAGGTACTGTACCTATGGCAGGCTATAACTTGGGTACTTAATATATAATTTTATTTATTTATAATTACAAAATGCTTGACTACTTAAATACTAATTACTTATGAAATAATAATTATATCTAATGATCGAGGTCCATTTTGGCCCCAACATAAGGAATAAAAACTCAAGAGGCAAAACCTCAAAAAAGTACTGAGCATACCAACCTACAGGGAGATCCTCTCACACATGAAAAATTTTAAACCTTAACCCTAGCTCACTAACCTTATTTTCGAGTGACATTGTCACTAACCATTCGTAATTTTTACGACAAATTAAAACATCAATAATTATTAAATCAACTTTATTAATGGCACAGAATGACTTAAATTAACAGTCTTACTTATCTTTTAATAAAACTAAATAATATGTTTTATAAATTACTATCCTGAACACAAATTGCACATCGATACCACATGCTCCCTGCAAATCGGTGTTTTGCACCCCTTACAGAATGTCGTCGTCATACGACGTTTTTTTGCGGGACAGGTGTTGCAAGTTTTTCGCGTTTTAGGTATGTCATGACTAGGACCTTCCTGAGGATCATTAAGTTTCAAGATCTCTGCGATGATGAGCTTCAGATTTCGCTGCAAAGTTACAGTTACTGTGTTCGAGTATTGCACTATTATGTCGATGATTTCCTCCGGAATAAAAAGATGAAATAGATCTTTTGGCTCGGAAAGTTCTTTAGATATCCCTACTGGTCCAGGTACAATATGCAGCACATTACGAGCACCTGTACGTGGGTCTCGAGGTATTGTAGACCATTTGTGTTGATTCTTACCGTACAAGATGTTCTGCCTTGGTTGAATGACTGATTGCTGGTGTTGAGTATGCTCATTGTTGACATCAACGATCTAATTTGAGCCAAATGTCGTTAGCGTACCATCATCAAAATCAGAATCTATGACCAACCTTCGACTGCGACCGGTACGTGGCACGAAAACATCGCCCTCTGACGAAACTGCAACATCCTCGTCACTTTCGTCAGTTTCGAAGTGAATTTCCGTCTCTAAATTATTATTATCTTCCTCTGAATCAGATTGCAATTGATTATCAGGGATTGACTCCGTATCCGATTCTTCTAGCCACTGTAAAATTTTCTCATTTTGGCTCCTCAAATCCATCTAAAACATAAAGTAAACATGTAAATTTCAAATCTAAACAATAACTAAATAGTCATAAATAACATAAAATAATAAAATTATTAGTATAAAAATAAATTTGTATGCATATAAAGCATTATATTAATAAATAAACAAGGTTTATATAGTTATTTTTTATTTTATTAGACATAAAAAAATATGCATCACATTGAAAAAAAGTTGCGTGAATACTAACCTTTCGTAATTTTTACGCCGATCACACGATATCTCCTAACCAAAAACAGGTGCATCCGTAATGAGTGTTTACGGGTCACTGGTGATGCGAATTAGGAAGGTACTAGAAGTATGCGGATTCGCGCGGGAGGGGAACATACCTAAACCTTAAATGCGCCAGTCACGCGTCGTAATTTTTACGAATGGTTAGTGATCTAGGGTTAAAGATTTATTTATCAACACTAGAGTGGGCGCATCTTTTCACCAAACGTCAGTAGGCGCAAGGGCAGTATTTTGCTGCTCCATTTAAATGACGATTTTAAGTAGGAATATTATTGCAATTTAATTAATGTATTTTGTCAGGATTTTAGTATTAACAAGCAATGAAAAATTAGATTTCTATTGAATTTTGTCATGGGAATTTTGGTTTATAAGACTGGAAATTAAACATTTTTTTCTTTTTTTCCTTAACCTTGTAAAAACTACATTAACTAGTAAAGTTATATGTATATTTTCTGCATCTAAAGAAAAAGTTTAAGCAAATACGTAATTTCATAGGATCTATAGTAAGTTCTTTACTTGCAGAAAATTTATGACAACATTTTTACCTACGAGGTTAGCAAAAAACCACCGGCGACACCTTATGGTTATTACTTCGTTGTCTAGCTATCTCCCGTGCCCTTATGGTGTTCAGCTTTCAGTCCTAAGTTGTGAACGAATATAGGGGCAGCTTCTGAAAAGCACAAAACTTAAGGGGCAATTGTTTTACCAATTATTAGGGAATTTGCGAAAGCGGTAAAATGACAATAGCGTGTCCACTCTAGGGTTAACAATAAAGTGCAGTTAACATTGAGGCTCATTTTAGTTTGAATCTTTAGAAGTATCGTTAGCGTGGAGAATAAAGAATCTCTCCTCGTGAGGTTTGTCGCATCCTGGACCCAGGTACTGCCGCCGCAGATCAAGATCAGGGGGCGCAGCCTGATCGCCCTGGAGGATGCTGTGTGCTTGTTCAATAGTGTTCTCTATTTCTGACTTCAGTTCCTGAAAATGGAATTGTTGTTTTAGGTACATACAAAAAAAAGTTTGTTTAAGTAGTTTTGTTTTACAAATTAATATTAAAGGTTATTTGTAACGGCCTCCTCGGTGTAGCGGTACGTACGGTAATTTATAAGACGGAGGTCCTGGGTTCGACTTCTGGCTGGGTCAATAGAGATTTTCTTAATTAGCACAGGTGCTCTTTTAGCGATATTTAGTAAAGAACGTTTGTTGGTAATTGCCTCATACAGGTGCGGACAGCGGCGCGCGCGCTCTGCCAGCGCGGCGTGCAGGTGGTACAGCAGCAGGCCGCGCAGCAGAGCGTCGCCCGCGCCCAGCGCCGCCAGCGTGCGCAGCGTGCTGCGGCACAGGCGCTCCTTCAGCGACAGGCGGCTCGCCGGCAGCTCTGTAACATCACGGCAACTGGGTAGGAGCTTATCGAAGTTGTCGAGTGTTAGTCTTTACCGTATCGCTGTGTATAAATCAATTCGTCGTCAATTTATATAGAACTAAAGCAGAGCCGGTCGAGTTGTAAATTGTGGTGGATAAGCTATCCTAGTATGTCAGAAGCTTAAAGCGAAATTTTTTTCGTGCGTAAATAGCTTCATCTGGATAGGCTCTTATTATATCATAACACTATCATCACCTTATCATACATATACGTATCTCATCCAATTACTCCTAACGGCCGTTACCACCTAACAATGTATAGTCACTGAACATCAGGTGAGATCGCAGTTAAGGGCCAACTAATCATTGAATAAAAAAAACATCATCATCCAAATCATCATTAAAAGTCGTAGGACGTACGCCACTGGGCAATGGGCATAGTAATTTTTTGAAGACGTTCGTATATCACGAGCCGCCTGTATCCAACTGTAACCCCGCTTCATGCTACCCGTCCACCCACTAAATATTTCAAAATGTTTTTTGGGAAAAAATTCAAAATTATATAAGACATATTCGATAGTTTATTTAAACGTTTTGTAATAAAAATTGTTCAACGGTAAAATAATAAATTACCTACCTTTATAAAATAGAAAACGTGGCGCCTACTGTTAGGTACATTTTTAATGACATTTATAAATAACGATACATTAAATTCTGATGTAATAATATTAACATGAAATATGAATAGTTCCAATAAATTACTATGACAATTTTGAAAATGTTGCTAATGCGTTTTCTAATTGATTCACCGTTGGCAAACGCCGGTTGGTTCAGCAAAACATTTGGCAGTGTATGCAGAATCGCTAGTTCATGCACGTAACATTTCATAAGCGAAATTGCAAAGCATTTCGCTGTCATCAAATAAGCGTACGCATCAATTTAAACGATTAATTCCTTTGGAGCGATTAATTTATACGACGTGTAAATATTGCACTACTAACATAAATTTTCCATGACAATATGAATTTATGATGCGTAGCATTTCTTGTGTGAAGGAATTCGTACCTACTTAGTCCAATACTTCTTTCTACACGTACGTGATTAATTAGAAAATAAATTCAAATACTATGTAAATGTCACGAATTTTGATAAAAATCTTTTAAAATTCATAAAGACACCAATTGAAAATATAACCGATTTCTAAAATGTATTAACAATTGCATTCATAATTATAAGAGGGAACTGATTTAAAAAATAACGTTCACAATATATCGATAAACTAGCAGAAATAAAGAAATAAGAATACTAACGGGAGGGGTAGCCCGAACCATCTGGAGACCACGTATGGGCGCGGATTCTTCCTGGAGCCGCCCATGTCAACAATAACAATCAACAGAACAGAATAATTGCACTGATAAAACTGATATACGTAATAATCGATATTGGCCACTCGCGAGAACGGCGTGTCAGGACATACTGAACGCAATGCCGTTAATGAATTTAAAAATTTATACACGGCCTTAAAACTGTAATACGCAATACAGACTCGCATTTATGATATTCGACTGTTTTGTCAAATTGCGCAGTTTTCCAACGCGCCCGCGCAGTCTCGAGGTGCAATATTATTGTACTACCTACTTAAATTGTGAGTTAAATGCACAACTTGCATGATGACGGTCATAGGAAAGGGAGATCGTTCACTAACTATATCTATATAATATATAAAGAAGGTTTATTGCTTTGAGATGTTGCCAGTTGAAAGAAAACTTTATTATCTACTGAAAAGTAATTAAATTTGAGATTACTGGCGCTTAGTTTAGTATAGATATTGTGTAACAAACGAGCGACTATATCATAGTCATATTTCAGGAATTCAGGATACACCCAATTAATATAATTGGGTGTATCCAGAATCCTCTATCTATCTAAAGGTTATTAAACCCATTCAGAACTTTTAAATAAAAGCGCCTGTTCACGTGCAAACCAAAGAAATCGGGAAAATATCCCAACCCTCCGTTACTTTTAGACAAATCTAGAACTTTACCCAGGACCTGATGATCCAAAAAAGGAGTACATACATGCGATAGAAATAGGCTTTCAACTGGACTGAATCAGGCAAAAAAATCAAATTTAAAAAAATTAATCAATTAATGCTTGCAAAATCCAAATTTCACGAGGTCGTTATCGCGATAATCAACTACGTATTTATATGAATTAGGAAGTTTCAAAATATCTCGGGAAAGTTTTGGGTTAATGTAGCTGTCTAATATATAGTGGGCGGAGTGCGTTGCTCTTGTTATTAGGGTTCCGCAACTAATTCCAGTAATCCAAATTATAATATTCATATTAAAATAGTATTTTCAAATAGTCAAGATACTGTATTATTAAAATATGAAAATTAAAAATTGGAGTGACGTGCAACGACGCTTGATCCCACGCTTGTCTAATACAATTTTGTACTTTAGTGGTAATAAAATAGAGATTAATATGATTTAGGGAAAAATGATGATGCATCGCTTCGATTCGCCACTGAGCAGGTCTAAGTTAAGCCTTTTTAAACGGTTTTATATTTTATTAAACGGTTTTATTTAGCTCACCCCTTTTTGTTTTTTCTTATTAGAAATTCAAATTTGAGACTGAAATTTTGATACACTTTTGATTTTTTTGACAATACAATTAGTTTATTCATTATGATTTATAAATTTAAGATGGTCTTAAAATGGCGGATAATGTAGGTTTTATCAATCCTATCAATATGGGTATCAAATGAAAGTGCTCAACCAGTAGAATACAATGTACTATTTAAAATTAAAATCAAGATGGCGGCCTCTTCAAAATGGCGGAAAACTTAGGTTTTATCAAATAACATGGTATCAAATTAAAGGTCACATAGAATACAATTTACTATGCAAAATTGAAATCAAGACACCGCTACCAAATGGCTAATAACAATTTTTTATCAATCCATATGGGTATCAAATAAAAGGGCTTGACAAGAAAGAATACATCATATACAACCTAAATATTTACATCCATAAATACATATATAATGAATCTGTAACTTAGTATCAATATTAAACAGAATGCGAAATAAAAACTAAAAACTAGAAAATAAAAATAGGTAAAAAAACTTTTTAAGTTAAACGGTTTTATGTTAAACATACATTGCAATGTTCATTCATTTATACTAGACTCCACTCCACTGTCTGTCACGACTCACTAATCTCATGAACGGTGACAACTAGATATTTGAAATTTTTATAGATGATGTATTTTTGTTGCTCCAGTTTAATAAGTCCCTAATGCAAACGCCGTACAATCGAGCAGAGTATGAGAGTCCGACTCGCACTTGGCCGGTTTTATTTTCATATCAGTAAACAAGGCAATAACGCTTCTTTACTTCTTTATTAAATCCTTATGAGATTAGGTACTTAAAGTATTTTTGTATTTAATATCAAGTTTGATCGAATGCCTTTATAGCAGTTAAATATGATCTTGTGAGTTTTGGCACTCACGTAGTCACATGTAACGTTAGGTGGGATTTCATTTCGCTTTGGCAGGCACCTTACTGTACTCGTAGTTTGTTATTTTTTGGCGAGTATTTCTTCCACTTCAGCTATTCCTTGAATGTAACAGCGTGTGTCATGTTTCATATTTTACTCTTCAATGGCAAATGAATTTAAATCTAAAAATTTATAACGATAGAGATCGTTGCGCCTTCGTCTACTTCCAAACCCGATGTGGAATCTTTTTAATCAGGCAAGTTAGAGTATTAATATCCTTAAAACAATTAACTGGTAATATATTGAATAACATTTCCTTAAAAAACTATGCATAATTTATTAGGTTACGGATTATTACGACGGCCTCCGTGGCGCAGTGGTTTGCTTAGTGGATTTATAAGACGGAGGTCCTGGGTTCGATTCCCAGCGCGGCCGATTAAGTTCTTCTTAATCGGTCCCGGTCTGGCTTTGGCCGTGGCTACTTACCACCCTGCCGGCAAAGACGTACCACCAAGCGATTTAGCGTTCCGGTACGTATATATGTCGTGCAGAAACGGAAAGGGGTGTGGATTTTCATCCTACTTCTAACAAGTTATTGCAGTCAAGGGCTAACGTGTAACAAATAAAAAAGGCATGAAATTACATGTGATTTCTGTTTGTTTGTTAGTAAACATTCCACATCGATTTTGGCTTTAGTACATTGTACCTACTTATTTTTTAAATTGATTGTATTAACTATGGCTGACAAAATGACTAGATAATTTTATAAGGTAAAAGAGTTGTTAGTTTACGTTAATCTCAGCCAGTCGAATTGTAACAATTATTAACGTGCGGCCGGATAAAATACGAGTATACCGCGGAGCACAGCTAACGCTTGTTTGAAAAATTGTTACGCGGTGAGTTAATTGAAATAAAATTATTATTATAAAAACAAAAAACCCGACTGTATAGAAGTTATGAACTAAAAAGAGAAAAACAAGGATCACTATATCTGTATAAATTCTAAATACTTTATGGTGCTGCAAACAGGGACAAAATATTTTAACCTGCGGGGAAAGAAAAATCTACCAAAACTACGTTTGTCCCCGCCTGCAGCACCATAAAGTGTTTAGAATTTTATACAGATATAGTGATCCTTGTTTTTCTCTTTTCAGTTCATAACTTCTATCCAGTCGGGTTTTTTGTTTTTATAATAATAATTTTATTTGAGACTTTTAGTTTTAGTTTATGGTATAGAAATGAGACGGTACATTTAGTACACTTTTTGTCATTTTTTGTTAAAAAAGTAATATGAACATGATATGATATTTATATTTTTGAAATGGTCTTTTTAAGACCTTTCAATTGGTACCCATATTGCTGTGATAAGAGAAAAAAATACACACATCCCCCCTTTTTTCTCCCATTTACAGGCACCATTTTGAAAATTTATATAGCCTATGTCATTACCACAATTTTGACAAATTCAACGACACCTCACATGTCAAAATCCGTTCTGCCGTTGAGGCTGTAGAGCGTGCCGAAGAAATGGACATACATACATACATACATACATACATACATACATACATACATACATACATACATACATACATACATACATACGCTCGAAAAACATAACCCTCCTTCTGACGCAGTCGGGTAATGAATTGAAAGAGTCAGCCCGGAGAACAGGCTAAAACTTTACAGACATTCAGTCTTTTAGTACGAGAGATTAGAATCTACGTGACGTTTCCGATTGTCTACCGTCGTATTATACCGTGCCGTAATTTTTCGTTGTTTTATTGAATGAGAATATTCAACCTCCTGAAATCAAAAAAATACTAGTAATTTATTGATTTCAGGAGGTTTGATATATTTTATTAGTACTGAAGTTCACATACTTCAACAGTTCAGCTGCCAATATCTCTAGAACTATAAACTAATACATGATCAATTAATTTAAGCTTATTAGTGTACCTATAGAGAAGGTTTGACAGTTGATATATACAAAAAAATAATATTAGAAACGGCAATTAGAAGATAGATTCCATGTTTCTTCGTCTGCTTCGTCGCTTCGTGGTATATCATACCTGTTATGTTCGAATTGCTACCTACCCGTATTTCCTATACAATTGTCTGCAATTGTTATGTCAAATTACAACTTTCAACTATTTATTTACGTAACTCGCGCTTTGATGACAGAGGCGATCTTTATCCCAACTCTCAACAATGACACAAAGAAGAACAAAACGCTTTGTGTTTAAATAGCGATGCCGAGTGCCGGCCGAAATACGCGATTAGCACTTCCTGTGTCAGGAAACAAAGAGAGATGTAATTAAGGACAGATTAGCAGTTTACTAGATATTAAGCGAAATTAAGATGTGGGTGTCATTCTCGTCAATGTCAGCCTATAAATGGGCCACTATTAGGCTCTTTATAGTAAAGAGAAGCTTTTTAACCGACGAAAAAAAAAGAAGGAGTTTCTCAATTCGACACGTATATATATCTATATATATATTTTTATTTTTTATGTATGACCACGCATAACTTTTTACAGAGTGGTCCGATTTTGATTATTCTTTTTTTATTAGATAGGGCATACTTCCAAGGTAGTCCTATTGTCATCATGTTAGGATCTGATGATGATATCCTGGGAAAATTGAAGGAACTCTTCAAATTTTGGAGGCACGCTTACAGCAATTTCGGTTTTTATCTCAGTATCGGTAGCTTTTTGGCTACTAGTGCCGTATAATATACTATGACAGTATAATTCGAGTACGATACGTGGCGATAGATCACCCAAAAGAAAGAAATAAA
Source organism: Mycalesis mineus (assembly GCA_034621355.1). NCBI lineage: Eukaryota > Metazoa > Arthropoda > Insecta > Lepidoptera > Nymphalidae > Mycalesis > Mycalesis mineus. Next base: position 4,687,650 of record CM067883.1, read on the forward strand.
AATTTTTAAATAAAAACAGAACCGACTCAAAACGCACTAAAAAGTACTGGCTGGCACCGACTCCTAGATATGCTTAAGTAAATTAAAGCAACTAAATGACACAGTTATTTTTTACTTTTTAGTGCGTTTTGAGTCGGTTCTATTTTTATTTAAAAATTTTTAGGAGTAGTATACAGCACAGACCTATCACGCAGTTCCAATGCAAGCTGTCAAACTTATAGTGCTAATGTTTGATTGTTGTAATGATCACTATACGATGTTTTCTTTCTTATAGGCAGTGATAATTTATATATATTTATGTATATGTTATTTTAGTATATGTAGAAATGCGTGTGTTTTTATTTTTATTTTAATAATATTTTTGGTCATAATTAATTTAGCTTTTTTTTAGTTATTAACATATTATAGATTTATTTTTGTTTTTTCTTAATTTATTAAATTTAAGACGGCAAGGGTGTTTCGGCTATTGTGCGTGGCGGCACCTTGACTAGGGCCCAGCTGAAAATCCATGGTGCATGTTTTTTTTAAGAGCATGCAGCTATATGCTGAGCTGGATTCTTGTTCTGGGTTGTGCCACACATTGCAGGGTATTTTCCTGGCGACAAATAAACAAATTGTGATGTGTGGCATAATAGCATTAATAAAGATGTTTCTTTATTTCTTCTTTCTTCTTCATGATTATAAAGACTTGGGTATAGCGTACCTACATACGAGAGGTCTAACGCCACCAACTTTCTAACTATGGGCTGCAAAATTTTTTAGAAGTAAGAAAATCTCAATATTTCTACTCGAAATTAAGCTCAGGACCTCGTCAGGTCCGAAGCGATCGGAAAATATCCGAATTTAAAAAAATTGGCAAAGAACACTGTTTTGGCTTAGCAATGGACCAACGAGGCAATAAGAAATATACGAGTACATGCACCAAAAACTAAATAAAAGTAAAAACTGACAAATCATACATAGTTATATGCGTTTTAGGCATACATATATGCTTGTAAATAATTACGATAAACTTCGCGAACGAAACTTGCGTGCCTCACAAGTATTTCGATGGATCCTTTTTATTGGAAAACAAGACTTATAGCTCCATGTTGAAGCAATTAAATAAATAAAAGCCTTTATTGCTGATATTGGTTTTAAAATACAATATATACTATAATTACCTAATTAATAGCCAAATCATGTTATGACATCGTTTTAATATGTGTGTGTGCGTGCGTGCATGCGTATGTGTGTATGTGTTTGTGTACGTTACGTGCGTGTTTGTGCTTATATATGTTAATGTTTATAGTTCTAATTTCCAAAGATTTCTTTACTGAAACAATTTAGTTGATATATACAATAGTGATTAAATAAATTTTGAAAATCTTTAAAACTATAAAACATTATTATTGTTATCTGATTCAGACAGAAAGGCCTGGCGTCTCTAAAGGTATTTCTTCTATTTTTATTTTTCCCTTTAGGTTCATAAACAAACTTAAGAACCAACTATATCTTTATATTTTCCCACCTGAAAATTATCAGTCTGACCGTGTATCTCAGAGCGAGTCTGTCTCTGGAAGTCCCATTCTGTGGGGGACGGAATATTGGAGAGCCTCGTCCTACCATTTTTCATTCTTCAAGCTCTCTTATCATCAATTTTTACTTCTGCGCAATAACGGTCAGCGCTAGAGTTTCGTGCCGCTACTTGTATGACCTTATAATTATGGTTGTGATAGGACAAAGAGGTACGTAAATGTATGAATAAGAGCAGTATTTAGCAGTTTGTTTTTGTGCGTAGGTACAGACAAGGTTAACTATAGAACGCTATACAACGACATATTTACAAATCCATGATAGAATCGAGGACGCAATCTATTTTTATTAGACTAGGTACAGTCGTTGCGATTATTTTTGTAGGTATTTGTTATGTATTTTGGTAGTCGGGCTCACAGTTTGATCAATTTTAAAAATATAATGTAAATCAGCATACTTAGCAGCCACTACTCTTGTCACCATTCAATGTATTGTTTTCTAAATTCTATAATAAATCCCATTAGGAAAGGTAAATTTTTATATCAAAAAATACTTTAGGAATTATTTATTTAAATATACAAAATTCTTTGTTTACCTAGGTTATACTATGTATAGAAACTTAATCAATGTTTAGTTTATTGTAGGTATGTATAATCCTAATAAGATACTCGTACAGATACGTTATTGATGGTGTCACATAACTAAATTCTTGCTTCTCACTACACATCTACCTAGTTATTAATGTAGAGAAGATGCATTGGGGGTATATTATAATTTTATAAGCTTAATATATCTTATATAATGTACTTATAATGTGTAATAGGTGTGAAGAGAGGCAATGACCAACCCAACCTTGCTCATCCATTGCATTTATGTTAATTAAAATTAATATATTTGAATGCTCTTCGCTTAATAGACATGTAGGCCACAGTGAAATGAGGCAATTACCACAGCGGACTGTCATGACTTAACACGAGTCGGCTAGTAAAACAACTGGTCAAACACCCGAATGCATTTAAAGTTATGTAAAAGATTTGCGAAGATTAGTGTCCTATGACCGGTAGCCACTTTGAATTTTTTTGGACAATTTACAATATTGTCCCAACATGCCACAGTATTTTCGAGAAAAGTCAAAATGGCAGCTAGCTGCTGTTCATTCATAAATCTTTGATGTTTACACCGATTAGGTAGGTATTAAACAAGGGCTTTGGTTTGGTTTCAGTGTCGCTGAGCTCTAAAAATCTTAATCATGTCGTGAGGACCAAGATGGATGACGGGTCTAAGCACTCAATCGAAAATATGCCTTCTTATTATGGAAAAAGGTTAATTTGGGATTGCCAGAATTATTTTAAATAATTATAGGAAATTAAATATATTTTCTATACCTAATTTGCAAATTCATATCAATATAACATAATACAAAAAGTAACTAGCGGTCGGTTGTACTTCGTTTGAGTGATTTCTCAATACCTGGTGCATCGAAGAGCATATACTCGTAATGTCTTCGATCCCCGTCACGATCATTATGATCTGACAATTATAGTTATCTTCTCTATCTTTCATAAAAATAATTACTTCTAGATTCTAGACTGCCAACTACTGTTGAGATGAGGCTTGTGTCTGTTATTAAAAATTAGGTAATGATAAAAATATTTTTTTTGTATCGTCATAATAAATGTTATAATTATGTCTTCTCAGCTGTAATCGGGGTATTAAAGTCAAACGTACTTGAATATGGTTAGATCAAAAAACCTTGACATAATGAAAACCGCATGTCCTAGAAATCCTACACGACGCGTGTTATTATAATAGCCTTGTTTGTCGCACTTATAGGTGTTTATCCATTGGCTCGCTCGCTGTCTGCGCACTGCCGGCAATTTAGACTCGGACGATAGGTATAGTATTTTTCCTATCTACTTGTTCTTTGCAGTAACTGAAGAACAAACAGATGGTTCACGGCAAACCATTGCTTGTAGAGCAACACTTCTCGTAGCATGCATAGTAAACAATAAAATGGGCAGCTCTATGCTCCGAGATAAAGAGCATCAAACCACACACACACATAACACAAACTTTTGCGATTTTAAGCTAAGCTAAGGGAGCTTAGCTTCTACAGCATGGTGTGTCATGCTGTTCCAATGCCAGTTTGCGGGCTTAAGGTGATAAATAATTATTTATTAATGAATGAAACATAATATCAACAATAATTATTAAATCAGTATTCAGTGTCACGTGGATGACGGTGACTTTGTTGATGTTAAAATTTTACTGAAATATTCTACGAAGAAAGAAAACCTGTGAATTATTTCAAATCTTAACCCAGGATTCGAATGACCTCGTGATCCAAGCCGCATGGGTTAATTACTAAACCGAGGCAGAGTTTTACTACACACCTACTACTAATATGCATAATGCTATTAAAAGGCCTGTTGCATTTTGCAATTAACGTTTAAACAAAATAAAGTAAGTACTCAAGCGCCTACAATAACTTGTACTGCAATTCTCCATGAGGAATGAATTCATACTAATATAAAAAAATATTAATAACTGATGATATTTCCAATCCTTGTTCAAGAAGTCACTCAAAATAGACGCACGACAAAGGTCCAAACTCTATTTTTGCGTACTTAGGTAACTCTACCTATGGTACTAATTAAGATCGGACAAACATGGTATCATCTGAGGCAAGTACCCTCAGTTGCTCATGTGTTGAAACATTTATTTAATAAAATGACAGTTTGTGGGTGCATCCCAGGTACCTACCGGTTCTTAGAATGTGGAAATCTTGGCTCAAATATATCCCAACAGTTAATATAAATGTAGTAAAGTTTTTGCTCTTGACTTGACATAAGTTATAAATTTATATTATTTTATTAATTCATTTTGTTTTTAACACAAAAATGTCCCCAGTGACAAAAGCTAGTTGTTAAAACCTAGTTGTTGTTAAAAAAATATATTTTAGAAGTTACAGGGGGGACACATTTTACCACTTTGGCAGTATCTTTCGCGCAAACTATTCAGTTTAGAAAAAAATTATATTAAGGACCTCAATACCATTTTAAAGGTTTTATGCAATTTAAGCAAAGCTGTATTCGTTTCGTACTTAGAGAACTCTCAAATTTAAGTGGACATTTATTATTGCAATCAAAAGAGATTCCATATTATACTTGTAAAACCTATAGATACTTTATGATCGGACAAACAAGTATGGAGACAAAGACATCCTCAGCTTATGGTACTCATGGGACACTAACCACCAGCTGTTCAACAGTGATTAATAAAATGACTAAGGTCCCGCTATAACTGGCTCATCAGCAGTGTCTCCATGAAACAGTGATCTATAATCTATATAAAAACAAAAAGCTTCAAATATCTCTACTGAATAAAGACCAACCCAATGAATCTCAGTTTATTCAGATTAGAATGTGGTATAATGCTGGCAATTTGTTTTATTATTATTAGTTTTACTTGTAGGTCTCAAGTTAGCAAAATTTAATTTATAACTGCCTTATGCTGCTTATATTTTTAAATAAGCATAATTCAATTTTAGTTAAAAAAATATTTATATTTTTCTTGTTTTCTTATTGGGTGTATTTATATGTCTAAAGCAAAACAAATGTGAATTATGTAGAGGAAATAACGCAATACCTCTACGGAAATAAGGGGCGACAGTCTTACGGATGTTGCTAGACTCACAGTTAAGTCATATGAATAGATTGTGGTAGTCATCTTGTAGACCTAACGTGTAGGACAAACGACCTCTATCAATGTTTCATTGTAAATTAAAACTATATTGGTTTAAAAAGTAAATAAACTGTACAAAAATAATTGTATTTGTGCGTACAAAATATAAATAAGTTACCAAATATAGACAATTAAAATATCTATGCATATAAGCGAAGTATAACTAACTTATTGACTCATCACATCTTTAAAACTATACACCTTGACTGGCTTAGACACTAAGAACGGATTTCTCGATACTCACGCGGGAACTGGGTCTACGCGAGTGTTATGTAAGTTGACATCGGTGATTGGATTAGAACAGATTCGGAATCACCTCATCTATTTTTATTCTTAACTTTCTGGTATAAATCTCTTGCGTAAACCATCGAGGGCGAGGTGTATTTTTATTGAGTTCATTGTTGGTTTCTTTTTTACTGAAAAGCTCTTACATACAGATAGGTATATCGATGGTTACATACATTACGTCTTGTATATACAAGGATGGAAGGATTTCATATTTTTAAGATTTTTCTTTTTTGCAAAAGGTAATAAGAAAGAAAAATGTATGAAAATATTTGATAGGTATCGAGATGAGCTAAGAGCAACAAGTTCCTGCGTACTTACGTACTTTATAAGCCGCTCGGTAATTTTTCTTCAAAAATAATAATATACACACCACTTCATTTAGTTTTTCAGTTCCTCAACAAATAAACTTTTCACAATGAAAACAATATTTGAAAAACAATTTACACAATATGTTAATTTCTTCTGCAGTAGGAAATAAATTTGTTGATAGTTATAATCTTTCTGTATAGAATATTGCGAATCTCTAATCTTTTACATGCACTTATCACTGATTTTCACAAGTCTGGGTTTGAAATTTTTACTCCTTGACTAGGTAATTAATTTTTTTTTCTCTTTTGGTACTTTTTGTTTTCAATATTTTCAAGTTGATTTTTTTTGCCATTTCAGTTCGTTCAGTAAGAGCATAGTTAAGTCAGTAGGTATTTGGAATTGACTGTCGATGCATCGTCCCGACGTCGATATTTGTATTTGATCTATTATGAAAATAGCCCCTGGAGTCTTCCTACTAAACGAGTCTGTTGCAGAGTTGCTAATGTACTTAACAGTCCTGAGATGTTGCTTCTTGGTTTATGTTTAATTAATGTTTTCTTCCTAAGATTCCAGTCTGAGAGCTATTAAAAGTTACCTAATTTATTTGCCACCCGAGCTATCTACTTTAAAGACATTACCTAAACTTTTTCTTTTTAGTGCATTTTGAAGGCGTTTTTATTTTTTGTTAAATTTTTTTTTTTATATCAAAGTTTAAAAGCAATTACGCATTCACTATGTTTACTTCCATGTTTGCATATTATATTGGTACCTAGATGTATTAAAATTGGTGATAAAATAAAATAAAAAGATTTTTTTATTGCTATTAAAGCGTGCAAACGAGTATGCGGATTAGCATAATCAATCGATTACACACTGCTTTCTTTACGAAAATTTACTATCCATAATAAACCCGTTTACGCGAGGCCGAAACGATCTGGAAAATCTGCAGTTTGTAGATGAGATATAGTGAAAGAGGTGAATAAGCATGAATAATAGGTTTCTGTATTGGCTTAGGTGCTTAACTTTAGCATATGAATAGACATTTTTTTTTATTTATTTTTTTATTGACTACAAGTTGGCCCTTGACTGCTATCACACCTGATGTTAAGTGATGATGCAGTCTTTGAGGAAATGGTTTATCCGCCCAAGAAGTTGATTCCAAAGCTACGCACTTACACGATTTGGTAACACGACATTTCGGAAGATAAATTGATAGGCTGAACTTTTAAAGTTCCACTGCGCCAGTTTGATGCATTAACATTTAGTGATTGTGGTTGATTTATTTTGCTATTGTCCAAACATCGAAGAAGTCAACACCAACTGACATCATCCCTCTATTTACGTTTCACTCTGTAACCGCAGCATTCTCAGATGTATTAGAATTTAAACTATCGCGAGTATTTTTTTACCCCCGACGCAAAAACGACAGGGTGTTATAAGTTTGACGCGCTGTGTAAATGTGTATGTGTCTGTCTGTGGCATCAAAACTCCCAAACGGATGATCCGATTTTAATGCGGTTTTTTTGTTTAAAAGGTATATCAGCCGAGAGTGTTCTTAGAAATGTTTGGTGGAAATCGGTTCATGTCTTCAAGGTCATCAGGTCGTTTGTTAGGTGTGATAGAAATGTTACACGCTCAGTTTGCTTGAAAGCATGTGTGTGATCTGACATTTGAAACACTAATGTCTTCTGCAACCACTGAGCTGGTCTGATGATAAGGCTCGAAGGTAGGAGACGTAGCCCTGGTCTACCTTTTTAGTAAACCCATCAAGTTTGGACTCTTTGAATTTGTCTTGACTGGTTCTTTTCATGTTTCTAATTTGGGTCGGGGGTTTTTTAAATTTTTAATTTAATGTTATTTATATTATTAAAATACTAGCTTTTGCCCGCGACTTCGTCCGCGTGGAAATAGTTATTACGGCAGCCTAATTTTTCTAAGCTTTGAATGTCATATTTATATTAATATCTAATCAACTGCCTAAGAAATAGGTCTTAAGCTTTCAAAATGACGATACTTTCACCCAACATTTCATCCCCCCTTTAACCCCTTACAACCCTTTTTTCGCAATTAAAAGTAGCCTATGTCCTTTTTCAGGCTCTAGACTTACTGTGTACCAAATTTCATTTAAATCGGTTCGGTAGTTGTAGAGTGAAAGCAAGACAGACAGACAGACAGAGTTACTTTCGCATTTATAATATTAGTTAGGATAAACAGTTGAAACTCACGTCACAGTTGTCGGACTATGCCCGACTAGTTTCGAACCCATACGGGGTCTTTAGTCATGAACTTGCTTGTTCCGGTAACGCGGTGTAAAGCAAACGTATTCGAAACTAGTCGGGCATACCCCGACAGCCGTGACGTGAATTTCAACCATTTATATTTTAATGATATCCTCAGATGTGTATTGCAATTGTTTAAACGCGAACTCTTCTACAGGAGTTTTTATTGCTGATGCCACTTGGATCCATAGTTTTGTGTGGAGATAAACATTTTTAACAAAAAATAGAACCGACTCAAAACGTTCCTTAAACTTGCTGGCACCGACTCCTAGATATACTTAAGTAAATTAAAGTAACTAAATGATACAGTTATTTTTGACATTTTAGTGCGTTTTGAGGCTGTTCTATTTTTTGTTAAAAAAATTTATTTCTTACTTTTTAGTGATTTATTGCCACGTAACGTACTCGTACTATACTGTCATAGTATATTATACGGCACTAGTAGCCAAAAAGCTACTGATACTTACACAAAAATCGAAATCGCTGCAAGTGTGCCTTTTTTTTTTATCGCTATTAAAGCGGGCAAACGAGCATGCGGGTCACCTGATGTTGAGTGATTACCGCCGCCCATATACATTTGCAACACCAGAGGCACTGCTAATGTGTTGCCGGCCTTTGAGGAATTGGTTTATTCGCCCCTTAAATACACCCATGTTAAAATTAGCAGGAAATACCGCAGCAGGAAGTTGGTTCCAGATTCTGCAGGTTCGCGGCAGAAATGACCTAGAAAATCTAGTGTTTGTAGAAAACCAGCCATCCAGATGGTGGTGCCTATAAAATTTGAAGAGTTCCTTCCATTTTTCCAGGATATCATCATCAGGTCCTAACATGGGACCATCTTGGAAGTGTACCCTTTTTAATAAAAAAAGAATTACCAAAATCGAACAACTCTGTAAAAAGTTATGCGTGGTCATACATAAAAAAAATATACGTGTCGAATTGAGAACCTCCTCCTTTTTTTTTTTGTCCATAATTAACTTGTTTCTGTTTCACACTACCTTAAAAGAATGAGTTTGTGATCATAAGTCCCAGATGCATTCTAATCTATCTGGGCAATTTAGATCAAAATATATTAGTTTAAATTTTTATTACTGGTATGCATGCATTGCTAGGCACAGTTAGTTTTGTGCTAGTAGGTTTTAGATTCTATAAATAGTAGTCATATATCTGTATAAATCCCTGAGTTGGCATTTTGACGACAATATCTAAAACATCTCTGACATATCGTAGTTTCAAAGATAAGGCCTATTTGAAATGTATCCATGAATGTATGATTTATTCCATTATAAGAAATTGTAAATATATTAATAGTTATGTCTTACCATGCCATCGAAATCCTTCTGCTTCTCCGATTTCCCAGATAAGACGACATTGCAGATCAACAACGACCTGATTAGTTCTTGGAACATATTTTGTTATTCTGTTCAAAAGGTAGTTTTCTAATGCAATAACATTGTCGAAGTCTAGAGTCCCAACGAGGCTACCGAGAGCACCTTGTATTGCACAAATATTGTTATTTGGAACCCTGAGGCCACAGTCGAGACATTTCCAGGCTGTATTAGTTTTCAGAGGTTGTAGAGGCAATAATGATCCAAGACATTCGCTAGAGAAACATTTGAGAGCTGCTAGGAGGGTGCCTCGTTCGGTAGGATCAGCGCAGCGGTCACATGTGCATAGGAAATGCTTAGTGCTATAAAGGTGGAGTCTCCTTGACGGTGTTCCCCATAACACTCCCGTGTAGCACGTGAATATTTCAGAACCAGCTTGTATTGGCTTTGCTGCTTTAACGGTCATCTGTGAATCGGAGTTAAAACTATACCTCGTATTTGAGACACACATGTGGTTCATTAGAGCAGAAACGGGGTATAGACCTCGCAGACTCAACTCCTTCTTCCCATACAGAGTACCCATTTGAAATGCATTCGCATCGAGAATGCATGCGACTAGGATCATGAATTGTTCCACTTGAGCCGGGATATCAAAGAATTCTTTTAATTTCCTTATTTCCCTTCCATGCTGTGGTAGCACATGCGCCTGAAGTGAAGTTAGCAGATTTCTTTGCTCTTCATTTAATAAAAGCGCTCGAATCGGAGTTAGCGCGCGGGACAGTAATGCGTCATCAACATCCTCAATAGGCACTTTGTTAGGCCAACAGGAAATAATACTGCAGTCACTAAAATGTACATCATTGTTTTGACACTGTTCCGAACATAATAACAACGCACAGCGCGAACATTTAAACAATGTATCGCTATCAATTTTCCTGCAGACGGTGCAACCACGTTGTGCGATTGTTCTGCATCGGGGACCGTAGACAAGTGGATGATCAACAAATAAAACCTCACCGGATTTTATATCTTCTGTGGCTACGAGGCCGCGACCTCCGAGCGCCGATTCGAATATCGCCCATTTCGTCGTATATTGGAGTTCGTCAGAGAAAGTGTCAAGACCAAGATGCCATTTGATCATTTGCGACAATTGCTCTATAGACGTCATCCTGTCGCTCGCAACTCGACCGGTGCCGGTGCTGCACTGAGCGCTCGCTGCGATTATACACATCAACGAGTTTGATAACACTAACTGGGGTACTGGCCGAATATACATACATCGCCAAAACTACTCGCACTCTTGTCGTTAATTAGCCGGGTCCGATAGACGTGCGCGAGCCGCGAGCTCTAAGCAGTAGGCATACCTGTCGTATTTCACTCGACGCTTGCCAAGTTTATATTGCCAGGCAGTATTGTTTAGAGAAGTCTATAATTTATCAAGTCATTTGAGAAGAATACCTAAACAAAAATATTTTCTGCCCAGCTCGCGTTAATCGGCACGTGATTTGTATAAATGTTACGTTACTTCACTATTTTCTGACGTAATGAATTCACGTTATTTAAATTAGGTCAACTTTATTTTCGTATTAATTAAAAAAGTTACACGAATATGTACATGTAACAATAAATGCATACTTTAGATACCAATGATAAATAGAAATGATACATAAATGTTTTATGTAACACTATTAGACGCCCTCGGCTTCGCCCGCGTAGTAAATAGTATGTTGCTATTTTTCAAAACCACCAAAAATATAAAAATGAATATAACCCTTTTTTAAGAAAAATGGGCGTAGCAAGTTATTCTGATAAGACAGATATATGCAATCGCGGACTTTATTGTCATATGTATTATATGGCACTTGTAGCCAAAAAGAGAAAAATTCTGCAAGTGTGCCTACAAAATTGATTCCTTAAATTTCTCAGGATACCATCATCAGATCCTAACATAATGACAATGAGACCACCTTGGAAGTGTGCCATTTCTAATAAAAAATTATTAAAAAATAACTGTGTAAAAAGTTTCGTTACATTAAAAAAAATACATATATACGTGTGAAGTAGGTGCCTGCTTTTTTCGTCGGTTAAAAATTATTTTTAATAGAAGAAAATTAAAGCAGCTAAATGACACAGTTATTTTATATTTCATCCAAATTACAATTTACTTAAAACCTTGAAAAATTATATAGGTACTAAAACTTTCACCGGGAACCACCGTTTCTATTGGTGAAAACAGCAGTCTGAGTTTATCGCGAAAAGATCGACAGACATGGCCCGGGACTATATTATAATATGTAAGGATTGTTTAATCAATCAGAATCACAGTTTTACATATATTTCCAATTTTGAAATTTGATTGATATAAACTGTCTATCGAGTTATGAATGTCGAAAAGTACTTCGTGTCCATTTCAACTTTATTCTATTGTATCATCAATTATGGTAACCATTGTTGGAATCTATATTTGGGTTCTGGAAACATAAATAGAATGACATGGTAAATGAATCAGATTATATTTAGTTTGTACACCAGTTGGCAGCTGGCTTCCTCGTCTTAGTTACGAACTGCGATGGTTATACCAATGATTTACGGTTTAATTAATCGCAGTTTAACAACGTAATTATTTACGAACAAGCTATTGCCGACTCTTTCTGCAGGTTTTAATTTGAAATAGTAGAATTTTTTAATGAAATTTTTGTTTAACAGAAATAAATAAACATTATTTAGAGATAGCCAAATGAAGATTCATGGAAATATGTATTCTATAAGAGCATTGATGAACGTCTTGACATTCATGGATTAAAATTGAATAACCTTTTGAGAGTTTGAGCTTGTTGGAGATTGATTGTAGATGTTCGAGACATTTTAATTGTGTAGCATAAATCAATTTCATCTCTTTCTACGTGTTGCACCTGCTCTGGTCAATCAGTCCTATAGTTCTGTAGTTGCATAACAGCATACTGGTTAACCGACTTTTATAAAAGGACGAGGTTATGAATTCAATGCTTATTTTTTTTAATGTTTGCTACTCATAAAATTTTCTACCTTTTATGTCTCTAGATTGGTTCCATTAAAAAACCATTAAGTAGTTTGATTTTTGTTTCAACATAAATAGGAAAATAAAATTAATTTTTTGTTTTGACATTTTAGTCAGATCGTTTTTTTAAATACTTTCTACTTTGTACTGTTATGTATTCTGTGAAATAAGATTATTTGATATAGAATTTACGGCTTTTTTTTTCAAATATTAATTTATTATTGATATCTCTACATATGTGAGTGATATCTACGAGTATTTTCTAAGTTTTCATTAAAATTTTGATATTTCACTTTGAGTGTCTTACAGCTGACACTCTCAGAGGCTTTGGCTTTCTGTAGCTCGACCTAATTTTCCTTTACGCTATGATGTCGCATAAAGTGGAACCGGGAATGTAACACGATCTTCGTCCATTGTGTCGTGATCCTGTTGGTTCGTCAACCTGATCAGTCTCTGTGACCGCCTCTCCTATGTGGACGTTTACACAAAAATCCAAGTTCTTGGTTCCCTTTCATTTGGTGCGAGGTAATTTGAGAAGGTGTAAGCATTGCGATGCAATTGTTTGATAATAATGAAGATCAATGCCCATGGTATTTCTTTGACAGTTCATATAAAACTCTTCTGGGAGCCTGCCTCATTATTTTTGGTAAGTGTAGAGTGTGTTTGTAAAGTATTTCTGATATTTTTTTGTAAATGGTCAAAAAATGCTTAGGCGATAAAATAAACTCACGGTGTAAAACTTCAGAACTGTTATTAATAACACTAAGTTTTTTGTTAAATGAAACCAACGAGATTGAGTTCGATAGCTGAAATATTTGTACTGACTACAGAAGTGCCGCTGAAATTGTGTGTATATTTGTTTGTAATAATTTTTAGAAAATACGTAACCTGTTATTTTAATTAATAACAGGTGTATTCGGGGTGCTGCTTAATGTCTGGCTTTACGTGACGTTCATCCACAGTCACCTCGTAGCGTTTAAGAGCCACGTTCTGGTACTTAATCTTTGCTCAGCGTCGCTTGGCAGGAATTTACTCGGATTTCCATTTGCAGGGTCATCTGCTTTAGCGAAGAGGTGAGTTAGGTATCGCTTTTTAAAACACATTTCATTTTTGTAAACTCTATTTGCATTGTTCGCGTCTAATAGTATGGGTATTTTTTTTACAATTATTCATCTATTTGTTACAACATTTACCATAAAGATGTCAGATATCATTTATTCATCATATATATCAGTCCTCTAAATTTATAAATCTCTTATCTCTATTTGCATCGGTATCATTTTGTGAATAATAAATAAATGTAATAAAAAGTATATATAAATAGTATAATTATTTCATTTTTAGTTTAAATCTGAATAAAGACTTATTACTTTTCAGATGGCTATTTGGGCCAGCATGCTGCCAACTTTTTGCTTTTCTAAATCAGTTCTTTGGAGTTTTCCAAATGATCGCTTTGTTCGCAATGGTACTAGAAAGATATTTACTAGCAAAACACTATAAGCGAGGTTAGTAAAGAATTAGGAAATATTAAGGTAATCATTTCAATTCGGATATCGCACCGACACTAAATTTTAAATTATCGATTAAGACAATTATAAAATTAGAATAGGAAGTGCGGAAAATTATAAAACTGATTTATAATTCGCATAAATCAGTTTTTCAGCTTTGTTTTTATCGCATAATCACTAATAAGATGTACATTTATAATGTCTTGTATCTTTTTTACAAGAAAGGCTTGCGCTTGATTATTAATATTATATTATTAACTATAATAATATTATACTATTTTGCCTGCATGTTGGAAGATACGTACATGAGGAAAAAAATTAAGTATTAGATTTAGGTTCACGTGCGCTTACCTGACGGCGCTTAATTCATGTCGGATACTACATTTTAGCTGCTTGATGTACTAAATGTAAATTAATAAAAAATCCTAACTCATCAATATTTTTCAGAAAAAACTGTATACTTTAGGTACTATTGGACGTTGATTGGCGTATGTTGGACGGTGGCCGTGGTGTTTGCGACTCCTCCCCTGTTCGGCTACGGAGCGTACGCGTGTGATGCGACTGGCACTGTTTGCACCTTCGTGTGGCCTTCGGTAAAGTCTGGTGCAAGGGAGTTGGGGTTCAGTGTGCCCTATGTCATTATCTGTGGCGTATTACCTATTGTTGGAATGTAAGTTGTCTTTAAACTGTATGTTTTGTATAGACGGAACAAATACAGACCACTGAATGTTACCAAAGAACACATGATAGTTGAAGTTACTGAAAAACTGTTGTCTATGACAAAGCAACACTTCGTAGAGCGTGAAGGAGCAATGTGATCCTTAACACTACTACAATACATATTATGTTAAAAAAACATCTACCGCTGTCCTAAAGTCCTAAGATAGAAACCTTTCTCGTTTGATACACTTCAATAATACAACTATTAGCGCTAGAATGGATTTAATTAGTGTACGTAGAAACTAGTCTAGTGTTGAACCAAAATAAATTTTGGTTCTGTATTCAAACAATCTAATCATAACTTGCCGATTAGGAAACAATATCAAGTTGCATGTTGGTATAGTAGTAGCTAACGAGTCAGGGCAGGTGTATAGGGATTTTATATTTAAAAGTATCATCTATCTTATTACATACATAAATATTCTGCTTTTTTTTCTCTATCAATTTTTTTTTTATATATGATTTAAAAATTTTCAACAATGTTATATATGCTACAAAAATATGTATAAAAGCACTATTAAAAATTATAAAAAAAAAATCTGCCCCTCCGCTGGCGGGTTTTTGAGTACCCAAGCAACCGATGGTCGGGACTCCAGAGTGAGGAACCTCCCGAGTCACAATACGCGCCGTTTCAAGGACTACTGCCTTCTGTATCCGACCCTTGACCCAACTGCCAAGCCAAAGCTTCTTAAGATGTTGGTCGAAGCTTTTCGCAAAAAGACAATTGACTGAAATGACTATCGGCACAATAATAGTTGACTCAACATTTCACTTGGCGGTAATCTCGTGAGCAAGGTCCAAATATTTGATACTTTTTCCTTTTTGGCTTTCACTAGGGTATCGTCATAAGGAACAGTAATACCAACAATCATTGCACGGCGCACTGATCGATCAGCTATCACTATATCAGGTCTATTGGCTACAATATAATTCTGTTTTGATTATTAATATTGCGTCCAATTTTAAGACCTATAGTAGAACATAAGTTTTATTTATTTTATTTTTATGTTAGAGCTTAGAAAACAAAATATTTCGTTTACCTTTCAGATTTTTCTTTATGGGAAAAGCAATTCGTCTGGAGACGATATATTACCGGAGCGAACAACAAAAGGAAGAAAAACGTTTGACAAAGGTAAATAGTCCTAAAGAAGCAGATACCATTTATCAGTCTCCAAGACAAGTGTTGTTTGTAGAATCATTGTCAGGGAATAATTATGATGATCATCGTCATCATCATTAACGTTAAAGAATCTAACAGAATTTTAAAATAACAACATGCTTAAATAGGAAGCCTAATGAATTTATAGTAAATTCTTGATGATAGACCATTCATTTTTCTGCATTTTACAAATCTGAGTGTTACTTATGTATTCTGTGGTTTAACATAAATCAACTAGGTAGATCGGTTAATAATGATCGGTTGACAATCCAGTAACTTCGGAAGATAATGTATAATTGCAGTGGTTCATCGGGCCTATTGAAATCCTTAGTGGTGTCATTGTTTCAGAATTTATTTGAAGAAATGGTTATTGCTGGAATCGTCGATATTCATAAATATATTTTAGAGGCTCACGGAAGTCACAGAAGGGCCGAGATATCCCCTCTTATATGTACTACCACTACGTTGCTTCAATCCGACTTATATAGTTTATATTTTACCCTTTAAGTCAGGACATAAGACTTACAAGAGACGAGGATACCTTCGCCCTACTTCGACTGTTGTTCAAACTAGAAAACTTATGCTTTCTTTAAAATTATTCTCATCAAACTTCTCCAAAAAAATGACGTACGATCAACGACCAAAAAATGCCCTTATTAAATGAGCGTCAAAAATTTTTTCAAAAAAAAATAGAACCGTCTCAAAACGCACTAAAAAGTAAAAAATAATCGTGTTATTTAGTTGCTTTAATTAACTTAAGCATATCTATGAAGTCGGTGCCAGAAAGTTTAAGGAACATTTATTTACCATAGTAAAGCAGTTTGTGGGTTCTAGGTAACGTCCTTAAAGTAGAAACCTTGGTTGGTACCGACTCCTAGATATGCTTAAGTAAATTAAAGCAACTAAATGACACAGTTAAATTTTACTTTTTAGTGCTTTTGAGTCGGTTCTATATTTTGTTAAAAAATTTTATTTTTTACTGTTTTAGTGATTTATCGCCACGTAACGTACTCGTACTATACTTTCATGGTACCTATATTATACGGCACTAGTAGCCGAAAAGCTACCGATACTTACACGAAAACCGAAATCGCTGTGTGCCTATAAAAATTGAAGAGTTCCTTCAATTTTCCCAGGATATTATCATCAGATCCTAACATGATGACTATTTTGGACCATTTTGGAAGTGTGCCCTTTCTAAAAAAAAGAATTATCAAAATCGGACAACTCTGTAAAAAGTTATGCATAAAAAAAATATACGTGTCGAATTGAGAACCTCCTCCGTTTTTTTTTCGTCGGTAAATAAAAAGGTTTTGTGGTGGACTTTTCTAGTAGTTTCGCATAGTGAAATTTAATCTTAGAGGAATTCTTCTAAGGTTGAATTTGCTCTGAATAAGGTGTTTTATTGGAAACAGCTTTAATATTGAACTTTAAGTATACGCATTTATCTTTACGTATTCTAAAACTGCCGATACAAAAAAGTGGTTAGTTTTTAAGTGAAATTTTGTGCATGTTTGTGTCTTCTTGAGAGATCAGTGAATCGAACGCTATTATTTTCCTCGAATAATGGTTACTCGAAGTGTGTAGAGCGGCTTAACTAGTTTGACCGTAGTAGGTAGGTTTGGGATGAATATGGATGTAGGAGAATGATTTATTTGAGAGTGACGCAGTTATTTTTCGCTTTCTATAGAATTTGCGAAGCTACATAATGGATTTTATTTTATTTATATTACAATGCTTCTTTTATACCGTAAGATTGATGAACCTAAAGAGATTGATCACATCATATAGACACAGAAGGATCGTAGTCCGTATCATTTTTAGAAAGAAAAGTTAAATTTAGTACGTATTTATCTAATACTGTATTTGTAAAATTTATTGAAAGTTCTGTACCTCGAACGAAACAAATAGGACCCTTAGAGGATCGCTTTGTTGTCCATGCGTCCGTCTGTTTGTCCTTTGATCCTTTGTCCTTTCCTCAGGAAATCGTTAAGGTATCAAGCTGTAATTTATATCAAATAGATACTAAAACCTACTGGTCCTTGGAGATGTGAAAAAACTAACTTCTAAGCCATTGAAATTAAGAGCCGTTTATGCCGCAATATTGCGCAAATTTTTAAAAATCCACAGAGGAATCAATAACTACAGGGTACCTACTTCCTTCAGACTTCAGAACGTCGTCAATTAAATAAAAAATTGCGAAAACCATAATAATATAATAGAAATATTTTTAATAATTTTTAACTTCCTACCTCCTTTCTTTCCTCATGAATGCGTAGGTAGGTTAGGGGTACAGGTTCCACGTCCCGACTCGCACTTGGTTTGTTAAAAATACTAAAATGCATGTTCAAAAGCTCTTTTTACTCAATTCGACACGTATATATATATATATATATATATATATATATATATATATATATATTTTTTTTAATGTATGACCACACATAACTTTTTACAGAGTTGTCCGATTTTGATAATTCTTTTTTTATTAGAAAGGTCATACTTCCAAGGTAGTCCCATTGTCGTCATGTTAGGATCTGATGAGGATATCCTGGGTAAATTGGAGGAACTCTTCAAATTTTGGAGGCACGCTTACAGTGATTTAGGTTTTTGTCTCGGTATCGTTAGCTTTTTGGCTACTAGTGCCGTATAATATACTATGACAGTATAGTACGAGTACGTTACGTGGCATTAAATTACTAAAAAGTAAGAAATAAAAATTTTTAATAAAAAATAGAATTGACTCAAAACGCACTAAAAAGATAAAAATAACTGTCATTTAGTTGCTTTAATTTACTTAAGCATATCTAGGAGTCGGTGCCAGAGAAGGTTTCTACTTTAAGGACGTTACCTCGAACTCACAAACTGCTTTACTACGTAAAATAAATGTTCATTAAACTTGCTGGCACTGACTTTATAGATATGCTTAAGTAAATTAAATGAACTAAATGACACAGTTATTTTTTGCTTTTTAGTGCGTTTTGAGTCGGTTCTATTTTTTGTTAAAAAATTTTTTATAACTGTAGACATGCAGACTAAAGTTGTTTTACTCAGTATTCGAACTATATGTACTTTTTATTTACTAGTGCATACACGCACTGTGCGTGACAACATTGGCGCTGTGGATTCCAGCGGCTCTGCTGGCGGGCTGGCAGTGGTTTCCGCTGCTGCTGTTCGGCTATCGACCCCATGTGCCACAAGTTTTGGCTATCTTCGCACCTATAGCTGCTGAGGTAACTGTTATACACCCAAGCACTCAAACGCATATCAAAAAGTACGTCTCGAGTACTTTAGAAAACTGACAAAGTAAGTCGACTCTAGACGTAGGATACTTGAATTTGATTTGTGTTTGAGTATTTGGACGATAGTAAATTAAAAATAAAATTTTATTACAGACACAAAAGTGATGGCCTAAATAAATGTAATACGTTTGAGTTAGCTAAGCCCCGAATCCTTTAGAGGACTAGCAAAGGGGATTAAATGTTAGTCTCCCAACAAGTCGCTAGATCGCAATCAAGATTTTTATAGGATCATAATTTTCAATTAGGTACACTTTTTAAGTTATGAATGGCTCTTACTTTACTCATCATTAAAGGTTTTTTTGTGACATTTATAAAGAGAGAGTGATAATAAAAAGAACAATATTGCTAATATAGGTATTTGTTGTTGTAGCTATTTGTTTATAAAAAGGTAATTTTGCTTCACAGGCAGCGACCAGTGTCCCCGTGTTATATTACCTCAGCACTGACGAGAGGATACGAGCGGCATTGATGGGACGAATGAAAAAAAACTACGCACTCTTAGATCCTGAAAAAGCAAGATTATATAGAAGAAGTCCTTATTAAAAGTACACAACAACAAGGAAAAAGGACGTGTCTGAACAGCCTTTGAGAGGCGGGAGTGAAATGATACCAATAGTCGGCTTGTCAGGAAAGTGAAGATGTCGACTCACTAAGGGTGGCGTTTTACAGTTACGAGCGTGATTAACGTTCATAGGAAATGCGACAATCTAACGAGTTTATAATTAGGCTTAATCTAGTAATAAATTGTGGATATTTTTCAAGTTGTTTTTTATTTCTTTCTTATAACAGCTAATTATTTTGTTAAATTATGGCATTAAGAAATTGCAGTTGAATATTAACAATAATGTTTTGTTTTCCTTTAGTTGAAGAACATTACCAATATACCTACAAATATATCATCTGACGTCCGCTACTTGGTATACCTTAATATACCCTTTGAATAATTTATTTATTGGTTAAAATCGCATTAAAATCCTTTGCCTAATAGTTAGGAAGATAAAGACGGCGGGAAGCTACTTTGTTTTATGCTATGTTAACATATTTATCCTTCCAAAAACTATACAACTTGAGTTTTAATGTACATAAAATGCTGAAGCAATTATATAATGTAAACAGTTGTCGAGTAAACAGAGCAGAACTAAACAAGTTGTCCCTGTAACATGAAACTTGAGAATCAGAAATAAGATCCTATAAGGTATACTAGAAACGACACAATTCATTTAACGAGCTCAGATCAGATGCACCGCGGCACTGGATCGATACGAAATCAATAATCCGGTGCAATTATTATAGGAGTTGCAATGGCAGCTCTAACTTGTTTGTGGAGTAATGTATTTGATGAACAATCCAGAGCTACTTTGAATGTCGGCTTCATTGTAACAGGTAGGTGAGATTTTTTTTTTATTTTAGCCAAAAACATGTATTTGGAAAACGAATTTAAAATTTCTTTTCATCATATCCGATATAGAGTCTATTTTTATTTTTAAATAAATTATATTATAGCCATATTGTCTATTCCGTATTTATCGAATATATATCATATGTGGTATTCCGGGATAATCTATCTTTGAGTCTACTGTAATTTTTTAGGGAAATATCTGATGTTAAGGATGATGAGTCATATTTGTTTCCACATTTCACTGTTTCTACACGAGATGTGAACGCTAAATTGCTTGGCGATACGTCTTTGTCAGTAGGTGGTAAATTCCGCCTACCAGTACCAAGACAAATTAAGAAAAATCTCAATCTCTTTTTATCCACCGCGCATACCACTCATCAATTTTACTTACAGACTTTTAGCAAATATAATACCTACAATGTATTTCTCTGTAATTATTATTTTGTTAATATAAATCTACAGAGAGATAGAGCCCACAATAAGTACATTATATTAAAGTTTTAATCGAATATTTTTTATTTTAGTTTTTATTAATACAGATAATATTTTCGTATATTTTAGGAGCAATTTCTGCATTGTTGGGTGCCTGGTTGAATTTGGCCTTGTTCCTGACGAATCTACGAGAGGATTTGAGCTACCGTAATTTTGCCTTTTTCGCCTTTATCGCGTGTGTTAGACGCGCCGTATCTTTATTGACCCATCTTCCCCTTCTTAATTACGGCGAGATGTGAGTATGAAATTGGAATACACGAGCAAAGGCTGAAGACGTGGAAATTCATTCCTTTTTTCATTAAACGAGTTATTTTTGTCGGATATGTTATTTAAAGAATTTAGGTAATTTTAACTAAACCTGCATTTACCTACAGTTCCAGTAATGATATTGAAAACAAGTCTTGTGATTTTTACGGATTCTGGGAGACATTCTTTGGTGTTCTAGAAGTAGAATGTCTTACTCATGTTTGCATCGAGAGATATGTTCTTGCTAAATATAATACGAGAGGTGAGTAATATTAATCCTTACAGAAAATATAATAGGTATTCCTTATTATCATACTAATATTATAAACGCAAAAGTTTTTGAGGATGTATGTAAGGATGTTTGCTGCTTTTTCATGCAAAAACTACTGAATAGATTTTGATGAAACCTCACAATAATATAGCACCATCATTATCAACCTACTAGCGGCCCACTGCAGGGCCAGGCCTCCCTCCTTATATGAGAGGGGATATGGAGCGTACACCCACCACGCTGCTCCAATACGGGTTGGCGGGCTTAGGGTGATAACGTTTCAAAATTCAAAATTCAAAATACACGCATACACGGGGTGTAACACCACCAATTTCCAAACTGCGGGCTTGGAATGGAATGAACATTTCATAGAAGAACGAAAAAGCTCAGAATTATTCCATGACCCGACCCGGGAATAAACCCAGGACCTCGTGATCGAAGCCACATAGGCTAATCACTAGACTAACGAGGCAGTTATATAGCTTACTTACTCAGAATAATATACAGTCCTGATCTTATCCCGAACTACGCGGTGTTAAGCTGCGGGCGTCCTCCAGTTATTTTTTTAAACCCGCCAATTTATAATTGAAGCAACGTGTTAGGTCTATATCCTTTTAGTAAAAGTTTTGACAGGCTCTGTAGTGGGCCTTTTAGATTGAGCGGACAGTTATATTATGAATACTTTATTTTCAGGATGGCCAATACAAAAGAGTCATTATAATATTTTATACCCAAGTCTGTGCGTGCTATTCGCTCTCGCATATTCATCACCTCCTCTATTTGGAATAGGCAAATATGGATTGGACTTTTCATGTCAATCATGTATTCTGGACATGGTTTTACCGACGACGTGGCACAGATACGTTGTAGTCGCTATATTCCTACTGCGAAGCGTTAAATCTACTGGATTCATGTTAGTATTATTTTATTATTTATTTCATTTGAAATTATATGTTAATTTGATTTGATATTTTTAGGCTTACTATGTTGATATGGGCTCGAAATTTAGAAGCAAAGTACGATGATTCAATGGAACTAAGAAAGGAGATACGATTTACGGAGGTGAGTATTTTACTTCAAGATTATTCAGTCAATTTCTCCAATGAGCGTGTCAGTTATATTCCAGTCATAACGGACAGCTTCTTCGCCCGCTTCATCTACAATTCTCAAAGAAAATTTTCTTCATGATGTGTAATCACGTTTATAGCCTCTTCCAATTTTATAAAATGACGAAAAGATAATTTATCTTTGCTTAAAATTCAGTCTTGACGACCTCCGTAGCGCAGTAGTATGCACGGTGGATTTATAATACAGAGGTCCTGGGTTCGATTCCCGGTGGGGCAGATTGAGATTTTTCTTAATTTGTCTTGATCTGGCTGGTGGGAGGCTTTCGCCGTGGTTACCACTCTACTGACCAAGACGTACCGCCAAGCAATTTAGCATTCCGGTACGATGTCGTGTAGAAACCGATAGGAGTGTGGATTTCTTTCTGCTCATAACAAGTTAGCCCGCTTCCATCTTAGATTTCATCATCACTTAACATCAGGTGTGATAGCAGTCAAGGGTCAACTTGTAGTCGATAAAAAAAAGTTTACCTTTTTACTAGAATTTATCAAAATTAGTTCAACAAATTCAAATGTACGAATGTAATTAATATTTTTATACGTTTCAGAGTGTGATAGTTGTAACATTTGTGAATTTGATTTGCTGGATGCCCATTGCTCTCTTGCGAGGATGGGTGGTGCTTTCCTATTTGCTCTCCGATAATGTGCACTTGAAACCGTCTGTTAGTGC
This sequence comes from Mycalesis mineus, assembly GCA_034621355.1. Taxonomy (NCBI): domain Eukaryota; kingdom Metazoa; phylum Arthropoda; class Insecta; order Lepidoptera; family Nymphalidae; genus Mycalesis; species Mycalesis mineus. Next base: position 4,711,041 of record CM067883.1, read on the forward strand.
CGTGCAGTGGGCGGTATGGACTCATTGGGTGTGTATAATTTATGTAATAATTAGTACTCAATAGGGTTTCGAATTTAAAGATTTAAATATTTATAATTTTTAAGATCCCCTTAATATTAAATGATCGTTAAAAGTGTAGAGGAAATATACATTTTATTTTTCCTCCACACTTTACTATTTGTCTATTTAGGTTTGTATTAAAATCTCAAAAACACAAACAAAATATACGGAGAGTTAAATGAAATGTGGCGGAAGACAATGTTTAATTATTTTATGATCTTCAATAGCTAATTCCAATCAAGATTTCTTGTTGATAGATATATTGTATTAGGCAGTGGCATTATTAATTTAGTAAAGCTGACTGATTACCTGTTTAGTGAATGGTTTTAATTACAATAATATGACGTCTTTTTCATAATATTTCGTATAATTTTAAATATTTTCAAAAAGATACGAAACGATTTTAATATATCTATTCCTAAACGCTTCCCTTAGAAACCCCGTCCAAAACGTCTTGACCTCGTCTACTCTATTGAAACCTTTCCCGAATCGTGTCTATTGTTTTACCCCCTTTCTTTTGGAAACGTTCCAAATTGGGGTTGCTCTCTACATTGTTTAACGTAATGGGTTTCGTATTCTCTTTATAATTATTCAATTTGTTTTAGATCTCGCCTGCAATAACTGCGGTAGCAATGTTTCTGGTCGACGACAGGACACACAAGAAAATGCTAAACATTCGCTACGATCAAGAAATTTTTGAAAAAGATAAAAAGAAAGAATAAATATTTGCTATCTTTGGAACTCGAGCACAGCTTTGAATATAATTACTGTACACACACCGACAGCTTGTATCACGAAGTTAATCCACGATTATTGGTTTCTTTTTTCCAGGAGATAGTAGCAATGAAATCTTTTCAGTTACTTAATTTAAGATTTTTACTCTCGCTCTCCTTATCTTAATTTATACTAATATTATAAAGCTGAAGAGTTTGTTTGTTTGTTTGTTTGTTTGAACGCGCTAATCTCAGGAACTACTGGTTCGAATTGAAAAATTCTTTTTGTGTTGAATAGACCATTTATCGAGGAAGGCTTTAGGCTATATAACATCACGCTACAACTATTAGGAGCGAAGAAATAATGGAAAATGTGAAAAAAACGGGGAAAATTATTCATCCTTGAGGGCTCCCGTTGCGTGCGCTGCGAGAACGGTTCAAGATACCAAAAATATATGTATGAAAGAATTATTCCTTTTGAAATGATCTAAAAAAATGTCCACGACAGTATATGTCTATCTTTTAAGGTTAACTCACTAGAACCGTTTTTATGGTAAACAAATTTGGTCGAAATTAATGCATTTGTTGAGAGTTGTATCAACGTAATAATATTATTCTTTATCCAAATAAATGTGTTGTTGATTAAGAGTATTTAATGTACTATAATATCGTACAATGCTTAACAAAAATGTAGATCTTTAGTACATGGGACGGGATGAAGGATTTTGGTTGACGGGAAACTATAAAAAAATTAAATTGAGAGGGGTAGCGGGGAATAAGCACACTTTATATGAAAGTCTGTCTTTAAAATTAGAAGGGTACCTAAGAGGTTTTCACGCGGACGAAGTGGCGGGCGACTGCTAGTTAAGGATAAATAAAAAACATTACAGTAGATTGCTGTGGTAACTTTAATCACGTCATATTTACAATGTAAGTAAGTTCACTTATTGCGACGAGGAAATATTGTTTAAAATTTCATTTTGTACAAAATTATACATCCGTCAGTCTGGAGTGGTTTTTAGAGTTAAAATTATATGTATATATAGTGTTTATTAATATTTATATTGCATTTATACAATAAGGTACTTGTAATTCGAAAGTTGAAAATAACATTTTAAAAAAAATCAATTATTTTCAATACATAAGATTTGTTTTATCTACATAATGCCATATGATATGTACAAAATTATGTATGTTTGTAAGGTAATATTATTTATGTCTTGATTGATTTTACATCTTATTTTGAATGCATGCCCAAAAAGAATTTAAAATGTTATTATTAAAACGAACCAATGCTATAATATATCACATAAGGGTAGGCAGACTACACCGTTCCATTTGCCACGGTCCATATTTTTATACTTAATTATATTTTTGCCTGGTTATGTGTATATCCACGGTGTTGTAATTAAATCACTATTTTTCATTTAACATCCAAGATATCCATTTTATGTATATTTTATTTATTTTGCATAGCTGAGCATTATAAGGGCAATACAGGATATAAGAAAGTGCAATGATTTGCTTCGAAATAATCAGATTTTGGACCACGATTACAATATAACCACAGCTATTGGTCCGCGATAAGGCATTTGATGAACAGTTATCTACATATTTACAATAAGTAACATTTATATACAGATGAAAAATATTTTTTAATAATCTTATATTATTTCACTATAATATTCATTTTATGTATAAAAGTTCATAGATTCTTATAATAGATAGTAGATTAAGTGTTATTTATATATTTATATAATTAGATAGTAAGGTAGACATGACAATTTGTAAATTATAGTAAAATATATAGTAATAAAAGTACACTTATGAATTAGTCTATTTAAATATCAATGCATCGTATAACTAAACGGTAGCACCATTGACAAGTTAATATATGGACTTTGGGTCAGCGCTAAAGTGTCCGAACCAAAAGAGAGCTAAAACTCGAAAAATATTTCTAATCGCTTTTAGTCTCATATTAGCTTACTGAGAGAATACACGTCAATAATGTTTTAGAATAACGACTGCATAGAGTTATTTTGTTGTTTAATATTTCAATTTTTTGAAATTTAGAACAGTTATTTAAAACAGGGACCTATTTAGTATTTATTTTAGTTAGTATTTTTGTCAAAAAAAAAAATTCAAAGTTACCTACTGCACACCATTTATGTTGTTCTATTATCGTGAGAAGCTGCCATGTGAAAAAAAGGCTGCCATGGCAACTGTCAGTCAAAACTGATTACTTATTGCAAACAATTAGACCGTTGCAAATTAGACTGTATAACAATAGTATTGTAACAATATCTAATGGGTACTTACCTACTCGCTGACATAAAATTACATTTGGAAATCCCAGAACCACATCTGGTTATTGCATTCGCTAAAAGGCTTCAACAAAAAACATTTTAAACATCCCAAATATCATAAAAAAAACACTCAACAAGCAAACAACAATACAGAGCGGCATTGACATCTGGGCGACAGACGACAGTTCGCTTCTGACGTCTATAGACGGTTCACGTGTGACTTGCCTTGTATATTGACGTGTATTTATTTAGTGAAAGAAAAAAGAAAATATTTACAGCGTGGTTTAGGAGCAGAAAATTTCTGTAAGTACTTTTTATTAATTCTATATAGCTTGAGTCGATTTCCATAAAACTTGCATAGTTTAAACAGGGCTTAATATATGGACGGTTGTCTATGGTAATTAGGTCTTATCTTTAGATAAACAATATCTAAAAAAAAAAAAAAAAAAAAAAAGGGGAAACATAATAAAATTATATACCCATTGTAATGTAAAAATTAGTATGTTGAAATATTACATCACTTGACTAATATGAACGAATTTTGTAGGTAACTATTTACTTAAGTGATTTATCTGGTCGAAGTTTTATTTTTTTTGTACTCAGGGATTTGAAGGTTAAGTGCTTTGACTCTTCGGAGAGGTTGACGGGGTAATAAATAAATGAATTTATGTAGTCAAGAAAAAAAAAAGGGATACATTTTAAATTCGTTTAGAGTGGGTGGGCACTTGGCACTTTAGCTATTAGATAGATGCAACACCACGTAGATCTCTAAATCTATATTGTAAATTATAGGACGAGGGATAAGTGGCAGGCCTTGGTATTTAATAGATCTTTAATGATCAACTAGATGGAGCGGTTGTAGGTTTCTCTCTCTCTAAATAGGTATATAGTCAGAATGTAGGAATTACTAAATTACGATATTATAAATAAAGTAAATAAAATAAGATCGCTTACGTTATAGTATGGAAATTGATTCTGTTCTTACTGCATGATATCAATTGACTTGTAAGAAGTTTCACAGTTAACTTGTTTTATTGTTAAATTTAAATTTATTGAACGGTTATAACACTATAAATTGTCACTATAGTTTCAATTCGTTGTTGAGAGCCTATCACCGATAGTAACACTATGTGATTTCGTCGACTCCGTGATTTCGATCATCAAAATAGAGGTGTCTTTATACAATGATGTTGGTACTATAGTAGCCATAAAAAAAATAAACATCGTCGTGTAAAAATATGAAGTGTCAATTTGTTGGGAATGGAATCAGTTTCCATTTATTAATTAATTAGTTATTATTAATTATTTCTCTACCTTATTTAATTTGTTTGTCTATCTGATGTCGGAATTTAGTAATTAAACCTCAAGTAGCGGACGGGTGTTAATACGGTAGAACAATGTGGGTCTTAGTCGAGAACTGGCCAATAGTAATAGATTTATGCCACATATTATAGCGTGGACCATGCGTAACAGATTAAACCAGCACAGTATAAAACATATATTACAATGTTTTAGTTTGTTTATAAAAATACAAACACATTCTAGTATATAAAGGATATCTCTGGACACTTTTGTCGTGAATTTTGCATTACACCCAAAGTCCATATTACTAACTATTAATATGTCAATGGGTAGCACTATCAGAGATGTTGTTACATCTAGAGGTGTAAAATGACAACAGGCTTCAAAAATGCGAAGCCACGTACAACGGGTTAATGAACTTAACACTAATAAACGCAATATTAACAAAATTTCAGGGTTGCATATCATAAATTCAATGCGACTTGCTGACTAGTTATTATGGACAAAGGTGACTCTACGGCATGTCACGAGCTCTAGAGGCAATAACATTTCACTGATGTTAGGCAATTTATCGAGTTATTTACTATTTACAATTAACACAATGCAGATATAAGTTATATATTTTTGTTAAAAGTAATATTTTAACACTTTCTTTACATTAATAATAATCACAATCACTCTGCACGCAATCTTTGGAATGAGCTTTATTTTCGCTATTAAAAAATACATCGCTTGCATCTATGCTATCAATATTTACATATTCGTAATTATCTGCCTTAGCATTACTATCCTTATTGTATTCTTCTACAAGTGTAGTTGTATATACCCTGTTGCTGTAGGTGTCCTCCGTTGACCCCACGGAGGTCGGGGTCGAGGGGCTGTTCAGCACGATGACCGGGTAGTCGCGCCAAGGCCCTCGATTAGCTTCCTGCTAAATTTGTTCTATCATAGTTTCCCTGTTGTGCATTCTCCTCTGCAGCATGGGGATGAAGAAGAGAATGAGACCGCTGACTGATATCGTGCCGCCCGCTACGTAGAAGCCCGGCGCGTACGAGTGGAGCGTGTCGTATAACCAACCTGGAGAAAAATAAACAGTGTAGAGTGAGGGCTAGATCTTCGTCTTTTTATAAAAGCTAAAGCTTATTAGCTCAAGCTCGTAATTTAGGTTAAATACGGTAAGAACACATAAGAGTCGTTGACCCAAAGTCACAATGGCTTAAGGTAGCAAGTTTCACCTTCAATGGTCCAAGTGTAAAAGCGTATATTCTTTTTACAAGATACTGTACTGTACTATGGTAGGATTATGAGCCTTCAGCTTTATAAAATGATGAAGTTCTGGCCATTACAGGCTTTCACACTAGTACAATAGCGTAAAATAGAAATTACTACGAAGACGTCAATACTGATTAAGTTGTTAGTATTTGCAGTCTGATAACAACGAAACAGTGTGACTACTGAGTCACTTAAACAAATATTATATTCCGATTAAAGTAAATAATTTTAAACACTAACTAATTTACAGAAGTCACAAGATTAGAACAAACATAATCGATAAGATAATAGATTGGTAGATAATATCTACAGCTGACAAGGAATGATAAAGTAAAGAATATATTATTTCATACCTGCAAAAGGTGGTCCAATCAAGGAAGCTATTCCTTGGAACAACAGAAGCAGACCAAATGCATTTGTCAACTTTTCAATACCAAGAAGGTCTACTAACACTACCGATGTTAGACCAACGTAAGCGCCAATAGTAAAGCCAAAGAATGTAGCATATACAGCCAGGCCCCAGAACTCCCAGCAAACCATTGCCATTGCTGTACCTATAAAAATACAATTATTTTTTTATTTTATTATCATAGCGTAATAAAGTTAATCATTTATTGTTAACAGTTTTGGAAACTTACTAATTCCAGCGATAGTAAGGCACACATTATAGGCCAATAAGCGATCAACCCAAGGTTTGTCACTGATGTATCCCAGAACAATACGGCCAACTAAGTTAGATGCGCCGATTATAGATATTAAATATGGCGAATTTTCTATGCCTAGCTTGTCGCTCATAGGCACTGTGTAAACGTACGGTATATAAAATCCTATGCTAGTTAAAAAGTTTGATAAAGAAAATAGTATAAATATAGGATCGATTAGAAGAGATAAGTCGAGCATTTCAGCGAGCGCAGCTTTTGATTCTTCGGAACAAGGTAACCAACTACATTTTTGTTCACGTTCCTTTTTCTTAATTGATATCTGAATTCTTTCAGGGGACGTGCTCCTGAACTTTGCTAAACTGGTCATACTGCCTTGGTACAGTACATCTGGCCTTTCCATTATACCACTTCCGTGTCGTGAATTCGCTATACTCTTTTGCTCGTGTGGTTTATTTAAGGCGGGTTGGGATAATGTCAGTCTTGCCACGTCATCCTCAACTTTTCCGTTTGCTCTCGTTATTTGTTCGGTGCTCTGTGATTTTTTCAAGGGTGATTTATTTGATTTAGGCAACATCGGTTCAGAGACTGGTGTTCTAGGTCGTTCAGGAACTGGCTTAAACATTAGCCCTAATGGTATACAGTTGAGTATGAAGGCTCCAATAAGAGCCATCGCTCCTCGCCATCCATAATTTGAAATTAAGGCTGATGTGATTGGTGCGAATAGAAATGTACCGAGACCTGAGCCGCAAACTGCAATACCTAAAAAGTTATTAAGAAATAAGTAAAAGTAGGCAATCAACAATTTCATTAAAGAAAAGAAATAATATAATATTCATGTTGCAAACCTGTAGCAAGGCTTCTGTATCGATCGAACCAAACGGTTACGCTGACTATAGCTGGAAGATAAATCAGTCCGAAGCCCAGACCGGCACCAATGCCTATCGTGAAGATGAGGGTAGTGACGTTATTCGCCCAGGCTGACACAACTACGCAACTTGCAGACAGCACAGCACCAGCCACCGTTACTGTTCGACAACCCCATCGGTTCACAAAAGAACTTGATACTGGACCTGTAAAAGTTTTATAATTTAGTAAATTGGTTGTTTAACACGGAACAAAAAAGAGATAGCTGAGGCTTCTATCTTAATTCCGTGATATTTACTAACGTAACATGTAACTTTGCCGTGTATTTATAATTTAAAATAATGGGTTTAGAATTTTCAACAACGGAGAGCAGCTTTTCAAATTTTTTAAATGAAGTATATATTTTATAGTTAGCCATAAATGAAGAGTAAAATTAGTAATTAATTAAGCGCTTATCTCGAAAGCGGCTCGTATATCTACTGAAAAGACGGAAAATAATATCAAATATTAAATTTTAATGATGTTTAGTGAACGTGGATAGGCTAGAATAAAGTTAACTTTTTTTACTAGTGAAATATCAAAAGTGTTTTTAGATAGATAATTTAATTTCAATATCATATTTTATTTTATGTTCATATCTTTGAACACAAAACGCTTTACGCTTAAGTAAATTTTATTCTTTGTGAAATAATAAACGTTATAAACCTATTAAAATTAAATAGAGGGTATTGAAATCTTCCTGCAAGAGCCAATTAGCAGATTTCAAATACCTTTGTCTTTGTGTTGTGTTGTAGATCTGCCGCCAATCATTTTGCTAAAATTTTCGTTAGTACAGCTTTGTTTGAAAAGCACCGATATAGGTCAGCTCCTCTTCACCTCAGACAGTATTGTCGTTTATACATTGAATACAATTCAGTCAGTAATTGGAATCGAATGGAATTACAAAAGAGTTATTGTTACCTGTAGCAATATCAGCCTCGTTGTTCTAGCTAGCCTGTGTAGATTCGGATTACAAGGTCCTAAGTTCGAATCCTGAGTCGAGATTTTTCGGAAATTAAAAAAAATTCTGAATATATATTGTCAGCCCGGATTTGGGAACTTGATATTAAAGACTTCTGACCTGGTCATTTAGAAATCAATGGTTTGATCTGCATTGAGGTTGTGTGATGTTCTCTATCCCCTCTCCTATAGGGAGGGAGACTTGACCCTGGAGTAAGCCATTAAAATAAGCTGATAGTAATGAATTGTTACCTGAGCTAAGCGTAACCCCGACAAGGATTGACACTATCCACGCCGTCTTGCCTTTGCCTTCATTGAAGTAGGTCAGGAACTCCGCGTAAAACACACCGAACGAATAGGTCATGCCGTCAGCTGGAACAAGCAATATTTACTACGTTAAGGTTAATTCGTTAATTTATTTCATTCCGCTTACCGCTTTCATGCTCCGAGCAGTTTACTGTCACGTAATTCATAAATTTATTACTTTTTGTCCTCGTCGTATTTATAAAATAAGTACCTAACAAAAAATATTGTCATTGATTCAAGTTTTTTTTTGCTTCGAATCACGAGGTCTTGGATTCGAGTCCTTCGTAGAGCCTTGAAGTGTTGAGCTTGGGGAAATCCTCAACTTCAGGCTGAGAACACAGTGTACAGTGTGTTACACCCTGTACCACGGAGATCACTTTTAGTCGTTGTTCCAGGTCATTATAATTAATATCTGATTAGATAGAGAGTGAAATTCTATCAGTCAGTCCATTGTGGCCTGTCCTCCAGATCACTCGTGTCTTATTTTATACCTATTTGTTTCTTAATTTCTAATTAATTTTTGATGAAATTTTTATTTGTGGAGGAAGGAGGAAAGCCTAAAGTCTGATAGGCTGTTAATTAGAATAAAACTTATAAGAACATTGGACTTCGGAGGTCCCGGGTTCAATTCCAGGCAGGGCCGATTGAGAATTAATTAATTGGTCCTGGTTTGGCTGTTGGGAGGCTTGAGCGGTGGCTAGTTACCACCCTGCCGGCAAAGACCTACCGCCAAGCGATTTTGAGTTCCGGTACCATGTCGTGCAGAAACCGAAAGGCTTCCAGCTTAAATTGCATCATCACTTACCATCAGGTGAGATTGCAGACAAGGGCTAACTTGTAATCAATAAAAAAAAAGATGTTCGATGATTCCAACGACACACTGAGTTTCAAATATAGCTCTCCTATTACGCTCGTAGTACGTAATATGTAGGTACGTATGCGCACTATCCATTATAAATACATTAATACCTATATCTACCTACTAATACGAGCAAGTTGAAAAGGTTGTTTGTTTGGGAACGCTAATCTTTGTTTGTAATCTGAAATTACGTACCAGTGGGATTTGAAAAATCACTTTCGTATTTGACAGATCAAACAATGAGTAAGCTGTATAGGCATAGGTGAACCAGAAAGGCACTGATAGTAATCATAAATGTCCCTATTACTATTAATACATGTAGGTAATTTATCTTAGCATAGTAATTAGTCTATTAAACTTTTCCGCTGTGTATGTATATTCTACACATCACCTATTTACTACGTAACTGATTTGAAAGCAAATTCAAAAGATAGAGTACTCCAGATGAAGGCAATATTCAACATAGGTACAGTTTAATCTTGGATTATTAATACTAGGTAAATAAAGAACGTCTTGGTTAGAGCAAATAAATGCATATAGCGATTTGAGTAACTTGAATTTAAAAAAGATAGACTTTCCTAGTGAGTTACAGAATTTTTCGGATTTTAGTTGTAATAATTTACATCATAAATATATCATAGACTGTTTATATATGGATATAGTTAACGGGTTAACACAAGCTGCTATTGAAACCTATGCGGTAAAAAGAAGCTACCGTAAGAAACCAATAGCGGGTTGGAATAGGCATGTGAGAGACGCTCACTTGACTGCTAGGCAAAAGTTCGAAACTTGGGTATGTTTTGGCAGGCCCAAGAGTGGTCCAGTTTATAATGATATGGCTGACTCACGAAGAATCTTTAAAGGTAAGCTCAAGTGGTGCCAAAACCACCAGGATCAAATAAAGATGGATCTAATGGCGACACACCACTTGAACGCTGACTTTAAGAGCTTTTGGAAATGCACAAATAAACTTACTCCTAAGCCTAGCATTCCAGTCAGCGTCGATAATGTCGTGAATCCTAAGGACATTGCGGATATATTTGCAAACCACTTTGCAGTAAGATCGCCCTTGGGACCGCCACGTCGGGATTTTGATGCTGAGCCTAACGGTACTAGAATATCTTCAATAATTTTGGCCAAAGATATAAAAGCAGCTATCAGTAAATTGAAGAGGGGCAAGTCACCTGGTCACGATGGACTCAGCATCGAGCACTTAAGGTATGCTGGTTACCATCTGCCTCGGGTTTTAGCACTGCTCTTTAATTTGTGTTTGAGTCACTCGTATCTGCCCCCTGACCTGATTAGGACACTGGTGGTGCCTGTTGTCAAAAGAAAAGCGGGGGATGTGTCTGATAAATGTAATTATAGACCGATTTCGCTAGCTACCATCATAGCGAAAGTGCTTGACAGTGTGCTTAACTCACATCTTAATAGGCATGTTAAGCTGCACGACGGGCAGTTCGGATTTCGATCTGAATTGTCAACTGAAAATGCCATCTTAAGCTTGAAGCACACTGTGAAGTACTATACGGACAGAAACACCCCTGTTTACGCTTGTTTTCTAGACCTCTCGCGGGCTTTCGATCTAGTCCCGTATGATATTTTATGGCGAAAGGTTAGACAAACAGGACTACCACCAGAGTTCACCTCGCTTTTTAAATATTGGTACCTTAATCAGGAGAACCGGGTGAGATGGGCGAATGAGCTTTCGGACACTTACAGGCTGGATTGCGGAGTGAGGCAGGGTGGATTGAGCTCTTCCCTGCTTTTCAGCCTGTACGTGAACGAGCTGATTGAACGACTCAGCGGCATGCAGGTCGGCTGCTACGTAGACGGTGTCTGCGTTAATAATCTCAGTTATGCCGACGATATGGTGCTGTTGGCTCCTTCAGTCGGTGCATTACGAAAGTTAATTTCCGTGTGCGAATCTTACACTGCTGCTCATGGTTTGCAATATAATGTAACAAAGTCTGAATACATGATTTTCAAGGCAGGTACCAAATGTCCATCTTATGTTCCACCTATAACATTCAATGGACTCAATATTAATAGGGTATACAGTTTCAAGTATTTGGGGCATTTGGTGACTGAAAACCTTGGGGATGATGCGGATATCGAGAGGGAACGCAGGGCATTGTCAGTCCGAGCGAATATGTTGGCGCGCAGGTTTGCCCGGTGTACAGACGCTGTGAAGGTCACGTTATTCAAAGCGTACTGTACATCATTATATTCAGCGAGCCTGTGGGTCCAGTATTCGCAAAGGGCTCATAATGCTCTGCGAGTCCAATATAATAACGCCTTTAGGGTGCTGTTGCGGCTGCCACGTTTTTGTAGTGCATCTTCTATGTTTGTGGCGGCGCGAACAGATTCCTTTGACTCTGTTTGGAGAAAAAAATCCGCGTCGCTGCTAGCTAAGATCCGTGGCAGCTGCAACAGTATCTTAAGGATGGTGGGAGATTGCATGAATAGTCCTCTGGTGTGGAAACTCACGCAGAGGACTAAATCTCTTTTAGTTCTTAAGTACTAACATAGTTTATAAGTTTTTCATTGTTACTAACCCTAAATGGACTTTGTGGTCTGAAAAAATAAAATAAAATAAATAAATAAATAAAATTAAGGATTTTCAGAATCTATAAGGTATCACTTATACAAATTTAGTTTCATTTTTACTTTTGTAAGTGATAAAAGTTGGATTTCGTGCGCATTTTTCTTCAACTAATAAGACAATTATCTAAAAAATTACACCTAACTTTTATCTTCGTGACGTAGATATATGTATCTTGATACTATTCACATGAACATAAAGTCAAAAGGATACGAAATGAAGTTCGATCTGATTGGTTTGATGTGCTCTTTTCAGGTGACAGCAATGCAAAGTGGGTTAAAGTGATAGACAGTAGTCACTACACGATACTATATCGACATTATAGCACGCTGTCCACATAGCCTACACAGCGGGGACAATAGCAACATGAACATAAAGTCAAAAGGATACGACAATGAAGTTCGATCTGATTGGTTTGATGTGCTCTTATCAGGTGACAGCAATGCAAAGTGGGTTAAAGTGATAGACAGTAGTCACTACACGATACTAAATCGACATTATAGCACGCTGTCTATATAGCCTACACAGCGGGGACAATAGCAACATGAACATAAAGTTAAAAGGATACGAAATTAAGTTCGATCTGATTGGTTTGATGTGCTCTTATCAGGTGACAGCAATGCAAAGTGGGTTAAAGTGATAGACAGTAGTCACTACACGATACTATATCGACATTATAGCACGCTGTCCACATAGCCTACACAGCGGGAACAATAGCCACATGAACATAAAGTCAAAAGGATACGACAATGAAGTTCGATCTGATAGGTTTGATGTGCTCTTATCAGGTGACAGCAATGCAAAGTGGGTTAAAGTGATAGACAGTAGTCACTACATGATACTATATCGACATTATAGCACGCTGTCCACATAGCCTACACAGCGGGGACAATAGCAACATGAACATAAAGTCAAAAGGATACGACAATGAAGTTCGATCTGATTGGTTTGATGTGCTCTTATCAGGTGACAGCAATGCAAAGTGGGTTAAAGTGATAGACAGTAGTCACTACACGATACTAAATCGACATTATAGCACGCTGTCTATATAGCCTACACAGCGGGGACAATAGCAACATGAACATAAAGTTAAAAGGATACGAAATTAAGTTCGATCTGATTGGTTTGATGTGCTCTTATCAGGTGACAGCAATGCAAAGTGGGTTAAAGTGATAGACAGTAGTCACTACACGATACTATATCGACATTATAGCACGCTGTCCACATAGCCTACACAGCGGGGACAATAGCCACATGAACATAAAGTCAAAAGGATACGACAATGAAGTTCGATCTGATAGGTTTGATGTGCTCTTATCAGGTGACAGCAATGCAAAGTGGGTTAAAGTGATAGACAGTAGTCACTACACGATACTATATCGACATTATAGCACGCTGTCCACATAGCCTACACAGCGGGAACAATAGCTCGGACTATTTCAGTCCAACAAGAGGCTGCGAAGAACTTCCTATTCAATTATGAACAAAGAAGACATGAAACAAGTTGAAGTTGATAGTTTTATATTAAGGTATTTTTTTCACTACTCTTGTTCGAAAACGCTATTATTTAGCTAAAATAGCATTTCAAGCACTAAGGGTTAAAGTGCTTTTTTTAATTTTGATCTTTTCGAGTAGCAGCCAACTATAAAACGCAATCGTAGTGAACAGTAGTGAGAGACGCGGGGCTAAAACCAATTATAGCTTGGTTTTTAACCGACGAAAAAAAACGGAGGAGGTTCTCAATTCGACACGTATTTTTTTTTTTTTTATATGTATGACCACGCATAACTTTTTACAGTGTTGTCCGATTTTGATAATTCTTTTTTTATTAGAAAGGGCATACATCCAAGGTGGTCCCATTGTCCGCATGTTAGGATCTGATGACGATATCCTGGGGAAATTGAAGGAACTCTTCAAATTTTGGAGGCACGCTTACAGCGATTTCGGTTTTTGTCTCGGTATCAGTAGCTTTTTGGCTACTAGTGCCGTATAATATACTATGACAGTATAGCACGAGTACGTTACGTGGCGTTAAATCACTAAAAAGTAAGAAATAAAATTTTTTAACAAAAAATAGAACCGACTCAAAGCGCACTAAAAAGTAAAAAATAACTGTGTCATTTAGTTGCTTTAATTTACTTAAGCATATCTAGGAGTCGGTGCCAGCCAAGGTTTCTACTTTCAAGGACGTAACCTAGAATCCACAAACTTCTTTACTACGTAGAATAAATGTTCCTTAAAATTGCTGGCACCGACTTCATAGATATGCTTAAGTAAATTAAAGCAACTAAATGACACAGTTATTTTTTACTTTTTAGTGCGCTTTGAGTCGGTTCTATTTTTTGTTAAAAAATTTTATTACTTAGATCTACCACACTACTCAAATGCGGGTTGGCGTGTTTTTTACTCTTAGTATAACGATCAATGTCATAATATGATAATGATAAACTCAGTGTAATTAGTATAGTATAGGTTAATCATTGAATCAACGAGGCCTTTATAATAATATATCTAAGTATAAATTAATAAAAGTAACAAATTCTAAGATATTATAATCTCGTGCCAGTCGCGTTTAAATATTAAACAAATCCTCCGAAACTAGTTCTGAGAATAACTTTTTACACCTTAGGTGTTAATGAGGGTAGCCCCTCGCTAGAAACTTTTTGTATTTTTTGGACATATTTTTTGTTTATTAATTGGTATAAATATTACTTGGTATAATACTTATAACATTTCACTCAGAGCAATAGCTAGTACAAGTATATTTGTATAGAGAGAATGTCATAAACACTTGTGAGCGCGATTATCAAAATCTAATATTAGATTAGAGTAAGTAGGTAGGTACATCTTTCACGTGGCGAATTGAAATCGAACGGACTGATAACATTGGTGAAATATTTGGATTGCATGTTATCAACAGCTATCAATTACACTGTAGCTATTTATTACAACTACGTACTTGTATTATTACGTATTATATCATGATATTTGCGAGTTTATTAATATTTCGACAAATAGCGGTATTGGATGGATGGTACTGAATAATAGGGGTTAAAGAATGAAATTGCCGTTTTATTGTAATAGGTACTTCGAATTGACATAGAACCTTCATGGTTTAAGATTTTAAAGTGAAACTTTTTTCATACGGTACCTGTGTAGTTCTTCTTTTAAAAAATGTGCCACATTCGATTATCAATTTTCAGTTGTTTTTTTTATTCAGCTTAGACAATATTGATGATGGATACTTCGAAAATTCGTGTGATTTTTTAATACGAGTTCCGACGCGGAATTAACGCGGCAGAAACAGCTCGCAATATTAATGTTGCGTTTGGAGAGGGGACTGCTAATGAACGCACCGTGCGATTTTGGTTTAAACGCTTTCGTGATGGAAACTTCTATTTGAAGAACGAACCACGTGGAAGACCGCCCACACAGGTAAATAACAATGATTTGAAAGAGATGGTGGAAGCCGATCCGAGGCAAACTAGCCAGGAATTAGCGGCATGGTTTAACGTTACTTTACCAACAATATTGACACATTTGCGTCAAATGAATAAAATAAAAAAATATGAAAAATGGGTGCCTCATGATTTGACTAATCTGCAGAAAGAAACGCGTGTTGAAACTTGCGTTGCCTTGTTGAATCGATACAGAAATGAAGGAATATTGGATCAAATTGTGACATGTGATGAAAAATGAATTCTTTACGATAATCGTAAGCGGAAAATGCAATGGCTGACCCCAGATCAAACGCCGCAACAGTGTCCTAAAGCAAAGCTTACCAAATAAAAGCTAATGAATGGTAACTGTTTTGGTGGTCTCAGCGTGATGTTATTCACTATAGCTTTTTTCCGATCCGGTCAAGCAATAACGGCAGATGTCTACTGCGCCGAACTCCGAACAATGATAGCGAAACTAGCAGTGAAACAGCCCCGATTTATGAATCGATCTTCACCATTATTGCTCCATGATAACGCGAGACCTCATATAGCACGAGAAACCGTTTTAACTCTACAGGAACTGCAATTAGAAACCATTCGTCACCCTCCATATTCGCCAGACCTTGCTCCAACGGACTACCATTTTTTTCGTGATTGGGACAATTTTCTACGTGATAAAAAGTTTTATTCTCAGGAGGCAGTGCAAAATGCTTTCACACAGTTTGTCGAATCTAAATCACCAGAGTTCTATCGCAAAGGCATAAATGAGCTTCCTATTAGATGGCAGCAATATATAGATAATAATGGTAGTTATTTTGATGAAATAAACATGTTAAATTTAAAAAAAAACAAATTTTTATTTATCAGTACAAATCGGCAATTTCATACTTTAACCCCTGATAGAATAAAATTGTTTATGAAACTTCACAATAATATAACTTACATATCAGAATAATACATCGGTTACATTTATCCTGAAGTTCCCACGGGTACGAGAAATACGCGGGCCAAACCGCGGGCGTCCTCTAGTGTATTCATTTTAATGCATTAATGACGCTAAATTCTCGTAGAGGGAAATGTTCAAAGTGCAAGTGCTCGCAAGTTAAAACATAGTTAGTGTTAAGAAATGTTAAGAAAATAGTTAGAGTAACAATTTAAACTGCAGTAGATAAGTTACGTAGAGATAAGTTAGTTATTTTGAACCGCTCTGTATCTAGGCTAAGTTTAGACATAACGTTCATGATACAGAAGCTGAAGCAGGCTTATACATATTTGTTATCATTTATAGATAAAATCAATCAATATATGAGTATACCTATTGTTGATAAGAGATAGCGATCGACTGTTCTCTTGTCACATCACGATAAGCTTCGTATATGTCGCAATCTGATAAAATGAACATTATCTATCTGATCTTATACAATATTTTCATTTTGTTAACAAGATAAAGAACAAAACGATATACCGATGAGTTGAGGTGAGTACTTACTGGTGTTACGGGCCTAACATCCGCATCGGAGGTTATCGTTACAATCGGCGTAAAAATCTGTTGCAACATGAGGCTATTTAATTTGCTCTCTTATTCCCCTCCCTGACTGTAAGGCTCAACTCACATAACCGTTGAGTTGAAGCGCCGTAACGCATCATGTCTTTCAATTACAATTTATAATTTTAATCTCTATTTACCCATTATTTAGGCACAAAGTTGTGTCCACAATTGTAAAAATCGTCGACGTAAATGCTGCAGATACGATAAATATTCTATAGGAAAAAAAAATGACGCTTCGACTACGTACGTTTCGTACTTACGCACGTACTACCTACGTATTTAGTACCGGTCCAGTATCAAACCTGTACAATAACGTAGACCCCTTAAAGATTTTAACATTTGGGATCATCTTACGCAAAGTAATACCTTAGCGAAGGGGTCCATAACTATCCCCACTTCTACTAGGAGCCTGATGTTTGGCGTTAATAAACTGATATGATAATGTTGATATTTAAATTGAACTAATAATTCTGCGTGATTTATTTTAAACAGACTTACACACTTCATTTACTAGTTCTTCAAAACATCATGTCAATTTCAATTCCGGCACGAAATTTTGATAGGTAGCATAAATATTATATCTGGTACATGAAAGTGTAGCCGAATACTACGTGACCTTGATAAAAGTATGTTAATAATAACCTGATAATTTTTACGTTATTTAGTGTCATTTTTTCATTAAAAATGAGAATAGGAGCCTTGGTGTCTTTCAGCATTTTCGATGAATTAGCTTTCGGCTTAGATGGTCCCTAACTGTATTTTATTTCTAACTACAGGACGCCCGCGGTTTACCCCGCGTAGTTACCGTCTTCGTACAAAATTTGAGATCAAACATAGCCTATATGTATTTTGATATGTGTGTAAGCTGAATATTGTAAGGTTCCTCAAAATACTTACATACATTCTCCCAAACTTTGGCGTTTACATAGAATTAGCAGGCCAGGCATCCCTCCTTACTGGAGAGGGGATATGGAGCGTACACCCACCACGCTGCTCCAATGCGGGTTGGCGGGCTTAGGATGATGATGTTTCATTTATTAACGATCACTATCAGATGTTGATGACAGTGACCGAGACCGACAGCTTAACGTGCTCTCCGAGGCACGGGGGTGTAACACCACCAACTTCTAAACTCCGGACTTGGAATGTACTGAACATTTCATAGAAGAATGAAAAAGCTCAGAATTATTCCGTGGCCTAACCCAGGGATCGAACCCAGGACCTCGTGATCGAAGCCACATAGGCTAACCACTAGACCAACGAGGCAGGCATTAGTAGGATTATTTCATCATAATCACTATTGGGTATTGGCCAATGTTTTAACAAATATGGCCGGGCCGCTTTCTATATAGGAGAGGAGATATATATTTTTTAATTTACTACCTTTAAAATAAAGTTGATAAAAGTGAAATTCCGAACAATATTGGCAACCCTGAAAGCCGCTCAAGTGCAATTTCCACCAGTTTTGTAAACAAATTGCCTGTTCGGTAATCAATTTGCGAAGCGTCGTATATTCAATCACTCGCCGCTAACTTGGCGTTCAATAACACGTGCGCTTAACGCAGAGCTACTTTGTTTTAGTAATTGTATTGTTATTAATGTATAGATAAACTTAGGTTTATTAACCTGCGGATTATTTATACATAATATGCTTGTAGTAAATGCCTTCTTTGTCCCGAGATGATTAGCGGAAATCTACTTGGAATATTTATTTGTATTGGATGTATCCGCCCCCTTGGTATAGTAGTCTAGTTGATGTAGGTTGTATGGCTTCTTATCATGACGTCCTGGGTTAAATTTTTGAGGGTGAAGTAATCTCATCAGAAATCAGGGTTGTTAAGCTATTGCATAGCTTCTATCGCGGGCCTTGAGCGTGGAGACCGAATTCAGAAATTCCGTAACGAAAAAACCTAACACCCGCTGGATATCAAAAACATAATATAAAAAGCATAATTTCGGCACTGACGTTATTGGGAGCGTGGCCTAGCTGTAAGGCGCTCTAAGTGTCCGAATTCCCAGAGAAACGCGGGTTCGAATCCCGTCGGTTCTGCAATTTTTTTAAGCGTGATATTTCAAAAAGTCATTGTTTTTACAAGCGTAATATTTCAAAAAGTCATTAAAAGTTCTGATACTTATCGATAGATGGAAAAACTAAACGGCTACTTTTTATTGAAATTGCGGAACCGACGGGATTCGAACCCGCGTCTCTCTGCCAATCCGGGCACTTAGAGCGCCTTACCACTCGGCCACGGTCCCCATGACGTCGGAAGGTAAACATAAGTTGATAAAGAATGCTATGCAACAGCTTTACCGCGGCAGTCTCCGAGTGCCACACGTCTTTTTTTTTTAAGAAATTATAGGTAATAAATAGCCTTGAGTATCTCAGTGCTAATAATATTTCACTTCTGACAGTAATTAGTCCAGAGTCATCTGTCACATGACATAAAAATCCTTTTTCTTAGGAGAAGTAGTAGATCTTAGACTGATATGAACGACTTCCTCGCTTTTCTTACAAGAGCAGATAAAGAGCTAAGAACAATGTAGAGTTGTGTCTTCTAGAGCGCCGTTGTTATGATGATAATGATGCTGATAAGTTAACAGACTGACGCAGTGCATAATAATAATTGTTTTATACTGGATTCTATAGCAACGCATTAGTATAGTATTTATAACCATATAGCGGAGAGTCTAAAAAAGTTAAATGCGGCTCAATTCAAAAGAAGAATGTTCAAAAGAATTTTGGATAAATGATATTATTCTGTTGACGAGTTCCTTAAGGATTAATATTTTGTTATTGATATAATTTAATTTATTAACTGACATTTATATAATAATAATGTAATTAAATTATTGTAATTTTTTAAGCTATTGCATAGCTTCTATCGCGGGCCTTGAGCGTGGAGACCGATTTCAGAAATTCTGTAACGAAAATATCTAACACTCCCCATTGTGTTATTCGTGTCTTAGTTTGCCAACGTCCATACCATGTTGAATACATCGGTTCTGGTCCGGTCACCGAAGTTAAGCTACATCGGGCGCGGTGAGTAGTTGGATGGGTGACCGCCTGGGAACACCGCGTGATGTTGGCTGTTTTAATTTTTATATTTTTTAGTTTGTTTCATTTTTTTTTTAATAACATTTTTTTCTCATATTATAAATTAATTTTTTTTTAATAAAAAAAACAAAAATAAAATAAAAATAATAATTTAAAAAGCCAACATCACGCGGTGTTCCCAGGCGGTCACCCATCCAAATACTAATCGCGCCCGATGTTGCTTAACTTATATGCAATAGCTTTACCGCGGCAGTCTCCGAGTGCCACACGTCTTTTTTTTTTTATAAAATAATGATAATTGTAATATAATGATTGTTTGCATGCCTATTTGGCAGAATATACTAAGCCTCTTAATTGTATGTACAGTTGTTCATTGTATTACCACATTCTAGCAATAAATGAATTTGAATTTGAACGCAATAATCTTTGATGAAAAAGTAAATAGAATGTAATCTCCCACCTCTGAGCACATATAAATGTTAATACTAACAATTTGCATGTAATCTGAGCAGGGGGATACAAATAGGCATTAGGCCTCTGCCGGGTCTCTCACATTAGGTTCCGGAATGTGTACTACATTTTGTATAAGCATATGTAATGGGCTTCACACTCGCTTGCCTATCTATCTAGTTTCTACAGGATATATTTAGCAGAATGTGCTTAGAAACTTTTTGATTTCTCATGGACGCGTACAAAACGTTTTGTTCCTCGTTTCTGATTGGAATTGAGATTTTATATACGAAAACCCGACGATTCGTTATCCAGAAATAAATAATATTCAGTTAAGTTCATAGAAACAGTACCCCTGCTTCTATTAACCAATGCTTGGATGTCTTTATCACATAGTAGGTAATAGACAGTAGTCACAGAGGTATCTAGTTGAAGGACAACCTATACTTACTTTTTTTCTCCTTCATCATAACTGTCATAAGTTTTGACGACCTCTGTAGCGCAGTGGTATGCGCGGTGGATTTATAAGACGGAGGTCCTGGGTTCGATTCCCGGCGGGGCAGATTGAGATTTTTCTTAATTTGTCTTAGTCTGGCTGGTGGGAGGCTTTCGCCGAGGCTAGTTACCACCCTACCGACAAAGACCTACCGCCAAGCGATTTAGCGTTCCGGTACGATGTCGGTGTAGAAACCGAAAGGGGTGTGGATTTCATCTTAGTCCTAACAAGTTAGGACCGATCCTTATCCGATTTCATCTTGGATTGCATTATCACTTAATGTCAAGTGTTAAAGCAGTCAAGGGTCAACTTGTAGTCCATAAAAAAACATTAGGTACATTAAGATGCAATATAACCAAACATCTAAAAATAACTAACCTAAAATATATTACTTCCATTTTGCAAACAATCATTCTACGAAAACCGCAAAAAGAAACAAAATGTAAGAATTATTTATTTTCTAACATTGTTTGTATTTTCTCTTCCTGCGGTCTGAATAATTAACGCCATTTAACTAAGCTGATAACAATTTCATTTTCTTCAATTTCTTTCGTGGAAGCCTAACGAAGTACTGCGGGTAATCTCTGATGATAAATACCAGTAGCGTAATAACGTTTAACGTCTGTTAGATACGCTTTTAAAAGTTATGAACGTTATTTATTTTTATTTCATTGTTTGTTTAGAGTTTTATCGTTTTTAGGATTCTGCACGCAATCTGTACACTTTATAGTTATAATACCATTACAAAGTGTCTGTGAACAGGTTAGCTCAGAGGCACTTACTACAAAAACACCGTAGATATTTAAGACAGAGACGATAGTCATAGCATTCTAGGGATTTCCCATGCGGGTGCCAGGCCAGGCCAGGCCGACTGCCAGAGAGACAAACACCAAAAAAGCCCAGGAATCGTAAAACGCGCTTCCACAACGAAGCTGGACAGTGTGAGTTTCGACTTTGTCTCTAACTCTCCTTCTTCTTCTTTAAGTGTCTCTCCGACTAGCGAAGGTTGGCTTCATCAGCTTCGCAAATTCACTAACTCGATTAAATAGATAGAGATGAGATATACACGAATTCGAAACTAACACTTTCAACGCTATTAGTAAATAGCACTAAGTAAGGTTGAGGTATGGAGGACCTCAATTTCTTTTTTCCAAGAAGTTTTTCTTCTACATAGCAGGCGGTGTCAGGAAGCTGGACGCTTAACTGGTCAGTATTAGTAACATACGACAACAATTTTTACAAAGTCAACCTTATAGTAGATAACTGACCTACTCTCCTACACATGGCCGAAGCTCCTAAAGCTGGCTAGCTAAAATAAGGTCAGCAATTTTCATTTTCATTCTTTCTAAGAAATTATTTAT
This sequence comes from Mycalesis mineus, assembly GCA_034621355.1. Taxonomy (NCBI): domain Eukaryota; kingdom Metazoa; phylum Arthropoda; class Insecta; order Lepidoptera; family Nymphalidae; genus Mycalesis; species Mycalesis mineus. The sequence continues at coordinate 4,733,340 of CM067883.1, forward strand.
GTGACAAGGGAATTTTGTATAAAACTCATTGACGTTAAAATGAGCTCAAATTTAAATTCACAAGTTTATAATAATACCCAACATTTAAAATGGGGAGCTATAAAGGACCCTAATTTAATTTTACATACATATAAACTCCGTTATTGAGTTTACGGAACACGTGACGCTACAAGCACACTTTGACCTACTTTGTAAATTGCAAGCACATCTCACGTTGTCCTGGTATTCATTCAAGCTTATAATCTTCATGACCATTATAAAGCAATATCATCAACCGTGTTTATAAAATACAACTTACCTCTAAGTAGTCCTCTAACTAGTTATAAGAATAATTATCATTAGTTTTAGCTATAACAACATAAATTTGGAAGGTGGAGAGAAATTCGACTGATTTAATAATTATTAGTCTATTAAAAACATGTTCTCAATACTGTAATCTATCATTATTCTGTGGCATTACTTAATCAAAAGTTGAAAAGTCAGTGCTCTACTAAGCTTTAGAGAGTTTGTCAGGGAAAATAAGCTATGCTTATTTTTTTCGGCAGACAGCATTGCCGTGATTCGATTCCAATCGAAAAGGTATGGCTGCTGGAAATTTTTTAGCCACTCCAAGGCAGTGCAAGGCAACGTAAAGTAGCACGTAGTACGAGATATACGTTATTTTAGCGAATGCGCATCACAAAGTGTTACTTTGTTAAAAGTAGGCGATGAGATTCATTCAACACAAGGTGCAACCTAACGTTTTTTATTTACCATCAACTATTACTATACAATGCGACAATACCTATTAGAATCAGATTATCACAATCTGACGAAGTTTTCATAAATTGTTGGGGTTTCTGATTGCACAATTTCAGTTAACTCCAGTGTTCCTAATGCAAGATAACGTGACATCTCCAATTATCTCGATCATCGTACTCTGTCGGTAAAACATGAAAGAATAAATAACAAGAACGACAAAGTAAACAGTCTTTATTTTCTAAATTGACGGTGTAGATAGACGAACGAAGAAATTGAATTTAATCTTAGTTTGCTTAAGTAAGTTTATGAAACAAATAATTAATTTTGGAATTAATCGTCAAACTTTTGTTGTGTAGAATTAAATTAAAGTTATATATTTTCTTACACAAGCATGGAAACAAATGATAATAACTTATTTTTGTTAACTTAAATCAATTATAAATATCGCTATTTTACTTGTATATAGCTTATTCTATCTTAGGAAGACGAGTTGGTTTAATGTAGTAGTATATTGGCATCACAAACTGTTTGTGTGTGTGAACTAAAGGAATGTCAGCACGTTTACCAAAAAATGTCTTTTGGTATAGTGGGTTTACTGATGATAATTTTTAAGTATTTTTGATGATATATCAATGTTTTTATAATAATATCATAAAAAATTATTATATTATTAAAAAAATAGATAATTGCATGCGTCACATGTTTAGAGCAAGAAATCAAGAATGTACCCATTGTGCCCCTCTATCGTCGTACGTCAAAAACCGTAGCTCAAAGACAGATGCTATGCAATAAATATGTTTAAGCTTTGCTAACATCACACATTTTCACATATCACTTTACTACAGTAATTAATGTTTACAATTGATAGTGGACTCAAATGATCAGCTCTGATCTAGCTTTAGATGTAGCTGAAGTTCATTTACAGGATAATACGATCATCGAATTATCCGCGCTGTGAAGCGCTTTGATCTGGTTTATGGAGGAACTCAGCCACTGAATTCGTCCCAATTTCGTGCAGATCCGCGTTAAGTGCTCGTCTTAAATTGTTTCGTTACCTTGGGCTCTAATTACCAAACTAATGAATATTAACAATTTAATAAAGTGATTAGCTCTCACACAGCTTTAGATACTGCTAAAGTTTGTTTACAATATAAAGTTGTTCATACAATTATTTGTGAAGCACTTTGATCATTTGAACTCAGCCTCTGGATTCGACCTCTCTCTCGTATCTCGTGTTTATCCGTGTTAAGTGACTGCTCTTCTTAAATTGTTTCAATTTCTTGAACAGTAGTTGATATTAACAATGTAATAAAGTTAAAAATTATTTTTTTGCAAATGATTAGTTCTCCTACAGCTTTAGAAGCAGCTACGTTCGTTTATATGATAAACTCGATCATCGAATTATTCGCTCTGTCAAGCGCTTTGATCCTGTTTATGGAGGAACTCGGCCACTGGATTTGTCCTAATTCCATGATGATCCGTGTTAAGTGAGTGCTCGTCTTAAATTGTTTCGTCACCTTGGACTCTAATTGATATAATACACATTAATTAGCTATGTAATTAATGGATTAGATACAGTTTAGCTTTATCTGCTCGATAACATTCCTTTAAAAGATTTGTTTTACCAAACAAGCTATAATTATATTTATAAATTATGATTTATAACTTTATTAATATTTATTTTGTTAACTTTGCTTTAAGCATTTAAAGTTATAAATCATTATAACTTATTAATATTAAAGTGTGTTTGTATTTGTAAAAGTAGTAGATATCTAGTTTTTTCACAATACCTTTTAAAGAATTTACATAGTTTAGTAGCACTGTTTAGTGTTTCATTCATTTCATTCATTCATTAAAATCTGGCCGTGTATCACTCATCAAATTCCTCTTAGATAATCAAAGGTGCACTAATGAAATGAGTCCAGTAGCGTTATTTTATAAATCTATTACGAAACTTAACAGTGTCACTTGCAACAATATCTCTATTTTTCTAAGATAGAGACAGAAATTAATTTGAAACGCACTCGGTTGAATTTCATTAAACTCATGAAAGCATTACTAAGCTTGCTTTATTTGTGATCCGTTTTGTAATGATAAAAGTTAATAATACTCGTGTTCCAAATAAAAAAAAACCCATATATCCTACCAGATAGCATTAGGTATAATTTGGTTAAACCCACGCAGCCACAGTTTATTTACAAAATTCAGGCAATTCGCAAACGATTTCAATTTTATCGGCTTATGATGATTGATGAGTTCATTACGAATCCATGAAATGGAATATCAGACCCTAATGACTTCCAGGGAAAACAATTTTTGTTTAAAATATTATTTTTACAATAACACTCAATGTTTCGATACCACGATGAGAAATCTTTTCAACAGCAAGACGATTTTGTGTAGCACAAGTGCAGGTATTATAGTAATAGGTGTTAGCAATATTGTGTATTAAACATTATTTGAAAATGACAGGAACCTGGTTCTATAAAATATATTAATTTCATAAACAGTTTTACCTTCAAGAATAACTTCTTCAGTATATCGCCATTGTCGCGACATCGCGAGCTATCTTACAACACAAGTATGAATCGATGAATTTAATATAAAGAATGTAGTCTTTCAGAATAAACAATGAAATACGATTAGCTATTTTTAGATTTGGCATTTCGTTTGGCACGATGTTTTTATATAAAACCTAGATCAGAATGTGTAGTATTTATAGAAAACAAATAATGTAGAAAACGTGAACAGGACAGCTAGGAAATTTACGATTCTAATATGTATGACAAAATTCGCACGTTTTGTACTATTAATATGAGTTAGCCTTGCTGGCTTCAATCGTAAGGTCCAGGGTCGGGATGTAGAATCATTCTGAGTTTATCTTTCTTCTAAGAAAATTTCAGTAAATTTTAAGCTCAAAGTCGGGAAGTGCGTGCTCCGTGTCTTGGAGAGCACGTTAAATCAAAATAAAAAAGCCGTCCCTCCCGATCAAAACTATCAATTATCTAATAGTGATCGTTAATGAATTAAACATCACCTATCACCTAAGGCCTTCTGACCGCAGTTTGGTGGGTCTATTCTGCTTATCTACTTTTGCACTCTTACAAGGTCTGGCCCTGTAGTGGGCTGTTAATAGGCTGATAATGATGACACTGATAATTTAGTGACTAGATCAATTGATAACAATCCAGAACGATCCCTTGATAGTTAGTTGTTCTTTACAGTAGTCTCATAAAACAGTAAAACTGATTTGGATTGCTTGCAGGATTTAATAAAACGCAATTGGATTCTGCATAGCAGGTCATGTTACCTGTGTTCTGTTGAATATTTGATCTAACATTGGATTAGAATGCACCTGACTATAGGTAGTATATGAACGCTTACATCAATGCGGCACCTTATTCTATTACTACAAGTAAGCAAGGTATAGAATAGAAGCTATTAGTTTAATCAATGTGTTAATCGATTTCCTTCGTAAGAAAAATTCCATTACATAAATTAAATAATTCTACAGGTGGTAGTAATTATACAGTTGAAAAACTTAATTAATGCAGTTGGCAGTTGTTTGATTTGTTATTAAATACAATTAACTGAACCAGGCCAGATGTTTTTAGTTAAATCGGTAATGTGAGTAATGTTTTAAAAGTTGTTGTAATGATTTATTGGAGCAGTGTGTCGCCCACCGCAATGCAGTGCGAAGATTGAATTTAAAAATGTTTCACCCATTTGTCTCACGAGTACTTAATTTATCTTCTCAATGTTTACTAGGTCACATTGGCTATTATTTAATCTGTTGTGACATAATTTTGCTGATATTTATAACGTGATAGCTTTTTCTTTCTTATCCAAAGATAACTATAGCTTTATTTACTCCACTGTTATTTACTTGAGATAACCCTCGAGACGAACGTAACCATTTCTAGCACAGTACGATAAATTGGACGAGTAAAGGGAATATTTAATTTCGATTTGCGCTTCAGAATGTGTAATCTGTTGTTGGCTCTTAAAAAGTAGTTCTATGTCATCATTCATCATCATTATAGGCTGATCGATGTCCACTGTTTGACATTGTCATCTTGCAAGGATTTACAAAACTAAAGTTATGAACCTACTGCATCCATCTCGCTTGGTATCATCGGTCTCACTTAGTTAGGGGTCGACCAACACCTCGTTTTCCAGTGTGGGGTCGCTATTCCATCAGCTCGTTGAACTCTGTGGCTATTGCCACATCAAGATTGCGGCTCGTTGAGCTATGTCGGTAATTTTGGTTCTTCTACAAATCTCATTTCTGAGTCGATCACACAGATATAGGTACACCTAGCATATCTAGTAGTGAAAATATCTCTCTATGTTGTTTTAATCTCCACACGCAGGGGTTTTAGTAGAAAACACGCTAATTCACTAGAAGCTGATACAAAGTAGCACAATTGGCAACATCTCTCATGAGTATTAAATTGAGGAAGACTAGACTTATCACATTGTCACTAATCCGATTTTCGCTGTAACTTCACTGGAAAACAGGACGCGATGTTATCAATTTGCGAAACAGGACGCAGAAAAATAGCTTTGCATGTTTCTTGACCATGCATCCTACTAGGATAAAATTAAGAAAAAAAATCGCCAAATATGGACATTGGATAGGTTAGTAAAGACTTCCGGTTCATTTTCAGAAACATTTAAATGCTTGATGTTAATACTGGCTAGTATTTGATTTGCGATCCCTGTGGCGAAGTGGTATGTGCGTTGGCTTTATAAGTACCAGAGTCCGATTTCCAGCAAGGCCGATTAAGATTTTCTAACTTGTTCCAGGGCTGGTGGAAGGTCTCGGCTGAGGCTAGTTGCCATCTTACCGACAAAGACGTACCACCTAGCGATGTAGCGTTCCGGTACGATGTCATGTAGAAACCGAAGAGGTGAATATATAATCCCACTCCAAAGAAATTAACCCCTTCCGTCTTAAATTGCCTTATTACTTACCACCAAAACTTGTGGCATTTAAAAAATATATGATAAAATGTCAACTCTTCTACGCGTATAATGCTGTTCTTTGACAGTTTAATTAACAAACCACAAAGATGCTTATAATTTATTCAATGGCGGAGGACTTTAAGTAAGCGGTCTTTGAAATAATGATTGTTAAGACGCGTTTCACTTTATAGATGTAATACTGATGAGTTTACTTAACTGTCATAATTTCAGCAATATACTCGTAGTTGCGAGGAAATGGGTTTAATGGGGAAATATTTTGCGATCACAATAAGAACTCAATAAATATTTGCTATGAAATCCTTATCGTATTTATTTATTACTTCGAAACAGACGTATACTATAAGCGTTGGTATAATAATGTTGACAGCTTCAACAAACATGATTATTTTCGTCGTTATGGGTGTCAGGATTTGGTTATCATTGTCTGCCAATTTATATAAAAGTATGATATTAAAGTTAAGATCATGTTTACTAGAAGGTCATGGAATACACTTGAAATAATTTGGCTTGTTTTTGCACAAAATTTTCTTTACCTGCATTCTTGCCACCATTCCACGTGGGCATGATTTGTATAGTTATTAGGATAAGCTTAAAGTCCTTATTATACTTTTTCTCATATAAAAAAAAATATACGAATAAAATTAAATAAACTATCATTGGATGTCTGAAGTAATTTACCTAAGAAGTAAGCCAAAATAAACTAAAAATTACAACCACTGAGATAGATTGAGATTAAATTAAATACTGAAATGCAAAAGTTGGTTTTTGTAAACATAATTATGAAGACTAATCATCACTACATAGGAATATATACGATAATGTCCCACGCAGCGTTTGTTTGTTTGTCTGTTCGCGATAAATTCAAGATTACTAAACGAACTTTAATGAGTTTTTCATATAATTTGTGCTGATTAAGTATAAATTGCCTTATATATAACGATAATAGTGGGAAGAGATAGTGATTCCTAAGGAATGTTTTAGTATATAATTTGTGCTGATTTAGTATAAATTAACGATAATAGTGGGAAGAGTCGCGCGTCTGGGAGCTATTATTGAAAACGCTGCTTTGAGATATATTTTTATGTTCTTCGATTGCATAGCACTATTATTCTCGCGGGCGAACTCACGGATGTCTGCTAGTATAATTTATAAGTAAATCCAATCCGAGCAATCTAACTTGGGCAACAAACTGAATACACAACACAATCGACATTAAACAAACAACCCCAGTTATATGGTTAGCTTTAGTTGTGTTTATAAAACAACCTACGTCACATAATTGACTAAACTAGAAGTCAAGACTCCTGCGGCAATTAATTATAGGAATGTTACAATAATGTAGCGTAATTAAATAGAGGCCATATATATAAACTCGGGTAAACAAGTGCAAAGATATGTAAATATATCACATCTGTGTTGTCAGGGTTACCGACATCCCGGAAGATCAGGATATTACGCCCTCATTTTGCAATATCTACTCGTACCTAGCTGATATATTCTAGAGAGACAGCTCATATGTATCTACAACAAATGAACAAAATTTAAAGTAAAATAAATGCAGTAGAAATGAAAGCATCGAGGAGTACGAGTATAACACTGAGTGGCAAAATTAAAGAGCAGTGTGGTATAAAAGAAGATGTAGTGACTAAAATCCAGAAATGTATACTGAGATAGATTGGGTTTGGTCATGTAGGGATAAGGACATTAAACCCACAAACTGCTTTACTACGTTAAATAAATGTTCCTTACACTTGCTGGCACGGACTTTATAGATATGCTTAAGTAAATTAAAGCAACTAAATGACACAGTTATTTTTTACTTTTCAGTGCGTTTTGAGTCGGTTCTATTTTTTGTTAAAAATTTTCATTTAGGTATTTTTATTTCAAATCCACACGACGACGACGACGACGACCTTTGGGACAAACGCTGGTCTATTATGTAATTAGAAAGCACGATATTAGTAGGCTTTTATAGTTTCAGCTTTGTTCACTCTTGTAATTGAAATTTACTGCCGTTACTATTTTATCGCACATCCTCTATAAAGCTGTCGTGACATTTTTATAGAGGTTTTTTAGTGTGCGTTACACTCAAATAAAGTGTTTTTACTTTCTTCAAATAGATTGAATTAACTACATGTTTGTACTATACTATGTTTAAGAGATATAGAGGAACAATCCTTCCGTACATTGTTTTATTATTAATGGAATTCTCCAGGCTCTGCGATTTTTGCAAGAAATATCGTCATATTTGAGCCAGTTACTAATAATAAGAAATATTAACAAATTATTACACCTGCCCCAGTCTATTAGTTGGCAAAAAGCCCATGTAAATTCGTTTATCGCGATTAGACAGCCATAAAGACGCGGCAAGGGCCTTTATTATAAAATGTATTCTGTAGTAATGAAATAGGGTGGAGAGGAATATTGGACATGTCCAAAAAAATTGAAGAGATAAGAATGGCCATTGAAAAATATACGAAACGGAACTCTGGAATCACTACTTTCCTTTATGTGATTGCCATTCTACGCGATGTTGACGAAGTAATTTGCGCTCCACTGCCGCTCCTGAATGTCATTAACAAAGAATTGATTGAAGTCAGTAAACAGTTTTTTCCATTAGCTTTATTTACACAAGATTCATTTCGCAGGCTTAAAAGATTTATCATTGTTTAACAAGGGCAGAAAGGACATTGTAACGATGTTTGCTTTTATCGCGCGAGCTAATTATTATCGTTAGCCTGGTTTCTAAAATATCTAAAGTCATTAGTCCCTCTATTACTCTCGTAATTCATTATTTTTGGGTAAATATTGTATCGACTATACGCTCCAGTTATTGTCGCCAGCACAATGTTTACTCTTCGGCTCGAGCATATTGTATTCTTTAAGGATGGCAAATCTAAGCTCTTGGATTCGATGTTTAACAAGAAATACATTATAAAGAGAAATATTTTTTCTAAAGCGGACAAAGACTAGACTTGACGTGCGACTAGAATTTGTATGGTTACCATCCAAATTCTGGAATATAATTTAAGTTCTCAACTTGTTCAGGTGAGATTGAAGAGTTCATAAATCGGATAAAATATCCTATGACCTCTATCTAGATAGACCAGCAAACTTCTAACATGAATCATGTTTTTATTTACGGAAGAAGAAGTTTTGGTACTTGTAATGATATGACCAAAAAAGCGAGGTAAAAGCTTTATGTATCTAGACTAGGCAATTGAGACCAAACTGCTTTCGGACAAACCACATACTCAGCATAATCATTGTAGGGCATTGACCTAAATAAATAGTACCTAGTTGACTGAGCTGCACTCGGTGTTTTTTTACTGTTGATTAATAAAAAATAAAACGTCGAACATGTACGAAATGGCGCGGGCGGGCTTTGTATTTAGCATACTATACTAAAGCCAAACTCGATTGAGAATGCTTGTCAACAAACAAATTAAATAGAAATCACTAGTCATTTTACACCTAATTTTTTTAGTTTACTTCTTAATGACAAATTGATGACAATAAACTAGATTAGTAAGCTTAAAACTAATTAATATATTCCATATCTTTTAAATAAGATTTTATAAAAAACAAATAAATTTTCAATTTATCATACATAAAATGTGGTGCATTTACTACTTTCATTTTAAATTTGTTTGTTGACAAGCATTCTCAATCGAGTTTGGCTTTAGTATAGTACCTCTAATTTATAAAAGATTTATTCGCTTAAATAGATTAGATAGATGAGGACGCCTTCAAGAACCTTCAATAGTGGGTGACAATAATAAGAAGCCTGATACACGACTTCTAGTGTTATTATTCAGACATTACAGATCCCACTTCTGCAGTGCTATTCCGTAACTATGTTTTTTTAATTCCACTGTGTAATTAACGAATTCGTTTCTGTCTCTCCGTCTAACGTTATACTATAGATAGTGAGAACTAGATAGCGAAACTTATAACGTCAAGTAGTAAGAACATAGTAACAGAAAAGCGTTACTTACTGGTCTCGTATAATGTAACTTATCTGACAATTGGCTAATAGATTTGTACACAAGCAGCTGGTGTACTGCCTTTGTCCAATCATAACTTGGTTTCGGTATGACGGATTGCTAACGGTTATTCAATGTCAGAAGATTAGCACAAATCGAGGACAAGTCGCTCATTCAAATATTACTGTGGGTACAATTTAGCAATTTAACTTTGTGAGGCCCAGCAACCGTGAGTAACTGATTAAACATATTACCGTACTAGCAGTGCCCAGTGGTTTCTCTCGCGTGGGAGTAATCAGAAAACGAGAAGAGATCAAAAGAAGAGATCTCGTGATGAGTTAATAGGCCCGTCAGAGTTATTACGCTTATACGAGTACATATAGATTATGTGATTATGTAGATTATTGTATATTGGCGAGCTTCTTGTGCGACATAGGTAGATATTTTAAAGTCAACTTTAATATTTTGTGTTAATGAAAGAATTTTCCATTATTAAAAATGTTCAATACACCATTTTAAGCGTTACACTTATTGAAATTATAGTACAACAGATCGCAGACAATAGACATTTGACAACAGATTAAAAATTAAATTGTTTATGTATTGGACAAAGGGAGTTGTTTGGCATCTTTATGTAAGCATAATAAGTAAGTAATAGCCATCTGCGGAATATTTGAAAATTCGTTGAATTTTTAAATTTTCCGTTGCAAGGCATATATGCGAGTATAAACAAATCCTCTGTTTATAACAATCGTTTTATATGATTTTCGTTTGTAACGGAAACTATTAAATAAATTTTTATTGGTATGAGAGCAATAAGCATATGACTAAGGACCCTGAATTCAAATTAGATAGCCTAACTCAATAATTTACGTTGGTAGGACGAGCATAGGCGTTCCTCGTACATATTTTTCTTCCTATGAATAACTCAATTTTGTCATTTCAAGCTTGAACGTGTAGAACGTTTATTGAGTCAATTGACTTGATAAATCTGGTCAAAACAAGATGGGTTGAATCTGGCAACCCTATTTTATTATTTATATTATGCAGATATCGATGGTTGCAAAGTGCGTGCAATATCGCTCGAGGTCGGCAAGAGGTCAGCGACTATGTATTAATAATTCGCTGTTATTTATTAACCCCTGCAGATGCAGTGATTAAATAAGTTTCTCGAGTCTCGAGGACATTCTTTTGATTGACGTAGAGACATACACAGTAAAGAAAATACACAAAATTAGTGTAAGGCAAAGAAAACAAACAAAATGGATTTCAGTTTAGAAATTACTTGAATTGACGGCCGAGTGGCGCAGTGAGTAGTGACCCTGCTTCTGGGTCCTAGGCTGTGGGTTCGATTCCATGGAGGAGTGTGGATGTTTTCCAGTGTCTGAGTGTTTATTTATATATTATAAGTATTTATGTATAATATATATAAAAATATTCATATCATAGTACCCATAACACAACCTACTTACGAGCACGCTTACTTTGGGGCTATATAGCGATGTGAGTAATTGTCCTATAATATTTATTTATTTATTAATAAGCTACAAAGAAAATTAATTTTGGTCTAATAGTTCAAGTTATAAGTTAAAATATTTTTTTATTTATATTTTTAAATATCCTTTGTAGTTGAATAAGTTACCAAATTTTGAAGTAAATTCAATAAGGAGAGTTAAGTACATATACCTGTATGCTATTAATTTCAAGATTACACACAAGCTTACACAATACAAACACCTTTTGAGAATATCAAAGAAGAAACGAAAGTACTCACTGACTATATGAATCATAAAGGATGCGAACACCACCATCCATCCCCACCCTCCGTCTGGGGGGGGCGGCAGGCTCTCCGAACCCTCCCTCGAAGTCTCCACCGCAGCGTGAGAGCCGTTTCCATTCTTTGCACTTTTCACAGCTCCGTGTGACATCCTTATTATTTAAAAAATCTCTTGGCACTTAAGGCAGTTAGTTTTAAGTTCTAATACTATATCTTGAGTAAATATGCGTCTGTACTATTGGTAACTATTAAGTATATAGAGGCACTTGGCGTATTGCTATTTAGTAAAGTGAAAAAAGGAAGCGACGTTTCGGAGGGAGACTTGAGGACTTGTATGATTGTGTTGTTCGCATGATCTATAAAACTAGACCATGATGTTTACACCTATCTGCGGTTTAGTGTCTCTTGTTTGTTTCTCAAGCGTCTGTTGTTTTGGAAGATCATCTTTGGCTTTTATCTGAAACAACGAAAATTATGTAAATAAGAATTCATTCTTCTTAATGTCACAAATAGCTGTGTGTACAATATTTTAGTATACGTGTGAGTGTGAACTCGCTGTTCTTTGACTTGCAGCCTGTTGAGACAGAAATGTCTACACATTTGCGAAAAGGTTTCACTAGGCGTCGAGTAAGAGCACCGTAGTGTTTTAGTTTTTATATAGATATCCCAATTTAAAAAAAAGTTCTGCATTGTCATTATCAGCCTATTTTCATTATTAAGAACTATTTTTTATTGACAGGACTGTTCATCTTTCTGTCTAACGCGATACTATAGACAAAGAAGATGATGGTAACATATTCTATCTATCTCTCCTTATCTTTAGTATCGCTTAACCGCGCGAGAAAAACGTGTACACGTACCGCCAAGCGATTTAGCGTTCCGGTACGATGTCGTGTAGAAACCGATAGGGGTGTGGATTTTCATCCTACTCCTAACAAGTTAGCCCGTTTCCATCTTAGATTGCATCATCACTTAATATTAGGTGTGATAGCAGTCAAGGGTCAACTTGTAGGCATTAAAAAAAATATCGAGTAATACTAACATAGTTACAGAATAGGGGGGACAGGTTTGGTTTACTTCATTATAAAAGAGAGAGACGAAAAAAATTAGTAAAAATTAAACCGACTTCAAAACGCACTAAAAGTTAACAAAATATCTGTGTGATTTAGTTGCATTAATTTACTTATGTATATCTAAGAAGTCACTGCCGGTGGTGTAATCAAAAAGTAATTATTATCAGTCCATTACAAAACAAGATCTAGCTTTTCAATACATCACCAATAATGGGATGGCTGATATCTTTTTACGCATGAAAAGAACCCTACGTATCGAACGAAGACATCGATATCAATATTGTAATGTCATACAAGTTGATAGAACGATTTGTTCAGCTAATGTTATTACTACGATAGCAAGGAAATATGTTCTTATATTTTGTAACATGGGAAATGAAAATGTATTTTATTCGAGTATCTAAGATATTTTTTAGGTCTTGGATGGTTTAGAATAAGCCAATGTAATTTTTCATAAATCTTGACAAATAGAGTCGATTATTTATTGTTTTATTTGCACAGAAAGTAACGTTTCCAATTTCTCTTGAAACACGAGATATTTCTTTTAGGTTATTAGGACAGCCCTGTACTCAAATAAATTATATTAGATTCTAATATTTCGGATTTAATAGAAAGTTTGTTCATTTATTTTGGATTGAATATAGAATGAGAGCTTGTGATATCGGAGACCTTATTCATTTAAAAAAGATGAAAGTTTTAAGACTTTTAAAGGTTAGGTTAGATTAGGTTAGGTTAGGTATTATGGCATGGATTATTACTACTGTCTATCGTGGAAAATTAAAGAATTTCAGCGGCATCGTAAACCTCTAAGTGTAAGTGAATGAAGACGTATCGCAGGCAATAGCCAGTAGCTACTTTTAAGAAGCTATCAACTCTATTATATGCTTCTATGCTTCTTAGAGATTATAAACTCAGTTATTCACGTCTTTGGTCCCTTACGACGTAGCCATTACTTACAGAGATAATATTCAGAACGGCTTCAAGACTTGGTGGCGTTCATCATTTTAATATTTAAATAAATCTCGGGGGTAAGGTTAGTTAGTATTCAACGTCAACGGCAGCAAAGTGGTTACCCATTTGTGACGTCACACTACGCTGTGGAAAAGTCTTGTTGAATTACGGAATAGCTTTTTCTATATATTTCTCGAACGACATCATGTTTGTGTTATTTTTTCTACATATATGTCCTTTGTTTACTTGATCCATATTGAGTCGCTTGCTTTTACTCAGCTACGGGACGCAGGTGAATATTATGACAGGTATAAAAAACTTACTAAATATTCAATTATTAAATATTATTTGACGGCCGAGTGGCGCAATGGGTAGTGAACCTGCTTCTGCGTCCTGTGGGTTCGATACCCACGTCTGGAAAAATGTTTGTTTGTGTGATGAGCATGGATATTTTTTAGTGTTTGGGTCTATCTATATATTGTAAGTATTTATGTATAATATATGTCGGAGGATTTAATGTGAAGGATTAGAATAGACTCTGAGTAGATTGTTGTAATATGTAGTGATAGATATCGTCTATAGATCTTTATTGTCTATGGAACTATTATTGTTTATGATTGTTTTGAAGGTAATCAAAATAGAACTAATTATTAACCATTTAATGAGAGATATGAGATAGGCGCTTACTTGAAACATTGTGTTAAGTTAAGTTAAATTCAATTTGCTTTATGGCGTGTAATATATTGTAATATCTCATCTAATCATTTTTAAAGTTAGTGTATTGATATGTCGCCTCCAATAGGATGTGATATAGTATTGCGACCAATCACAGAGAAGGGCGACAAAGCTCTGGAGTGGGGTCGCTACGCCATCTAGACTTGAATAACAGCAGAGAGGTGGGCAGTTTAGTTGGCTAGTTTTAAAAAATAGTTTAACGAGGGTTGGTCGAGGCGGACCTTTGTGAAAGTGCTGTAACAAGTGTAGATTGTACAACAAGTAAAAATTGGTTTCGTGAATCCACTGATCTGATATTAAAAATAGTGCAGAATTGTTAGTTAGTAAAAATAATGTTATCAAATTACAATAAACCTGTTTGTGAAGACAAAATACTTTGTTTGTGCTTGCAAAATACCCTGATCGCTCACGATAAACTAAGAAACACTAAAGAGATGTCAAGGAGAATACTGATACGCCGATATATATATATAAAAATATTCATCAGTTATCATAGCACCCATAACACAAGCTACTTACGAGTACGCTTACTTTAGGGCTATATAGCATGTGTGTAATTGTCCTATAATATTTATTTATTTATTATTCTATCCGACTTGCAATTATAAACAGTATTTCCAAGTAAATATGTAGCTATACATGTCCAGGCCTTGATATAACAACGATATAGCGAATTTACATAAGACTCAGGTTGACCACGGTTATCGCGACACATGACGTGCCTGCTCGATAACCTCATGGCCACCACCGCAAAACGCTTAGAGCGTCCGCTAAAACGCACGCGCGTGCGCTTGCGCATGTTATGTATGTTCAGTATGATATACTCGTGATTATTGGTATCTTTTAGGAATGCATTACTTTACTTAAACAAGAATTTCGCAACAGAACTTCGTTTCGTTAGTGTCTTTGATTTTGTGCTTCTTAAATGCTATTTAGTTTAGAATTGCTCTCTCTATTTATTAGACCGTTAGCACGTTACCTATTTTTTTACTTATTATTAGCTACAATCGCAATGTAGCTCTATTAAAAAACCTGAAAAAGTTGTCATGTTTTTAACCGATTTCATCATAAAAAGTTCTGTATTACGGTCTAATTTGTGTAAATTTTTACAAAAATTACTGATCTGATTATTATTTAATTCCATATTTTGCATATTACTTTCTTACAAGTGTTTACAAGAAATATTGTTTTTACTATAATCATTATTGGGATTTGAAATAACGCTCGTATAATGCTCCTAAACATGTAATCATTACTATAGCTTTACCGATATCATGGCCCAGCAGTTAGATTTTAAGGTTTCATTTCATCGAATTCTTTAATGATAAGAGTAATCTTGGTAATGGAGGTTAACTAATTTGCGATAAAAATAAGTTTAAAAGGTCACATTAGATACATATATTTAAAATGTTTTACATATTTTGTGTTTATCTCAATTTTGCACGATACATTAAACATTTAAAATAACAATATTTATCATATTATAATAGTTAATTTAGGCTTAGCTTACAAACCACAACAACCGTCCTCATCAACCTATTTCAAAATAGCTACAGTAACAAACCTTTGTATCTGTATAAGAGATGAGATTTGGAGTTAAGACTCACAACGCAGCTTGGCAGACTTAGTTTATGGTGACTGCTTGATTACATTAATTATGATAGTTGATTTAGGCTTAACTTACTAACCACAACAATCGTCCTCATCAACCTATTTCAAAATAGCTACAGTAACAAACCTTTGTATCTGTATAAGAGATGAGATTTGGAGTTAAGACTCACAACGCAGCTTGGCAGACTTAGTTTATGGTGACTGCTTGATTACATTAATTATGATAGTTGATTTAGGCTTAACTTACTAACCACAACAACCGTCCTCATCAACCTATTTCAAAATAGCTACAGTAACAAACCTTTGTATCTGTATAAGAGATGAGATTTGGAGTTAAGACTCACAACGCAGCTTGGCAGACTTAGTTTATGGTGACTGCTTGATTACATTAATTATGATAGGTGATTTAGGCTTAACTTACTAACCACAACAATCGTCCTCATCAACCTATTTCAAAATAGCTACAGTAACAAACCTTTGTATCTGTATAAGAGATGAGATTTGGAGTTAAGACTCACAACGCAGCTTGGCAGACTTAGTTTATGGTGACTGCTTGATTACATTAATTATGATAGGTGATTTAGGCTTAACTTACTAACTACAACAATCGTCCTCATCAACCTATTTCAAAATAGCTACAGTAACAAACCTTTGTATCTGTATAAGAGATGAGATTTGGAGTTAAGACTCACAACGCAGCTTGGCAGACTTAGTTTATGGTGACTGCTTGATTACATTAATTATGATAGGTGATTCAGACGCCAGCAGTGAAGATTAGAAATGATAAAGCAAATGTTTTTAAATTATTAGTATTTATATTAGTATTATTAAGTACGAGATGCTACTTAACAGGGCAAATTTTTTACTTTACAGGGCTATTTACAAGAAATAAGATTTCGGCGTTGTTTTATATTACAAGCTAGCCCTTGACTACAATCTTAAGATATATAATGAGCCTTGATACTGTAAATGGCATACTGTAGATGGCAGGCCGTATACCTGGATATCAAAAACATAATATCAAAGCACAATTTTGGCACCGACGTCATCGGGATCGTGGCCTAGCGGTAAGGCGCTCTAAGTGCCCGAATTGCCAGAGAGACGGGGGTTCGAATTCCGTCGGTTTCGAAATTTTTGATATTATGTTTATTCTTAAATATTTAAAGATATGGTAAGTGATGATGCAATCTAAGATAAAAGGGGGCTAACTTATTGGGAGTAAGATGAAATTCATACCCTTTCCGGTTTCTACACGACATTGTACCCGAACGCTAAATCTTCATCATCTAAGAAATAACTGTGTCATTTAGTTGCTTTAATTTACTTAAGCATATCTAGGAGTCGGTGCCAACGTTTCTACTTTAAGAACATTAGCTAGAACCCACAAACTGCTTTACTATGTTAAATAAATGTAAAAAACTTGCTGGCATCGACTTCATTGATATGCTTAAGTAAATTAAAGCAAGTAAATGACACAGTTATTTTTTACTTTTTTGTGCGTTTTAAGTCGGTTCTATTTTTTGTTAAGGAGGCCGTCAAAAACAGCGGGTCAGCAGCAACCTGCCTGCACCTAAAGTATACTCGGTATAAAAACAAGCATGCAAAATTGAGATGCTGCAATGTGATCGTTGTTGGTTTTGCAATAGGTATACATCTCACATGGTAGGTAGGTAATGTTGAATGCGTAGAACTATCGAACGGCACTTAATCTAGATGGAAGATATGAGCCTTAAGCCGCTAAGTTTAGATACGTCTACGTAATACAATTGATCGGACCGTGAAAGCCCAACTTGACAAGAGGCTTAAACGGCTTACCTTAATCCTTATGTATACCATCTATGTCGATCCTCCGCAGTGAGATAAATATTATGAAAAAACATTTGTTAAGAGTATTCGTGGTAATAATACGAATATTTTAATCTAAAAGTTATATTAAAGGTGAGCTTGTTTAACCCTCTTTTTATTTTTCAGTAAAAAATATTTTATAATAAGGAATAACTTAAACATATGTACAGATAAATAAAATAATTTAACACTAAATAAAAAAGAAAATACTTAACCGCTACCGTTACCTAAACTAAAAAAAAATAAAACAAAATAAAAAAGAGTAAAAAACTTAGGCGTCATAGAATTCCTCCGAATCGGATTTAATTTAATTTTAATCTTATTTCAATATGTTATTCTGTAATTTAAAATTGTAAATTGGTTAGACAGTTGTTTTGAAGACTTCGGAGGATATTTTCAGTCATTATTAGTCATCTAATATCAACATGTAATAGTGACCGGGACAGACACAAAAAATTAACACCGTAAGCGCGCTTATCCTCTTTGAAGCAGTGTGGTTGGTTTCAAGCTCCAACACACTTTCGTACAAAAGAGTGAAGCTCTGTGGTGCCGTTGAAAACATGCTGACGATTTACATAAGTACATTCATTAAAAAAAAGAACCTTTTACAATCAAAAACTAAGGTTAATTTTAAATAACGTGGAAAAATAAATACCATAATTACCATAATTATATACATTTATCACGTCACTTCCATAAGTCAAAGATGGAAAAATGTGACGCGTAACGAAACAATGTTACACTAAATTTTTTTCCAACCCCGATAAGGAAGTTTCACTTCAACAGCCGTTTACGTTCCCAGTTTCCTCTCAGCCAGGCCTGAGAAATAACACAGTTAGTTTCATTAGGACAATGTACAACGGACTTTGACGTCATCATTTTATACATATATGTTAAGTACCTATACTTTATTAAGTGAACGTGAGATAACTGTTTTCAAGCGCTTTTGGCGTTTTTGTTGTGAACCTTTGTCCAAGCGGCGCCACTTAGAGATAACGTTCAAAAAACTACATTGATAACAAAATAATCAATAGATTGTTAGAAGAGAAAACCATTGTAATGTAACTATAAATTATTATTAGTTATTTCTTACAGTTTGTAACAAAGACCCGTATGGAGTTTGCTTCTTTAATACTACCCGCGAAATTATTTTCATCTAACTTTATGTAAGGAAATGTTTCTCTAACATTTTTATTTGAAGAGAGAAAAAACAATATAACTTATATTAAATTTTTATGATTTCCAAAAATAAATTAACGAGAAATTGTTATATTTGTTTTCTGGTAACAATATTTGGTTTGAAGTTTATGAAATATTGATTGATTACTCAACACTGCGTTTAACAACAATTAATATTGATGTTAATTTTGATATACGAGTAATTGTAAAAGATAAAATGATTGAAAATAATCTAAAACAACATTAATTTATGGATCTTTCAATTTTATAAGGCGTTTATGCAATAAGCATTGTCACCCTAGACCCTCATTACAGCAGTATGGTGGGTCGATGCTGTATATGCTCTGCTACAAGGAAAGAGTCCTGACGCAGTAGTAAAGATGATGCATTATTAACCGACGAAAAATCGGTCAATTCGATGCGCATATATAACCTGGATGGCACGTACTTTATAGATATGGTTAAGTAAATTAAAGTAACTAAGCGCCGCAATTTTTTTTAATCTTTAGTGCGTTTTGAAGTAGTTTTATTTTTATTATTATTTTTTTATTAGCCCTGGATCTCTGGTTCGGACAGCCATCACACCTGATGTTAAGTGATGATTCAGTCTAAGATGGAAGCGGGCTAACTTGTTAAATCGCTTGGCGAATCTCAATCTGCCCCGCCGGAAATCGTACCCAGGACCACCGTCTTAAAAATCCACCGCGCATACCACTGCGCCACGGAGGTCGTCAAAAATGAAAAAAATATGGTTAAATAAATACCTTCTTTTTGTTCATCCTTTGTTATGTTGACATTTGAACTAATATATTTATCTCGTAAGACTAATTACTAATGAACAACAATACAATTACTAAGTTTCTAATACTACAGTCTGTATATGCATTTAGGAAGTAATTAATTAACGATGCATCACTTGGAATTAATTAGATATAGGTTAATCATAAATTATTAATGTTATCTGTGGCGACTGTCTCGCTGATCTAGTTGTTAGCTCACGACGTCCTGAGTTCGAATCCTGGATTGGGTTGTGGAATAATTCTGAATTTTTAAGAGATTAATTTTTTGACGACCTCCGTGGCGCAGTGGTAGTCGCGGTGGATTTATAAGACGGAGGTCCTGGGTTCGATTCCCAGCGGGGCAGATTGAGATTTTTCTTAATTTGTCTTGGTCTGGCTGGTGGGAGGCTTTCGCTGTGGCTAGTTACCACCCTACCGACAAAGACGTATCGCCAAGCAATTTAGCGTTTCGGTACGATGTCGTGTAGAAACCGAAAGGGGTGTGGATTTTCGTTCCACTCCTAACAAGTTAGCCCGCTTCCATCTTAGACTGCATCATCACTTAACATCAGGTGTGACAGCAGTCGATAAAAAAAAAAAGATATTCCGTAAAATTTAAGCCGCATGTGGTGTTGAATTCTCGAGCCTCGGAAAACACGTTAAGCCGTCGATCCCGATCACTATCAATGACATCTGATAGTAATCGTTAGTGAATTAGACATTATCAATTTAACCCGTCAACCCGCATTGGAACAGTGAGGTGGGTCTAAGCTCCTCTTCTACTAGACAAGAGCCCTGGCCCTGTAGTGGGCTAGTAATAGGCTGATAATGATGTTTATCTGTAGCATGTACATAAATGTTATGGAAAAATTATTAATAAGCTGAATCATTCATCATACATTTGTAAACAAAGGAATAATGTTACTTGCTCATATAACTGCACATACTCGCATTATTTCATTTGTGTGAATAACTGTTTTAACATTTGTAATAAACTTTTGATTACGTATATTTTGTTTGACTTAATGTACAAAATTTTCATCTTTTCTATGAACCTTGTACCTAACGTACCTTGTACCTAAAGAAATTTGTACCTAACGTAGCTGTATAAAATAGTATAATTATGTTATTAAATACTTATTAGCTAAAATGTTTCTTATATAATTATGTTAAAAATATGTTAAATTATAAAGGGCCTTGAAGCCTCTATAGCTCTATAGCTAAAGGGTCAGACTCAAATCCGACAGGTTATGGATTCGATCCCCGTTCGCGGGACTGTTATCGCATTCCTAACAATATAATATTCACATGAACAAAATTAATCTAATATGTCATTATGTAAATTGCAAGTCTATTTGAATAATGTTTTGACAAACTCTAAAAGAAACATTTCTTTCGCTTTCGAAACCTTGAAAGTAAATCAAACTGAAGTGACATTGTATAAACGCAAACGTCCGAAATTCGAATATCAGTT
This sequence comes from Mycalesis mineus, assembly GCA_034621355.1. Classification (NCBI taxonomy): domain Eukaryota; kingdom Metazoa; phylum Arthropoda; class Insecta; order Lepidoptera; family Nymphalidae; genus Mycalesis; species Mycalesis mineus. The sequence continues at coordinate 4,754,480 of CM067883.1, forward strand.
CGCCAGCTGGAGCTCGGCAACAGTTTAAAAGAGTACTCCACGTGCTTCCCAAATGATTCTGGTCGCGTCTCCAAATAATTCGAGCAAGTGACCGTGACTTCGCGAGTCGATCAAACGTCGAGTTAAAAGGAACAGCTAAACAATGCAATACTTTATGCAGTTACAATAGGTACCAAATTACAATTATAAAATGTTGAAAATCCATGAATAGCGGTCCTTCTCAGTCATCAATCCTTTATGTCAGATTTCATTAATTATGATACAAAAATGCTATTATTTCTGAATTTGCTTATTATCACCGTCTATATCTAGCTTAGAATAACTCGTCAACTAGAATTCGGCATCAGTTAAAATGAGTACTCTACGTGCATCCTAAATGATTCTGGTTGCGTCTCCAAATAATTCGAGCAAGTGATCATGACTCAGCGATTGGTGATCAAACATTCTGGGTCGAGATACAATGAACATCTAAACAATGCAGTGCGTTCTTGTAGTTTTAATCTTAATTGTTTCCTTGACCTTTCTTCTTGAGTTTCGTCGATTTGAAACAAAATAACCTCAAAATTGTCTTCAAAAATCAGTGAGACATGTTCAATTTATAATTCCGATCTTTATATCCGACTATGGCGAAGTAAAAAGAATCTCGGGTGTTATGTAAAATGAAAGGCCACAAAACAACGCAATTTGTTGCTTGCAGTTAAAATGCCCTATTGTGATAACCGTAATGGACATGTATTTTTGTTGTTGTGTTAATTGCTCTGATAAGTGGAGTGAACTGGAATGTTAAACATTGTATTGTTATGTTTTTGTAATCACAAAATAAATTATTTACTTTCATATGAATATGCTTGAAGTAAAGGATATTTTAATTTGAAAGTTAAATATGAAAATGAGGGTAGATACATTAAACAATTAGTTGATGTTATCAAAAATTTGGAAGGTCGATTTTTGTAACTCAGTAAAAATATACGTCAGTAAAACAATAAGTTTGTTAATAAGCATCTAAGAAACTATTAAAAATATATAAAATATTTATTTTAATAAACTTTGATATTTAATAACCTACTTACCTACCTAAATATTATGCTTTGTTTTATTAAGATCTTGATGATCAAAAACACAACGAACTTCATATAAACGGTATAAGGTAATCAAAATATTTTTAATACTTATAAGCCGATAATTTTAAATAGAATGTTTTTTCACACCGGTCCATGAATCCGTATGAAAATCATAAAGTCAAAGGTGATACCTAATCATAAAGAAACAGAAAGTAAAAGTAATGTCGAATTTATTTTCGTTCCTTTCAAATTGACGAACACAAAACACTGAGATATATTTAGTAACACGCAGACAAAAATAAAATTTGGCGGTGCATTCGCTTTTTCATTCATGCAACAATAATCTGCTTAAACACGCTGACAATATCAAAAAATATAGCTACCTTAAATGTTTGGATGATGAAAACTTGTCCGTGGATGTATATTTTATAAATAAGTTCACTTTTAGTTGAGTTTCTTGTTATTAAACTAAATAGAAATATTGTGAACACTTTTTACGATATCGGACGAGTGGGTGAAGTATAAACAACGTCTCTGCTGGGCGTTCACTCGCGAGCGCTGTCGGTTTGACACTGACAATGGCAACAAAAATAGCAGATAACTGAGAAAAGCGCTGAATAGTTGAAAGATATCTTAAGGTGAGGGCATACGAGCTACATTCAGCGCAAGCAGTTGCAGTAATACGGAATAGGAAACTCGGTGATTATTTTCACTAAATTTCCAAAATATGTTTAAACGTTGCAAGGACAGGTTTTATAGATTTCAGACTGTCTATCTACTCTACAGTAATTTTATAAAAAACAATAGCAAAAATATTATTACTTTTTTTATCAGTGTCTTTTCTGATTGTGTCCTCAAGTAACTTTAGGCGTAGTAGGTAAGTATACCTACATAATTAATAAATGAAATTTATTCATTTTACGTACATGGATGCCGACCTACATTTTGTTATTTTAATTTTTCTTTGTTGTCGTGTATGTACTGTTGTTGTCATGATATTTTCTTTGTTGTATGCTTAGATCAAGACTGTTTTATTTTGAGTAACAATAATACGGATAATATTTTTAAAAATATACTTTTTATTCCTTTTTCAAGGGTTACCTAAGTAAAGATGTAGAGATATATAAGAGCAAAACCACCTTATCTAAATTCGAGTAGTAATGAATGTTTTGTATAGAAATACTTCTTTATCGATGAAAACACAATTCTGCGCAGACGAAGTCCCAGGTGGTCTGCTAATCTAAATACAAAATGTAGTCATAACTAGGTAATAAATTGAAGGATATTTAGGCGATAAAATGTCGTTTTGAACACATGAACTGATAACATAATTTTCTTCATACGTAATTAGCTGATTGTAATTAAAATACGTAAAATATCATATTCTTACATATTGACCTACATAAAACACGTCATCACGTGCACTGACGAACTTATGCGAAAGTATGTCTGCGGTATTTAATTAGTGAATCATTAAGTAGTTGAATTAGTTCAATTCGCCTTGAACTATTTCAAGTACAACAAAGAGGGGTAGAATGAGATTTTTCTTAATTTGTCTTGGTCTGGCTGGTGGGAGGCTTTCGCCGTGGCTGGTTACCACCCTACCGACAAAGACGTGTCGCCAAGCGATTTAGCGTTCCTGTACGATGTCGTGTAGAAACCGAAAGGGATGTGGATTTCGTCCTACTCCTAACAAGTTAGCCCGCTTCCATCTTAGATTGCATCGTCACTTAACATCAGGTGTGATAGCAATCAAGGGCCAACTTGCAGTCGATAAAAAAAAGAGTTGGTTTTTGTCTTGCCCTTATTTGTTTGTGTCAAAACAAATTTGTAATAATTGAATAAATAAATGTAATGATGGTAATTGAAATTCAATATATTTTTTCTGATTAATTAATTAGCTATATCTGAAATTTTGCGTGTATAATTATGTAGGTTGTTGTAGGTATTACGTGATAATGATTGATGCTGGAGCAGGAAGGTGGCCCTAAGAACTCTGCAATTAAACGACAAATCCCAGTCGAGTTTGGGCTAGATTGATCATCTCGATGAGTAGATCGCTGTCCCAGGCAATATTGCAAATCAATAGCCTATTAAAAATGATGTTTTTTATTTATATTTTTCCTTTCTATGCTTACCTCGGTCACCCAGATATTAAAATTATTTCTAGACGTTCTTCCGAAATAAAATTTACATGAACCCAAGCGACACAACGGAAAAATAAGAATATATACTTAAGGCCAAAAAGAAAATTTAGTAGCCAATTGCCAACGCCAAATTTAGTAAAATTTATGCTTATAATGTTAACAAACAGCCAGAAGGGAATACAACTTAAAACACCAAAAGACAAACTTAATAACAATTTATTTATAAAGACATCAAATATGATCAAAATGAAACATTATTACAGTAATTACTTAATTAAACATTACAAGCACAGATTCTAACAATAGTCAAACATTATGACTTCACAAGACTTGGACACTAACGTGAATGATCACAATTATCCATAGGGACATATTTTATAGCCTAACGCCCGACGAGTACCGCCCCTAGTCTATTATCTATAGTTTACCCGCGGTACCACAATACAGAAAATGAGGCCACTATATTGTCTATAGTCTACAATGCTGCCAACACGGCCCTCCTGATATTGGGTCGCCCTCGACCCAGGCATCTCCGGAGACGTGACTGGGACCAGCGACACCAGTCACTGACGACTGCACCTGGAGCCGCACCATTAGCCTCTACTATAGAGGCCTGTAGAGCTCGTAGTGTCTGACACCTGCATTGAGGAAGTGCAATGCACATTCATCATCGTCACCGTCATCTGTGAAGAACAATATATTAGAAGGCAAATTCAACATTCTAAATTTTATCTTCCAACTCTTGCATCCTGTCATCACAGCAGTTCCTTCAATTAACTCTTACATCAGACAACTGAATCATTTTAAATGCATTCTTACAGGTTTTATCTGCGAGGGGTCTCAAAATAATAAAAACAATTTGATACAGTCCAATAGTTGTCCGTAGAGATAAAAGACTAAAAGAGCACGATAGAGGTCCATGAAGTCTAATAGACACCAATAGAATCTAGTATCGCCCTATAACGAATAGAGCATACTTGATATTTTAATAAGGATAACAAAATAGTAAAAGTAATCAATAGTATTGAAAATAAGTGGTTAACCAAGCCACCACATGCATGAAGACAATCGTTCAAGGAGCGTGGTGCACGCGGCTAGAGGTGCGCCAACACCGCGGATGCAAACAGCTGTCAGCAACGCAGTGTTGCCAACACGGCCATGCTGCACGGTGCCTGCCCCGGGCACCCCACAAGTCGAGATAAAGTCACTGTTTAGAAACAATACAGATTACAACACACATATACACAGATATATACAGATTAGACGCTCCTGAGTCATGTTTTGTAAATTTTGCGTAGTTTTTAGAGGAATATTCGACAATCGACTTTATTTATTTACTTGATATTTACTTTACTTGATATTTTTATACTCTAAACTTTAGACTTAATACTTTAACCATCAGAGACTCTTAAAATACCAGATTATTTATTGCTACAAAGTTGTCAACGGAATATTGTCCTTTCGTTTTTACTCTCTTACGACAATCTCTTACATGATCTCAAACTCGACTCCTACAACATGACCACCCGACACCTAAAGGGAACATAGCCACACTTAGGATTCCAGATTCGCCATTATTGTAGACCATTTTCACTTAAATTCTTTACGACAAAGAAGCTCTTACAACATGACCACCCTTCCCTAAAGGGTCATAGCCACACTTAGGATTCCGGATTCGCCATAGTTGTAAACCACTCTCATTTAAAGAGCATGTATCTCACTTAAGCTGACCAAGTTGGTGAAGACATCTTGTACTTAAAGAGCATGTATCTCACTTAATCATACTAAGATGCCTTCAAGCTTAAATGTCGTTTTGTGTTTCTGCAAATTACTCGTATATTCTTAGACCAATATTCCGTTTCAACTAACATTCTATTATTTTATTACAGCTCGCTACATCTACATAATTATGGTTTACTACTAGATTTATACCAGAAAATACAAAGATAATTACTTTTCACTTATTTACTTCCAATTCCGAAAAATAAAGATAGAAACTTTTTTTTTTTTACACAGGTGGGTACTTTCAAAATTAATAACTTAGATCGTTATAGCTCGGTCAGCCCTGACCTCAACTTAACGTTTTATTTTACTTTGCAACTTATAATAGATACTTTTACTAATAACTTTTTACTTTTCGTTTAATAATAAAACTATTTTTCTTACTCCTTATCCTGGTCAACTTTACCGAATTTCTTTTCTCACAATATTCTCACACAGCCAGCCAACTGATGTCCACAGCTCATCATTTTGTCATCAGCTCATCATCATTTCGTCACGTAGTATCATCAACAGCATGCGACAAAGCCACCATTCTGTAACCTTTAAAAATCTATGTAAGAAAACATCACACAAACGCCACATTATAGAGCAATAGGTACTTCTTAACCGATACATTTTAATTTTAGATTGCTTAATTAGACATTGAACACTAATTTATTCTAAAAATGGTACTACTCATAAGCGAGACAAAGTCTTTCATTTGATAAGTACACAAACTTTTTTTTTTTCAAACAAACCAGCATAGCAACAAAGGTAGTCGTAATTGTGTCGAAACAAATTCTCCTAATTTCGTTATGACCGTTTATTGTTAACTCGTTCTTTGTTCTTCAACTACCCTCATTCGTAAATAGTTTCACGTAATAATCTTTTTTTATTGCAATAACTCAAAAATTTAGGTTACTCTTAATAGCAAATCGACTAGTAATAAAACAAAATATGCAACTTCACTCAATAATACCGTCAAACACAATGTCTTTCTTTTTCTTACCAACCATCGTAGCCACTGTCTTACTCACAACTTTCTCCGATTATCTTCCGTTACTCACAACTCCTCGTTACTTTCCGCCACATGAGCACTCAGCTGCAGTAAACCACGATATTTGCGGCAACGTGTGTCAGAGGCTCGCCCATAAGAACCCAGACGTACGCAAAATTACACTTCAATCCCGAATCACTACTTTTATAAGATTTCATTTTGATAATCATTTTAATTTCTGTTTAAACAAAATTTTTTTTTTTTTTTTTAATTTCTGTTACCTTTTTGTGGGCATTAAGATCCATACCACTTCTGATGTTAACAAACAGCCAGAAGGGAATACAACTTAAAACACCAAAAGACAAACTTAATAACAATTTATTTATAAAGACATCAAATATGATCAAAATGAAACATTATTACAGTAATTACTTAATTAAACATTACAAGCACAGATTCTAACAATAGTCAAACATTATGACTTCACAAGACTTGGACACTAACGTGAATGATCACAATTATCCATAGGGACATATTTTATAGCCTAACGCCCGACGAGTACCGCCCCTAGTCTATTATCTATAGTTTACCCGCGGTACCACAATACAGAAAATGAGGCCACTATATTGTCTATAGTCTACAATGCTGCCAACAATAATTATATGAAAATACCTCAAGATGGAATTTGCAAGGGCTTAGCAACGCTTACTCGCTGGGAATTAAATGAAGTAGTTATTGTAAAAGAAAACACACTAAAGGAAAAGGAAATCAGGTCACTGCAACAATATCCGTTGAGCTATATTGGAGGCAAAATTATTCAAATGATTCGACAGAGGAAGATTAAAAAATAGTCGTTAGTTTATGAATGACCCTGTACACACAGCTGTATGGTAGTGTATACATACATTTTTGGTTCATACATGATATTATTTTGAAATTCATTGAAATATTTCAAACAATGGTTAATTTTAATTTATTTGTATACTTATTTTACATAAATTATTAATTAATTATATTTTAAAAAGTAATTGTATCCTCTTAAATATATAAGAACATTTTATTGTTAATTGTTACACAGTCTACAGAAATTTATAACAGAGAATTTCAAGTGTCAATATAAATTCACACGGGACGAAAAAGGCGAGGTCACATATTTTGAATGAGTGTCCAATATCCTTTGTCCATTTTAACCCAATGGAAGGTCCACTGGTCCATTGACGTATAAATCGTTTTACGTACATAAATGATTTTAGTAAATGACTAGCGGATGCTCTTCTTCTTCTTCTCTTCGTTTGTAAGAAAATTAGTCTTAACTTTCATCCTTTCATATAGCAGACTCAAGGAACTTTTACCCCTGTTTAATTTGATAGGGGTGAAATTTTCAAAATTCTTTGCACGTGTATTTAATCGATAGTCATAAATACGAGTAGGTACAACTTCAAAATAGTAGGACCTCCAACTTCATACTATTCCCTTTTAATTATTTTTTTGCAACAACTACATATTCCTATAGTTAAAAAGGTTCTATTGTTCCTTTACCAGCATATAAGTCGGTCAGCGTTTTTGCCTTGAAACGGTAACGAAAAGACAAACAAGTTTAATTTTGCGTTGATAACCGTAATAAAGTTAGTATGATTTAACTGTCTAAAAATTCGTTTTGAAATAATATTACTTTTGAAAATAGTTTATAAGTAAAGTGCACTTTGTCACTCACGTAGGTATGGCGAGGCATCGACCCAGATAACCCAAAGTTGGTAAGGTCAGATACTGTAATAAATTTTCCTTTCTTGGTCATATTATCATCTGTATAACACGTTGTTTTATAAATAAATACGTATAAACAGTTGTTCGCTGTTGTTCGCAAAAGGTTAAGTAATCGTATTGTGTTTGTTTTGATAGAGAAACTTTATTATTTAACCTCGTAGATATTATAATTTGTTCACTATAAACGCCTCTGACTATTCTAAACAATAGTGATGGAACTCTTAATACGATTTTTTTTGTTATTAAACGACTTAAAAAAAAAGGAGTTTCTCAATTGGACCGTATATATATTTATTAATGAATGTTCGCGCATAACTTCGTCGTTTATGAACCGATTTTGATAATTCTTTTTTTGTTGGAAAGTTGGTAGTCCGGTGGTGGTACCATGACAAGGAACCCAGAATCTGATGATGGGATCTAGGAGAAACCGAGGGGAACTTTCAAAAATTGTAGGGACAACAAGTACGTTTGTTAATTTTTCCCGTAAGTATTTAAAAGCACTACAATTTGATGAAGGTCTGGAGTCGATCTGATGATGGAGCCGATCTACATATAAGACTCCTTGACGATTTACTGCAGTTACCTTGTGTTTGGACTCGATTAATTTGTCTTGATGAGAACTTTACATTTAGATGGGCTGTGACTGGCATTGAGGGTCTGGTGATAAAGACGAATTACAGTTAAGGGAGCTCCGTAATGGCTTACAGTAGCTACCTTGTGTTTGGGCTCGATTAATTTGTCTCAATGAGAACTTTACATTTAGATGGGCTGTGACTGGCATTGAGGGTCTGGTGATAAAGACGAAGTACAGTTAAGGGAGCTCCGTAATGGCTTACAGTAGCTACCTTGTGTTTGGGCAAGATTAATTTGTCTCAATGAGAACTTTACATTTAGATGGGCTGTGACTGTCATTAAGGGTCTGGCGATGAAGACGAAGAAGAGCTGAGGGAGCTCTTTAATGGTTTACAGTAGCTACCTTGTGATTGGGCTCGATTAATATGTCTCAATGAGAAGTTTGAAAGATTATAGTTTCCAGTTGGTTTAATGTTTATTAAGTCATGATCCGATGATGAGATCTACGAAAACTCGAGGAAACTCTTCAGTTTGAAAAGTTGTAGGCACATTTGCAGGGATGTCGGAATATTATAAGTGGCTAGTGAATATTGGTACTTATGGTTTAGTTCGAGTAGGTTTTTTAGTATGTTCGTTGTCAATAAATCACTAAAAAGTATGAAATAAAATTTTTTTAACAAAAAATAAAAACGCCTTCAAAACGCACTAAAAAGTAAAAAATAACTACGTCATTTACTTACTTTAATTTACTTAACCACATCTATGAAGTCGGTGCCATCCAAGTTTAGATATAGTCTTTAAAGTAGAAAGCTCGGGGGAGCACCGACTTCATAGATGTGATTAAGTAAATTTTTTTTATTTTACATGTATTTTAAATATTCATAGCAATGACTGCATTTCGTTTGGCAAAAACTATGTTTCTTTGCGATATGCAAATAATTATAGAGTACATACTATCGCGATAATTTCTATCTCAAGCATGTCTACAAAGCCACAGCGGGCCTTGATTGTTATCATCACCATCATTATCATCAGTGGGGCAACTGCGTGTTTTTCACCGAGCGACTGCGTAAAAACGTACTCACTCGTAACGTCAAATTATATAGAAAAAAAAGCGTTTACTCTCACTATAACTAGATGGCGCTACTCCAATTCCATATAATATTTGCGTTTACTGTTTTCGATATCGACGCGGTAAAATCTTACACTAGCCACACAGTCTATTGTAATGGCGTAGTAGGACATTATTCTACTATAGCTGAAGGGGTAGGCTAGACAAAAGTAATAGACCGAAAAAAAATACAAATTATATTGAGGTGTTTGTTATTATGTAATGATAAAACTAAGTAAGTAATCAGTACTTCTATTACTCAAACCTGGTTGACAAGTTTATCGGCGCGCAGTGATTAGATTGGCGTATGTCTAAGGCCAGCCGGTCCGGTCATTATAAGGATGCCAAGGTGGACTCTGTAGGATAATTGTGCATGTGGCATGCACAAGTGCATGTGTAAATACGAGGAAAAAACCTGACAAGCAATAAACATAATATTATGTAACTTACTCGTATGGCGCGGTATATTTTACTTCTTTTTTATTTATTCAGTGTTAAAATATCCGGAGAAACGATGTTCATCGTTACTGTGAACGAGTCATTTATTTAGTAGCGAACGACTTTATAGCATAGGGTTGTCTATTGACTGACAATAAGGCGTTGGATTCGGATATTTCACGATAAAACTGCCTGTGAATTGTAAAAGGTGCATAACTATTTTTATACATTTACATTCACTACTTGCCTCTTCAAATAAAAATGACCTAAAATGGGTCTGAATGTCACAAAATTAAACCACTGTCAATAAAAGTAATTAACGTTGTTACCTATACCTTACTTATATACCTTTTATAGTTACGGCTGGGTTTAATTCCGTCAGTGAGTTATTCTTTTACGGGTTAGACTGCTTTTTGCTTTTGCCCGCATTGATACAGCGTTTGATCTTTATATAGGACTAGCAGACCCAGCAAACGTTGTTTTGCCTTGTATATTATATTAATTTCGACCAAATTTGATTATCATATCATATCAAGAGGAATAATTCTTTCATACCTATATTTATGGTATCTTGAACCGTTCTCGCAGCGCAAGCAACGGAAGCCCTCAAGGATGAATAATTTTCCCCGTTTTTTTCACATTTTCCATTATTTCTTCGCTCCTAATAGTGGCAGCGTGATGTTATATAGCCTAAAGCCTTCCTCGATGAATGGTCTATTCAACATAAAAATAATTTTTCAATTCGAACCAGTAGTTCCTGTGATTAGCGCGGTCAAACAAACAAACAAACAAATTCTTCAGCTTTATAATATTAATATAGATAAGGAGTGAGATATGTCTTTGTAGTGGGACATGGTTATTTATAGTTTAGTGAGCTCACTGGGCTCTCACCAGTTATCCCCATAAGTGCGTGAGACCGATATAGGCTCATAATACCTTTTAACCTATATGGATTTGTGGGGTGGTCAGATAACTTTGGGTGGGGACTGTGAACATGTTAAATAGTCTGATGATAATGGATTGTGTTTGTGACAACCCTATTCCCTCCACAAGCGCGACAATAACAGTATTATGTGCGGCTTATTGACCCACTTCGATCACTGCGAAGCTCACGCGTAATATGTTCACTGGTTTAAGCGCAAGTATACGTATGACTTTATTTTTTGAAGAGAGAGTTGTGACGTATTTGTTTAGGTGTTGTGACTGCTATTGCACATGTGTATAAATGATTTTTACCTGGTTAGTTAGGTTTCCTATGACGAACCTCCTAACAAAATTATTCTGTTATTTTGATGGGGAATCTCTGCCGGAGATTCTTGACACCCCTTGCCACCCTCCCCCCTCCGAAAAGCGCACTGTCGGTCGACTCCCACTAGGTTGACTGACGATATCAAACGGGTCGCAGGGAGCCGCTGGCCACAAGCGGCTCTGGATCGTTGTGTTTGGAAGTTCCTAAAAAAGGCCTATGTCCAGCAGTGGACGTCCACTGACTGTTAATGATGATGATGTTGATTGGGTATGACTGACACTGTGGTACAGTTATAGGCAACCTTAGCCTCCTATATTGACAGTATATATTCGAGGTTTAGTTCAGATCTTTCCTGCCGACACGACTCTTGGCTGGCCCTGCAGATGACTGCCTCACGAGCCGGGGATAGAGTAACTACATACAGTTAGAAATGACGTTTCCCTCCCAACTTATCGTAAAGTAGGCTTACCTACTTGAAATAAGGGCTGGTTGAGAATTTCTTAATTGGCCCAGGCCTGGCTGGGGGATTAGCCGGAGACCCGCCATGGGAGCTTCAGGCTTGCGGAAGTTTACCGATATAGAGCGGACCTTAAAGAAAGAGGTGAGCGACTAGACCAGACGAGCATCCAGAGAGTAAGGTCTCTTGCAGATGCGGCCTTAGTCCACAGATGGCGAGAAGACCTAGAAAACTCATCTGTTGGTACTTGGACAGTGCAGGCTATTCACCCTCACTTGGAGCGTTGGCTTAAGCGACGTCATGGGTCACTCATATACCGACTTATTCAGGTATTTTCAAATCACGGGTGTTTTGGTAAATACCTGAACAAAATAACGAGAAGGGAGCTTACACCGGGATGTTGGGAGTGTGATGCGCGGGAAGACTCGGCATGTCATACACTAGTGGACTGCGTTGCTTGGGCTCCACAGCGACATTCCTTGCTCGCTGCGTTCGCTGGTAATATCTCTCTAACCAACATCATAGATCTCATAGTCGATAATAAGGACAAATGGAAGGCAATGGTTCTATTTTGTGAGGAAGTAATGCAACTGAAAGAAGCGACGGAACGCGAGAGAGAGTTAGCAGCGGATGCTCCACTGATTCGGAGAAGAAGGACGGGTGGAAGACAACGTAGGTTTGCCCATTTAGTGCCTCTTGCGTAAATCGTAGGAAGTGTGAGGTTTGCGTAGAGGTGCCAATGTAGAATATTCAATCATGATCCATTGGTACATCTTGTAAGACGCGGAGGGTCGCGCTGGGATTTAGCGGGTATTTTGGCCGTTTCTCGGCCAGCGAGTCCCACATACCCCCCGGTCGCAGGCCCTGTACTGCCTCCGGAGGGATGCGTAAATGCATTTCCCAGCGATAAAAAAAAAAGGCCTGGCTGGGGGGAGGATTCAGCCGTAGCTAGTTGCCACCTTCCTGGAAACGGCACACCGCCAAGCGATTTAGCGTTTCGGTTTGATGTCGTGCAGAAAGGAATGTGGATTTCATCCTACTTCTTACTAGTTAGCCCGCTTCCACCTTAGACTGCGACCTACTTACCATTAGGGATTACTTACTAATAAGGAGCCGTTCAAATATTACGTAAGCAGATTTATTACAATTATTTACCCCCCCATCCCCCTTGTAAGCAAAAGTAAGCATAGTTCTTACCCCCTCCCCCCATGCTTACGTAAACATTTTTGAATTATAAATGTATTTTTTTAATAATCGTCATATTTCTCTCCATGCGTCGTTTCCTCAGCTTTGAGGATCGTGGCACCCCAAAGATATGACTGTCATAATTATAATGTTAAAAATTAGAAAATTATTTTAGGGTAGAGATTGGATTTTATTATAATCTAGACCCCCCCAACCCCCATATCATCAAAAATAAACAAAACAAAGCCCCCCCCTAACCCCCTATAGTGCTTACGTAATACTTGAACGGTCCCTAAGTATCTGTAACTTGTAACACTATGGTTATTATACTCTATGGATATTATATTCCTCTATAGGAGTGTGTAATTTTAGGCTCAGGTTGTTTCAATCTTTTATTAAATATTAAAAATAAATAAAGTTAAATTAATTAATTGCGTTTATTTTAATGGTCTCCAGTCTCCATTATTTCACTAGGCTGCGTAACATTATAATATCTTCATTCTAACTATTAAACTCCGTCTACGATTTATAATAGTTATTATTACCTAATCTTTACCCTGTCTGTTAGTTACTGAATAACGTTGATACTAGACAAACAAAGTATCGCAGTTGCTAAGTATCGATTCGACAGATTGCCGATAGAATAGTTACTGAAAACAATGTTTACTCGTTAGTACCGGTTGTTGTAGTAATTATTGTGAATATCAGAGGTCAGTAGCAAGGGGCAGATGGCAGCCAGTGTACCTTGTACTTGATATTCAAATCGGTTTAGAATGATAATAAACTCGCCCAATAATTTGATTGGTGGACTGTACATTGTGTACTGGGAAAGAATAACGTCATGATAATAATATTTTTGACTGAAGATTTTGACGGACAACTTTGATTAAATACATAACATTTTGCACATTATTAACTGCGAACTGTGATTATCACTATATAAAAGACAAAAAGCCAAAATTATTTATTATATGAAATATTTATGATTATTTTTAATCGTAAAATGTAATTTTTAGATTATGAAAAATAATGGAAACAATTATTACAAGCTCGTAAACTTTCAATTTTAGCTACGAGGATTTTATGCGCGCCTTGGTCCGAGAATTAGATATCAGTATATCATTTGTTATTACTTAATTGTCATCTTTATCTAATAATAAAAGATAAATTACAGTACAGAGGTCACTATCTTATTTTAGAGGAGAGCAATAGATTTTGGAACGCTGCTGTAAACGGGTTGGCAAGCTCAACCTATAATATTATAATGACAGGCATATAATGATAAATGTCTGACGGTTAAACGCTCGTTCTGAATTACTTCATGTTGGCAGCATTGTAGACTATAGACAATATAGTGGCCTCATTTGCTGTATTGTTGGTACCGCGGTTAAACTATAGATAATAGACTAGGGGCGGTACTCGTCGGGCGTTAGGCTATAAAATATGCCCCTATGGATAATTCTGGTCATTCACGTTAGTTTCCAAGTCTTGCGCAGTCATAATGTTTGACTATTGCTAGAATCTGTGCTTGTAATGTTTAATTAAGTAATTACTGTAATAATGTTTCATTTTGATCATATTTGATGTCTTTTTTTAAATAAATTGTTATTAAGTTTGTCTTTTGGTGTTTTAAGTTGTATTCCCTTCTGGCTGTTTGTTAACATTCAATGGAAGATAATCTCTATACTCATCACTTTTGAAGGCTATGGAAATTTCTGGGTAAGAAGATCCATCTTCCAATAATCTAACAAGGAATAATAATAATATAAGCAATCTTCATAGCTCGATCTAGGGCACAAACCAAAGACCTCACTCTCAAAAGAGCAATGCAATACTTCATAGCTGGAGTCAGGACCTAAACTAAGGACTTCGTTATTCATAGCCGCACTGCGTTATCACTGGACTATGAAAGCAGGATACGTACATCAGTTTTACATTGACAACCCTACAATAGTTGTTAGCGCCACAATAACCAGATTACGAGCTCTCGATTGACTGAATCTAATCGTAGTGAGATGGGAGATTGTCATTTTATATTATGATGTCGATATCATACGCGTAGGGTGACCAATAATTTCTGTATAAGATAAGGCAAATAGGTAGTATTGGAACATAATTAAATCCTAATTTTATATGTTCGTTAAGTATCGTAAAAATATTTTATTTACACAAAAATTGCGACAAATTATGAAAGTAACAATAGTAGATAATTTGAGATAACGCAAGCTACTCTTTGTCTCGAAAAGTACCTAGATAGTTCCGGCGGTATAGTATATACCTATGAGGTAGTACTTACTTAGACATTAGGTAGTACTCATTGTATACTAAAGCCAAACTCGATTGAGAATGCTTGTCAACAAACAAATTAAAAAAGGAAAGTAGAAATTGCAATACACTTCATGGCCAATAAATTTAAAATTATGTTTTGTTATTTTAAAAAATCTTATTTAAAAGATATTGAATATATTAATTAGTTTTAAGCTTACTAATCTAATTTACTGTCATGAATTCGTCATTAACTAATTAATTTAAAAAAATAGGTGTAAAATGACTAGTGATTTCTACCTTCATTTTTAATTTGTTTTTTGACAAGTATTCTCAATCCAGTTTGGCTTTAGTATAGTGAAAGAACCATCTACAGTCTATCTAAATGGGATAAACTAAAAAAAATTAACAGATTTCCACAATTTTTTACCTTTGGACGGAGTGTTTTTTTGAATTTTAAGTATTGATAACATCGTAATTTGTTAAGTATAATTTATTAAAGTTTTGTATACATTGGCTAAAAAAGTAATTTTCTACAAGTTAATTAACGGAAAAACACAAATGTCAGCAAGAGTTACTTACCTTTTTTAGAATATGACCTAATTATATTATCATCCAGTACATAAAGTAAAATTTTAAGGTGTGAATTATTATTCTACTTGGGGTTAAAAATTCCTATAGGCTATAGTTACCAGAGTATATTTAGGATAACAGAAAAATAAAATTAAGTTTAAAAATATAGTTAGCCTAGCTTAACGTAAGTGCTAACCTGCCACCTGTAATTTATCGTTTTTTTAAAAATCTTATATCTTTTTTTATTATCTATAGAAGTATTTATTACATACCATGTTGTTCTATGTGCAAAATAATAGTCAACTAAATTATTTATTATATATTTATTAACTACAAGCTCAATCTAAGCAGTTTCTTAAAAATAGAGATCTTAGCGAAATGACTACGTTTGTAATTACTAGCGATTGACGAAATTAACTTTTACTGCTCGCTGTAAAACAGTAATTGGAAAATCCGCATAAACAACGCTAACGTGTGTTCTTGCAATTAAAATCTCATTAAAATTTACTTATTAACATAAAAAAATAAGTTATTTTTTTTAATTAACACCTAATTTTTTCCACACTTACCGGAACTTTGCACTATATTTGAACAAAGTTAATCACGATTACCCGCACATAAATAATCAATATAAGTCTTTGTTAAGTTTCCTGTCCGATTATAATAATTTTTTAACTATTAAAAATGACGTTAAATATATTAAAACATCGACTGTCATTTATCAACATATCGTGATATGTATATTTTAGTAGTTAAAAGAGTTAATGTTTGTATTGTCGAAATATTTATAGGCCGTATAGGTTATGTTTAGTGCTAAAAATTGCCGCGCGCGGCGCTGTCGCGGCCGGCGGTGGGCGACTGATACTGACTGCGCGAAAGGCGGGCGGAAAATCTCAAATTGAACCTTACGGACGTTGCATGCCGCAAATGCTCTGTCCCAAATTCGTACCGCAATTCCTTACAGCAGGAACGAGACAGCAAATATCAGAAGCGTGAACATCTATTTCTGTTATTTACTTCATGTTTTATTTAGCGGTTTCACGGTTATTTAGATCTTTATCTATTTACAAATAAGAAAACACAGTGGTGCTTAGAAGATATATGACGATATTAAAAGTATTTTAATACGGTCATATCTTACAAATTAAACACTTTGCGTGTTCCTTGAAAGTAGATTCCTTTTTAAAATAATTTATTTTGTAGAGGGCTTAAAATAATATATTAGTTGTATTTTTGTAGTTAAAAATCTTCATAAAAAGTTTACAAAGCGTTTAGGGAAACGTTTCCTTTCAGTCAGTCGGTACTTTTATAACTTGAGTGGTTGCAATAAAAATGTTCTACGCGGTAATTAAAATGACTGCCTTACAGTTGGTCTTTCACACAAACGGTATAAAGTGCCATTTAAAAGACTTGGGCGAAGTGGCGCAAAATAATTGGACTCACATATTAAAAGTGGTAGAAAGTCGTATTGTTGGAGGGAGTGAAGCTACTATGAACGAGTATCCGTTCATGGTACAGTTCTATAACCGTGGCGGGCTTTGCGGTGGTACCATTCTGACAAGTAAAACAGTTATGACAGCGGCGCATTGTTTCGCTCACAACAGGAATTTGGATGAAATGAAAATATTCTCAAGTATTTGGTTACTGAATTTACATTAAAGTAAAATTTTGTGTTTGAATCGTTCTAGATTATGTCTTGCGATATTGTCTGTGTGGACAAATTGAAGTGAAACAAAACTTTCTTTATCGAATTATACATATAAGTTTTGATGAAAATCGCATTAAAGTCCGTTACGTAGTCAAAAAGATCTAAGTGTGTAAATGGTGGAAAGCGACTTTGTTTCAAACTATCTTAAAATGTTCTATGGAACGCACTTGTACCTTGTACTGAGCCACCTGTACTAAAAAGTTATAGAAAATAAATGTATATTCAATTCACTAAGTACATACATCTAACATCTAGCAACAGAATATTAGCTAAGGATATTGAGCCCAAATTCGATAGGTTTATGAGTTCCTACGGCTATCACCAGACCAGTTTTATGGTACCATATTATTGCATGGTCACCAAAGTGTTGTAAGTATGCCAAAGAGTTGAACGACAAAAATGGCTCTATTTTAATTTGAATGCTTTAAGCCCAATTATACTTATAGGCCAAGTTAAAGTAAACTTAAGAAAAATGCAAAGTAATCTAGCATTATTTATCGAAAACATGCGATCGGGAATGAAATCGTTATATTGCTTGCAAACACAAAACTTCGGCAGCAAATAAATTACTTTGACATACATTTTGCCGAAGCTTTCGCGGTCGTTAATGTCAAAGCGTAGTCGAACGAAATCAAAGTTGTTAATAAAAGTTTGAATGACTTTCAGATCCGCGTTTTACCTTCGATTTTAAGTCTCGCATACACGAAGTATGGAGTTTCGTAACACACGACCAGTATAATGTTAAGTATTTTTTCGCTAACGACATCGCTATATTGATAATACACGACGAGTTTGCCTACGGGCCACAAGTGCAAAAGGCGACACTTGTTGATACAGACGTCTGGATGAACGAGGAGGAAAATTTTATTGCGACCGGTTGGGGAGAGACAAAGGTAGATTTTAATAAATATTAATTGAGGTGCTACTCAAATGTCTCGTGGATCACATTTTCTCATTCAATTTACTTATAATGAAAATATAGTGGTGTTACTTGGTATAATTAAAACTAAAATTAGGTACTACCTTTTATATCAAAATAAATTCTATATAATTGTAATCCATTTCTTACATTTTTATTCTTCGACGTCGTCAACTAACACTGACCTTTGATTTAGATTTAGTTGCAAATTAATAAAATATATTTTTTTAGTATGGCGAAGGCATAAAAAAAAGAGGCCTACGTAAGGTTTTTCTACAATATGTTAACAAAGCGAAGTGTGAAGCAGAAAATAGTTTGGAGCTGAGCCCCGAGATGTTTTGTTTGCATGGGGACGGTGATCGAGACACATGTCGAGGAGACTCTGGCGGTGGAATATTATGGAAAGGGTACAGTGCTTTTGTTTTATGAAATGGTTATTCAAGAAGTATTGGTTTTACGAATTCTGTGACATAGATAATCCAGGGTAGTTCTAGCCCAAAACATATTATTAGTGCTAAGCATTAGTGTTGTGAAAATTAGGATTGCCATGGAAATAACAGAAAATGTAGGTTATATTTATGCCTTAGGTTGACTGTGGAGTAGCGCACTGTAGAATTATATTTCGCATGTCGATAGTTAGCGTCCGTAGCGTTATTCTGTAACGTAACTCGGCAGTGTCAATTCTTCTCTATCTCTTCTGTCTAACAAAGTATTATTCATAGAAAAAGAATAGAAAGGAATTTGAAACTCACATTAACGTCAGCGTCTATTCTGAGGATTACATTATGTTTCTTATTAACTTGAAAAAATATTTTTAGCGTCATAGTTGGTATCGTATCCCACGGGCAGAACTGCTCCCAGGCGCCAGGTATATACGTCAATGTTAATTTTTACCATTCCTGGATAATAACGACGGTCAGAGATCTATACAATTCGTTTTGTGATTTTCATAATAATAAAGGTTGAAATTATGATTTATTTGTATATTTTTATTTTTCTGCATAACCGCAATATTTTGATTCATTTACTTTATTTTAAACTCAGGAGTGGCGATGTCCGTAACTGCCTGGAGAATGTTGTTGTAGCAGAAGATTATACCTACTAAACCTCAAGAAGGACTGTACTTCATGAAGGCGAAAGGCTGATAACAGTTACTTATCTCCATTCCTACGGAGACGACTATTTAGTACAAAAATAAATATTATGACCTTACTAATGAACTAACTAAAAAGGGCTATGTGGTTAGTTTATACGCGGTAGAAGTGGGTGCGAAAGGTATACCAGCGAAGTCCCTTTATAACCTGCTAAAAGACTTTGGCCTTACTAAGTACTACTATTGGTAAGTGCAGTAAGCTCCATATTGGAACGAATGTCCAAAGCTGCTCTAGTAGGGTCCTTCCGAGGCTTCCTTTGGCTGGGCAAGGAGAATAACTTGAACAGAGGAGGTGAGCGTTGACGGCCGTCACTAGGATATCTCTTTTAATTAAACCTACACCCGTGACACAAGTCTCAGGCTCTGTTCGGAGTTTTTCTCTCAGCCACGCGGTGGACCCGGCACCCGCACGGTGAATCCATGGAATGCTAAGATATTCGTCTCTGTTTAGTATACACATATAAATCCAATAGTATCGAAAATATAGCTTTTTAAAATTGAGTAATTTAAACATAAGGCTTATCGTTTATTCCTAGAGAGTTGATGTTCAGCTAAAAAAAGAATATGTATAAAATAGTTATACTTGATAAGTTGCAAACTTCAAATTAAATCTTTAAAGGTCGGATTCGATGCGTTGTCCCAAGGGAACTCAGCCAGAGATTTTTGTCATCAGCAAGAAAGTGCTTAAAATTCTCGAGATATAAAAGCCGAAATATTCGGTGTTCTTAGTAAAGCGTTACGATATGAGGATTACTGTGAGATTTTACCGTTCTTGTGCGATATTGCTTTAATATTTCTAAAGGAGCCGATAAAAGTTTGACGAGGGGAAGTAGCGAGCCGTCTTGGTTAATAATGAGGACGGGATACAATTAAATCGTGATGAGAATGATGATTGATGGTTAAAAGTAATATATTAGTATTGTATAAATATTAATTATTTCATGGTTCGCATAAGCAAAATTAATTTTATTCTTTAAGAACAGGGCCAGTGATATAATAGATTGAGAAGCTCTCGATTTATGAGAGAAG
Source organism: Mycalesis mineus (assembly GCA_034621355.1). Taxonomy (NCBI): domain Eukaryota; kingdom Metazoa; phylum Arthropoda; class Insecta; order Lepidoptera; family Nymphalidae; genus Mycalesis; species Mycalesis mineus. The sequence continues at coordinate 4,774,870 of CM067883.1, forward strand.
CTAACTAAAAAAAAAAATGTGTGCGTGTACTAGCGTACACTCGTAAGAAGTGAAACTAACTAACTAACTTATCAACATTCAAGTATTAGAAAAAATTGATACCATAATTACACCCACGTGTTAGTGTATTGAAAAATACAATCAAAAACTGAGGTTAATTTTAAATAACGTGGAAAAATAAATACCATAATTACACCTAAATATTAGAAAAAGAGATGTAATTACTTACTTTTTTTAGAAATTCACTGGAATTAGAATTAAAATAAACCCTTTGATTTTGCTGATCACTTCAATATAACATATATATATATATATATATATATATATATATATATATATATTTATCACGTCACTTCCATAAGTCAAAGATGGCGCATAACGGAAAAATGTAACGCGTAACGAAAAAATGTTACACTAAATTTTTTTCCAACCCCGATAAAGAAGTTTCACTTCAAATTGCCCGGTGATTTTTTGGTTTGAGTTAATTCATAGGTAGAGCGGGTCTATACAAACACGTCTTTTCTTCAATATTAAACAAAACCTATTAAATATTCTAAAATTTTATCCTTTATCATAACATTCTAATTTTTTGCAGCGTTCGCACAAAGGGAAACAGGATTATGTTCCTTGGCTTTCGGATCATTTTCAGAACGAGGGATGATTGTCGGAGCTCGGGTTACTCCAGACCACGTTACCGTATATTCCCAGACACGATTGCGAGAGGTTACACAGCCTGACACTATCGTAGGACGTGTTTTGTTTATACGGCGTCGGCTCGAGACACCTGCAAGGGAGACTCGGGGGCGGGCTTATGTGGAATGGGTTTGCATCATAGAAAGCTTAACAACGTGTTAATAGAAATGGCATATACGATTTAACTTATTGTAGCGCAAGTGACATTATTTATAGCCAACCTATTTTACGAGCATGGCCAGATCTCTCTACCCACCAGGCTGCTCCACGCGTATTCTTCGAGGTATGAGAATGTATTTTCAACTCCTCCAACCCCGAGCTAAGAATGTTTAATGAGAATTTCCCGGACGAAAGACTAACTAAGTAACGGACCAACGAGGTAGTCGACATGTTTTGGATACACCTATAAAATAAAAATGAAACGTTATTCCCGTAATCGACTGAATAGTAGTTAATGTGTAATAATTTTAACTACATTGCGGTTTACGTTTGATAACATCTGGAACGGAAATGTAGAATGTCTTACACTATGTAGTGTTTTCACTCTTGACGCTCTAGAGGCGATCTAGAGTATTGAAACTAACCGATACCATCTAGTTCTAGAAAAGAGCGCTTAGTTTTTATAATATAAATTGACGTTACAGTGTTACAGAGCGACTCAAAAAATCTCTCACACAGAATTCAGGTATCCAACGGTGACACTAGTTTTAGTAGTTTGTAGAGGAACGCCATTTCTATTTTCATTAAGGTTTCTATGGTTAGCACCTTTGAAATTATTACCACAGTTTGTACTAACTGCTCAACATTGTTCCGTTCATCCGCTTACAATAAATTGCAGCGAGACTACAATCTATAGGATGGGATACACGTATGGTGTTTCTTTAACGTCTTGTAATACAAAAATGGATTGATATCTGTTAACCGATTTTTTCATTTGCTTTTAAAAGAATGAACTAAAGAGATGAACGAAGCCTTAGCCGTAGTACTTAACGTGTTTACTTGTTGGGATCGACTTATTAGGAATTACACAAGAAAATACTGCAAATTAATAAATTAGATATTGAGATACTAACTTCCTTTATACTAATTCTAAAAATAAATAAAACTATTTGTATACTAGTACTTTATCAAATTTATTTAACAACTAGTTTACTAATAGGCAATAAATCAAGTCTGCACATATTCCTCAGAGTCGATTCGCAACCTGTTTATTTTGTCCTTCACCACACAATACTTCGTGAGAAACTTTCTCGTATTCAGCGTTATCCATCTAGAATCAGAATAAATACCAAATATAGTTAAGCCACCTAAACGACAGAAAACAAATGAAACAATATTGAAAAACAACATTTTTGCATATAAAAGATAAGTAATAATCGGACAGATATCGGTCTTATGTTACATTTTATTCTTTGGATACCTTGGCCGCACTTTAGTAATGAAAACTGTCGTAATTTCATTAATATGTGAATAGAAAGAAAGATTTTTTTGGGATAAAATATCACAATAAAACAAAAATAAAGTAAAACAATTCGCTATACAGATTTTTTGCAGTACTCGTCAGGACACCGCTATGGGCAGCTATGATGCCCGTGAGGGGTGAATATGAATAACAGACTTATATTTTAAACAATTTAAATAGTAGGTATATTTTATGATACGGATTTAATTTTTTTTAAAGTCGCTATCCTTGTTCTTGTTATATTAAAGTAAGAAGAAAATAGTAAAGCCAGGTTTTCTTTTGATGTTCATTTTACGGCTTTTATACTGTCTACTTCTATTATGTTGTTAGGTTGCTAGTTTTCTCAAAAGAAAACCAATTTCAATCAGTGTCATAAAATATTTTATTTACATTGCTTTTAACTATATTAAGTCTATTGTCGTAATTTAAATAATATGTATATAGAAACAAAGATGATATTGGGAAAAATAGCGACCCTCTAATACTCAATAAAATGAAGTTAAAAGGAAAAGTTCATTGTAGGCTTAGAGCACTTACCTACTGGAAGTTACCCCTATATTTTATCAAGGCCGCTTCAATCCTTGAAGCAATGTTATGATCATTAAAGCACAGTTTAGATTACTTTTGAAACTTGCCTTTCAAAGTAAGAGACGTTTGTAAAGATTGCAACATTTTCGGCATTTACCCCATTGGCTCCCCATGACAAAATTCCTACTAGAATATCTTCAAATGTGGCGCCTCCACCATTGTCACTGAGACGAGTTTCCTTGGAAAATAAAATAAAAATTAATATTATAAAAGAAAATAAAAATAATGAAATTTCATATAAGTGTTCTCATATGTACGAACCTAAACTTTGGGCTTATTTAGTTAAAACGTCTATACATACACCTAAATAAAATTGAAGTGTCTGTTGTTATTTCTACAGCTTTTCTATAGATTAATAATAAGTCTTGCACCGGAGCCTATATGTAGGTATATAAATTAGCTAATAGTCTAATAAATAATATTATTTAACACGTTACAATAATGTCATTAATTATTTATTTACACTTACATTTCTATACTTCGCGCAGAAGTTAGACGGTGTTAAAAGGTCTTTATGTGCTTCTTCACATTCCTTTTTATTTATTACAATCATTTCTGATACTAAAAGTAAATTCAAATATTTTACTGGGAGATCCTGAAAAGATATGCATTCACGCAATAGTGGCATTATTTGTGTGTTGTTGACTGTTGTACCGCGTTTAAACTATAGATAATATACTAGGGATGGTAGTAGTCGAACAAAAATGGCAGGCGGTAGGCTATAAAATATATCCCTATGGATAATTGTTGCTATTCACGTTGGTGTTCGAGTCATATACAGTCATGCTGTTTTACTATCGTAAGAATCTGTGCACGTAATGTTTAATTTAGTGATTACTTCTGGCTGTTTCTTAACAATAGTTATAACCGTTATAATATAGCTGTCAGATTGTCTCGCTAAAACTAAAACTCGAAAAAGGTTTGATTGATTTAAATAAAAATGAAAAAGAAAAGGAATATATTATGTTTAAAGTAACATCCGAAAAATTGAGAAGATACAGTGTAACGATAGAACGCCATCTTTAGAAAAACCGAGTAGTTGTCCTCAAGAGACAAGTCAGGATGGTTCATATTTTGTGCTGAAAATGGATCACGGAAACCAAAAGCTTCAGAGAAATATAAATAGATGGCACTGTGTGTATATCTTGTTTCATACTGTTACTGTAAAAATATACTGTTATCTACATTAATTAATCCAATGAAATAGGTGCAATACAAAATATTTATAACAAATACATGCCATCAAGGAAACTGTCCAAGATGTTAGAAATATTGCCCCTTGCGATAGCTTAATAAATAAATTAGATGGTTTAATAAATTCTTTAATGATTATATAAATATTTTTTATTATAGTGACCAAGACTCCGTATACTGTTATTGAGCTTTTTGACAGAGTTTCAGCTTATTGCTGTATTCCAGTCTGAAGGACACGGTTGCCTATAAAATTACAAGCAAGAGTCGATTTGTCTTGGTCTGGCTGGTGGGAGGCTTTCGTCGTCGCTAGTTACCACCCTACCGACAAAGACGTATCGCCAAGTGATTTAGCGTTCCGGTACGATGTCGCGTAGAAACCGAAGGGGATCTGAATTTTCGTCCCACTCCTAACAAGTTAGTCCGCTTCCATCTTAGACTGCATCATCACTTAACATCAGGTGTGATAGCAGTCAAGGGCCAACTTGTAGTCGATAAAAAAAAATTAATGTCACATAGCGATATTTTGTAGGAGGTAGTCCTTGCAGGCTCTACGAAGTGTTGTTTTGTTTGTAGGGGATGATTTTTCATTTACCTATTATAATACTAAAAAAAGTACAAAAGGAATATTGGTCATGTTTAAAAAAGACACGGTTCATATAAAAAAAAATAAAATGTGTAAGTACAAACTGTGCCTCCCCAACCGGAAACTTTTATGAGAGTCCCGTCTCTTAAAGCAACCTCCGATTCCACAACTTGAGCTTTCATCACATTCCCCTCAAAGGATACATGCTCCTATAAACATGAAGTTATAAATTACTTATTTCAATGACAACGATGAACTTTCTCGCGCAGTTGGACCGCAGGTAGATTTAATGTTGTCAAAGACTGGCCTATATTACAAGCACTTTTGAAACGTCATATTCTATTAGGTTTTCAGAGTAAGACTTAACTCAGACGTATGCAGATGCGAATCGAAGCGACGCGTCAACATTTTTGAGAATAGCAAACTCATCACTAAAGTACAAAGCTGTATTATACAAAAATGGAGTCAAGCACATACGGCGACTATTGATAGGTTATTTACTTGTGATTCCCACTGGAGATTAGGTGATTCTAAATTAATCATAATAATATGATATACTCATTTTAGTTGGAGTTTCAAACCCGCCAACCTACATTGGAGCAGCGCGTTGGGCCTAATCTCTAGATCCCATTTCATACAAATCCTGGTCCTTATTGGGTCGTTAATAGGCTGATAATGACTATAATGATTGTTCCAATTATGATCTAGGTACCTTGTTAGTCCCATAGTTTACCAATGTTGAGATCACTAGGTCCTGGATTATAATTTCGGGTCGGGCTTGAAATATTGAGCACTTTTTTCAATGACAATTCGGGAAAAATATTAAGACAGGAATTGGGAAGATGGTGGTGTTTACACGTCTCTTGCCTTGGAGACCACCAACATGAACTGGTGCAGGTAGTCTGACCTCCATATCCTCTGTCCTACAGTGCGGAGGAGACCTGACCTTATATTGAGCCGTTAAAATAGGCTGATAATGAAATTACGAATATTACTTGGCATTGTTTACCGAAGCTTTGGTGATAGCATGAAAAAATAATCCGACACTCTCAAAAGATAATCTGATTCCCTTGAGATAAAGCAGTGTCTGAGACATCTCACCTTTAAGAGTATCAGCGCAATATCGTTGTCGAAATTGCTTAAGTGGCTGAAGTATTCGTGAATTTTGTATTCCAAGATCGATATTATTTGACTGAAAAATAAAAATGTTAAATAACGTTCATCTATGTCATGCTATATGTATATAATCTATACATATAATAATTGAAACTAGAAGCATTTCAGTGGTTAGCTTATATGGGTGCCGCTCTACGAAGGCCTGGGTTCAAAACTTATTGGACTATGAAAACATGGAGCATTCTTTATCCCAAGAAACAGACAAGTTATATTCTCTGTTGGCTAAGTTGGTGGTGTTACACTTCTGTACTGAACATTGATGGTAATTAAATTAAAAGAAATAATTTTGTTATAAAAAATTGTTTGTCTGTAAAGTCGGTTTACTGACGATAGTTGAACGTGACAACTTAAGAAAATACTGATGGAATGGTAGCATTTAATTGGTTATTAAATTTTTTTAATTTAAGTATATTTTTATAAATATTAATTTAAATTAATAAAATAATTGATTTTGATTTTATAAATTTATATTTTAAATTTATAATAAATATATTAATTTTTAATTTAAAATTATTTAATAGACGGATGTCGAACGCTGCCGAACGCAAAGGCCGATTGTGCTTCTTTGTCGCTCGTTCCGCGCCCTCGCTTGCACTTCAAGCCTTACATGGAACGCCTTAAAGCGAGGTAACGCCGCATGAGTCATGTTTTTTCGTGCGTGCAGCCGGCTCTATCGAATTATAAGACGTTGTCACGTCAAAAATCTTTACCCGCTTCCAACCATAGAATTGGATCCAACTTTGACCACAATGGGTTCTCCCTTGTTGTTTACCAAACAGCTAGCCGTAGTGAGCACAGTCCTGCTGCCGGTCAGTGTTCCCGAGCAGAACTTTGAGCCGTACACTATCAACACGTGATGTGGCAACTGCTTCATGTCAGTCACAGTGATGATGTCAGTGCTTATGATCTTTTGAGAGTTGGCCACTATTTCTTTTTCCGGTAGATATATGTATGAAACCACAGAAGAGATTAGAGAAAGTAATAATAATCTGAAAATGGCAATTTTAAATGGTTAACGTCTCAGTCAAGTCACTCAAATCTGACAAAAACTCTCCACGAACGTTTCATTCGGTCTGTAGTAACCAATATATAAGAATGCCATGGTTTCGGAGGGACACGTATGTCGAGTTTTGCTTGGGTTCGTCAGTTCCATTCACGATTCGATGTTATATTCATGTAGATATACTTCAATAATATCTTATAACTATTATTTTATTTGGTCTCTGATTGTATACCATTTCCGTAAACAATTTTCCTCTCCTTTTCTGATAAGTTATTACCAAATGTGGTTTCATCTGAATTTATTTCACACTTAACAATTTCAATAAGTGTGTGTATCACATACGTTCACGTAATTTTTTGGCTTTTTGGGCTTTTTATTTGAGTTTCAGGGATCTATTTTATTAAGATAAGATAAAAGCATAAAAATATTACTGCTTACTGATTAGATGAACACAAACTTAATATATCACAATATAAATATGAGGTTTAAAGTTTATAACACAAAGCTTTTTTACAGTGTAAAGCTCATAATTTTTATTTTTCGATTTTTTGTAATAATCATAAACACATTAGAATACCTATATTATACTATAGGGACCTTTATTCGTTGCAGATTCTTTTTATAGAACACACTCGATATGAAACGAATAAATTGTGAAAGAAATCAAATTTACATTGGCACCTACATTATTTCAGTACCATTTTTACCGCCAAAATAACACGTATCCGATAATAAACATCGAGTGATAAACAAAGAAATTGCCTTGAATGCCATAAAGCGGCCGCGTATCGCGTATTAAATTCTCGATTATAACTCGTCAGCCATACAACTGATATGAAAGCTATTGCTATTTTGCTAAAGGGAAAAATATTTACTAGATATATTCACCCCTTCACGTGTGTAGCTCTTAAGATGTGGGTCATAAGGTGCTTATTCATATGTCACACAGTTTAGCAACTGTAAATATGTTGAGCACACGTTAGGAGTCGTATAAATGCGAGGAATAGCGCTATATCGTAAAGGTGGCGCGCTGTGACCACACGTTGCTGTACTTAAATTTTTAGCATCCAATAAAAATATTTTTTTAAATATTCAAAATTATATTAGGTGTTTGATAGATCTAATCTTCATCTAAACAGATTTTAAAAGTAACGTACCGTTTTAACGTAACTTTTTATATTTGTTGCCCAGATCTCTGTTTGATATTTGGATTTCGTTAACAACTCTAGCAATGATTACATCGATTTCTAAGATACGAGGTGGGTGGAATCCAAAGTTTTTTGGATAGGCTCGTTGCCTCTATTTTTATCTTCTCTTTGAATAAATAAATAATGAAAATATGGTTATGTGGTCAGCGTCTCCTCTTTATTGCATTGTATTTTCTTAATCCAGTGAAAAAAGTGTAAATACTGTGGCAGTCTTTTCATCTTCATTATTATTATCATAAGCCGATAGACGTCCACTGGTAGACCTAGACCTGAAGCATCCTGCACACAGCTCCTTTTTATAACCCGTTTGATGTCCTTGGTCCACAGGACGGGAAGCCGATCAACAGTGCGCTTTCGATCATTGCAGATTTTCGCAGTAGCGGGTTTACCTATCCAGCACCTTGGGACCGTCTCACTTTTAACAAGTTTTTATTTAGTTTCACCTGTCCCGGTATATGTAACACCTGTCCAGTTATTTATTGGCTGACTACCCAGCTTCATATTGAGCTGGCGTGCATATGTGTGTCGCTTGACAATGCAATATTATGATGACATGAAGCTGATCTGATGTTGAAGCTTAAAGGTGGCCAAAGGTATTGCTCATGAAAAGTACATAACCCCATCAAGATCGGGCTCGTTTGTTTTGTATTTACGTGCACTTTGTTCCTATATGGTAACTAGGCCCTTATGCTGGAGTTGTAGGGTTGCCATAAGAAATCCAATATAAACGACACAGCCCTATCCATTTTAGGCTAGTTTGGTTTGTCTTGATGAGTTCTTTGGTCCTAAATAATGTTGTACAATATAGCTTTCAACAACTGACAATAAGCTTAACAACAACCATCTTTTGTTGTATTATTTTTTCCTGATATTACTGGTGAACCTTAGCCTCATTGTCACCATACTTGACGTCGTCTACAATATCTCAGTGTTAACATTCTTGTCACGTCCAGGCAGGAAGTCAGAGGAATAGATTTACTTTGGCACTTTAATATGAAAGGAGCGGCATGTAATCACCCGAGGGTGAATTCACTTTGCGGAAATTATAAATATATTCGCTTTGTTCTGCATTAACCTTGAAGGCGGTTTACCTGGCGCGATGGAGTTGAAAACGATGCTAAGTAATACAGAACATTGCGACATACGAATATTGAGTGTAAATATTACAACTTTTTTTCATTATAAATTAAAGTGCGAACACAGTTGATAGTAAGTGATGATGTTATCTAAGATGGAAACGGGCTAAGTTGTTAGGAGCAAGTTGAAATTTCGGTTTCGGCACGATATCGTACAGGAATTAAACCATTTGGCGGTATGTCTTCGTCCACTTACAGGCGGTCACTAGCCAGGGTTCGATTCCCGTCAAATAAATAACACTCAGGAGTTTTTTTTATCCACTTCGCATACCATTGCACCGCAGAGGCCATTAAGATAAGACTTGATTTTCATTAGACCAATTTTACGTCGATAAGTTAACCAAAAGCCAGTTGATAACCCTTACTTTAGCATAACATTAGGATTAATAAAAGAAAAACCCTTGTTAATATAAGAAGAAAGAAAAAAACTTGTTTCTTATATTGTTATAAAAAGGTCGTTTAAAGTTACCCGAGGATTTTATTTTACAATATCTTGATCCGGAAAGTTCCGTACAGCTCGGTCACGTGTTTGCTGACGTATTTACCGGAATTTTTCCTGTTACGTATCCTCTACCCGATATATACGTCTGTGCACGTCTCTGAAATAGTACATTTAGATAAACTTTATTCTTAAGGAGTGGAATTCCTTTATTTTTGGCATATCCTAACTAATATTATAAATGCGAAAGTAACTCTGTCTGTCTGTCTTGCTTTCACTCTACAACTACTGAACCGATTTAAATGAAATTTGGTACACAGTAAGTCTAGAGTCTGAAAAAGGTCATAGGCTACTTTTAATTGCGAAAAAAGGGTTGTAAGGGGTTAAAGGGGGGATGAAATGTTTTATGAAAGTATCGTCATTTTGAAAGCTTAAGACCTATTTCTTAGGCAGTTAATTAGATATTAATAAATATGACATTCAAAGCTTAGAAAAATTAGGCTGCCGTAATAACTAATTCCACGCGGACGAAGTCGCGGGCAAAAGCTAGTAATAAATAACTTAGTAGTCCAGTATCCGGGTAACAATTTTTCAATAGATAACTATCTTGCTTATTTTATGAGTGGCTTCGTTAGTATGAGCTATTTATTTAACAACTGTGAAAATATAGTTGATCTGTAAGAATTTTGATGACTTTCTCTTTTTCCAACTTGTATCAATAATATGATAAATAAAGAGTTATAATTAGTTTGTATATTTATGGTAGATATACGAAAACACGAGTGGGAAGTATTAGCCTGGCTATGCAATGCACGCATTCGGTTCTACACAACGGAATTAGACGAAACGAGGCTTGATAGCACGCCGGGCACAAAGCTGCGGAATTTCGTAAATCTCATTACAATACACTCTACGGTTGTTTGCATCGTGCCGTAAAATGAACCCGACAGATAAAATATCATCACCTGGTTATTAACAATTTTTTATGATCTCTTTATCGATATACTATAACAAATATATTCTATAAGAGATATATTTTTGATGACATTCTCTATAAGATGACGTCATCAAAAATTGGTGCTTAACACATGGTATAAATTCTGGGCCAAAAGGGCGCAGTTGAAACGTAACTTTTTCCGTATATTCTACGTTTAGTATTTATGGTATAGTATAGAAATATATAAGGATCATAAAGCTCTTTAAAGTACCATTGTATTTTATTTTACCTTTGCAATCAATTTAAAGTTTAACTTTAAAACTCTAAAACACTTTGTTACCACAAAATGCATACCTACCTCGTGGGACCTCGAGTACAAAACAACAAGTAGTATAAACAGAAAACGTTTGTCGTATGTTAGTAAGATGACATTCCTTTGTCTGGAGCTTTGGCTGTGGTTAATTACCACTCGGTGCAAAGCCGTGTTAGTATTCCTATATTATGCAGCGGCTACATTAATTAGGGCATCCGAGATTAACTACGGTACCTTTTATATTAATAGTGATAGAAGAAAATATTGTTTGTGTAATACTGTGTAATACCATGTAACAGTTCGAAGAGCCGATAAGCATTGGGGTCCCAAGGTGTTGTAATAGCGCACCCGCCATCGGAAAGCGTAGTTTGTTTATTTATTTATTTTATTTAAGAAAAAATAAACATTTTAATACAACATTAGAATATTGTTAAAACGGTGCAAAAAACTCATTGCAGTTGGTAGTTGGTTGACCCCCCCATTAGGTAAACTGACAACATTAAACTCGGGCCACAAGTCTGGCGATGCTTAGCACAATGTACAAAAACCAGTATTTACAAAATATATCCAGATTTGCTTCACGATGACATGGCTCGGTGATATAACTTTCGGGAGGACGGTATTCGATTTCGGAATTCAATTAGTTAAATAATCCGTGAATCTGCACTTTTCAATCGTTGCGGGTTATTGCTAGATGAACATTATCATCATATCTGCTTAAGGACTGCTAGACATTAAGTCCCAAACATAATTATAATTTGTCTCTTGTAACCTCTGTATGGGTCAACGTATACTAAGCATTTAATGCGTTAATTTTAGGTTGCAAATGGCCAAGACATACAATTTGACTTAGGTACAGGGTTTGTAGAGAACTTATAGCTAGAATTTATGCTAGGATGAGAAGGCTGTAATTTTAAATTAATGAGTAAAATATCTAGTACACCTACGACACTTCGGTCAGCACCGAACTACCTAGCATTGCTGCTGGTCTTGCTTTTAGTTTTTAGGTTTAAAATCCGTAAGCTTTAAGAAAAATATAGTCTCAATAAGGGCGCTCTATAAATCATTGGTACAGCTGAGTCACAGTATTCAGCGAGTTGCACAAAACGTGACCCCACTTTTAGTCACTATGACAGGACAAATCTACTACAATACAACCAGCAATGCGCGCAATAATATATCATGCGTGACCTTGATTCGTTTTGTTACCTACAAAGCTATGTCCTAATTCTAAATCGCTATCACTATCACTACATTTATTATGTCAATGACTACATATTACTTTTTATAGCGAATACACAAACAAACAGACGCGTTGAGCAAGAGCGAGAGAAAATAAAGTTCCTCAACGCGTCTGTTTGTTTGTGTGTTCGCTAGAAACTCAAAGACTACTGAAGGATTTTCTTGTGGTTTTTATCAATAAATAGAGTGATTCTTGAGGGAGGTTTTATTTCAATTGGCTTAAATATGACGATAATTATTTTAAATAATTTAATTAAATAAGCCGCATCGCCTGGGAGCTTTAATTAAAAACGCTGCCAAATTTATTTGAGATATAACAAAACAATTTTGGAAGGATTGTTCCTCTATATTAGGACTTCAATAAAGTCCGCGACGGCATATCTTAGTCTATTTTTTTAATTTATGTAATTTATAGTTATTTTTCACTCAGAATTTTAGGTATATAAGGTAGAGTAAATAAGTATTAGTTATAATGTAACAATGTTTTATAACTTGACAGTGCCAAGTTTATTCTGTAGTATTGTGTTACATAGATAGAATTTAATTCAAAACTGAAACTGATTCAAAAACACCGTAATAAATAGCGATACAGCAATAAAACCCTTATGATTTCTATTACGTGTATAGTCAACCTTACTTTAATTCGGTTTTTAAGCTTCGAAATTTAGAAACAACTTTTATGCAAATTTTAAATTTTAAATGAATATTTTTTTCATTCATCCTTAATTCTTTCTACTTAGATAAATACTTACAACACATCTTTCCGAACTGGTGATAAAAAGCCTACTTGAAATAAATAAATTTGAGTTTGGGTTGGATTACTTTACAATTAGCGAAGGTATAACTAACTTTAGATTAAAGATTGCTCTCGCTCATCAATCTTAGAGCGTAATATTATAAATCAATTACCATATTCGTGCTGTTTGTTGTTAGTTCCGTAGAACTTCGCTGTCCAAGTCTAGTGCATTTTCATATTGCTGTGAATAAAGTTTAATTTATTTTAAGCTTAATCCAAGGGTGCAAGTTCGTAGCCAATTGTAGACTTGTTTGTGTGTATTTCTATGAAATACCTTTTGTAGCTATCGACATGTCACTTGTACAAATGCTCAGAAGTCAGTAGTGTTGCTGCGATATGTTGTCTACTACTGTCACCTCCAGTCGGCTACGAACTCGCACCCTTACGGATAAAGGATGGAATTCCATACACTGTCTGGAATTTCTATTCCAAATCTGTCCCTAGCCTAAGACGGAGACGGAATGCTTATGCTAATATATGTGGACCATAAAAGATACGTCTACACCCCTATACAAATACCTTAAGTTTGTCTCCGGTCAACAATGCCGAGGCGAGTAATGTCTGAAATTACCACAACTAGCACAAGCTATTTGCTTTGTTGGTGGGGAAAGGGGAATATTAGTCATGTTCAAACGACATGACGAATATTATTTACTAAAAAATAATCACATTCTATATCATTATATACGGATAATTTTCATTATTAATTTTTAAATATTACATGAATTTTTAAATGACTATGACGATGAATATTTATAGAAAAAACACACAGAAATATTTTAAAGCAAGTTTATAAGGAAAACGGATAAAATAAACAATTTCTCGTTTAATTAAGCAATATTCGTTATACAAATAAGTGAGTACATTCTAAACGAAGTACGCTATACACAAGCACATTCCATTGTATTCCATTCAAATACAACTCCATATACGGTTGTTCACAAAGTAATATTATTAATACATCGCGATCTTATCCAAGATGGCCCTGACCGTAAACAAAATAAACAAAAGGAAAATAAAAGTGGGTTATCCTGTTCAGTGTATGTATAGTGTACAGTGTACACTGTATGTTGTCGAATAATATTTGTTTATATAACGGGCAATGGCGGCGAGTCGTAGCCGATAGCGCGGTGCGGCAGTCACGCGCGCGTCGCTGACTTCTACGGTCGTAGCGTCGCTGCTACGCGCTACGGCTACGTAATGTGGTGTTTTCTACTTTTGACTCTGTTCGTCACGGTCCAAGGACGCGCGGTAAGAATGACTTTCTTTTTCTTTCATAGTGTCAGAACGTCTTAATTGAAAATACGCCATTTCACGAGTCACAATTCTCGCGACTTTTGTCAAGCAAAAAAAAAATAGAAAGTTTCTGAGGCTTGAATTACGAGAGATGCTTAGTTGAGAGTACACTATTTAGCATTGAATATTTTTTCCTAACAATTTAAATTGTGTGCTATTTTTAAATAAAAATATTTGAAGTTAAATCTACATTGTTAACTTGGAGATCACGTCTAGAATATAAATTTGGCTTATTTTAAGTGCTTAAGCATTAATACTTCGTGCTCGCGACGAGCGTAGATAACTTTCTGGCGTCTTAAACGTTGATTAAACGTTGACGATTCACGTTGTAGATGTAATTTATCACTTCGTTGAACTTAACATTTTTTGTACCCCTTAAATTTTTTTAACCTTATAGTTAAAATAATAATTACGACTAAACTATTGAAGATTTATAACGAAAATATTTACAAAAACGATTTTAGATAGTCCAAATAGCTTAAATAAACTATTATAACTTAAATAAAGAGTATAGATGTCTATTTGAGGAGAGACGATTTATCAAATTAATTAAGACGGAAAGTGTGAGTACCTCTGAAGGATGTTCGTTTAAATAACAAAAGCAAATAGTTCCTATTAAGTTTCTCAGACAATTGCTCTAACTAACTTTACCGAATAATAAAATGATATATAAAGGGACAGACTGACTGACATAATTCTGAGTTCCAAATTGTTTTATGGCTTAAAATTATGTCAACATAACATTTTAGGTAAGTCAAATAACCGTATTTTATATTTGTATAAATTATTTTCGGTAAAAGTCCTAATATACCTATTTACGAACGTCTCATGTATTTTCGGAAGTTTTATAAAGTTATGATGACATAATTATGTTTTGAAAAAGTTGCACTACCGATCTTATTTTTTAATTTGAATAATGTCCGCTTACAGTTTTTTGTGTAACAAAAATAAATGAAAATCTTCCGCACACATTTTTATATAATTTTCAAAAATAAACTGAGAGTTCTAAGTTGTAATTTATTAAGATTTAAGTAAATGGTTACTAAATATTCAAGTATTTTTGGTTGACGGTTGTAATCCCTGCTAACTTTACGCTTTGGTTAATAGTAAAAATATAAAATCCTAAATTGCGCCAAGCCAAAAGTCGCAAAAGTCATTTAAGAAGTAACGCACAACTGGGCCAAAGGTGTCGTCAAAACAAATGAATATAATGCTTTTATTTTGATATGAGTCAGAGATACTTTAGAGGGGCCAGCTGTCCCCTCGGTGGTAAACTCTGACTTCCTCGTGCCATTTATGTCCATTATCGTAAATCTTAATCTAGAAAATGGTGTTATGAAAGGTAACATACAGAATAAATAGCGATCCTTGGGTTTGCTATTGTTCGGACGTAGCGAGCCTCGTAAAAGAAATGTTATTTTGTTTCCTCGTAATTTCTGCCGTGGCTAATTACTAGCAAAAAGTACCAATCGATTTAGCGGTAGATAAGGTTCAAGTACGATTTAGGTCTCAATTAAGAATTTTTCTTAATACACCGTGCAAACCAAGTTACTACTATATAATCTTAGACTGAATTGTCACTTAACATCAGGAGGTATCACAGTTTAGCGTTAACTTTTCGATGAGAAAATAAATAAAAATGCCTGATCAACTGATGACAATCGAGTCGCGCAGTGAGTGACCCTGCTTCTGCGTCTTAAGCCGTGGGTTCGACTCCTACATCTGGAAAATGTTTGTGTGATGAGCATGGATGTTTTCCAGTGTCTAGGTGTTTATCTGTATATTATAAGTATTTTTGTATAATACATATAAAAATATTGATCAATTATCATAGTACCCATAACACAAGCTACATAAGCTTACTTTGGGACTATATAGCGATGTGTGTAATTGTCCTATAATATTTTTTTATTTATTTTCCGATAATATAAATATGACGAAACAATTTTCCTGCTAACTTACTTTAATAAAGTTTATACTGCTATAATATAGAAGTCATACAATACTATGGATATATTACTTCAATTAACAAGCCAGACCAGAACTTGATGCTCAAGGGAGTAGTTCGTTAATTGTGTTATTGATGTTACGGGCCTTAGTTAACTGCAAACTGTTCTGAGGTCGGTGTACCGAATATATCCCCACGGTTTTTATGATGAAATGAACTGAAATAAAAGTAAATGAAAGAGAAATGAAAAATAATCTTTTATTGAATAAAGAAACTGACTTTTATTTTTACACGTTTTATTATAAAATAGTTTAAGAATATAATGTTGAAGTAATTTAAACATAGAGTACTCAGTTACTATCTTAACTAGTATCAATTGATAATTTTAACACAACAAAATTATATATCGACCACTTTTTGACCACTTATGTTTGATTGATTATTGTATTTTTTAAATAGATACAAGCAAATATAAATTTATAAAACTTTGAATACAAAGCAAATTAAATGCTTATAATTATAAATCGCTCTCGCCCTCTTCGCGAGACCTATTATATATTATTACTAACCTAAGCTTAAATATTCATGCTAATTTTTGCTCTCCAACAGTTTTTTATAAGTTAAACTTCAAAGTATAAAATATAAGCTATAAATAACATCTGTAAGTCCACCGGAGCGCTATTAAAAACCGGACGTGTTTAACGAAAGTGCTCCACACTCGGGCACGGAACGTGAAAATGCATTTACATTAAGCTGAAATATTATCGGAAGTTGTTCACGGAGCTTTTGCTTCTTTTCATTTGTAATTTGTTCTTTCCACGAGCCAATTGTGTATTCATTATTCCAACTTTAAATGTAATTTCATGTTAAAAATCAATGTTTTAATTTCGTAGTTACAATTGAATTCTAAGATTTATATGGTTATACTGTTTGTTGTTTCCATATTTACTATCTTAGATATATATCTCTCTATCTTATACAGATTTATATCATACCGTTAGGAATTCATTTCAATACCTGACAAACTTTTGAGAAAAACAATATTAACTCTAATAACGTAAAACATTTTCTACGACTTCCATACATACTAATTAGCGTACGTAGATCGCTATTAAGATGTAGCTTAATAACACATATAAGACCTCAATAGCGATATTCTCCAAAAACCATACATTCATTTAAAAAAAAATAGTAAAAAAAATAATTCAGTGAACCTAGATCTAATTTAATAAGGTTATATTTTAATAAGGTTTTATGAAAAGAGTAAATAAAATTTTTAAACGGAATACGAGAATAAATAAAACTTTGTTATTCCACCGTTACGCTCAAGCTTGTAATTAGCATTTTATATTTTACCCAACATCGTGATTGCAGACTAGTGTTTGTTATCAGAGAAAAAGTTTCACCAACCAGTTTAATCTTAAAACGCTTAAGAAACTTTCTCAAGTTTTCTTTTATTGAGAATGAAAGAATTTAAAAAGGTTGGAAGGTGATTTAAGTAAGTTAAACGAAAGAAATCTTCGGTCTAAATTGATAAATTTAAATTACGCTTTTAAGTACCTTGCCGATATTTTCAACCAGACATGAGTACCTTATCTTTCTGCAACGGTGTTACACATTCGATTTCTGTGTCGGACGATCATAATTAATATTTAACACACTGAAGTATTTGATCCTCCTTAAAACTGAATTGTTGTTAACTGGGTAATCCAAAGATACTTTGGACAATAATAAGTTGTTGTCCATTTAGCAAAAGTAGTTTAATCTTTGTTGAATATGAATTACGAAATTCAAAGAGATTTACACAAAACTGTAAGAATATTTTTGTAGACTTTACGTTTTACTGGATTTAGCAAGGCTTTTCTATCTGTGACAATGAGTGCCTTAAAATTATTACATTCAATTAAAATTATTACAATTAAATATCAAACATGAATGAATGATAAATTAAACAACGAAACATTTCCAAATAAGTTAAATCAAAGAGATATTCAGTTGTAACGGAATCATAAATGAGCTATTAATGCTTTATCAGAGAGGCCATAAGAACAGATGGTGAAGAGAAAATTACCTCCATTGTGAGCCAATTTGATAAAACAGGACCGCAGAATCTGTGGAGCAATTTCAGCCGTTATTAAAGTTAGAGAATTCTGATTGTAGTTCATTAGAACCGATGGTGGCATTGCGAAACCACTTACAGTTGGTTTCCTACAGAAGTCTCGATGTCGGAACGTCGAAGTTTAGCGTGTCGATGCAATCTAGTTACGTTTACGAATGATTAAGGTTCCTATGCGCGAATCTGAAATTCATATATTAATTTTTTATTCACATATCTACCGATATCTAAAATCATCGTTGTCATTAATAGAAAATAATTTTGCTTTTTTCTGCGAAAAGCCGACAACTCCAAGCGTCCCAGAAAATTTATCCAGATCCAAAGACAGATTACTCTTTACGTAGCAAAATAAATAATTTATAAAATATAATTATAATATATCAATAAGATTAACTTCCGCAAAGTAATACCTATTTCTATACAATGTAATTAACAGCCTACGGCCCGCTACTTGCCAGGTCACAACTCCTTCTACAAAAGGGGATATAGAGCTTAAACCCACCACGTTGATCTTATGCGGGTTGACGCTTTTACTTTGCAACAATCAGTATAGTTAATGCTAATGATAATGCCCGAGACCGAATTTTTGCCTCTTAATGGGAGCTTAACATATCTGGGTTGAGAATTATTCCTGAAGAGGATTCTTGGAAGAAAGAGACATTTAATATTTTTATAACCCAACTCAAGACTCGAACGTAAGATCTCATGATCCAAATCCATATAGGCTAACTACTAGACCAATGAGGTATTCATATTGTATTTTGTTGTATTATATTTATATTAGTGGTATTTAAATAAATATTTTTCTTTCTTTCTATGTAATGTTCAATATTATTTTAGTGCATAAATTTCTGAATACATTTTGAGTTCGATACACAGTTTTCCATTTCAAATGTTTTTAAATTCGTTGTTTATACAACGTAATCGGTAAATAAATAAAACACAGCTCTGTATGTGAATATTTAGAATTTGTGGACGAGAACAATTTCAATACATAAATATTGTTATTTGTATTTGAGTTAGTCGATAATGGATATTTTTAGACCTGGTAGATGGTACTGCTATTTTTTAAATTATTTATTGCAAACACAATATATACAATAGTTATATTCACAAAAATGGCAGAAGCAAATCCTTACATACTATATGACACATAATATAAAATAAATATATGCCACTGCAAATTTTTTGTAGTCCTTATAAAAAGAAACAATTTTTCCATACATTTTTTCGTTATATCTCAAATAAAAAGAGATCCCGAACGGCTTCAATTTCCCCGACTTTTCCAACAATAATTATTATATTTCATCTAATTTACATAAATCCTTGACAAATTATATACTTAAACCTTTCTCAGGGACCACTCTATCTAATGTTGTTAACTGCATGACAGTACCGTAGGTACAGTAGTCTTTGAGTCCATCCAGACTTGCAGACGCGGCAGGGAACTTTGTTATATTATATGTATAAATTATTAAAAGCTCGACTTTTTTGTGACTAAATGAATCTAGTTTTTAAAAAGAATTTTAAAATAAAATTTTGATTAGAGTCAAATACCCATCTTATGCAACAATGTCGTTTTGATTGAAAGTTTACAGAGCAGGAAGCTAAACTTTTATTGGAGTTAATTCAAACGGAATGTAGTTCATTAGAAACGTTGGCACATCTCGACACAAATATCTAGCTTTGTACAGAACTTTCTTATGCATAAAATTAGGGAAGTTCTGCGAAATGTTCCCTCTTTTACAACTTTTCTAAGAGGAATAGTTTTAGATTAGGTTTTTCACTTTGCACCTCGTGTCTTTCACTTGACAATTTTAAATAAATTGTAAAATATTCTTGTTCTACTTTTGGGTATCGTTTTAAATAATATAATTATATTAATTGTGAAGATTAAAACAACGTAAATCAAAATATTAAGGAATTTTCTTAATTTCGAAAAAATCTTTTAAATCACGGCTCTACGGCTAAACGAATCTGAAATAAGGTTGAAAAAGAGATAGATTATAGTCTAGCACTTACAATTTTTGTACCGATTTTTTCACACGAATGGATACTCGGGTGAAATCAAAAGCTAATATTATTATACTTCCTTTCTATTTCCTTACATCATGTGTCTGTTACCAGGTAAACATCAGCAACACATGGGTGCTGCCTGAGGAAGGGTTCCCGGTGTTCTACCGCTACTTCAGGGACCGCATCTCGTGGTACGAGGCCGACGCAGTCTGTCAATTCCATCATGCAAATTTGGTCACGGGTAAGTAACCACCAGTAATTTTAAATGATGTAGAAATTGTGTATGTACTATATTCGTGCAATGTACATATTACATTCAAAGTCAAAGACAAAGCCTTTTTCGTTAAAAAATTAATTAATCTTGTCTGTTTATTACTTTTACATGACACGGTAACTTTGAAGAGATATAGTGTTTAACCCATACTTTTGAAGAATTTCTAAAATTATTTTTTTAATCCTACACATCATGTTGGCTATAAGCTAAATAACAACCGGAGCTGTAAATATACCCTTTCTGCGCCTCGGCGTTTCGCCAGTCTGGAAAAATATTTGTGTGTGAGCATAGCTATTTTCCAGTGTCTGGGTGTTTATCTATATATTATAAATATTTATGTATAGTATATATTAAAATATTCATCAGTTATCATAGTACCCATAACACATCATTTTGGGGCTATAAGCGATGTGTTAATTTATTTACAACATACAAAATGATTCACAGTCACGCCTCTTTTATGATATTATTATAGTCACAAGGCGCGCTTGTTAGGTGTAATCGAGTCGACCCGGGACCCCCATTGCTGTAGCCGACCCAACCCCGATACCGGCCACCGCAGATATGTACGAGCCATAAAATAATATAAATATACTAGCCCGACAATCCAGAATTGCGTATATAAACAGAGTAAGTTACGGTCTGTACGTGAGTTTCATTGTTGTGTTTTTTTCATTATATTTTATATACAATGTCAGTCGTAAGGTGGAACGTAATTTTTTAATACAGATGCATGTGTGTAAACTGGCTTTAATTTCACGGTAGTAAATATAAAATCTAATATCACAGTGTTTGTCATCGAATTGCTTCGAAATTGCCTGATCGATTTTCATGAAATTTTGTGTGTGCATATGGCTGGTCTGATCTTAGTCTAATTTTACACACTTAGGTGATTAATTCTAAATTCACGTGGACGAAGACGCGGCTATCTGCTGGTAATGCAAGCAGCAACATACTATTTTTATATACTAAGAATTCATAGATGATTTCTTAACTTTTATTTAATTTGTTTGTCTTTTAAGATCACGTTATCTGTAACACTTTTGTGTATAGAAAAAAAAACATGAAGATGCTTACCCGAAAAAATAGCTTTCGTTTTAGTTTCATCACGTCATTGACCATTACTGATAATTGGGTAGATTTTTTTGACATGACATACTTCGCAGAAATCGATGGAGCATTACGTTTCGGCTCATTAAGTAGGGTCACTTTTAGGGTGCCAGTTCATAGCCGACCGTAGCAACTTTCGTAGCGACAAATTGTTTCCATATAAATGCAGTTGTCATCTGCACCTACCAACTGCACCTTGTGATGTAAGTAAGGCACAATTAAAACACATTACGCAAAAAATTGCAAAAAACTAAATTTAAGATCAACATTTAAAAGTTTCTCTGGTTTTAAAAGGTCTTCGTTTTCGGAGTGAAATGAATTTTTTGGCGTATTTGGTTGATCAGTTTTCACGGAGAATATTGAATTAAAAGTTTAATGGAAACTGCGTTGGAGACTCAGCGGAAAGTGGTTAAATAAGTCAAACTTGGCTGTAACAGACGCTATTGAAGAATTGAGATGATTTTTTATCAATCGATATCTAGCTAAAATTAGTTTTAACAATGTATTTACTTTCTTCCTTGTAACTCAATCTTCTTACTTTTTATTTTCTTATTATGACGATACCTTATAAATATAATCTAAACCACGCCAACTAAAAGTTGGTGCTTGTATGGGCTAAAAGTCCTTGCCATTCAAAGGGCTAATTGTGCGAGCGTGTATGCCCATAGGTTAAATATAGTTATATATTTATATTCAATGAAATTAATGCAAATAACTTTTTGTGTTTATTCGTTTTATTTTTAGGTTTGTCAAATAGAGTTACTGTTGACCTTTTATATAAAAGAAACAAAAGCAAATGTCGGACTAGTGACATTCATAGTATTATTTTGGGTTTGACGTAATTTGCATAAAAACAATAGGCAAAGTATTGGACTCTGAACAATACTTTGTTAGCGAGAAATTAATTCGCTCGCTCCTTATTTGTATTTAAGTATAAGTATTATAACAGTACTGAACAACAGCATGATTGCTATCGTCCTCTAACAACTTTGTTTCTTTGCAAGCGACAACGATCTCAAACAATTAATTTTAATTTCAAAGAGATTTAATTAGTTTTATTCACATTCGCTTATACATTTTTTAATATTTAACATTTTGCATAATGTTCGCATAGGTTCATTAATAGTGGGTATCATAGTCATCATCTTTACCTTTATAAAGACAAGCACAAGAAAAGGCAAAATATTATGGAGTATATTAGACGTACTTTTTACTAATGGAGTTTTGCGGGCTTCGAGTGACACTAATTTATTCTATTACGTTCAATATCGGATACTAATGATACGTATTTCATATATTTTTAATATATTTTATATTACGTACTAACATTTAACGAAACAAGTAAGTAAGACTTTTTGTTACAAAATTCATTACAGTATGAACTCTGTACCAAACAACTTTATTATTACTTTTGCTATAGTTTACCAACGTGATACAGGTACTTTATATTATATTGCATTTTAAAATATTATAACAGTAGAAGAGCCCCGAGACTTCATTCTTAACTGCAAATTGTGACCCTACTAAGTAAATAGACTTTCATGCAAAGTTTCCGCTCTTATTTCCCCCCTTAAAGTTGAAATTTCCAATACTCCTTAGTTAGGAAGTCTCTATGTCACAAAAGAAAATTGCTTTCCTTTTAGTTTTTTAGGTTTAGCAGTTTTGGTTGGGTATTGATACATCAGTCATTCTTCGATATAATATAGAAAGATAGACCATTATACTTATATCGAAAATATACGAGATGGCGCCATAAATAATTATTTTCTAAAATATATTTGTTTTATATTTTTAATGCGGTTTCTGAAATTACTGTCTACGTAGATAAATCGAACTGAGAACTTATTTTAGTACAAAATCTTATTTAAATCTGTTCACCCGTTTTCGATATTACAAAACATAGTTAACATAAGTTTAATATACAAAATGAGTTTGTTTAAATAATACATATGTTAGCACATATTTATGTAACTTGTAGTTCAAAAGCAAACTGCTACACGGCTGTGGTGGCACCCGCGGGAGTCTCGAGCTCTGCCTGTAAATAAACAAGCCTGTAATTACTTCTATTTTAGTTTGGGTATGGTGGTCAAGTCATTTCGATTGCGTCGGCGGTCCCTAGTCATGAGTATATTAACTTTAAAGCATCAGGGTTTAAATTGTTACACACATTTTGATTTTCTGTAGCACTTGATATTATAAAATAAAGTTACATCTGTATGTCTGTTTGTTCGCGATAAACTCGCGATAAATACCGTAGTATTTGTACTACGGAATAAATGCGTTTTTCACCACTAGATTGTGTTATTTCTGAGGTTTTAGTATATAATTTGTTAAGGTTTTGAGTCAATTGGCTCAAATATGATGATAAAAGTGGGTGGGGTCACAGAGCCTTAGAGATTTCATTATAGATACCTTTCTCGTGGGCATATATATCGCGATACAAATTAGACTCAGTTACTCCAGATAACTTTAATAATTCGTTCTCATTTTTATTGACATGTGTATATAAGGTGACAGAATATTTATTGACGTAAAGGCATCGTTAGAATCGTTAATTGTTTGGAATGACAGAGCTCTTACCAGTATTTCTAGTGATTTAAGGACATTGCAAGCTGTAAGGCGGAATTTGGAAGAACCTATAATATGAATCTCCATGTACTTAATTCGCAATAAATGAATTTTTTTTTATCGACTATAAGTTAGCCCTTGACTGCTATAACACCTGATGTTAAGTGATGATGCAATATAAGATAGAAGCGGGCTAACTTGTTAGAGTAGGATGAAATCCACACCCCTTTCGGTTTCTACACGACATCGTACCGGAACGCTAAATCGCTTGGCGGTATGTCTTTGTCGGTAGGGTGGTAACTAGCCATGGCGAAAGCCTCCGACCAAGACAAATTAAGAAATATCTCAATCTGCCCCGCCGGGAATCGAACCCAGGACCTCCGTCTTATAAATCCACCGCGCATACCACTGCGCCACGGAGGTCGTCAAATTTAAATTTGAATTTGTATTTGAATTTGAACTTTAGGTATCTGTGAATGAAAAAATCGATCGAGAAATTTCAAAGTTTAGACGGAACAAAAAGATAGACAGAAAAAAATAAAATGTTTCTTTTTATGGCACTAGAACTAAAGGCAAATTCAAAAATATGAAATCCTAATTTCTTCAGATGGGATACGAACATCACACTCATGGATAAATGCAAGGTATTCGCCAGAGAGCAGGATTTTATGTAATTGCACATATTTCACTACACAGCGTTTAATATTAATTTTAGTGCTTATTCTGGAGTCTCGACCACCAGGGTTCCGAGCCCCGCAACTGGCGGACATTTAAAATTGTAGTGTTTTTTTGCATTGTTAAAAATTTTAAAAAGAGTTGAAAATAAATAAATTAATGAAAATAAATTCAAGTTAAGAATTCTCTAGAAAAGTCACAAGTTTCTCAATCCCATGTGTTTCAATAGGTTTCAATGCATACCCGTACATGGACGACTAGATAGGTATCCATTTGAATCTTTAATTAAAACCGTCTCTATCTTTCAAGAGCTCCTTTGTTCTCACTTAATTGTAAACGTTCCAGTTAATTCTAAATTTTAATTTGATTCCGTAGTCCAGTAAAGTACGTAAAGTCTGAAATTAATATTTTAATAACAATCTTGAACTTTGCATATATTGTAGTCTCAAAGAAACTAAAACATCGTTTAAAGATTTCTATGGTGGCACACCTCGGCAAGTGTACCAAAAACATAGAAAGTGTTTTTCCACAATTACCCAATTGTTTGCCGGCCTCCGTGGGCCAGTGGTATGCGCGGTGGACTAATAAGACGGAGGTCCTGAGTTTGGTTCCCGGCGGGGCAGATTGAGATTTTCTGAATTTGTCTTAGTCTTGGGTGGCTAACTACCACTCTACCAACAAAGACACACCATCATGCGATTTAGCGTTCCGGTACGATGTCGTGTAGAAACCGAAAGGGTGTGGAATTTCATCCTACAGTGTGATAGAAGTCCAAAATTCAAATAAAAAGAGTTGCTTTAATTCCCCACTAGGATATCATGATCAAGCAACTAAATGACACAGTGTAGTCGGTTCTATTTTATGTTAAAAATTTTTATGCCACGTAACGTACTCGTCCTAACATAGTGACAATGGGATACCTAATTCAGGAAGTATGCCCTAACATGGTGACAATGGGACATTTGTAATAAAAAAAGAATTATCAAAATCGGACAACTCTGTAAAAAGTTATACGTGGTCATACATATAAAAAAAAAATATATACGTGTCGAATTGAGAACCTCCTCCGGTATTTTTTCGTCGGTTAAAAAAGTAAGGACTTTTAATGTTTTCCTCCCTTCAAAATTTACTGCATTAGAGTGGTTTTATGTTTAACGAATGAAAATCATAATTATCTAACAAATGTCTGTGTTAGTTCTGTTTTATTGTATTATAATTTGGATAAATGAACATAAATACCAACATAAAACATCATTAGTATCGTACTCGTATTGCCATTTCAAACGTATACTTCACGTTTTGATATCAATTAAAAGCTTTTAATGTATGGAACGAACAAAAGCTTTTGAAAGGCTGATTGGAACGGGGCGGAATTTAAATTGCGTATAAAAATGCGGACTTATATATACTTTGGATGTTTTATTGCGAACCTATGGATTAACTTTTTTTCACTAAGGGCGCGTTCTCACTATAGGTATACTTGGCTTGTATAGTTAAACACACACATCACATTTGTAAATAGACCTGTCCTTAAGGAATTCGTCAATCGATTCCATATTATGTGAATTATTGCCGTAAAGGCAGATTACCGTGACAATGGGAACGGCTAGCACGACAGTCGTAAAACGGTAAAAAATCGTCACAACTGATCGAGACGGCAAATGCTTTTGAGTTTATCTATCGATATTATTTATTAATGTTTCAATTTGATAGAAATATATATTATAGAACTTTATAATATTGCTGTAAAAGTGTAACATTCGATTGAGTTTGTCCATGATTTCTTAATATTACTTTCAGGTAAGTAAGTACGAGTATATGCGTGTATTCAACTCATAACGGAAAAAATCGGGAGTTACAAAGAGAATAGCTAGAAGCGACTGTCGCCCAACGGTAAATTAATCGTCAGGACATAGCGGGAACGCGCTCTAAGGTAAAAAAGGCTCGTAGAAAATGTGTAACATCCCCACGATAATACATTATCCTAATGTCTATGCCATTAGGCAAAAGACATCTCCACATTTGCAGAAATAGATTTATCGCTTGGACCTAACACATTGTTGCGGAGAGAGGTAGATATATGTACCTGCTTGTGTTTAAAGATTTATTGTAGTCCATTCTCAGGGGTTAGTTTGTTAAAATTCAGTACATTCCAAGCCCGGAATAGAGAAGTTCGTGGTGATACACGCCCGTGCCTCGGAAAGCCTGTTGAACCATCTGTTCCGGTGCCTGTCATTAACATCTGAGCAGCTTGGTGGGTCTGTGCTCCATATGCCGTTCTCTATGTGGGCCACTAATGATGTCTAATTATTTTTTGTTGTCATCGTCAATATAGTTTCTCTTATAAATTCGTTTTCAATGATCACAAAAATTTCAATTCATTCTTAAAGATTTATAAAAAACCTTTGTCGTTTTATAAAATAAAAGCTGAGAAATTATCTGTTTCGTTTTGTTATATCGTATCGAAAGTATCGAACTACGAACTTAATATTTTTGAGTGTTATTTAAATGCCTTCAAGAAAAGTAATGAACACGATTAGCATAATAATACTGTTTTTCAATTAAATAATTTATTGGATTTATAATCAAGAAATCTTCCCCTAACTTAGGAAAGGTAAATAATGTTATTTTATAATAAAACTATTTTTTTTTGTTACGATTGTAACTTTGTTCAAAAGTAATAAAATATTCTATTACGACTGTGAAAAAGTAAAAAGAAATATAATTTCCATTGCAAAATACAGATATTGGCTATAAGCCTTAATTTCGTTATTCTTTCAAAGGTTTCCTTCAGAAGAACTTGGCAAAGGTAAAGTAAATTGATATTGTAGGGTAAATTTTAGAGCGTAAAGGAAAAGGAAACCTTACAAAAGATCGTATTTAAAATTGTAGCTTCAGCTGTTTATCTTTTTAACCGACGAAAAAAAACAGAGGAGTTTCTCAATTCGACACGTATATTTATTTTTATGTATGACCACGCATAACTTTTTACAGAGTCGTCCGATTTGGATAATTCTTTTTTTATTAGAAAAGGCACACTTCCAAGGTGGTCCCATTGTCATCATGTTAGGATCTGATGATCATATCCTGGGAAAATTTAAGGAACTCTTCAAATTTTATAGGCGCACTTGCAGCGATTTCGGTTTTAGTGTAAGCATCGGTAGCTTTTTGGCTACAAGTGCCGTATAATATACTATGACAGTATAATACGAGTACGTTCCGTGGCGATAAATCACTAAAAAGTAAGAAATGAAAATTTTTAACAAAAAATAGAACCGACTCAAAACGCACTAAAAAGTAAAAAATAACTGTGTCATTTAGTTGCTTTAATTTACTTAAGCATATCTAGGAGTGGTAGGTTTCTACTTTAAGAACATTACATAGAACCCACAAACTGCTTTACTACGTTAAATAAATGTTCCATAAACTTGCTGGCACCGACTTCATAGATATGCTTAAGTAAATTAAAGCAAGTAAATAACACAGTTATTTTTTACTTTTTAGTGCGTTTTGAGTCGGTTCTATTTTTTGTTAAAAATTTTTAGGTCTGTAAAATAAAAACCTGACCATAAAACTTAGTATAAAATAATATTTCTATACAATATAATAATATTCCATAAAATAATATTTGTAGTAATTGAAGAGTGGAAAAATTCTCAACGCTGCATTTTTAAAACGGTGTTTTTCTCTTTTGATTTCGTATTTTAATCTAAATTTTCAATTATGAGTAAACTTCCCGCTAAAATGTAGCTCTAATATTAACTTATACTATTCTATGTATGTTGGTAATTGAATTTCCTGTACCAGAAAAATAATAATCTCTAAAATATCAAATTAAACGAATTTTGAATTTTATTAATTTAATTAGACATAGGAAGCGGGAAGTAAAAAGGTTCAGAATATTACTTCAAAATAGTGAAAATTTTACTATCTTTCTTTAATTGTTAAATGTTTTAGTAAAAATCTGACAATTAATTTCTGTTCATTTATTATAAATGAAAAATAACTAGCACTGAACATATTCGTGTTTCAAATATAGGTATTAGAAGAATTGACAATGCAAGTTGAACTAGAAAGTCAGCATGTTCTCTTTATAGGTATTCCAGGGTCAAAGCGGTGAAAAGGCAGCCGACCCTAAACCGTTTATCAAGAAAATTTATCGCACACGGAAAGATTTTATTTTATCTTCAAGAGAAATGTCGACGTTGTGTGCGCAAATCGTACGAGTAGATATGCCTCACTGGAAACTTTGTCTATCATTGCTTTTCAGACCAGTACGGTACATTTACATACAAGCTGTTACCGCAACAGTTGATCGATGACTACACATTCGCAGAATGCCCAAAAAAACACTATTTAGTCTAGTTTCTATTTGTTTCTATTATTTGATACAATACTTTAATGTACATACACCCGAATCTCCAAGGTATGCACTTTTCCTCTTTTGCTTCGATACCCTTAACCGATTGAGCTGAAATTGACATTATTTTAAATCCAATATGGCGGACCATCCGTAGCGCGC
The DNA here is from genome assembly GCA_034621355.1 of Mycalesis mineus. Lineage (NCBI taxonomy): Eukaryota > Metazoa > Arthropoda > Insecta > Lepidoptera > Nymphalidae > Mycalesis > Mycalesis mineus. The sequence goes on from CM067883.1 coordinate 4,804,165, forward strand.
GCGACAAGCTTTTATGATCATATAAATTGTATATATTATAAGTTGATAGTTAAATTTTTTCAGGAATATTTTATTTTCTTATTTTTGGAGCGTTTAAATAAAAGCTTCTTTTCAAAAAGTATTTTTTTTTTAAATTTATTTCTTTATTTACATTCACGGTTCAGGATGTTGTAATTGTGACCTCGTATCGGAAAGTGTAGTGTTGGTTGATCCCCACTAGGTGGACTCACGACATCAAACGGATGTCTCTACAGGGCCGCTGGATGCAGGCGGCTGAAGACAGGTGTGGAAGATGATGACCATCATATTTTTTGTGCTTTGAGACTAGCTTTGCCTACAACTACTACTCGTTCTACTAATTGTGTATTTAACCGTGTAACACATAGATTAATGATGACTCTGCTGCGCTGAGCGAAACCAGTGTCTAGTCTGTGGTGTTACAGTAATTACTATTGTATTTATGATTGCAAATACTTATTACGAGCTTCTCTCATATATACGAGTACCAACGTAAGCATAACGCCTCAGCGACCTTTATTACTCTTGATATAAGGCTTTGCTCGGGTAGTAGCTGTAACAAATAAATGTTCCCGTAGATTAGATAAGATAAAGAAAAGAATTTATTGTTCCTAAATAAATTTCTGAACATAACGTGCGCTTATCCTACCGACAATTTCTTAATAATGTTTTAATGAAATAGAAAGCATTTATTAACAAACAACTATAGTAATCATTTTAATGGCCCACTACATGAAATGAAATTTATTGGTTCACGATGGTACATTATTGATAGGGTTGAGACCTTCCAATAAGTACTTGACCTGTGTCAGAAGGTTTTCTACCCATAACTCTAGGTATTATCAAATTTTCATAAATTTATAATTTAACTAGCTGTATCCAGCAAACATTGTTTTGCCATGTATATTATTTCTAGGAAACATTTTTTTATATAGGGGTTGAAATTTAGGGTTGTATGTATTTTTTAATGCCACATTATAAAAAAATTGTCCAAAAAATTAAAATACAATGTTAGGGGTGGACAAGCCTTATCACTTAGGGGTATGAAAAATAGATAGTAGCTGATTCTCAGACCTGCTGAATACGCATACAAAATTTGGTAAAAATCGGTAAAGCCGTTTCGGAGGAGTACGGTAACTAACATTGTGACAGGGAAATTTTATATATAAGATATATAATAAAAATTCACATATTATATTTATAAATAATTTTAGCATGCAACGAGAGCAGGCTTTCATCGTTTTAACATTCGGCGGCTCTTTGGTTGTAGGTTGTAATGCCACCACTGAGTAAAATTTAACTTCCCAGATTGAGAGTTTTACTTAGATTTTTTCTTAAAATAAATAAAAGATCTTTATTTCATAACTCAATCTAGCTACTTGTAATCAACAGTACAGTACAAACAGTAGGACTGACACTGAAGCATTCAAGTGATTAAACCAGTTAATTAGCTGTAGGTACCCCATGGTTTCATCCACATAGGTACTGTTTCTATATTGTATCGAGAAATCTGTTCTTAGTAAACATGGTCATTGTTTGTGCGAACTCGTGATGAATGGTTAAACAAAAAATATTACATCATAAATAAACAACAGCCACGGTAAAATTAATTGCGTATCTACTCTATAATTTCGAAACAAAACAATGTTAGGCTCGTGGCCTTGACGCCTTGTCCCAAACTTCTTCAAAGATCTTATCGAACAAATCCTTTGTGCCATAAAAGCTTACATCACATAAATGAAAATTTGAATTAGTCCGAAATACCAACAACAAAATATTCATTCCGCGATCTGGATTTCCGCATTTCAGTAAGTTATTCTGAAAACAAACTGTTTGAACAATTCTAAATTTGAAAGTATAATTGTTTACAGATAATTTAAAAGAAGTATGGCTGACTTAATATTTTATAGAAGCAATTTCCATTAATCTATTCTAATCGCTATCAGTAAATTTACTTTGTATTGTTTTCTGGGAACTATAAAGAATTAAGCAAATCATTCGGTATTATTTAATTGTTATTATTGGTTATGGACACAACTGTTTGTCGATTCTTGAAAAAAAAAAACGTCAGTATTGTAGCCGATGTACAACGGTTGCAAAGCGGATGTAACGGATTTCCGTTACATCCGCTTTCCGGAATTCTTCAATGACATGTTTTATCGCATTGGACTGACAGTTGAACTGAGTTTTTTTTATGGACTACATGTTGGCCCATGACTGCTATCACACCTGATGTTAAGTGGTGATGCAATCCAAGATAGAAGCAGGCTAACTTGTGAGGAGTAGGACGAAATCTACACCCCTTTTCTACACGACATCGTACCGGAACGCTAAATCGCTTAGCGGTACGTCTTTGTCGGTAGGGTGGTAACTAGCCACGGCGAAAGCCTCCCACCAGCCAGACCAAGACAAATTAAGAAAAATTTCAATGTGCCCTGCCGGGAATCGAACCGTGGACCTCCGTCTTATAAATCCACCGCGCATACCACTGCGCCACGGAGGTCAACAAAGCCGTCGAGATGTTTGCACGATGCATTTTTTCAAGATTCGACAAACAGGTTAACATTTTACTAGAAACTTAAAATCTACTTGGAAGAGAGAGAAATGTAGGACACCATAATGTCCAAATATTTTAATGGTTTACGTGGGTTATTATAATTTAAGATTAAATTTTAAAAATACTTTTATAAATACATCTACATACATATTATAAACCTCAAAAGCACTGATTGTAAGGCCCACATCGTCTGTTCAGTCTCCCTATCATCATCATCATCAGGTGCCTTCTTCAAACTGAAGTTGGGCGGTCAGGTGGAGAAAATTCTTCCGATCCTGCGAAACAGCTTTAAGCTTCGTGTAACTAAGCATGGTCTACTCTTTTATATCATCCAACCACTTTCTTCGCTGTCTCCCAGGAGCGCGTTTTCCGGGTATCTTGCCTTCTAGAATCAACCTTGGAAATTCGTAGAGGGATCCTCTTTGTAGATGCCACAAAAACGCAACTTTTCTTTTCATTATAGCTGTCATCAGCTGGCGTTTGCACTTGGCTCGTTCGAGAACTTCCGCATTTGAGACGAAGTCCCTCCATGGAATTTTGAGCATTTTTCTTAGGCCCCACATCTCAAATGCTAGGAGCTGACGACAGCACTCCCTCTTTAGGACCCATGTTTCATCATCAAATGTAAAACAAAGAAGTATGCATTCATTTGTGCTAAGTGTCGATGACCGTCTATTTACACACTTGGGTCAACGTAGCTTAATCTAATGATTTTTAATGTCACAACTAGGCCACATTGCTCTATATAGGTTATTTGAGTAAAAAGAGAATGAAGTAATTTTAATATCCGGTATCTGCACTGCGGTACAGAGCACTTACTAAACGGTTTTAATATTAAAATTAAAAGCTTTTATACGAGCAAAGTGAATGGACGCATCATACCAAATAGCTTTTAAAAGCGGAACGGAGAGATGTGAGAGCTGGAAAAGTTCAAGCCTTTTTACTCCTGTATTACCATCATGGTTATTTTCATTAATTCCTGAACGGAATTCCTTAAGTTTTAATGTCGTATTTTCATATTATATCTCGTTCTGAAATTAATTACAGAAAAAGAAACAGGTTGTATAAAACCATTAAATTATATAGGATTTAATTAATGACAATTTTATTTAAGGACTAATATAAGTTCCTCATCCAAGTAGATGTAAAATACGACAAACAGCAAGAGATAGAGATTTCTTCATGTGTGCATTAGACTCTTGGGCCGGTAAATATCTGGAGAGGTAAAGTGAATATGACATAATCTAACTGTTATATTAATATTTATATCTGTATGAGGCGATAAAGATATAAATATTAATTAATTTTCGATTTAGCTTTTGTAGAGTATTGCTAGAGAACATTGCATTTTTCAAGTGACCTTTTTTGGATAAAAACGAATGGGTATAACAAGCTTTTCTTAAGTTAAATATATATGCTTTCAAGGAAATTTTCTAGTCCAAGAAAAGCAGAACAATATACATTGTTTTGTTATATCTCAAAGAGATTAGGCAGTATTTTTAATATACACCCTCAGGTATCGCGACAACTCCTAATAATATTTAAGCTAATTCACACAAAAGCTTAGTAAGTTATATACTAAAACCTTTCTCGGGAACCTGTTTATAGCGAATACACAGATGCGGCGGGGAATTAGTGTAAAACAACTAATTAGTGACATAAATAGACTAAAATTTAGTCTTGATATAGTATCGTGATATCATTAAGTTGCCAAATTGGTACATCATAACAGATCCACCTTGCCAGACTCCTTAGACTGAACTCTTGCAATTAAAAAAGTAATTATTCTTCTCTAAAGGACATGGCCGGATTCTGCCCCAAAATTGAATAGAATTTGCAATATTTATTAAAATGTTAAAAAAAAATAAAAAAATAAAGCAATATTTAAGGCATAAATTACGTTTCTCTTTAACATTCGAGAAATACGTTTTTATTTTATTTTGGATATTTCTTTGACTCGCATTAGCTTATGAGTTTGGATACACATATAATACATATTCTATCTGTAATTAGGACTTCAGTTTCTAATTAAATATAAAAATACGACTAACAAAACACTGTAAACTAAAGTAAATATTACATATAATAATAAAATAAAGATTTACGCTTTTTTCATTGTACAAATATGTTACGATTGTTGATGCGGCTGCATACAACCACGCGACATGCAAAAGAGTGTACAAGTATCCGATCGTATTTTGACAGATTTGAAATGTTTTTTTTTTTTATATGGAACAGTCATATGTTATATAGAATAATAATGACCGGGATGAATTAATTCGCTTTGATAAACTAGAATAAATATTTAGTACCAACTCAATCTCCTTATATACCAATGATCTTAACCCATATAGTCTAACTATTGGACCAGTGAGGTACTATTTGCTACTAACTATATAATACTTTGGTAAACGACAATAAAATCATTGCTATTTAAAATAATTAGGCGCCTTTTTGTAATATGTTACTGAACACTCTCGAAAGTTCTTTGACCACAAAACTTAAATAGCGGTATTCTAATACTCATAAGCTTTAAAATAAGGTACTATATATCACTGCAAATTTTTGGGGCACAGTTCCATACTAATTCCGGCCATGTCCTTTGTATTGTGAACTCAAAAATTTGATTATTTAAACAAATGGCACTGAAGTGGAATCAAATTCAAAGAATTTAATTTGAACAAAAAAGAATTTGGTAAAAATTTAATAAGCCTACCTTATTTTGTTCTACAAAGACATCTCAGAAAGGGACGCGGCAATACGATATTGTGAGTTGAGACTCAAATCGTAACAGGGAGGAAAATAAATTATATCTCATTTATATAAGTACTTATCCAATATTTACTTTTATTAATTTTGTACCCTTAGGACCTTTATTGGATTCAAAGGCTTTGGAGGCCCGAAAGCTTTATAAGATAAGAAATATTTTTTATGAGGGAAATGATAAACCTGTTTATGAAAGTCCTTAAGGACTCGGGTCTTAATATTTTGAGGAACATTTTACTTCGAAGGACTTTATTTTAAGACTTACTCACTTTTATATTAATCAACACAATAATAATGTGAATATTACAATCTGGTGCTTATTTTGTTACATATTTAAATACTAGAATGTATTACGACTTTTAATCAAGCTATAAACAATACAGTAACTCTATCTTTTGATAACTCAATCACGCATAAACTACTAAATCAATTTAAATGAGTTTAGGTACAGTGATAGTTTAGAGCCTGAGAAAGGATATTTTATTAAGGCTACTTTTTCGAACAATTGCCAAACAGAATTTCTCGCCGACGGAGTCGAGGCAGTCCATCTGGGTATGCGTTTTAAAATCAATTCTTATTTACACTCTTAACTGTAAAAAACTGGGTCGATATTGATGAAATTTTACCAATAATTAATTTTAAACTTAAAATATAATTTTATTTAACTTAATAATTAGAAATACTTACCTATGGTGATAGAAGGTATACATTATAATCACATAAGTACTAAACCGATGCTTCCCGGCCAGTTGTAGACATGGAAACAAATCAAGGCATTTTTTTTTAATGTAAAATGCGTTGGTTTCATTTTAATTTAAAGTAAAGACTGGATTAAAGATGCATTCACAAGAGTACCAAAACACAGGTTACTCGCTACGCGGTAGCAGTTCCAAGCGTATACAAAGTTTTGTAAGTACTGAAGAAAAGGATTTTCCAGATTTAATTATTTCACACAAAAAGCCATATAACTGCAACTTTAAAAGTGAAGTTTACCACTTCATACAAGTTTCGCGGAAGTTCAAACCGTAGCCAAAGTTCCCTGCACGTCTCGCGTATCAGCATGGGACGGTCTTCACCTTCCTGGCGTTGAACAAGTAACTTTGCTCTAGCAAAAAGAAATTCGCAAGGCAAATATAACGTTACGTTAACTGAAAAGGGCAAATAAGATTTCTAAAATAAATAACAAACTTGCACCTTTATTTAAGACAGTCTTTTCAAAATAAAAGCCACGGAATTTGTTGGACTTTTAAAAGTTTTCCATAGAAATTATGCTACGTACTATTTGCCTTTGTATTGCTTAATGAAGTGGCAAAGTAAGTCGACTAATGTTAAACAGGTTTAGTTGATAACGATGTTCTTCAAAAGACGCCGATTCCGGGGGCTATGATATATGAAGTATTTTTTTCTTTGAAAGCTTTAGCAGCCAAACAATCTATGCTGCGAATCGCCTCCTTTATAATAAAAAAAAATAATAAAAAATTAAACCGACATCAAAACGCAGTGTAAAGTAAAAATTGCGTCATTTAGTTACTTTAATTTACTTAACCATATCTATAAAGTTGGTGCCATCCAAGTTTAAGGAAAGTCTATTCAACAAAGTAGCAAAGCACTTTGTGTGAATTAGGTATCGTCTTTAAAGTAGAAAGCTTACAGGTAGCACCGATCTCCTTTTTTGAATTCGGTTAAAAAAGAGATTTTAAAACAGGCTAGCTCTGGCTAAAAAAGACTAGTTAATTAATGTTTGTCTTACTGTTTTCCGTTCATCATGTAATAAATATGAATAGTGTACAGAGTGTTGGGCATAAGCCAATTCATCGCTAAATACAGCTAATCACCAAAAGCTTTTAATGTAATGAAATCAGACAACATCAGATAGATATCGAAATTAGAGTGTATTGGTAGGCTGGGCAAGTGTAATTAATGTGTTATCGGCATATGCCCATTTACTGTGCTTGTCCTACTTACTAGACATTAATCAAATGATTTTAACTGCTAAATTATAATTTACGATGTGAACGTATTAATGTATAATATCAAATCATTTTACAGGAACTGCCGGAATATTCCACGGTTTATCTTAAAATGTAGTTAATTTTTAGTTTAATAAGTATTTCTGATTTAATTATTAAACAAAATAATATATATAAATTATATGATATATATATAAAGTTTTATAAATTTTAACAGACTTCACGGACAGGTTATTGTTATAAGTTTTGTTTAAACCATTGTATAAAATTCTGAGCGGATTCTGCGTGTACTTGTTTACTGCACTCTCTATTACAACTAACACACTAGACTTAACTACAAAGTCTGTGAGCCTTGAGGCATCTCGTCAGAAAACGCTCGTTATGAGCTGTCTGGGTGACGTTTATCTACCTTGCGATACCCCGAGCTTAATACTAAACTTTTCATGCCGCCAAAATAAGCGGCAGACACTACCGCTCTGTTTTTGCGTTGTTTTGCTGAAATGTGTCTGACTTAAAATGAACCCTTTTTGTATACGTCGAGAGTACAAAGGTCCTGTTTAATGCGAGACCTTCATTTAGCCTTTTAAGAGGAATATCTTGTCTGTTTCCGGCGTTAAACTTTATGGTAAGTTGTTAGCAAAGTAAACTTCCTTTCCCACATGCTACAACGTGTGGTTATGAAATTTCACATCGAGTTAAAAATAGAATTAAACCTTGCTTTTACATTGCTCATATCCATAAAAAAGTTGAGCAAGCAGATAAATAAATTAAAACAAAATTTTACAAAAGTAAAAACTTTAATAAAAACATTTGTTCTGTATAATAATTATGGAATGCATATTTATGACCACGCATAACTTTTTATAGAGTTGTCCGATTTTGATAATTCTTTTTTTATTAGAAAGGGCATACTTCCAAGGTGGTCCCATTGTCATCATGTTAGGATCTGATCATAATATCCTGGGGAAATTGAAGGAACTCTTCAAATTTTGGAGGCACGCTTACGTAAGATACAATACTTTCGGTATCGGTAGCTTTTTGGTTACTAGTGACGTATAATATACTATAACAGTATAGTACGAGTACGTTACGTGGTGATAAATCACTAAAAAGTAATAAATAAAAATTTTTAACAAAAAATAGAACTGACTCAAAACGCACTAAAAAGTAAAAAATAACTGTGTCATTTAGTTGCTTTAATTTACTTAAGCATATCTAGGAGTTGGTGCCAGCCAAGGTTTCTACTTAACGGACATTACCTAGAACCCACAAATTGCTTTACTACGTAAAATAAATGTTCCTTAAACTTGGCTGGCACCGACTTCATAGATATGCTTAAGTAAATTAAAGCAACTAAATGACACAGTTATTTTTTACTTTTTAGTGCGTTTTGAGTCGGTTCTATTTTTTGTTATAACATCTAAAGTTCGTTTTGATACAACGCTGTAATATAAATATCTTTTTTACGATTAAAGTGCTTTATGCTAAAAGAGTTACTTGTACAAATTAAACACAAAGCATAGGGAAGTATTTGACAGCGCTTTGTTCGTATAGAACAAAGCCGTGTCAAATACTTCCTACATTCCTTAGGGAAGATGTATTTAAACTTGTCTTTGTGAATAACTCCTGAAGAAAGAACAATAGTACTAATTGCAGGACTAAAAGGCTCGTTACGCGGCAGCTTGTGTTATATGAAGCGAAGCGTCAGAAAAAGACATAAAACTCTCACAAATGTCATAAAAACATATACATAAATACACACATACATACTTACTTGTATGCAAATTTTGAAGTCAAAATCATCAATCAATCAATCATCAGTCGGTTTAAAAATTGTAACTTTTTACGTTCTCAATTTTCCTTACACCACCATTCATCCGATAGACATTGACATGGTCTTGAGCCACTTGCATCCAGCGGCTCCCTGTGTCCTGATAGATGTCCTCGGTCTATTGGGGTAGGTTGGGGCGACCAACACTTTTTCCAGTACGGGATCGCTTTTCCGTACAACAAGAGAAGACATAAAAACAATGTAGTTTTAGTTACGGTTTCATTCAAAACCCCGGGCTATCCGGAACTTGATAGTACCTGATTGTCGAAAATAAGTACGATGTGACTGCAATGGTAGAGCTTATCTCTAGAATATCAAATTGTAAACAGGATAAGCTCCTGTTTTTGAGTTGCATAAGGAAAACAGAAAATACGAATATCCGAAACAAAATTGGAGAGAGCTAGTCGTTTTATGCCGAGCTTACGAACAGAGTCTCGTTATATTGCTAAGCTGTTTAAAAATTCTATGTCCATAAAACGTAGCAGAAAAAATAAAAAGTTGATTGTAGAACTCATACACTTATTCACTGAGTTAACTTGAACCAAATTGCGATGTTCTTTGTGAAAACGGACTCTTACAAAAGATTGAAGAGCTGTTTGATGTTCATAGTTCAATAGAATACTTTTGCACCAGTAAAGTGTGCACCTGAACTTTTTTATTATTTGTAACGACGTTCCAATGTTTTGGACAGTTAACAAGGTGTCACGGAAAACGGCACAGGTGGTGATAAAAGCTTTGAAAAACATTCATATACACTACGTTATAGTACGATTTTTGTGTTTTGTATAGCAGTTTAGAAATTTCGTTTTATAAGGTAATTGTCCTTAATTCGACCGTAGTTCGTAAAATATGCGTAAAAATAGCATGTTTATAGCAATAAAAAGTATTTCTGTCGCAATAAAATGTTATAGAAATTTTGATAATTGAACTTTATAAGTCCTAATTTAGATAAAAGGTTACTTTGGAGGAGTACTTTTCTAGTCTTAACAGATAAATGTCGTTAAGATGTACCTCTATGTTTTTTCCTCATATAATTTAATCAACTTTTTTTAGGCAACTTAGACCTCACCTCTTTTCAAGAGGTAGATTAAAGTGAAAGGTGAGCCTAGGTTTTTTATTTTCTACAGTCAGATTTATTTTAAAAATAAATAACGAGAAAATACCATAAATTTTAATATAATTGTTTTAACATTATTTTAACCTCAATCAATCAATATTGGTATGATGAGAACAAACACTTCCAAGTGATTGAAGTCGGGACACATGACCCTGTTCTTGCTAACGACCATAAAACCATTTTACTGGCGACGAACGATCCTAATATATTTTTAATTTGATGAAATTTCCGGTGAGGCGTCCATTATGTTATATTATATTATTTTAGGAATAAAAATAGGTATGAAATATCTCATATTTTGTTTTCAACCGCTAAATTACATACTGGTCGTAGATGATTGCTATAAAAGATGATTTAAAGTATAAAATAATGCTTTCAGAAATATTTAAATGATATATTATGAAAGCGGCTTCTAAACGAAAATAAATATGACATTTTTTTATTACAACAATTCAAAATATTCAAGAAAACTGCTCAGTGGAAAGGAAAATTTTATTCTTGAATTCATGCCAAGATGAAATATCTATGAACATTGTAATAAGATAACGGCTGTAATTCACAAAAATGTTTCATAAGAATACTAACGTTGAATGGAACATCACGATAATTGGGTGATTTCTGTAATAGTCCACAATTATACCCGAAATAATAGCATTGTTGGTAATAACGAGAACATTTAAGAAAGCAATTCGCCATTGTTCACAAAAATGGGGCAGCTGCTACAGCCTAGGGTCAGGACGAGCACTTTTATACAACTTTTAATTTGCAGTAATTTAATTTTGTAAAAAATTGTGCTCAGTGATTAATACAATATCCCATTTGGAGTTGAGATAGAGTTTTTAAAGTGGAACTCCTTAAATGGTCATTAAGTGATCGATTCAGACTCAATTTTATGGACACGATGAAGAAAAAGCAAATTATAATTAATAAATTAATATGGTAAAGTGTGAAGACTTTTATATTTTATTGCCGCTTCAAAAAGTGTTTCAAAAGATCTTGTAGCGCCTTTTTGGTATTTTTAGAAGCCCAAGTTGGTTATTCAAAACTACTTCAGCCAACCAGTGGAATGACGAGACTGTTGTCTTTTTTATCGACTACAAGTTCGCCCTTGACTGCTATCACACCTGATGTTAAGTGATAGTGCAGTCTAAGATGGAAGCGGGCTAACTTGTTAGGAGTGGGACAAAAATCCAAACCCCCTTTTCGGTTTCTACACGACATCGTACCGGAACGCTAAATCGCTTGGCGATACGTCTTTGTCAGTAGGGTGGAAACTAGCCACGGCGATAGCCTCCCACCAGCCAGACCAAGACAAATTAAGAAAAATCTCAATCTGCCCCGCCGGGAATCGAACCCAGGACCTCCGTCATATAAATCCACCGCGCTGACCACTGAGCAACGGAGGTCGTCAAATCTGTAAATCATATTAGTATCAAGCCTCGGTTAACTTTTTGTTGAATGCAAGGATACCGTTGGTTTGACTTATATATTTATATACTGCAATATAAATATATACCTATTGAATATTTATAAAGTATTGTTGAATATTACGAGTTATGTACAAGTTTGAAGCATTCAAAACGAAACAAAAGCCGAATACTGCTTCACGCTTTGTTTCGTTGGATTCTTGAAAAGATCTCGCCGAACAAATCCTTTGTAACATAAAACGCCTCCCCTAAATGAAAACTTAAATTAGGCTCAAAAGGCGCCGCCGAGAGATTTATTCTCCGATCAGGAATTCCATAACTTCGGTAAGTTATGTTCCGAAGAAACTTCTTCGGGGATAATATTTTATAGGCATTGAAATTTTTATGGAAAATTTTACTGGGTTCATAATCACAATAATCTGGGAATTTTGGTTTATAAATCAATCACTGATTGTTAATTTCATTCGTTCGGTTTACCACAACATATTTAAATAGGTACATTGATTACTACTCTTATAAAATTGAATTTTATTTTTTTTAATTAATAATAACAAATCGTACGAATCGTCTGTTTATTTGGTTTTTATGAGCGATTGTGAGTACTGTGCGAAATTTTGCTGTAGTATTAGGTACTGGCCACTTAACATTAATCGGTTTACGTTATTGTTTTGGCCCAGTAATTTTGATCATGAAGTTCTGAATACGAAATTCGTGCTATGAAATATTCATTCGTCGTTACGTTAAGTTAAGGCGACGATCTCTGTTATTATCATTTTCATCTGATAGTCATAAAGTCAAACATGAGCATAAATAAGCCTGCCAACACCGACTGTAGCAGTATGCAGAGTTTAAGCCTCAAATATCCTCTCCTACAGGAGCGAGGCCTGGCAAAATTATTGACTATAGAAATTAACTTATATACGATTTTTAACCGACGAAAAAAAACGGAGGAGGTTCTCAATTCGACACGTATTTTTTTATGTATGACCACGCATAACTTTTTACAGAGTTGTCCGATTTTGATAATTCTTTTTTTATTAAAAAGGACACACTTCCAAGATGGTCCCCTTGTCATCTTGTTAAAATCTGATGATGATATCCTGGGAAAATTGAAGGAACTCTTCAAATTTTATAGGCACACTTGCAGCGATTTCGGTTTTTGTGTAAGTATCGGTAGCTTTTTGGCTACAAGTGCCGTATAATATACTATGACAGTATAGTATGATTACGTTACGTGGCGATAAATCGTTAAAAAGTAAGAAATAAAAATTTTTAACAAAAAATAGAACCGACTCAAATCGCACTAAAAAGTAAAAAATAACTGTGTCATTTTGTTGCTTTAATTTACTTAAGCATATCTAGGAGTCAGTGCCAGCCAAGGTTTCTACTTTAAGAACATTACCTAGAACCGACAAACTGCTTTACTACGTTAAATAAATGTTCCTTAAACTTGCTAGCACCGACTTCATAGATATGCTTAAGTAAATTAAAGCATCTAAATGACACAGTTATTTTTTATTTTTTAGTGCGTTTTGAGTCGGTTCTATTTTTTGTTGAAAAAAATTTATCATCCCAGGATGGGTAGTTTTAAAACTTAAACTTGATAAAAAAGGGAAAAAAGCACGAATATCACTCCAAAGCTAAAATGTTAGTTTGACCAAATACGACGAAATGGCTTTAGGCTACGCTAGATTTTATGCTATGCTTTTATCCTGTAGGTTTATCGCACAGAATCTAACTATACACTACATGACGGTGAAACATGCTCATCGAAGCTCGTCGCATCAGACTAATTACAAGATCCAAAGATAACATCCATACAGCCGGTTTGCCTCGTTTTATTTTTTTATTTAGCTGGAACCCACGGCTGATCGGGAAGTTTTCAAATTAAAAACAAACATCATTGACCTCTACTCGTATACAAATAGGCTTCGTGCGGTGGGTTGTGCACGTTCACTAAACGTTTTAACGTCAAAATTAAAAGCTTTTGAACGAGCAGAGTGAATGAGAGCATGATACCGCATGGATTTTAAAAGGTTGAATGCATTCGTCGAACCTCGGAAATGTTGGGGTTATTTAAATTTTACATATTATTGTACCTTTTTCTAAATACGAGTATCATAAATTATAGATGCATTTATCGCAGCTCGGAAATGTTGGGGCTATTTAAATTATGCCTATACATATTTTCTTTTTCTACACAGAAAACTTAATAATGAATTATGTGTTCTGGCTTAAGTACTTTGTTAGTTAATTTTAAGTACCTGGTTTATCAAACTTTACTTAGTATTTTCCAGTTATGATATTCACACCCAGCCACCTTAATTATATTAATTAATTGATTAATTAATAATAAAGAGTCAGTGAAGAGAAAATTGCCTTTTTATGAAGCTCTGCCTTATGGCATTCAACTTAAAGCATACTTAGGTGTTAATCGTCATGTGCCCACCTACATACATACCTTTCAGACTGTTTAATTGCTATGCCAAAAACACCGAATAAGTAGGTACGAAAAAAACATTATTATGGCAATGTTTGTTATTAACGAGGTATCCAAAATTTGCCTAAAATGTGATCAGAAATCAGTTACTCTCCGAAGTCGTTAGAATTTTAGAGATACGGTGCCCAAATGCTGATTTAAAAAGAGAACCGTTAATGAATTCCGCTATAATATTTTGCAACAATCTATTTTTGGAGACTACCCTCAAAAGTCTGGTGTTTTATAAATTCATTTTTCTCTTTTTAAAAGGTCTGCGACGAAGTTACTTCGCCCCCATTGCTTACATTATTCAAGTACCTCCCGAACAGTTCAGTTTTATACAACTTTTGTGAAAATTGCTGCTTCAACTTTGAATATCAACTTTTCGAATCTACTTTGTCTCGACATCCGACCCCTTGACAACTTAGACCGGCGGTAATTATTTTTTCTTTATCATTATTTACTTAGAGTTTAGGGCTAATTACAATTTTTGGTCATTTATTTTTTAAAACAATGCTGCTGTAATTACATAATAGAATAATAAAAGATTGAAGCAATAAGTGAACGGCTGAATTCCTTTTTAAAACCCAAGTAGGTACTGAGCTTTTTATTTTATGGCTCAAAAGTTCATTCCTTCGTGCTTTCTTTGATCTTTTATTCTTTCTGCAAATGGCGATAAAATATGTTTTCTTTGAATAAGACGTTTCTTCAAAAGAAGCAAATATTAGATCTTGAAATAAAATGCTTCAATATTTTCACTTTAACGTGAGTGAATGAACTTTTATCTTTTTAGTTCAAAAATAAAGCTTGAGATTACGTCAATATAAATAGAAGCAGGACATCTTTCATGAAGGATAAACGCACTAAGAGCCAAGTTTTAACTACTAAAGCCCACGAATTTTTAGTTTAAGATTATTCCTTACTTAGTTTTTCTGGTGGTAAACTGCGAAGGAATGACGATGGTGGTAAATATAGTTAAAATATTTAAGCATCATCATCATCATCATCATTATCAGCCAATAGACGTCCACTGCTGGACATAGGCCTTTTTCAGGGACTTCCAAACACAACGATCCTGAGCCGCATGAGCCCAGCGGCTCCCTGCGACCGGTTTGATGTCATCAGTCCACCTGGTGGGGGGTCGACCAACACTGCGCTTTCCGGTGCGGGGTCGCCATTCTAGCACCTTCGGCCCCCAACGTCCATCAGCTGTTCGAACCACGTGCCCCGCCCATTGCCACTTCAGTTCTGCGACTCGCTGAGCTATGTCGGTTATTTTGGTTCTTCTGCGGATCTCCTCATTTCTGATTCAATCACGCAGAGATACTCCGAGCATTGCTCTTTCCATCGCCCGCTGAGTGACTCTGAGCCTTCTTATGAAGCCCGCAGTTAGCGACCAAGTCTCGGATCCGTATGTCATCACTGGCAACACGCACTGTTCGAAGACCTTCGTCTTCAGGCGACCCGAACGCTGCCCAACCGAGTTGGATTCGGCGGTTCACCTCTTTCTCGAAATTGGACCTACCTAACTGGACCATATGCCCTAGGTATATATACTCGTCGACAATTTCGAGTGCAGAATTTTCAACAATAACAGGGTGGAGCGAAACATGAGCATTACACATGATCTTTGTCTTGCTCATGTTCATTTTAAGGCCCACCTGTTGAGAAACTCTGCTGAGGTCATTGAGCATAATGTTAAGGTCATCTAGAGATTCTGCCATTATCACTACGTCGTCGGCAAACCGCAGTTGAGTGAGGTACTCGCCATTGATGTTGATGCCAAGTCCGTTCCAGTCCAAGAGCTTAAAGACGTCTTCCAATGCGGCGGTAAATAGCTTCGGGGAGATAACATCTCCCTGTCGCACTCCTCGCTGCAATTCGATTGGCCTCGTAGTCTCATCCTGTATACGGACTGACATGGTGGCGTTTTCGTGCAGGCACTGCAACGCTTGGATGTACCGGTAGTCGATTCGGCACCTCTGCAATGACCTTAACACAGCCCAGGTTTCCACCGAATCAAAGGCTTTCTCATAGTCCACAAACGCCAAGCAAAGTGGCCGGTTATACTCTTCGGTCTTTTGTATAACCTGCCGCAGCGTATGGATGTGGTCTATGGTACTAAAGCCTTGTCGGAAACCGGCTTGTTCGGGAGGCTGGGAGTCATCAAACCTACGAGACGATTCGTGATGACTCTGGAGAACAACTTGTAGACATGACTCAGCAGCGAGATTGGTCTGTAATTCTTCAGCAAGGTATTGTCACCCTTTTTGAAGAACAGAACAACCACGCTCCTGTGCCACGCCTGAGGCGTCTTGCCCTCGTGAATGACGGAATTGAACAATCGCTGAAGGACTTCAAGTATCGGTTTACCACCCGCTTTCAGTAGTTCTGCTGTGATTCCGTCATCACCTGGCGCCTTGTTGTTCTTTAGGTGTTCGAGAGCCATACTAATCTCGTCTAGGCTGATGTCCGGGATATCTTCGGTATAGTGTGGGAATTTGTCAACAGGCTTTTGAGTTGACGTGTATAACTGTCCATAGAACTTCTCGACCTCACCCAAGATCTCGGGCTTGGAAGAAATGAGATTACCGTCATCGGTCTTCAGACGCGTCAACTGACTGCGTCCAATAGACAGATCTTTCGCTAACACTTTCGAGCCACGGTTGTGTTTTATTGTATCTATGATACGCTCGGTGTTGTAGCGGCGTAAGTCACATTTCTGCGACTTAGAGATCTGTCTATTGATACGTCGGTAGTTCAGAGCGTCCCCTGAATTTAAGCATACAGTCTAAAAATTAACGATTTTATTGAATACTCACTTTTAAAAGCGTCACCAAATCCTTCCTGCAAATTCCAGTGCTTACATGAAACAACAATGTACAAGTTTCATTGCTATAAGTCGTACGAAGCTTCACACAAATGATAGCCAGTGATTATTTATTAACCACCAACTTGGGTTCCCAGACCGCGGATCCCTTTGTGGAAAGATTAATAGACGACCTCGATCAAATTGCCTAATATCCATTATTGACGTCCATATCGTTTCTGATATACTTGCTCTTACATAAATAATTTACACTTTTAGGAGGGATATATTGGTTTCTCAGAATAAAAGTTATTGGACCTATCGACACTTTTACGAAAGATGTAATAATATTGATTGAAAATTTAAAGGTTTTAGAAACTAGTTTTGAGATGTTGATTTTTTTGAAAAGGTGAATAACAGCTATCTAAGGATATAAAAACCGGCCAAGTGCGAGTCGGACTCGCGCACCGAGGGTTCCGTAAATTTTTAGGTTTTCGGAATTATTCCCCCCATATGTTCTATAAAACATTGCTTCATGAAAAATTTCAAGATTCTAGTACTAGCTGCGAGTAGTAGAGATTTAAATACAGCTTAAAAGTATTATAGATTTCAGTATTAGATATACATTTCAATTGTATACCTCAACGAGTCCATCGGCAAAAAAATTTATTAAAAATATTTTTGGAATATGATGTAACTAAGAATATACAGTTTTTGTTATTTTTCCATTATCTGTGCTATATGATGTTGCTTCGTACCAAATTTCAAGATTCTAAGTTTACGGGAATGACCCGTTAGGTTTTAATTTACTTGCGTCTAGTTGTGAGTTAAATATGCGGCTTATATTGCTATGTCTTTTGATCGTGTTGATATAGAAGTTTGATTTTGTTACAGCTTAAAGGTTTTATAGACTTAAATATTTGATATAAATTTCAATTTAATACCTCTACGGGTTTATGAGAAAAGGGGGTAAACTTAAAATTATCAAAAGCATTATTATTATATGGTGCAAATAAAAATTTACGATTTTTTTATTTTTTTCATTATCTATACTATACAACGTTACTTGTTCCAAGTTTCAAGTTCTTAAGTTTACAGGAACTATCCGTTAGGTTTTGATTTACTTGACCGTGTCGAAAATTACGGAAATTTTTAGCATAAACGGCTGTAGCTTTCTTCTAAAGACGATCTTGTTGATTATATTTATATTGAACAAAACTTTTAAAAAGATTTGCGATATAAGAAGAGAAATAGAACACGAAAAGTCACCTGGTGAAGGATTTTTATTGAGCTGGTACAACATTTGCAATATTTTTTTAGATTTTCCTGATTGAAATATTTATCATTCATTGATTGAAATTTTATTTAATAGAGATAAGAAAATAATGTAATCGGAATAAATCTCGGTCGAAGTCCCGGATATTTATTAGTATTTAAAATTAAGTACATGTGATAGCTGTCCCACCTTACGTGCGTTTAATATAAAATAAAGTGCATGTAATATGTAGGTATATTAACAATTAATACTGAATGTAAATAAGGCCAAGGGTTCACTTGCGTAATATTCGGGTTACATTATCTCAGCTCAATGTAAAATTAATTATGTTTGTGACTTCATTTCGGGGGATTTAATTTTGAACCGCAAATCCAAACTGTAATTATTTGGAATTATACACAGAATTAAAATAATTGAAATATTTTGAACGTGTGTATAATTATTTATTATCTACTATTATTATTTTCGCTTAGCAGTTCAACTTTCGTAAATTCGTAAAAATGAAAAATTAAGTTAGGTAAAAAGGTATACTTTGACAATAATCCTTGAGACGGCGTTTATTGAAAGGTTTCTTCGGGATCTAATTAAAACGGATTCTTGTGCTCTTTAAAAACCACAACCGAAGGACCAGGTGTTTAGTATTTTTAAGATTTTTTATGCTTCAAGTACGTAACTTTAAGCTTAGACTCACCACGCTCCTGCTGCAATGTCTCTGAATTGGTAGGATCAACCACTTTTAGAAGCAATGATAAGACGAGAGCCAAGAGTTTAACGTACTTTTTGGGGCCAACGCGTATGACAGCTTTAAAACTTCGAGCTTAAGATTTATTGAGAAAGAAAATCTTTCAAATTGAAGAGCTTCATTCGTAATATGAGCCTTCAATGGTATTATAACATGTTCAGTTCATACTGTAGATGGCATTACAGGCCGTATACCTGGATATCAAAAACAAATTATCAAAGTATAATTTCGGCATCGACGTCATCGGGATCGTGGGCTAGCGTTAATGCGCTCTAAGTGCCCGAATTGCCAGAGAGACGTGGGTTCGAATCCCGTTTCTTCCGCAATTTTTGATATTATGTTTATTCTTAAATAGAGAAAAAAATTCCCAATAATTCGAACCGAACTCAAAATCAGCCGCAGAGTTAGCTGCTAATTTCTGGACCAACGATTAAGTTAATACAAACCTCCAATATCATCATCAGCGAAGGGACAGAGTAAGATGACGTATGACTTCCAAAGACATATCGATAGCTTATATATTTAAATACAGTGCAGTATATTTACCCGTTTGTACATAAATATGTTAAAGCGCTAAAAGCGCTGCCTATTGCTGACTTTAAATGTTTGTTAAGCTATTCAGATTCGGTTTTCGATTTTTTTTCACCGACCGCCAAATCACTTCATTGACTGCCAGTGAATACAAACTCGCTGAAAGCTTTTCCAATATGTTCAGGCTTCCGCTTGTCAACATTTTAGGAATTTTAACGAAACCACTATTCGTGACGTGGTTTTTGAATGCGTCCGTTTTGTTTTATTTCTCTGCATTCAGTGTTTTATGTAAATACAGACCTATATATTAGTTTTATTGAGTTTAAATAAATATACCTCGAAATTTAATCTCTAAAGATTCATAGTTGAGCAATTGAAAAGACAGAAAACAAATGTATCATTCTTGAAAAACTTGCAACATTTTTGTTTAGAGGAGATGAGGACAGTGATAATATTCATCCACTTTCACATGCCTTACTTTTAATAAAATAGCCGAACTTAAAATTGTTTCATTAGATAAATTATTTCAGTTATAATTTTTGTTATCGGGTATCTGTTAATTTTGTATAAAAATCTATAAAAATATATAACATCAAATATATAAATAAATAGGAGACACAAACTTTTTTGAAAGAATAATTTTCGTTGCACTGAAATAAAATATTTATTCATCACATTTTTTGATGAATAAATACTGATATGAATTACATTACCAAAAAAAAGTTTTGCTAACAAATAGGTACAGTATTATTTCATCGACTGGAAACGATTGCTGAAAAATATAGCTGAGTCTAACCTGAAAGCTTTCGCAGAACTTCCAATTTGGGGAGAATTCACGTGCCGTTTATATTTGAATAAAACCATCAATAGTCAACACGGGTCCAATCACTTTCGGATTCAGGTGCAATAATAAAATGCTACCGGAGTTTTTATACTTCTGGGTCAATTGAAACATTTAACTAGTGAGGAGGATAAATAAAAGTAACTTTCATACAAGATTGTAATTTTCAACGTTTCTTGCTCTTCTACTTTGTACGTAATTACCATTAAATTCTTATTATATTATTCATTTTTTTTTACTTTCTCTGTAACCAGCTACAGCTGCTGACTTTCAGACTCAATTTCAGACAATATGAAGGCCACCAAATTCGTTTGACTTTTTTCCATAAAAGATACTAATATGCTACGCAACACCAGGATTATTTCTGTGTAAACTTATAGTATAAAACCTACTTCATATATGCAATACAGAACTACCACCCTTCTCCAATGTTGGTTGGCAGGTAGCTACTAGCCAAATTAAACATATTCAAAAAATTTAAACTCTAAAACTCGATCAGGAAACCATACCCTAGGAGGAGCACGGAAGACGAAAGAAGTGTAGATAAAAAGCGCGCAGTTGAAAAGCTCTCATCTCTATAATCAAAAGAGAGAAATATTCTCGATTTCACTACTATTGGACAATAATATTTCGTCGCTTTCTCTTCACGAGATATCTCTTCGAGTGCTTCTTAGGCCAACAGTATATTTAAACTTTAAGTATACCTAAATGCGCTACACAGTTGGCTGAAGTTTGCTTTTAAAAATGGCAGGTGTTTAACACCAAACGCAATGTCGCTTTATTCTATTACTGACAAAGGTCCATTTCATTATGAGGTATCTGAAAAGGTGCGGCTATTCTAGCAGTGTAAATATCATAGTCTAAAAGTCCACGCTTGAAATTCACAAAGAACTTGCATAACTCAAGCAAGTCAAGCAAACTTTTCATTTTGTGAATCTGCATATCGCCCGTCCATCTATTCGACTACCCAAGTCATGTATCTTCTAAAATAAGGAACTTACTTGGTACCCAAATATATTCGTATTAAAGTAAACAGAGGAATATATCCAGCATTAAAATATTTGTATTTATAAACATAACGATATTATATATTTTTTAAGTAAAATTGCTCTAACATACATCATCAAAATGTTTGCCAAAACATCAGTGGGTATATTTTAACAGTTGGTTTAAGTTTTTATGGCCACCTATCACAATAATTAGAGAAACAAAAGAAGGTAAAGCTAAAGAAACGTAAAGTTCTAATTTAGCTTTCAATATTTGAAACACATACGAGTACATTGCAAGTTGGTCGCATATCTGGAGAAAATAATATAAAGGACAAGAAGCGAAAAGAACTAATAAACCTTATGATTATTTTGTTACCTTTAATCAATAATCTTGTTGCATTGGCTCTGAGACTATACGACTGCCATGGGCCATCGAGGTGTGTCAGTATCGATCGCCATAGCTATTTTTGTCTGAGTCACTTCATCTCTATTACAGTTACATATCGTGCATGCAAAATGGGTGCAATATTGTATACCTACTCAGTAGAACAAGTATGCATACTAAAACTTTATGCAGTATAATTTATAGCAGGAAATTTATCTATGCTATACCAGGAGTGTAGAGTGCGACAAAAGAAGACTAACAGAATACAAAAAATAACTGTCTGTCTATTCACGTTAAGCCCTGAATCTCTGGATAAGAGTTGTATTGAGTTTAATCCCGAGCGGCAGCCGACTGACGTTTTTAGTTCCATTTCACCCACGCCTGGGGATATGCGGTTTTCACGAGAAGCCTAAACAAAGTCTGGAGCGCGGGCGCGTCTACTAATATAATTATATAGCTTATTCAATAAACCATTGTTATAGGTCATTCGAACGCTTATGAAAGGTTCATTGTTTACTTAGGTGAGTACGTACGGATACTGAAACGCAAATCAAATGTAAGTCTCGAGTCAACTTATTTTTACAGATTTCTATTACACTTGTCAATGTAAGGCGATCTTAAATAATATTTTCTTCTTCTTCTCTTCAAAATGTTATGGCATTAGACATTCTACATTTCTATCTTCGAGTCCCTTTTGTAGAGCTTCGGCTAAGCTTTTGCAGCCTTAACCTCATTATACATTTTACAAAATGAAATCAAGGCGCTTTCATAAATATTTCATTAGCATTTGATGCAGATGATATATTTTCTGTGGACGGTTAAGCTTTCGATGTTGTAGCGCGGCGGCAGTACAAACGCATGTAAGTTAAAGGAACACAGCACAGTAGAAAGTCATTGTTACTTTAGAGAGACACATGTTACACAAGGAAAAGCGTGTGACATAACAATACGTTTACAAAAAAAAGCGCATCAACCGCTCACAAGCAAAAATGGAGTCATTAAATACTTCTCTGTGAGCCTTACCACTACAACCGAAACCAAAACATCTATACAAGAGATACACCTATCTATTTTAAGAACCAAACAGCCTTAACCGCTACATTTGTCGCCTCCTTGCCCACCGGGGGGACTTTTAATAAGAAAGTCGGCTCCGCAATTTGTCACGCCCTCGAACAGTAACATAATATATAAAAGCCTAAGCGCACCGTCAACTTATTATTAAATGGCACTATAACTCATCAGGAAAGACATTAAGGACCCGTTGGACTTATTACAGTACATTAATTCCTCGACACGACTCCGGCCCCACCTCATCGTTAAGCAGTCAATTTAAAGAGTAATTAAGAGAGTTTCAGAATAAGCTATCGAGCTGAAATAGATGGTAGTGAAGGCAAACATTATTTTAAAATAAACTCAAACTCAAACACAAAACATCTTTATTCAATGAAATCTTTATGATTATTTTTAAAATACGTCCTAATACTAAAACCATGGCTCAATGTTAATTAATTGTATTCATTTTTTTAATCTGCTTCTGTCTCGTTGGTCTAGCGGTTTTTATTACGGGATCCTGGGTTCGAGTCCTGGACCCTACCCAGGACTCAAATAATTCTGAGTTTTTCATTCTCTATGAAATTATCAGTATATTCCAAGGTCGGAGTCGAGAAGATGATGGTGTCACCTCCATGCCCCGGAAACCACGTTAAGCCGTCGGTCCCGGTACTATAATCAATAAAAATAATATAATCAATATAAAGAATAAAACATTATAGTCCGCCAAACCGCGTTGTAGCAGCGTGGTGGGTCTATGCTCATATCCTACAACGAGGGAAATGCACTTCTGCTACATGGAGAGAAAAAAGTTATTCGGAAACAGGATATGTGGAGATAAGAGCCTCGATCTCCTAAAGATGTAGAGTTAGGATCTTATAACTTCTTTACAAAGTTTAACTGGTAATTCAATTATTCGTAGATAATTAATTCACTTCATCAGAAGAATGACAGTATAAACATTTTCGGTTCAAATATAATCTGCTTTCGTCGTTTCGTTGTTCACTGCTTACGGATGGAAGTGAATGATTAATGTCTTAGTTGTAGTTTCTTCTTAATTATGGTTTTTTTTTAGTTTTTGTTTCTTAATGTAATCATAATTTCATAGTGTGTTTTGATTCTATTTAAGTTCGTATTTTGATTTTTATAACTATTGTTAACTCGCCATTAATTGATATTTATGTTATAAGTCTTGTTAGACTAACTTATATTATTTTGTATGTATTTAATTTTGTGCATAAATGTCGTTGGCTTGTCATTAAATGAATAAATAAGTAAATAAATTGCCCTCGCAGGACTATATTTGTTTTACCTTTAACTGTTAGTACCTACGTACTGCGATGGATTCCCCTAAAAATAAATAATTTTGCTTCCAATTTGTACTGGGTTGAGTGCATCTGGGTCAACGACGTTACGAGATTATACGAATCCAATTTTGTTGGCTACCAAATTTTACGAAGTAGCCAGCACGATAGTGCAAACATAACCTATATTCTACTCGTACCTGAAAAACCAATTTAATTGTCGTGCTCTATCTATCTCCCTACATATTTTATTTTTCGGATAAACACAATGGACACCACCTATAGCGCTATTCTTTAAGGATGTTTGTATAACTCGACCGTATGTTTAACGAATTCGTCTCTTTTCTTCCAAATTCACAATGTTAACTAATAAAACATAGTTACAGAATAGTGTTCTTCTCATGACGTTAATCATGCGTCACGATTAATATCTGATCAATTCAAGGATGCCGAAGATCTGGCAGACGATGAACCTCCTGCCTTAAAAATCTTCACTAATGATACGGGATGCATAATACAGGGTCAGATTTTCCGGGCATTCAAAATTCTATAAGCCGTAATGTTTGCTAATCTTCATAAAGGAGATGGCATATGAAGAAGGAGAAGAAACGCATAAATCCATGAAATGTCAATCCTCAATCATCAGCCTATTTTAATTATTTAATGGCCTACTGTCAAGACGTGCGATTGCCCCCTCTCTCCTAGTGCGAGAATGTTTCTGTTACATCGCGCTGGGTTTCTACAACATAGGTTGACAGGTGGCGATAATTATAACTATCTCAGAATTTCAAACGTGTCAATCTAAGGCACAAATTGTCGAAACAAACTCAATGCTCGAAAGTACAATACAAATACTTCTTCTTCTTCTTCTTTGGTGCCTCTCCTACAACGGAATGTTGGCAGTTAGCTTCGTCAACTCCTCTCTATCTTTGGCGAGGTGAAATGCCTTCTGGGAATTCTTAACACCCCTGTCCTATCTAAGGGACGTCAGGAACTCGGTGCGATCGTTTCTTGAGACTTTCCCAATATACGATACTGACGACTAGGTAAAGTACAATACAAATACTTCTTCTTCTTCTTTGAGTGCCTCTCCTACAACCGAATGTTGGCAGTTAGCTTCGTCAACTCCTCTCTATCTTTGGCGAGGTGAAATGCCTTCTGGGAATTCTTAACACCCCTGTCCTATCTAAGGGACGTCAGGAACTCGGTGCGATCGTTTCTTGAGACTTTCCCAATATACGATACTGACGACTAGGTAAAGTACAATACAAATACTTCTTCTTCTTCTTTGAGTGCCTCTCCTACAACCGAATGTTGGCAGTTAGCTTCGTCAACTCCTCTCTATCTTTGGCGAGGTGAAATGCCTTCTGGGAATTCTTAGCACCCCTGTCCCATCTAAGGGACGCCAGGACCTCGGTGCCATCGTCTCTTGAGACTTTTCCAATATACAATACTGACAACTAGGTAAAGTACAATACAAATACAAAAAGTTTAATTCGCTTGACTCCGAAATATTAAGTCACGAGATTACTAGTGAGTTTGGTAAAGAGGTTTATACCTCACTTAATGTAATTTAACACTATTTGTATAACACGTAAGTGATTCAGTCTCGTTTGCCCGGACGGCCTCGTCCGATATCTCGTTAGGGCCCGTCACACGGACACTTGACACCGGAACGCAAACATGGCCTCCTTAATTGCTGTCAAACAGACAAGCGACCTGACCTGGCGAGCAATTTTATTAATTTATTTTACGCACGAGGGACACAAAAGGATATTTTTAGAACATGAATATCATATGAGTAGAATGCCCCGTGGCTTACTGTAAATAACGTCAGGAATAGGTAATGAAACGAAGTTAAAGGGATGCCTTGGGATTTTATTTTGCGACGTAAACACACCACCATTACAGTGTAGTGAAACGTGTTTCTCATTTCGAAAGTTTAAAGTTATTTTAATGGCCTCATACACGGCAGTTTCCCATATAGCAGAGGGGATATGGAGTAGTCCTACCACACTACATGCATCTTGGCAGGCTCACGGTAAATAAAATTCCTTAGAAGTAAGAAAAGCTCAGTAATTCATAGCCCGACCTAGGACTCGAACCCGGGACCTCGTGATCCTTAGCCACTTAAAATAAGCTATCCCCTGGACCAACAAGACAGTCAAAAAATTGGTTGTCTGTAAAGTCGGTTTACTGACGATAGTTGAACGTGACAATGTCTTAAGAAAATACTGATGGAATGGTAGCATTTAATTGGTTATTAAAATTTTTAATTTAAGTATATTTTTATAAATATTAATTTAAATTAATAAAATAATTGATTTTGATTTTATAAATTTATATTTTAAATTTATAATAAATATATTAATTTATAAATATATTAATTTTTAATTTAAAATTAATTTATTTAATAATTATATTTAATAGACGGATGTCGAACGCTGCCGAACGCAAAGGCCGATTGTGCTTCTTTGTCGCTCGTGCCGCGCTCTCGCTTGCACTTCAAGCCTTACATGGAACGACTCAAAGCGAGGTAACGACGCATGACGTCATGTTTTTTCGTGCGTGCAGCCGGCTCTATCGAATTATAAGACGTTGTCACGTCACAAACTATTAAAACTATTTATCTCGTGTCATGGGCGTATATAAAAGGGGCGTTAGGAGTTCAGAATCCCCATTAAAACCGACCTTAACTAACAAAACCTTGGACTCACCTTATGAGAAAGATTTAGATCATTTTTTGGACCTCGAACCTCCGTTGAGAAATCTATAGCTAAGCCCGTGTGACCCGTGCCTCCCGCTACTTAGTGGCAAACAAATATATCATCAATAGAAAAATTTTAATAAAGAAATATGTTATGATTTCAGAATTCAGGGATTGTAAAGCATTTGATGCTTTAACACCCTAATTAACGGGATGGAGTTACTTGGCTGTGCGATAAACTTTTTACGGTTCTTACTTTTCCTGGATATCATAAAATAAAGCCTACAGTTATTACCAATTTCGTGGTAGGTATTTTAGCAAAAAAGTAATTTCCAAGGCTTACAATAATATAATTAAGCAATTATACCGGCGCCTGTGACATCGTCGATGTTAAGTCCCGTTTTATAATTCTCAATTTTATAATTAATATTAACTATTAATTTTCTTAACCTAAAATTAATAGTCAATAATGTATTCATTTTGCTACATTCCGCGAAATAGCAACGATTGCAAGCGACAAAGTCACCCAGATCCGACAGAAACCCCGCGTCGTACGTTTCACTTCGAAACTGAGCATCCTCAGGACTGTTGACTCTACAATGTCAAATTGTGAAATATGTGTAAGATACACTATTTATAACTCACTCGTTAAACCACACATTGATCACCTAATCGAATTATGGGGGACAGCAGCAAAAACGAACTTAAATTTCATTCAGAGAGCACAAAATAAAATTATTAAGGTTTTGTTTAATTACGACTTTCTAACACCTACTAATATAATATATAAAGAAACAAAGTTACTAAACATAAAACAAACATACATATATAGCACTTCAATATTAATTCGGAAAATATTAAATAAAGATATACACTCAAAAATAACTTTAACTAAAAAAATTCAAGTACAAAAACGGGCCTTTCGCCGGGCAAACCACCTTCTACTAAATTATAAACCTCGTACTAGCTATGGCAGCAAAAATATTATATTTGAAGGAGCACAAATTTACAATAAACTACCATCCGATATAAAAGAAGCGAAATCTATGTTTATTTTCAAGAAGAAATTAAAATTTTATTTACTTAATAACACATCACTGTAAGTCGTATCTACTGACCACCCGTCTGGCCTTGACAGACGTCCCCTCTAGAAATATATATATAAGTCGTATCTAGCAAGCATTGATCTTTGTTCCGTTAAAACTAGTCGTGTGTTCCTCGTAATAGGTATGTAACTTTGAAAGTGCGGATACTTTAACAATTAAATAATGTATTATAAGTATTATGTAAGCCTAATTTGTATTGTACGCTTAGTTAAATAGTTTACTTAGATTAATTAGTATAGTTTTTCTCATATAAGTGAATTTATTGTAATTCTTTTGAGAAAATAAAGATCTTAAACCTCATATGTAATCTAAAATTAAAATTTGAAATCCTAAGATTTCCTTAGCAGTACTGAGTTAAAGGGAACAACATGAGACAGGACTGCAAAGTATACAATATTAGTTCATTACATGAGAGCATTCAGGAGTATGTGCGGGTTAAAACTTTGTGACAGAGTTAAAAATAGTATGATAAGAGAACAGTGTGCTGTAAAAGAAGATGTAGTGACTAAAATTGAGAAAGGGATGCTTAGATGGTTTGGACATGTAGAGAGAATGGATGAAAGAAGAACAGAAGAGATTTATGAGGCGAGGGTGAATGAAAATGTTGGAAGGGGAAGGCTTAGGTGAATGATCCTGGACCAAATTTAGGACATTTTAAATAATGGCCAAGACAAGAGTAAAGGATTAATGAGAGTGGAAAGAGTTAAGGAAGTATGCAAGGACCGTGGCAAGTGGAGGGATGTGGTCTCTGCCTACCCCTATGGGAATAAGAATGATGTTATGTATGTATGTTCATTACACACGTCAGCTTATTAGCAATATTACATAAGGTAGAACGCGAAAATCACATCCAAAAGTCATTTAAATGTTTTCTACAACGAATTGAACCACTATTCCATTCCACTCCAAAACTAATTTTCCGGCACACCACATAACGTTTCACGGGTTGTCTCTTCGTATACATTACATGTAATGCTAGCCGTTTATATAAGCTGATGAAGTTAATCCCAGCAATCTACATAAACAGCGCCTACTATGGGTTACTGAACGGTTCAACGCTCCCAATTTGCCGCTTACCAAATTATGGCTGAACTTTAGCCTTCTGAATTTTGTAACTCAATGTAAAATATTAGACATCCTCACGCACCAGCTCTGTTAATCGGATTATAGTTGAGTGCATGAACTGTTTCAAATATGACGAGAACATTTTGATAACGTGTTCTAAATTAATATCATTTAATTTAATATTGCGATACCGTATTTTATAAATTCAATTAAAACTTTATGGATTATACAAACTATTGCTATATGTAACTGTGTACATAGTTCTAAATGATACAGTCATACGTACGAATAGAACTGCCGCCTGTCTTGAAGACGGTTAATAAAATAATAAAGCAAAATACCTGGATGACATTTTCTACCATCATCATCATAAATCACTCCATTCTTAGACAAGTACATTAAAAAATTAAGTCTCTGAGATTTTCAATAGTTTTTGAGTTGCGTAAACGACGAGACAAATTGTTTTGAGAGCAATAAATTAAAATTAATCTGTGTAAAATGAATTTCATATAACATTTCAAAGATCACCGTGCGTATGGTTGGTCCATTGTGTGGTAGCTCGAATAAATGCATGTAGATCCATGACACGGGTGCAAGTGTAGTCCCTTTTAGACGTGCGTCAATATTCACCTTCACTGCCTGTTAAAAATTATTGTAAGTTAAGTAACTATATTAAGCTATTGCAGATTCTATAAGAAGTCCTGAGACCAAAAAGTGAACAATTTCAGCTTCAATTTTTGACTGAATTTGGTACCAACATTAATTGTACCAAGTTTTTAAGGCCGCACTTGTTTAACAACTAATTTCACCACCGAATGGAGCCTCGGGCGTATTTTACGGACGATTCAGGAGTCTTTGAGGGGGCTAATTAAGTTCTGGAGCTTATTGTTTCTTTCCTTATCTTAGACGTTTTTACACTCTTGAGATGCAAATAGGTAAAAGATAAAGTTATTTATTATAAGTTATACAAAGTTCTTAGGTATGTTAAGGTTAAAAATGCTGAAGTACATAATTTTGTTTATTGCCACTCAAAAACAAAAAAAAACTAGTTCTTTTTTTCTGCATGTTTACAACTTTCCCTATCTTTTTTTTTGTTTTTATTGAAAAATGTTACTCACATAACATAATAAACATAATATCACAAATCCCGGAACTTAAAGCGCCTTACCGCTAGGCCACGATCCCTATGACGTCAGTACCGAAATTTTGCTTTGATATTATGTTTTTGATATTCAGGTATCCTGTAATGCCACCTACAGTATGAACTGAACACCCATATCTGATTTTGATAAAATAAAACATACAGACAAGTAATGATCCTAACAAAATGATACTACTTATTAAAATATCCGATAAAGTTAATAAACATTTCGTAACCGATTTAGAGTAAACACGCCTGTAATAAATCAGGGAACAAAATAATTCATAAACCAAACCTACAGAGTGAAATATACAATGTTTGTCAGAAAGAAGTTCGGATTGGCTTTACGTGTTCTGGAAAGCCTGGCTCGGAGCTTTATCCGGCTTTTCTGTCAATACATCGCCTTACTCGCTGCCAATAATACTCAATAGCTTTCCACCGCGCTGTCTCATCTGCGTAAGCTTTGTGGATGGTTTAGGATTACGATACATTTTATACATTAACGGCTTTATGTGATCATTGAGACTAATAATTATAAAGTAGGTATATCATTATCTCATTTCACATCTTTATCGGCCGCTGGACGTAATACAGGATATAAATAAATGTCTTTAAGGTCTTCCAAACATCAAAGTTTAGAGCCACTTGCATCGAGCGGTTCTCTATAAGCCACTTGATGTCGTGGGTCCACGTAGAGGCGAGGTTGTCCAAGACTGTGCTTACTTGTGCGAAGTCGCTATCCTTGGTACTCCAATGTCCATCGGCTTTTTGAATTACTGCTAATTTTAATATGCACGTGTATTTAACCTATAAATTCCGACTATAAATGCAGTTTAAAACTTAGATACATTTTTATATTTAACCTTCACCTGTGAAAGACGTCAAGGGCCAACTTGTAGTCGATAAAAAAATTTCTATGAAAAAGATATAAGAAACCTCATCAACAAACTCTTCGTGGTAAACGATCTTTAAAAAATTATTAACACTATAAGATTTCTTGGAAAGAGTAGCCATGAACTGTAGTAACCGGAGATATGACTTACTGGAGCAATATTGGTCATGTTAAAAGTAGTTTTTGACGACCTCCGTGGCGCAGTGGTATGCGCGGTGGATTTATAAGACAGAGGTCCTGGGTTCCCGGCGGGGCAGATTTGTCTTCATTTTTCTTGGTTAGCTTAAGGTTAGTTAGTTAGGTCTTAGTTACCACCCTACCTACAAAGACGTACCGCCAAGTAATTTAGCGTTCTGGTACGATGTCGTGTAGAAACCGATAGGGGTATGGATTTCATCCTACTCCTAACAAGTTAGCTCGCTTCCATCTTAGATTGCATCATCACTTAACATCAGGTGTGACAGCAGTCAAGTACCATCTTGTAGTAAATAAAAAAAAATTTTTGTATGGTTCGTTTCTGTCACATCTATCATCACTCGCCACTTTATCGTCTCTATATACCTCCTCTCATTATAAGAGAGCGCATTTAGTGTTTAAACTAATCATTGTCGGCATCTTTTACTTCTAATTTTGTCAAAAATATACTCAATCTTCATAAAGTAAGTTAATAAAGTCTCCTTACAGTTTTGTACATGATACTCACCCAGTTAGTATCTAATCACGCCTCCACAATAATACTCGTAATACATAATCCAGAAAGTTAAGCTGACTCAAATTGGCAAAGTTGTTTGAGTTGGCATACACACACAAGGCTTTTATCAGTTATGGAAGTAATTATATTAAGCGTGCTCGGGACAAACAACACATCTTGAACTTTATACTCTTGTAATGCGATAAGATTAGGCTCAGGCTTTCTTCCGGCGACTTTAATAGATACTGGGAAGTCCTGAACTGAACAGAAATGGACATTATAATTGCTGAATCGTGACTGAAATAAATGTTACATTATTTTAAGCTAGACTTAATATTAACCATTTATTTTTTTATTTATTTTATTTAAACATCTTTATCGCAAATAATAAAGAAACAATGGTACAATACAAAATCAAACGCAAAAAGCGACCTTATCACTAGAAGTGATCTCTTCCAGGTAACCTAGATAAACGGACCTTTACACTTGAGAGACGGGAAATTGCAATAAAAACAAGATAAATTAATGTACACTCGGAAAGGTACACTAATAAATAATAATTATTTATACAAATAAAAATACAAATACATACATGTATAAATATGATATATAATATATAGCACTAATAAATATATACATAAATATATATACATATACACACAATATAAATATATATTTGTACACGAAATAAATAAATTACAATAATAGATAGCGCTGTCTAACTCTGTTTTTAAATATTGTTAACGACATTTATTAACCGACAAATCTACAAACCACAAAACATGGAAATAATATACCTATTATACAAAACCACAAGTAGTTTTGTTGGTTGCCAGTCCCACGGGAGGCAATGTTGGGCAATTCGCCAACTGGAATTATTACAGCTAGTACTAACTCTGGGTCACATTTATTACGATTAGCTCTTGCATAGCTGCAGCAAAAGACGTTATTAATTATAATATTAGAAACTTTATTTTTCATAAGTTTATCAAAACGTACATAAAATAGATACCTATGTTAATATTTACGCATATACGGAAATTCATTTTCAAATTACGTATCATAATTATCAGCCGATGAGCGACTGCTGGATTGGCTGGACTCTTCTAAGGACTTTAACAACGGTCTTGATCCGCCTCCATCCAGGGCCTTCCTATAGATAAACCGCTGGATGTCGCTGAGGAGCGACCTATACTGTTCATTCTGATATAGAATCGCTATTCCAACACCTTGTGACCCCAACGTACATTGACTCATCAAAACTATGTGCTTAGCGTGTATGCATATTACTACACAGTAGCAATACATATTTTTGACCGACGAAAAAAACGGAGGAGGTTCTCAATTCGACACGTATAATTTTTTTTTTAATTTTTAATTTTTTTTTTTATGTATGACCACGTATAACTTTTTACAGAGTTGTCCGATTTTGATAATTCTTTTTTTATTAGAAAGGGCATACTTCCAAGGTGGTCCCATTGTCATCATGTTAGGATCTGATGAGGATATCCTGGGGAAATTGAAGGAACTCTTCAAATTTTGGAGGCACGCTTACAGCGATTTCGATTTTTGTCTCGGTATCGGTAGCTTTTTGGCTACTAGTGCCATATAATATACTATGCCAGTATAGTACGAGTACGATACGTGACGACAAATCACTAAAAAGTAAGAAATAAAAATTTTTAAATAAAAATAGAACCGACTCAAAACGCACTAAAGAGTAAAAAATAACTGTGTCATTTAGTTGCTTTAATTTACTTAAGCATATCTAGGAGTTGGTGCCAGCCCAGGTTTCTACTTTAAGGATGTTACCTAGAACCCACAAAATGCTTTACTACGTAAAAGAAAGGTTCCTTAAACTTGGCTGGCACCGACTTCATAGATGTGCTTAAGTAAATTAAAGCAACGAAATGACAAAGTTATTTTTTACTCTTTAGTGCGTTTTGAGTCGGTTCTATTTTTATTTATTTAATAAACGTTAATAATACCATCTTATTTGTTACTTCACAAAAAATGTAATTAAAAGGTAACCTTACCTTCACGATCTTGCCATACCTACTCGTATAAACACGTGTATGTCTACACATTTAAATATTACACTTTGTAGTAAAATCCATAGTTATAATATACATTATATGTTATTCAATATATCAAAGGGGTTACGTAGAGCAACAAACCGTTTAAATTCCGTGGTAGTCGGTGTTATGTAAATTACTAGCATTACGAGTACCTTCGTCATGTTACGTTCCCTGAGGCTTAACTTACTTTCAAGGTAATCTTACGTGAAGGGATTTTGGAAGATTTCAGGAAATTGAAATACAGAGGCCAAGTTTCGATTACTCATACGTTATTCTAACCTATCTACTAATCGTATATTTCTTCTTTAAGTGCCATTTTCACTACGGAGGTTGGCAACCATTATGGCGATCCTAAAAATAGAGGCAGCAGCTCAGAAAAAAGATTTTGTTTATGCCGTTTCACTCGCAGTAATTTTTGAGCCAATAGGTGCGTCGTCTGCCAGGTCTTCGATTTCCTTGGATCTTGCCTTGTATGATAAGCTGTATGATCCGATACTTGTCATAGTAACGGATCATACAGTTACAGATGCATACAGATCATCGGTCTGTAAAGAATTACTACTGAAAAAGCTGAAAGTTCTGATTGAAATTAAATGTAGGTATTAGTTTAATAGTATAAAAGTGATATTTAGAAATGGAAGCATGTTTTTCTCACACAAAATTTCACAGTAATATTGTCTTTTATTGTCTCGTAGGTTAGTGGTCGCACGGGCTGTGCGGCCTCAAGTCTAGATGTCCTGGTTCCGAGTCACAGCTATGAAATAATAAGTTTTTGTTACTTAAAGAAATTCTCAGTAAAAATCACAGCCTGGAGTTCATATTAGTGGTGTCACATCTCGGTAACCCATGGGGCCCGGTTTTTATTAATCACGTCTGATAGAGATCGTTACGTGTCAAACATTCTAATCTCACCAACCCGCAATAGAGCACCGTGGTGGAATCTAACCTCAATATCCTCTATACTGGAATGATGCAGATACAGCCCGTACGTCAAAATAAAGCTTATTTTATATAATGTTTAAATACATGAAATTAATTCACGGCCGTAAATAATAATAGTAGCACAAAAATAAACCATAGTAACAAGTTCTTATTACAACAGGAATAACGTAGCTCAGAAGTTACAATAAGTCCTTTTCTATTTCATATGGAATTCATTCTCGTAACGCAAGAATTTTGTTAACACAATATAATGAAATGGTTTGAATTGTTCCAACTTAATTCGTTTAAGCTAGTGGGCTTCCACAGATATTTAACAGCTAATTTAACTACGGTTTGAAACCTTTTCCACATTTTGTGGGTGTTCCCGGAGCTGTGAATAATAAGTTGACAACGGTTTTTATGGTCCCTTTCACACAAGGCGGTTTTATACGGCTGAAATATCACAAGCTGTAGTATATTATTATTTCGGTTCCGTGTGACATCAGAAATATATCAGAGATGGTAATATGTTATTATTTTCATTATCTTTGTTTGTGCAGGATCGAGCTTTTTCTAACCACAGCTTTGCTTTGGTCACTTGAAGTTTACGGCAATTTTTTTAACGTGGAAGCAAACACAGAGTTATTGTATTTATTTTTGTAACAAGCGGTCGCCCGCGGTTTTACCCGCGTACTTCCAATTCCCGTGGGAATATCTGGATACAAATTATCCTACGTCACTCATGAGACTGGCTCTCATATACAATCGGTTTTTGTTTACAATCCGATTGGTAGCTTCAGAAGATTAGCCGGAACAAACAGACAGACAAAAATTGTAAAAATATATTTTGGTGTATGTACCGTTATAATAATAAATCTTTTATTTGCAAGAATGTGGTTACAATGTCGATCGGTTAAAGTCAAATTACAAAAATATGTCCAATCACATCCTACCACATACATGGTGTGCAAAAAATGTATTAAATGTATGAATATATATTCAAATGCATGTAGTAAAAAAACGATTATTTCAATATTACAGACAGGCCAATAGTCCCCTTCACATTCAATTAGTCGTACGGACTTTTTTTTTTGCCCCCGGGTCAGCACAGAACCACGGTCTTTTCAGCGTCTACCACGTCTTAGGTCTGACACCAACGCACTCAAAAAACGCGTGTCTAGGGGCAGTTATACCTCGGTGCCTTACCTATAGCGAAGAGGTACGTATTAAATATCCCATGTCCGCTGAGCGCCTGATTTACTCAACGGTCTACTTCGCCATGCTCCCTTTTATTCCACCTTTTTAATTGGAGATCAGCTCTCGTGTCCAAGTCCCTTTTCCTGGTCCCAGCCACTCATTTTTTCATTCGTTAAGGGTGCTCTCTCTTTGTTTTCGAACTCCTTCACTAACATCGCTATTGGGATCAGCCCCGATATAACCAGCACCGCTTCTGTGGCAATCGTTCGGTAACGGACTGTGTTAAGCATAGGTACAACTCTAGGCCAGAGGGCGGGATCGATACCATGACCATTCGGTTTTGAGTCCGGCATGTTAACCGTAGAGCTATCAAATCTTAAATATATATCGAGGCTATATTACACCAATTAAACTTGGACATGTTACTGATAATGACCGGCACTTCCGAGACAGGAAATCAAGCAACTTCTAACTGCCAGATTGATACTGGCAGTTTATTAAGAGAGATAACTTTTCGGTCAGCTACAAATTTATTTCCTTCAACAATACAGTCTGACTTCCACATGCTAAGACCGATAATATTTAGTGATTAACTAGAATAGCTATTGTTTATAGATGATTTGTAAAATTTTGATACCTACTTCAAAATTCAATAATGCTTCTGAATTCTATTGTTTTAAATGAAAACCTTTTTTTCGAAGTTTTATAAAAATATATAAGTTAAAGTTTGAGTGAGTTTTTCCCAACTAAAGCAGAAAAATACAGCTTAACTTTTCAGCTCCAAACTCAACGTTATTTACACAGTTCCTGAAAAATAAGAACTTTTAACGATTTTTACGCTTCATTTACCTTTTCCGAGGAAAATGTTCTGTTATTTTCTTAAAATATTTTTTCGCTGTACCGATGTTATGATTTTATAAGTTTTTGGCCATTTCACTTTATCAGTTAACATTTAACATAGAGCTAAGCGTATGTTATTAGTACTTATTTCTATTTATATCTCTACCAGTAACAAAATAAATGAAAGAGGCAAAAAAGAAATGTACTTTAATTTGTAGACCTGTTTTAAAACTATTTTAACCATGTAAAATAATTTTTTTGTTCGCTGTCAAGTAAAAGAAAAAAAATATTGGTAATACTGAGCGGGGATAGAACCGATGATTTTTTGGCCTTTAACCGTAAAACTGTTCTTGAACTTTGATTAAAACAAAATCTCGTACCTACATCTCATCTCTCAAGAGTAAATATTATGTAAATCCAGATACGTTTAACGTATGTAGATATGGGAATCTAGATTTCAGAATTTAAATTTTAAACAAGATAAATCTGTTACACATATTCGAGGTTGGTATTTGAGGTTGTTACGTATAAATTGATCGTGTGTTTATATTAGTTAGTTACTATTAACCGATTTCAAAAAAGAAGATTAGTAATTCAATGTATGTAATATTTCCAGAACAGCCCAGTTTTCGCATATGTTAGTCTATATCAGCGTCTGAACAAATGTGCCAAATTTCAAAAGTGTATGTATGTAAAAGTCGGTGCCACCTGTAAGCTTTCTGCTTTAGGGACGTTATCTAATTCACACAAAGTGCTTTGCTACTTTGTTGAATAAACTTTCCTTAAACTGGCACCGACTTTATAGATATGGTTAAGTATATTAAAGAAACTAAATGACGTAATTATTTTTTACTCATCAGAGCGTTTTGAAGTCGGTTTAATATTTTATTAAAAAAAATTCATTTAGATGTTACTCATTTCGCGATATAGACACTTACTTCGAACAGATTTCTGATTCTTGAAACTTTTTTGTATTCATTATAAGTTAGCCCTCGACTGCAATCAGTACTAGCCACGGCGAAAGCCTCCCGCTAGCCACACTAGGACCAATTAAGAAAATCTCAATCAGCTCCGCCGGGAATCGAACCTGTCTCATATATCCACTGTCCATACCACTGCGCTACGGATGCCGTTTACGCGGGTTACATTTTTTTTTAGTGTTACGAGTAAATACAGGTTGCACAATTTCGGACGTTAAAAACATAGAGGGTAATTTCACAAAAAGTTTAACGCTGTATACGAAAACAAACAGTACGCAATCCAACTGGGGATTATCGTGCGGCATGAAAACGAATCCAATTTAAATTTTTAACTGGACACACGAGCCTTGGACTATTTAAATTACCAAAACACGGTCCCGAATTAGATATCTTTGACAGATGGCCCTGTTTGTTCCAGTACAATGTTTGTTTGTTGCCATGGAATATTTATAGCAGCAGAAAAACAATTTAATTTTTCGATTAGCCCCAGCGGATAGGCAAAGATTTGTGACCCTACAGCCTGTAGATTTTTTTTTTTCATATATTATCTTGGGACAATCTTTACCAGAATAAATCGACGCAATGGGTGTACTATTTTTTAAATGTTTTTTGTTAAAAAAAAAAGTTTAAACCGTAGGTATATTTTGCTTGTATTTATTTTAAGGTTATATAATATCAGATCGTTTGGAAATTTTTGCGGAGGTCAAAAAAAGTAAAGTATATGTCGGAGTAGTATCATGATAGTCACTCGGCGGAATTCGGTAGTGACGTTTGGTATCTGAGTCACTACCGAACTCTTCCCCGGCACTACCGAACTCCGCCGAGTGACTGTCATGATATTGCTCCGACATATATAAATAAATAGGTAGTAGTTAGAGAATTAGAAATGTAACAGAATACCTAACAAAATAATATAACAATTTACAAAATAATCTAAACTGTAAAAATTTTATGTAATTAGTTTCTAATTTTTAGTCAAACTATTTTTAACTGAACTCGTAGTTATAGTTATTTTTGCTGAGCTGAGCTCATCGCCTAAAATGGATTCTCGAAACATCATATAATAGAGAAATAATCAAAGATGAATCTACGGTTACATATTTGTGTCGGTATAACAACCCAGTAGGTAATCCGCCAGCAAAATTGGATTCATAAAATCTCATAACCTCGTTGACCTAAATGCACCGGGATACGCCGATAGGGGACGATATTGTGTGATTCGTTGCGATCCATCTCCGTACATTTAGGGCATCGATAAAGTATTACGCGATACGCTTCAATTCCTCTGCGTAATTATGCGTAAAGAACGTTAATGTACATTTTTAAAATCATTTGCTGTTTTATGTCTTTTTACGACGTAGATATTTTTATCACACGGAACGGTGTGGTTTTAAATGAATAAGTTTTCCATAAGTATTGGCTCTCCCTCACTTGTACTAAAGCCAAACTCGATTGAGAATGCTTGTCAACAACCAAATTAAAATGAAGGTAGAAAATGCAACACATTTTATGCTTAACAAATTTAAAATTATGTTTTGTTATTTTAAAATATCGTATTTAAAAGATATTGAATATATTAATCAGTTTTAAGCTTACTAATCTAATTTATTGTCATGAATTCGTCATTAACAAGTTAATTTAAAAAAATAGGTGTAAAATGACTAGTGATTTCTACCTTCGTTTTTAATTTGTTTTTTGACAAGCATTCTCAATCGAATTTGGCTTTAGTATAGTACTAGATATCGTAGTAGATTCTCTTATTAATAAGTCAAAGATTTCTCCGCATTTTTAGAAAACAAAAACCTCTAGCTAAAAAAGAAAACAAGCTCCGATATAAAAAAAAATGCTAAAATGAATAATATCCACGGAATATAGACATTGTAATGTAATTCCTAATTAGAGAGCCGCCTACGCTAGTGGATAAGCTTCAAAATCCATTACCATTATTTATTTGTTTGAGGAAGAAGATATATTTTCTCTTCTCGAATAACATTTACCCTTAACAATATTTGTACTCTTAAAGCTGGATTTTGTTTTCTTTAGCATCGATTTACAGTCTAAACAATATTTACTTTACTAAATCTTGAGCATATTTACCATTTGTAAATAATACTTTACTTCATTATTGTTAAAATATTATTGCTTATATTAAAGTATTAAAGTTTGACGACCTCCGTGGCGCAGTGGTATGCGCGGTGGATTTATAAGGCTTAGGTCCTGGGTTCGATTCCCGGCGGGGCAGATTGAGATTTTTCTTAATTTGTCTTGGTCTGACTGGTGGGAGGCTTTCGCCGTGGCTAGTTACCACCCTACCGACAAAGATGTACCGCCAAGCAATTTAGCGTTCCGGTACGATGTCGTATAGAAACCGATAGGGGTGTGGATTTTCATCCTACTCCTAACAAGTTAGCCCGTGTCTATCTTAGATTGCATCATCACTTAACATCAGGTGTGATAGCAGTCAAGAGCCAACTTGTAGGCATTAAAAAAAAGTACAATCTAGCTTAAAAGTATAAGGAAATAGGTAAATGTATATTTATCGTCTACTTCAACATTCTTAACTAAAAATATTAACTATAAAAATGATAAGTACCTAGTAAATCTACTTAATAAATTTAACAGACGAAATAAATTTAAAAAGTCGTAACTTACTAAGAAAATTTTGGAACTCTGAAACTGACAAAGCAAACTACCTAGAAGATTTATGAGGGTAGTTTTAAAACATACGATAGTTAAGTGCATACGCTACGCAGAATTTAAATAGCACGGGGTTTCATTGCTCTCGCCGCCTCTCCATTTACTCTTTTAAAAGCCATGAAAGGTATGTGGTATCATGTTCCCATTCATTTGACTAGCATAAAAGCTTTTAGTTTTGATATATAAAGTAATGTAAAAGCTTTGGATGCAATGCAAATTCTACCATAAGCATTTCATACGATATTGTAGGGGTAAATATGAATTTTTTATAGTACTTACGATTTACGGCTTCATTCGACGGTTCAGAGGTTACCTTCGTGTGGTTTCGTATTATGAGGGTCTGAGTTCGAGGGCCGGCGTGTTCTGGAGTGGAGACCACGTACTACTAAGCGCAGTGTAGGACGCCCTCCAGCCCGATGGTCCGACGACCTTAAAAAGGTAGTGGGAAGTGGCTGGATGAGGAAGGCAGAGGATCGTGTGTGGTGGCGCGCTCTCGGAAAGGCCTATGTCCAGCAGTGGACGGATACAGGCTGATGATGATGATGATGATGAGTTCGACTACCGGGTCAAATTATTAAGTATTAAGTGAAAGATAATGTCTGGTCTGGCATATAAACATATTTTTGTCCTGATATTCGTACTAAAATGGGATCTACGCGGATCAAATAGGTCATAGTGTAATTTCGAAGTATATACTGTAGTAAATAATACTCCAACGGCCAGAACAATCAGTTTATTTCCTCCTTATATTACTATTGTTTCAATACAGTTGCCATTTTTCTCAATACAGCTTTCGTGTTATACTAATATTCTAGGATCTACTTTCTTCAACACCAAGGACAGAATGAATGTCCTCCTAATTTTTCTATTTTTATCTCGACACCGATTCCTCCATTAAAAATCGTTCTTGGAGGGAATCGTCACTATTGGTTTAACAATAAGTGGTGTGATCCGCCATAACCAATCACACGCGACCAGTCATTCTGTTTTCACAGATTAACTATTTTCATAAACTAACATGCCAAAGAGTAAAAACTTCGAGTACTTTTTTAAAAATCATGACATTCGGCCATCCGCCTTTGTGCAACCTCCCGGTGCACAAAAATAGGTATAATTATATAATTAATCTGTGAAACGTATTAACTTCGATAATGTAGAACATACAATGTTCTAAGCTGATTGCTATTACTTGAATCTTATTTATTTACAGTTATTGTAAATTAATTCCTCAATAATAAATTACAGCAAGTAAACACACAATTCACATATTATCTGTTCTTATACCAAATATATTACTATACTATACACTTCTTATAACAATTAAAATTATCTAATAATCTATAAAATTGTTATATGATATCAAAGAATCTTTTTTCGCTAAATGCTATTCATTTAAATCCTACCTATTTATTATTATTAAATTATTATTACAGAGTAGTAGGGTAAGTTATTATCTATTGTTATACAAGTATTATAACTATAATAAAAATAAAATAACTGTAATAACATAAAATAAAGTACTAACTGAATTGTTCAGAATCATGACATTTGGTTGATTAATCTAATTTCAGTTTTGTCTAATCTCAGGGCTTCAATAATTTTGCTGTAATAATAATCTGAAACGGTTTATTTCTTTTCCTATAAAACCCAGAAATATTGAATATAAAATGCAGAATATAAATATTTTATATGTATCATTATCTATAACTTGATCGATTCCATAAGGATCTATGAACTTAGATAGTAATTTTGTACTATAACCCTTATTATAATAGTTCCAGTTATCTTCTTCCGCTTAGCACTAGAATGTTTGTGGTATGCACACTGAATACGAAATCAAACATATATATTTTTTAAAATCTGCGTAATTTAGGAAACCAATATACTCCTTGATTTTTTTTTAATGATTAGTCATCATGGTTAGCTTTACATAATTAAAACTGGGTATCACGTGGAACTACAAAACAATTTTTTTTTTTACTTTCTTAAACAAATTATAGTAAAATTCCTTTTAATATCTTTTATTTCATTTCCAGGTTTTCGATAATTGCAAATTCAATTTTGTGTACAAATATTACATAGAAGACAATTAAACTATGATATTACCTATACAAAATATATATATATAATATACTAAGAAGACTCAACATCTACACTGGTCAACTTAAGAGTTACAGCTTAATGAGTCGATGTGTGCCTTTTTTTATTACGAATATAGTAAAATGACGGCTTTTGTCCAAAGGAGATACCGAATAATTACCAAAACCTTTTATTAAAGTTAGCTCATTAATTAAATTAAGTTATTGATTCATGAAGCAACGTACACTCACTACTAAAATTAATAAAAGCAAGGTAGTTGTTAACGTTTTTACTGGCCTTTTTATAGTACCTATTGTTTAGTACTTATCGCAAGAGTATTTAAAGTTTCTTGGTTCGCCTTAAATTCGGTTACCTGGCGGGGATAAGGTGAACACTAAGTTCACATGTGATAGAATCATGACCAACTTTTAAACACTTTTGGCACTTTATTAGAGGTACAGGACATTTCTGATAAAAATGATTTCTAGTACGGCAATTAAAGCAGTAAGTATCATTATTATTAGCTGAATGTCTAAATTGGGTTCCTTCATTATGCCTTCTAACAAATATACTCATATCATTATTTAGTCGCTGAGAATTTAGGAAAACTAATAAATCCTCAAGTCTTTTACAATTTAATGCTTGTGATAGATTATTTTTATTATAGCAAATTATTTAAAATAAATGAGTAAAGATAAAGATTAGTATTCTTATGTGCATGTTTCATAAATTTCGACATATCCGTAATCAAAATTACCACTTAGTAATTTATCTGTATTTTAAAATTGTTTT
This sequence comes from Mycalesis mineus, assembly GCA_034621355.1. Classification (NCBI taxonomy): domain Eukaryota; kingdom Metazoa; phylum Arthropoda; class Insecta; order Lepidoptera; family Nymphalidae; genus Mycalesis; species Mycalesis mineus. The sequence goes on from CM067883.1 coordinate 4,847,443, forward strand.
AACATCAATAATAAATTACAAATAAATTAATAACGTTTACTTGTGTTTTACAGTATTAAACAGTTGTAGAATATTTTAATTAGACAATTTTTGAGCAAAAGCAATACTTCTCTAATGAAACATAGCCACTTTAAGTAATTTATCTCTATTTTAAATTGTTTTAACATCAATAATAAATTACAAATAAATTAATAACGTTTACTTGTGTTTTACAGTATTAAACAGTTGTAGAATATTTTAATTAGACAATTTTTGAGCAATAGCAACATTTCTCTAATGAAACATAGCCACTTTAAGTAATTTATCTGTATTTTAAATTGTTTTAACATCATTAATAAATTACAAATAAATTAATAACGTTTCCTTGTGTTTTACAGTATTAAACAGTTGTAGAATATTTGAATTAGACAATTTGTGAACACTAGCAACATTTCTCTAATGAAAGTTAGCCACTTTTAGTAATTTATCTCTATTTTAAATTGTTTTAACATCATCAATGAATTACGAATAAATTAATTACGTTTAATTGTGTTTTACAGTAATAAATTATTATAGAATATTTTACTTAGACTATTTTTGACAAATTGCAGCATATCCGTATTGAAACTTAGTTACTGTTAGTAATTTTTACCATTATGCCTGGTTTCGTTGTTATTGTTATTAAAACAATTCTTAATATATTATTTAAGAAATGTATCGATACAATTAAAGCACCTTAGCGTAAATAAAATTAAAGAATACTACGTGATAACACCACTGTCGGGTAACGTTAAAGTCGTGAAACAATTTATAATTTATGTGAAACCAAGATTATAATTATAAGATTAATATTGATTTATAGAGAGACATAATGTAGATTCAAATTGTAGATGTAAACTCAAATGTGGGTAGATTTCCGACAGTGGTCATTTTGGCTTGTTTGTTATAAAAGAGTTACTTTTAGCGCCCAGTTCAGTATATTTCTCTATCTGCGAAATAACTAGTGTTTATCAGTGTTGTGCAAAAGCTAAGTATATTTTATAATGTAATTCCCTATTCTTATTTTTAGTATTTGTAATATTATTTTGTATCCATATTTGTAATACGTATATTGAAATATTCATATAAAAGAAAAAGAGTAACGGTTGTTCTTAGGGGAACAATTTTTATTTGAGAGTTTAATTATTTATATTTGTTATTATTATGTAATATTGTAAAATACATGTCTAAAAGAGCATTTGTTAAGTTTTTTGCCGTTTGTCTTCTCAACAAGGTCTACATTTCCGAAACGGTGGTAGAGTCATTGCAATAAGAAATATATTAAATTTAAATTTAAACAAATAATTGAAATTGGTTTTGGTTCTATTTATTTATTCAAATACCTCCTAATTAATAATTTTCACTAAAATGTTATTATCCGAGAAAACTATTGAAATATAACAAAATAGAAAGATATAAATTAGTGTTCCTTAAGAAAATATACTTTTATTACAATTTTATAGTTCAAAGGCCTTGTTTTACTAATAAATAATGTGGAAAGAGATTTAATTTTAATTTTAATTTTAATTTTAATTTTAATTTTAATTTTAATTTTAATTTTAATTTTAATTTTAATTTTAATTTTAATTTTAATTTTAATTTTAATTTTAATTTTAATTTTAATTTTAATTTTAATTTTAATTTTAATTTTAATTTTAATTTTAATTTTAATTTTAATTTTAATTTTAATTTTAATTTTAATTTTAATTTTAATTTTAATTTTAATTTTAATTTTAATTTTAATTTTAATTTTAATTTTAATTTTAATTTTAATTTTAATTTTAATTTTAATTTTAATTTTAATTTTAATTTTAATTTTAATTTTAATTTTAATTTTAATTTTAATTTTAATTTTAATTTTAATTTTAATTTTAATTTTAATTTTAATTTTAATTTTAATTTTAATTTTAATTTTAATTTTAATTTTAATTTTAATTTTAATTTTAATTTTAATTTTAATTTTAATTTTAATTTTAATTTTAATTTTAATTTTAATTTTAATTTTAATTTTAATTTTAATTTTAATTTTAATTTTAATTTTAATTTTAATTTTAATTTTAATTTTAATTTTAATTTTAATTTTAATTTTAATTTTAATTTTAATTTTAATTTTAATTTTAATTTTAATTTTAATTTTAATTTTAATTTTAATTTTAATTTTAATTTTAATTTTAATTTTAATTTTAATTTTAATTTTAATTTTAATTTTAATTTTAATTTTAATTTTAATTTTAATTTTAATTTTAATTTTAATTTTAATTTTAATTTTAATTTTAATTTTAATTTTAATTTTAATTTTAATTTTAATTTTAATTTTAATTTTAATTTTAATTTTAATTTTAATTTTAATTTTAATTTTAATTTTAATTTTAATTTTAATTTTAATTTTAATTTTAATTTTAATTTTAATTTTAATTTTAATTTTAATTTTAATTTTAATTTTAATTTTTTCCCTTCATTTCATTTTTTTTGTGGTGGTGTTCATTGGGTTCTATATGGGATCCTTTGTGCTGCAGCTGCGCTTACGTGTCAACGCAGTGGTAGTGGCATCATCTACGGTTCTCGTCTGTTGTAAAGTTAAATGCAGCTTACGATTGCAGCTCAGTCGGTAGTGGCGATGGGCCCGGCGCCTCACAGGGTACAGGAGCCTTAGTGAGGAGCCTTGGCCGGACCGGACCTCAACGATGACCCACTGCACTTGCGTGGAGCGTTTACGTGCCACGCGAGCACGCCTCTCTGGCGGTGTAGTTCGCCTTCTCATGCGTTTCGCCCCGCAGTGCATGGGCACATGACCGGTTCCCTCCATGATCTCGTTTAACCAAAAAAAACACAAAACCAATATTAGTTAAGCGGAACACGAAATATTTATATGTCCTAATTAAATGTTAGCTAATTTAAATAAATAATTTATTCTAACTCTTTGTCACGAAGGGTATTTTTTTTAATATTTTATTTTTTTATAATAATATTTGATAAATAAGCAAATAAACGTAATTTATTGTCAGGAAACGGGGTTCTCTTCTATTTTTCTGTGCTTTAAAATAGTTATAAAAAAAACCTAAAAAATCCTCTCTGTATAATTAAGGTATCAGTTTGACATGACACACTACGTTAGTTGCTGCCTACCTACCAGTATCAATAATCGTGGCCAATTATACCTACAGTTTACCCGCAGCACACATAACTGCAATAATAATCGTGGCACACATAACCACAGTTTGCTGAAAATTCAAAAAAATTCAAAATCATTTATTTCAAGTAGGCTTATTACAAGCACTTTTGAAACGTCAAATTGGACTATTTGTAGTGACTCTACCACCGGCTCGGAAGGCAGGCCCTGTTGAGAAGAGCCGGCAAGAAACTCAACAGTTGCTCTTTTTATAATATCGTCAATTTCACAATATTAAGTGTGTTGTTAAAGTCTGTTCGCTTAGATAGTGTCGGTACACCCGCAGGCGCACATATTTTTTGTACTGTGTTTGTAAATTAATGTTTATTCAATATAAGAATAAAATACAATACTTTATGATTATTTTAATAAAATAAAAATAGTAAACGCAAGTTAGTCAGGAAATAGAATTTTAATGAAAAATATAAGTAAGTAGGAAACATAAACGAAAGTAAAATAAACACTATTCTTCATCACTCGAAGTGTCGGAGTAATCGCCACCTGTATTTATGATGAGAGATCCAACGTCATCACGTTCTGAATCCATACTAAAATATCGATTTTCCTCTTTAATCGCATGACCAACACATCTTTTCCACATATCTGAAGTCACATTTTTCATTACGTCTCTTATAATTTGACACACGGCGGGAGCATCTGCAGGTTTGCAATTGCTTGCTCTTATGTCGTGCTTCACCTTCGACCAGACTTGTTCAATTGGATTGAAAATACAGTGATACGGCGGAAGACGCACGATTTCAAAGCCTTTGGACACTGCCAGCTCATCAATAAAATATTTCTTTTCGATTCCAGCTTTTTTTACAATGTCGACCAATATTGGTTTTGTTGGAATTGGATCTGGTATAGCAATATTGTGAGAGGTCATAAAATCCAGTATATCAATTTTCCTTGTAGACATAGTAGGTACTTTAACTGACAACCGCGAGTGGTACGCTGCGTTGTCCATAACAATTATGCTGTTATTTGGCACGTTTGGCAATAATTGCTCCTCAAACCACTTCTCAAATAATGCAGAATTCATGTCACAGTGATAATCAGCACTAGCGTCTTTGATTTGTTTTGCTGACAGCATTAGAGCATTTTCAACCCATCCGTCTTTAGAACCAGCATTGACAATGATAACCCGTTTTCCTCGAGAAGAAGGCACATCCAAATCACATGAACAGCTACAGTCTGCCCAACCTTTTTTGATTGTGTCGTGTGTATCGTACCAAGTTTCATCCAAATATACAATATCACGTCCTTCCCGACGTGCATTTCTAAGCGTCGTTATATATTTATATCGCCAAACTTGGAACCGCATCGATTCAAGCAATACTTTACGCTTATTAAGTGTTTTATACTTAAATCCAAGTTTAATCAACACATTACGCAGAGTAGTACGTTTATACGGAAAGTCTGTATTAGTTTGTAAATCTTCCAGAATCATGTCTAGTGTCGGAAGTTTTTGATTAGCATAAAATTTGTATACTGTTCGACGTACAACATTACATTCAAAATCGTCTATTTTCGATAGTGGGATTCTTCTGTTTTTACGTTTTTTTGGTGTAGATGGACCGTTTTTTAATATTGATCCAACGCTAGTTCTTGGTATCCCCACTATTTTTGAAGTGTCTGTGATAGGTGCAGACACATTCATTTGAACACAATACCGATGGACATTGACTATCATTTGTTTACACGTTTTACAAAAGATCCGTCTTTTACTTTTTGGTTTAGTCAAAATTTCATCTTGACGCACTTCACTGTCCTCCCAAGGACGAAAAATCATTTTTTGTATACGTAGGAGAATCTACAAAAACAAGTAACAACCTTTCAATACGACGCTTCGATCAAAAATGCCAAATTCACCTGCGAGTGTACGCCGCATGCGGCGACCTTTGACTTCGGGGCGGCGCCTTTGACAAAATGCGGCACGTGCAAGGCGGCGAGGCACAAAGGGCGACCGTATCTAAGCGAATAGACTTTACATAAAGTTATTTATTTTACTTCCTGTGTGAAGTTGAAAGCCTATCCAATTGCCTTTGAACATCTTTGTCATTTAAAAATTCATCGATAGTATAATAACCCTGACTCAGTAAGTGAGTTTTAATACATTGTTTAAACTTATGCAATGGCAGATCTAAAACTGAATTGGGCATCTTGTTGTAGAAGAGTACACCCAATCCTACGAAAGATTTTTGTACTTTTCGGAGGCGATAAGCTGATATGACTAACTTATGTCCATTTCTAGGAAGACGGTCGTTTAAATCCTTTTTCTGTTTATACATATTTATATTTTGTTTAACATAAACTAGGTTATTGAATATGTATTGACAGGCTACTGTAAGAATTTCTATTTCTTTAAATTTGACTCGAAGGGACTCGCGTGGTTTAAGTTTATAAATCGACCGAATTGCTCGTTTCTGAAGTATAAAGACAGAATTTATGTCAGCAGCCTTTCCCCACAACAAGATGCCATAAGACATCACACTGTGGAAGTAAGCAAAATAAACCAGTCTAGCTGTTTCTACATCGGTAAACTGTCTTATTTTTCTCACTGCAAATGCTGCTGAGCTAAGTTTAGCTGTCAGTGACTCTATATGAGCGTTCCACTGAAGTTTACAGTCCAAGGTCACTCTTAGAAAGACTGTAGAACTCTCCATTTTTAGCGTTTCACCATTTATCATTAAAGACTTATTTATTTTTTTTACATTCGGTAAAGAAAACTCAACACATTTAGTTTTCTTTGCATTTAATAGTAAATTATTAGCAGTAAACCAATGCGACACATGCGATACAGCACGATTTACATCGTCAAAGTCACTTTTATTTCTATCAGTTTTAAAAATTAAAGATGTGTCATCAGCAAACAGTACAATTTCACAAATGTCGCTAACATGGTATGGTAAATCATTGATATACACTAAAAATAGAAAAGGACCCAAAATTGAACCCTGTGGAACGCCCATTTTAGGAGATGAGCCACGTGACTTTATATCATTAATGCATACCGTTTGAGTTCTATCACTAAGATAAGAGGCAATGAGATTAAGTGCAACATTTTTAATGCCATAGTGGCTTAACTTAAGCAAAAGAGTTTTATGGTCAACACAATCGAAAGCCTTGGACAAGTCACAGAATACGCCAATATTATTCTTAGACCTTTCCCAGGCATCAAAGATGTGTTTTAATAGTTTAGCACCTGCATCAGTAGTATTGCGACCTTTAGTGAAACCATATTGGTCAGGATGAAGTAAGTTATTTAAGTTAAAATGACTAAGCAGTTGATTTAAAACTATTTTTTCAAAGACCTTACTTAGTGTTGGCAATATTGAAACCGGTCTGTAATTATTGAGATCTGCTTGGTCGCCTGATTTAAAAAGTGGAATAAGTTTTCCATGTTTCATTAGGTTTGGAAAAGTACCTGAGTCCACACATTCATTAAAAATAACAGCTAAGTGTGGAGCAATGATATTTATAATATTAGATATTACTTTTACTGACATCCCCCACAGATCGCCAGTCCTCTTTGATTTAAGTAGTTTAAATGTTTTTATAATATCAAAAGCAGTTACATAATTAAATTTAAATAGAATGTTGCACTCTTTCACATTGTCTCTTAGTAACCTCTGGGCTGACGTAGGAGACGAATTTAGCGAATCTGTTAATAAGACAGGTACATTTTGGAAGAAGTCTTCAAAAGCATTAACAACCTCGTTTTTATTGTTTATTTTTTTATTATCAACAATTAATTCATAATTCATATGGCGAGGTTTAATTTTGCCAGTTGCGTTATTTATTATGTTCCACGAGGTTTGTATCTTATTGTCAGCTCTAATTAGTAACTCTTTCATGTGTATGGATTTTGCATTAATACATACGCGTTTGAATGTTTTTGAATAATTTTTAACAAATTCTGAAAACTTTTGACTGTGATTATACTGTTTTTCATCATACAACTCATACAATTTATCTCTACTTTTATAAATACCTACAGTAGCCCAGTCACTGAACTTTAATTTTTGGCTTAAATTAACACGTTTTAAATTGAATATTTTAGAAAACTCACTGTCTATTGTCTCAAAAAGTGCACCAAAAAGAATATTAGGGTCACGATTAACAAAAGATAGACTTGGAATTTTGCTACAAATTACGCTTTTGAATCTCTCTAATTTACCTTCAGTTATTGGCCTGAAGTTTAACCATTGGTTGCTCATGGGTTTGTTGTTTAGAATAGTGATAAGTTGACCGCAATGATCAGAGCTTAATTTGTTAATTATCACCTTGTCAACTATATCAGTATTGTAAAATATATTATCTAAACAAGAAGCTGAAGTGGCTGTAATTCTAGTAGGTTCATTAAAAGCGTGTCTTAAATTAAAACATTTAAATAAGTTAAGAAACCTTAGAGACACTGAGTTTACTTGTAAAATATCAACATTAAAATCACCACATATCAGTATTTTTTTAGTAGAAGTACTCAATCGCTTCATCACCTCCTCCATTGTCTCCTCAAAGTAATCATAGTCCCCAGTAGGTGGGCGGTACACGCACACTACAACAAATTGTTCCAACTCCACACAAGATAGTTCAACAATGCGTTCAACAGAAAGACCAACTATATCTTTTCGATTTTTACATTTTAGGTTGTTACGTACAAAAATTAGAGATCCACCATGAATTGCAGTCGTTCTGAAGAACACACTTGACAATAAAAAATTATTAATATTAACTGCTAACTGTGAGCTAGTGAGCCAGTGCTCTGTAATACATAGAATATGCACATTAAATTTCTCAACAAATAGTTCAATTTCTAAGTCTTTGCCGGTGAGGCTCTGTATATTTTGGTGTACAATGTTCAAGTTGCAGAGCTCCTCCTTTGTCTTATCAACTAGTTTAAAGATATATTACAATCTATGACAGTACTAGCATAAGTACTCTGGTCAAGAATAGAAATATCAGTACTATTAGTACAAATTGTATAATTGTCAAAAGACTGTGTTACAAAACTTGTAACTGCATCGTTTAAATTGTATGCTAACAGTGATGCAACCTTATGCTTACATTTTTTGGACAGATATAGTTTATCTCTAGTCAACCAAGCTGAGCTGAGCACACATAACTGCATTAATAATCGTGGCACACATAACCACAGTTTACCAGCAGCACACATAACTGCATTAATAATCATGGCACACATAACCACAGTTTACCTGCAGCACACATAACTGCATTAATAAACGTGGCACACATAACCACAGTTTACCAGCAGCACACATAAGTGCATTAATAATCGTGGCACACATAACCACAGTTTACCAGCAGCACACATAACTGCATTAATTATCGTGGCACACATAACCACAGTTTACCAGCAGCACACATAACTGCATTAATAAACGTGGCACACATAACCACAGTTTACCAGCAGCACACATAACTGCATTAATAATCGTGGCACACATAACCACAGTTTACCAGCAGCACACATAACTGCATTAATAATCGTGGCACACATAACCACAGTTTTCCACCACCACACATAACTAACTAACTAACTTGGGTAACTACACAAGTACACAAAACTCCGTTAAAAGGCCATTTGATTATATATTTCTAAATATGACATGTATTAATAATTATATTATATAACATTATTATACATGATTAAATCGCTTTATGATGAATAAGCATTGTAACCTATAAGATTGATCTCCAATATTGAGTAATTATAATTATATTTTATATTGAGGGATGTGATTTATTATTCCTCATTAAATGGCTAGTAAAATAAAACAATTAAACGAGAAACTAAATCTTGCTAATGCAGGTATTTAAAACAATAATAAATAATACTTCGTCACAAAGTTTATTTGTTAATGTATCTAAAGCAAAAAAAGTCACTAAATATTACCAATGAGCCAACCACCAACCACCACCACCAAATCTAGCTGGCTAAGCATTTAACTGATTATAATTAACACTTCAGTAATATATAGTAACAGAAAAATTGTAGGTAACAATGTCTTTATTGATTAATTGAAGGTAGTATTTTATATTATTCTTAACTACCATTATCAAATAGAAGGTAACTGACATTATATTGTCATAGAGCAGGCAAATTTAATTCGAATTTAATAGTAATAGTTGTTCTACAGTTAATTCGTGTAAAATTAGGACAATTTTCATAACTTGAAACCATTTGCTTATAATACCTAGCCCGATGCTTGCGAATTTCTCTTTTTCTTTATCGTAGGTAGGTTTTATTTACATATATCACAAAATTGTTCAAAAATAGATTACATACCATAAATAGTGGGCGGATTCCTTGCCGCTTCTGACTTGTAGTAAATAATACTCCAACGGCCAGAACAATCAGTTTATTTCCTCCTTATATTACTATTGTTTCAATACAGTTGCTATTTTTCTCAATACAGCTTTCGTGTTATACTAATATTCTAGGATCTACTTTCTTCAACATCAAGGACAGAATGAATGTCCTCCTAATTTTTCTATTTTTATCTCGACACCGATTCCTCCATTAAAAATCGTTCTTGGAGGGAATCGTCACTATTGGTTTAACAATAAGTGGTGTGATCCGCCATAACCAATCACACGCGACCAGTCATTCTGTTTTCACAGATTAACTATTTTCATAAACTAACATGCCAAAGAGTAAAAACTTCGAGTACTTTTTTAAAAATCATGACAATACGTATGTATAAATAATACTTTACTTTACATTATTGTTAAAATATTATTGCTTATATTAATGTGTCATCTAGCTTAAAAGTATGTAAAGTAGTAAGGAAATAGTTAAATGTATATTTATCGTCTAGGTTTTATTATATTGACATTCTTAACTAATAAAATTATTATTATAAAAGGCGGGGACAAACGTAGTTTTGGTAGATCTTTCTTTCCCCGCAGAAAATAAAGTATTTTGCATCACCATAAAGTATTTAAAATTTTATATAGATATAGTGATCCTTGTTTTTCTCTTTTCAGTTCATAACTTCTATGCAGTCAGGTTTTTTGTTTTTATAATAATAATTTTATTTGAGACTTTTGTTTTAGTTTATGGCATAGAAATGATACGGTACACTTTTTCCCATTTTTTGTTAAAACGGCAATATAAATATGGCATGATATTTATATTTTTGAAATGGTCTTTTTACAACCTTTCATTTGATACCCATATTGCGAAGAAAAGAGAAAGAAATACATACATCCCCCCTTTTTTCCCCCATTTACAGCCATCATTTTGAAAATTTATATAGCCTATGTCACTAACACAAATTGTCCTATATTATAAATGATCAAACGAACTTCCTGAAGTGAAGTTCGATCATTATTATATGAGTCGCTTCATTCGAAGATATTTACCAAGTAGTCCCTTTATCTTACAGGCAACCTCGCACGAGTTCAGAGATGTATATATTTTTTTTTTTTTTTACTTCCTGCTTTACCTCACTTGCAACTGTTTCATTCTTTTAGAGATACGTTAAGAACAAAACTTTTAGGGTTAAAAGCACAGAATTTTATGAAATGTGGTTTTATAATGGGTGAGGAGGGTTCTTATATCTTCGAATGAAGCGACTCATATAATAATGATCGAACTTCACTTCAGGAAGTTCGTTTGATCATTTATTATATATTCGTCGCTTCATTCTTCAGATATTTACCAAGTAGATTTTTAGAGAAACAAGTTTTGTTCTGGTAATATACATATCTTTTTATTTATGAAAACGAAACGTAAACAAAATCACAATCAAACACTCGAATTATTATAAGAATCAACAATAACTGCTAACTATTATGTAAATAGTTAATCAACTACAGCAAACAACTGTGTTTGCAAAATCGTCATCATTCGAAATTGGCCTGTCATAAAATCGGGCAAGGGCTAAATGTGGCTGCGTGTCGCGTGCTGTGTGCACTGAACGTGGACACGTCCACGCCGCTTTCTGCCAGCATCTGCTTAATCCATCGACTAATAGACTGAGCTGTGGCGGCTTTATGTGGTTTCTTATAAGTTATTAGGAGGTTTCCTATAATCGTGGTCCTAATATTTTTTGTTACAAAAATATAATCCTTGAGGACTGAAGCGGGACATATGTTTTCATTATCGCGAAAGAAGGGTAGAAATAAAACTAGCTGATCTCGTCCCGGAGCGGACGTCTTAACAATGTCTGTTATCGTTATCTTAGCCCCATTTGAAGTAATTGATATATTATTTAATTTAATAAGAGATAATGTTTGTACCCTATGGGCTGTGCAAAGTGCTAATAAAATTACTAATTTTTTGGTAATTCTATCGATACTTAACTCCAAGTTTGGGTACCAATTTGACACGTAATTAAGCACTAATTGTGGATCCCAAGTATAAGTATACTTTGGCTTATTAGGCTTCAGTTTATAAGCTCCTTTCAGTAATCGTTTTATACAATCGTCGGAACCTACGTTAAAATCCATAATCAAAGACAGAGCGGAACGATGGCTGTTGAGGAAACCAAATGAACAACCCTTATTGAATTGCTCGGTTAGAAAAGAAATAACCGATGTTTTTGAACCACCGAAAACGTCAATATTGTGTGAAGAACAAAACTGCCACCAAGGCTTCAATGTCACGTTATACTGTTTGATAGTGTTGTCTGCTAGCGAAGCCATCATGAGGTTTAACGAGTGGGGCGGAGTTCCCCGGCGTTTGAATGCCGTCCGCAAAGCCTTGCGACACCCAGGGTAAGTTTGGTGTGCAGGGGATGGAATTTACTAGGATTCAGATAAAGTATATGGAAATCTAGTAAATCTTGTAGAAATGGGTACCGTGGTTGTGAAGGTCAATGGGGGAAAACTAAAATTCCCTTGGCCCCATCTTCGATAATCTTGCGTAAACATTTTAAAATTAAGGAAAAAGGCGGGAACGCGTAGATGTATTTAGACTTCCAATTTACCGTGAAAGAATCTACAGCTTAAGCATCTGGTTCTGGTTTCCAGGAAACAAACGAGCATTGTTGCGAGAAGCAAAGAGGTCAATATCAGGGCAGCCAAAGTGTCTTTTTGTAATATTATAAGCGTGATCTGATAATTCCTACTCTTTATCAGGGTTGATCTTCCTAGAATCTGCGTCAGCATAATTGTCTTTTATGTTCACGTAAGAAGCGAACAACCAAATATTATGCTCCTCGCACCACTGGCAAATACATCTGGCCAGATCGTTTAGATGCGGGAACTGGATTCCCCCTAGGCGGTTTATGTAACTAATTGCTGTGGTGGTGTCTACTTTCAGCAATATTGTACAGTTGTCGTCATTACTGGCGAAACTTTTTAAACCTAAAAATACGGCTAAAAGTTCAAAGTAATTTATATAGTGCTTCATCTCTACGGCTTTCCATTTACCGTGGACTTTTGCACCGTTACAGACAGCACCCCAACCTGTTCTAGAGGCATCTGAATATATTTATTTTCTATAACTTTGATTTCTTATAGGACCCAGATGTAAAAACATGATTACGCCACCAGTTAAGGTCTTCTAGGACCATTTGAGAAATGATAATCTTATGTTCGAAATTACAATTATGTTGTTGTAATGCTAGGTATTTCTGCCGTTCTAACAATTTTGTATAAAGCCAGCCGTATCGAACTGCTGGACAAGCTGCTACCAAGATCCCTATTATTTGCACAAACTCGCGAATTGTACATTTTGTAAAACTTAAAAAACGTTCGACTAACTGGTGAATGTTGTTGCGTTTCTCAATAGGTAATGATAAAGACATATCATGTGTATTATATATAAATCCTAAGAATTTACATTCTTGAGATGGTTTTAATGAACTTTTCTAATAATTAACTACGAAACCTAAACATTCCAAAAGTTTTAGGGTTTTGCGTACATTGGTTATACATTCCTCGTAATCATTACCTACACATAATATGTCATCTAGATATATTACAGATTTGTGTCCCTGTTTCCGAAGACAGGCCATAACCTCTTTCATAATTTTTGTGAACACTCTTGGTGCCACGGATAAGCCGTACGGCATAGAATTGAACTGGTATGTACATAAACTGTTAGAATAAGGGGCTTGAAAATTAAACCGTAAGTATTTTCGATCGGATGCGAATATAGGAACTAGTAAATAGGCTTCTTTTAGATCAATTGTAGCTAAAAACCCGCCTTCGGGAACTAATTTTGCGGCCGTCCTATAATCCTCCATTTTAAAATGTGTTTTTGTAATAAATTTATTTAGTGATTTTAAATTTAAAATAAACCGCTTGCCCCCATTAGCTTTAGGTGCTAAAAATATTTTCGATATATACTGGTCATGAGTTGCGGTGCAACGTGATATAGCCCCTAGTTCTAATATTTTATTAATTGCCATATGCATATCTATAGCCTCATCGAGAGTGAAGTTAGACAGTGGTGCATTAGGCTGATTGACTCGAGAACAAATGGGAATTTCAAAACCGTGTTTTATCCATGATAACACGATTGTGTTCTTGGTTATCTGACGCCAACAATTAATGAAAAATCATATTCTGCCAGCATGTACCTGAGTTATTTTTGTTGTGGCGCACGAGTTTTCGATGCGTAGGAGCTCTTCGCTGTCGCTTGAGACTGCGATGGAAATGACCGACGTGACGTCACTTGTGGTCTCTTTTGACCTCCCCGCCCCCCCCTGTTCGACGGGTAGCGAGGAGGTCCTGGCCAGTTTCCCTGGTTGACAGAGTGTGTGACCGGCGGCTTGTTGTTCTGATTTATTATAGTTTTTCTTAACTGAGATCCTTGTTTTTCAATGACCTTACTGGCTTTTATTTTTTCAGATAATGAGTTACCGTATAGGGTATCATCGCGTTCTGAGTCTTGAATGACATGTAGGAAGTTCTTTTCCAGTCTTGGGGTTATTAATTTTATTCTATCTTTGGTCAAAGAGTGATGCAAATCAGATAACAAGCGACAACCGTCGCTTAAATGTTTTAAAGCAAGAACTTTATTATTTTATTTGAGCAAATTGTCCATTGCTTTATTTATTGCTGCGGTACCGTTTCCTAATTGTTGTTGAAAATTAAACAATTTTTTGTCTCGTCCTCTAACTATATCTGATACGGCGACAGAAATTTCCACATTTAACTTCGTAGCTTGCAATAATTTGCAATTGGTGGGTATAAGATGTTCTTTCATAAGCTTATCTTTATCATCTTTAGCCAACCCCTCGATGTAGAAGATCCCAACGCAGATAGTAGCTCCGGGTCTAAAGTCACCGAGGTTGACTCCGCTGACGGGACCGCCGCATCCGATGTGATGTCTGATATTTCCTGCAGGGCAGGAGCTGCCACTAGCGGGCCTTCTTCGTAAGGAAGAGTAGATGGACCCTCTTGTGGTTCGACGTCACTCGTATCTACAAAAACATATTACGATATTTGAGCGGTCGAAAAAATGGGTATAGCACACGTTTGGCTTTTTTTTTTTTTATTTTTTTGTAATTTGTAGTTTCTGTGCATATCTATTTCAGATTACACATATTTTCTACTTAGTTGTCATGAGACATGACTCATAATTAGCTCGCAGCTAATTATGTTATCACAATTGACTCGCAGTCAATCGCGATTTTTAGTGCGTAATAATAAAGTAAACTAACCTGCAACGTGTTCATCTTCAGATGAATCTATACGTCGTCGTATCCGATGCCAATCTTTCTCCTTATTCGTTTCTAATCTTCTAATCTTACGTTTATATTTTTCCAACTTCTGTTGTGCACTACGTTTCGCCATTTTTAATAGGTGTGTGCGCTCGTTGCCACGCAACGACAAAGGAATGAAACAGTTGCAAGTGAGGTAAAGCAGGAAGTAAAAAAAAAAAAAAAATATATACATCTCTGAACTCGTGCGAGGTTGCCTGTAAGATAAAGGGACTACTTGGTAAATATCTGAAGAATGAAGCGACGAATATATAATTTATATTATTATTTATTTAACGAATTCAACGACACCTCACCTGTCAAAATCCGTTCAGTCGTTTAGGCTGTAGCGCGTGCAGAAGAAATGGACATACATACATACATACGCTCGAAAAACATAACCCTCCTTCGGACGCAGTCGGGTAAAAATGAGATATATTGTCAGAACACCTTACCGATGGATAAGGTATTCTCAGCATCTGTACAAAATTACAAAGTACCGAAGAAAATATCGAATTACCCTCTAACCAATTACTTCATACTTCTAAATTACGCTTCTTCAGAAAGTTCACACAGAACATAATGTTGGTAAGTTAAGGAATTCGAGATCGGAGAGTAAATCTCCCGGCGCGACGGCGGCATTTCCAGACTAATTTAAGTTTCCATTTACGGGATTGAGGCATTTTATGTTACAAAGGGTTTGTACCGCAGGGTCTTTGGGGGAAGCCCGCAACAAGGCATCAAGAACGACAAGCCAATAATTGCTTCGTTTATGAATATGAATAGTGTCGTTTAATTTGTTAGCGTAGGGCCTTAGCATAACTACAGGAATGTAAATATACTCTACATTTATATGTATAAAACTAAAAGATATACGAATGCGTACATAAGGAAATTTTCAGAAAAACAAACTACATAAGGGTAAGGTGAAAAATTAGAATCTTATGGCAAGTAGTGACGGAGGTTGGATGGAGCGGACCTTATCTCTAAAATGGTGCAACCCTTTAAAACCTTGTGTGTTTTTATGGCCAAGGTTCGAACCTCTACTTGTATTATAAACCTTTTCTTCCCAAACTCCTACTATGATATCGAATCTCGAAAATCCAACTCAAGTTTATTGTTAAATATAAAAACTGGTTTTTTTTATCGACTACAAGTTGGCCCTTGATTGCTATCACACCTGATGTTAAGTGATGATGAAATCTAAGATGGAAGCGGGCTAACTTGTTAGGAGTAGGATGAAATCCACACACCTTTCGGTTTCTACACGAAACCGTACCGGAACGCTAAATCGCTTGGTGCGTCTTTATCGATAGGGTGGTAACTAGCCACGACGAAAGCCTTCCACCAGCCAAGCTAGGTGCAGACAAAAATACGTTAAGCGTTCTGAGTTCAGCGTTCCGCGTGCTTTATTTTAGCACCTCGCACAAAGCAGTCAGCATGATTTGACCGCGTGCAATGTGCGCGATGCAGGTTCGATGCAATAACGTTCAACAGGAACACAGAACTCAAAGAGTTCAGTGTGACTGATCAAAAAAATCTAACATAAATCAATCCATATTTTCTGAGCATACTTTAATAATGTCTTGCTTCAAGCGGAGCGACTCCAATGTTTAAACCGCATAGTTTAGTAGTTACTATTTTGGTATTTTTGGATTGTTGCTTAAATAATCATTATTGCAAATTTCAGCCCAAACGGGGCAATAGTTGCGGCCTAAAGAAGTAACAAACACGCACACACACAAACTTTCGCTTTTATAATATTTAATTATGTCACACATCCTCATATAAATTTCGTAGTACTGGTATTCTATGTAGTCGTACATCCATTTCACAGACCTATACAGTCAAAATTCAGAAACATTTTCCGTGTTTATGTCTCTCGAACTGATGGGCCTTTTGGTACACAATCTGAATACATGAGGTGGAAGTGACATTTCACTCATGTATCTACCTGAAATTAGTCAACGAAATACATGCGCTATTTTGGTACTCGATATGTATTTGGGTATTATTGAAAATAGGCTCAATAAATAAAAAGACGTGTGGCACTCGGAGACTGCCGCGGTAAAGCTATTGCATAGCATTTTTTATCAACCGACGTCATCGGGACCGTGGCCTAGCGGTAAGGCGCTCTAAGTGCCCAGATTGCCAGAGAGACGCAGGTTCGAATCTCGTCAGTTCTGCAATATTTTTTTTTAAGCGTGATATTGCAAAAATTCATTAATTAAAAAAAATGACTTTGAAATATCACGCTTGAAAAAAAAAAATTCGGAGCCGACGGGATTCGAACTCGTGTCTCTCTGGCAATCTGGGCACTTAGAGCGCCTTACCGCTAAGCCACGTTCCCCGATGACGTCGTTGCCGAAATTGTGCTTTTGATATTATGTTTTTGATACTCAGGGGGTGTTAGGTTTTTTCGTTACGGAATTTCTGTATTCGGTCTCCACGCTCAAGTCCCGCGATAAAAGCTATACAATAGCTTAAAAAGATTTACAGGTCATAATTGTTAAACTATGACAGCCTTGAAAAGTAAAAAGCTCACGATTTTTATTAACCGACTTAAAAAAAAAGGAGTTTATTTCACTTTCATTCTAAGACTCTTCGTAACAATAACGAAATCAATTTACATTAGTAAAAATAATTATGTCATAATTTTAATACTCCCAATTGCTAAGTTTTTATTTTATAATAGCAGATTTATTTTAACTAATTGTGTCTCAGACTAATAGTTAGTATTACCCTTTCTTTAACCAGTATATTGTGCATTAGGACCGGCCGTTATTGTGTCGGAGCAAATTCAATGAGTAAATTGCCAATTACGTTACGCTATGCTACAAACACGTTGATTGATATATCTACTATACGTATAGGTGTTATATAACTAAGTACGTTTATTAGATGTTATATCAGAGTGCTTAAAATAAATATTATAATTTATAAACAAATTTATCATCTATAAATATATCTAAGTACTCGTGTAATTGTCAATAGTACGATATGCCTATGCATATATTTGTCAATGAGCGAGATTTATCTGAATCTTTGAGTTATTTCAGAATTTATTAATGAAAACTTTTAATCAAATATTGAAAATACATTTTGTTTTTGTGTTAAGAACCAATTGCCTAAAATTTTATTACAAGACATTATAAGATACCTATTTATGCTAGCTTAAAAATCTGGCAAGGTTATTTATAATGATAATAGATGAAGACGGTAGGAGATGGAAGCTACTACAATAGCCACATTTTATTCTTGTCACAGATTTAGTAAAAACACTACCTACCTACCTACAAGATTTATTCGCAGCAAGTTCTCTACGAGAGATGATAAATTGCTTTTTAGCAAAAAGTATTTCCTTCCACACGTTTGTACGCTATTTTTTTTAAATGTATACTTTTTCCTTTGTCATGTGAAAAGAGGATTTATTCATATTCTTTTTACTTTCATTTTGTCTGTGCTCGTAAATGCTTTTTTGTTTTTAAAGAGATGTGTAATTTATGTGTAATCATGTTTCATAACTATCTGCCATGCACGACAGTTTTTGTAAGGCTCCAGTCACAGTGATAACGAACACATACCTACGGTATAATATTACTTATTCCGTGATAACCAACCGCTGATATATTAATACATGTTAAACTTTTTACATTCAAGGATAGCTTCTGTAAATACCCAGCTAATGATAGATAGATTTTAACTACTTTCACAATATAATGTTACACTTCAGTTGTCAATTCATACATACTATGATCACAATATTAATCCAGGCAAAATACAAATATAACAATTTCGTCTTCTATTAACCTTTAAATTTTATATTTCACTAGCTGACCCGGCAAACGTTGTTTTGAATTAAAAATTAAAAATAAATTTAGATGAAAATTAGATAGTAGCCGATTCTCAGACCTGCTGAATACGCATACAAAATTTGATAAAAATCGGTAAAGCCGTTTCGGAGGAGTACGGTAACTAACATTGTAACAGGGAAAAAAGACTGACCATTTGGGGCCCAACACGTTACAACAATAAAATATATTTTCAAAAATTCTTTATTTTTTATAAATCAAAATCACTAAAAATAATTAGTATTTACAATTGCAAACACATTTAAAAACAAACACAAATGACATAATAGTGGGTCCGGCATAATTGAAACTGGCAACACTGGTAGGTAATCGCTCCATTTCTGAATGTCAATATCATGTCATCAATTTAATTTAAAGCGGCTTTTAATTCAATTGAATCAATTCAATTTGACTAATAAATTATCTTTAAATCTCTATTGTGAGATTATAATGTAATGAAAACGTATTGAAATTCAATTATTCGTTAGATTCTGACTATAAAAATAGGTTGATAATTGCAAAGTCGTACATAATTATATGTCAAACTAGCAGTCGCCCGCGACTTCGTCCGCGTGAAAACCTCTTAGGTACCCTTCTAATTTTAAAGATAGGCTTTCATACAAAATGTGTAAAGGCACATATAGTGTGCTCATTCCCCGCTCCCCCTCTCAATTTATTTTTTTTATAGTTTCCCGTGAAGCAATATTCTCCGTCCCGTCCCGTGTACTAAAGGTCTACATTTTTGTTAAACATTGTATGACATTTCAGTACATTAACATTAAAAATATATATTTATGGCAAGCTGATGGGTATAAATTGATATTAAATAGTATATTTCACTCTTGAGTCTAGCCTTCAGAATAAACAAAAATAATTTTACAATCCGACACGCAGATAGAGATTAGCCCATTTAAACAAACAAACAAACTCTTCCGTGTACTAAATAGATATATGAACAAAGATCGAATTCTTAATTCATGCACGCAACGCACGCGCGCCCCCGCCTTGGTGACGCTCACTTCGCAACGCAGAAATAGTAATATTTTAATTTCGTCATAACTTCAAAACCAAAAGTCCAATTTTAATCTTTTAAATACCAAATATTATCTACATAAACTGTACTTAGTGATGAAATAATTTATTTTGATAAGGATTAATTGCATGAGTAAAATAAATGCGTTTAAATGTAGTCCAACAAAAAAATTAAGATTTTTAAATAAAAAAATGGTTGTTGTGCCTCACTCGACATAGATAGGTATAGTGTGTCGCGGACTTTTTTGTAGATATTTATAAGATCTCCAATTAATTAGAACATTTTATGGTTCTATCTTTTATAGTTTAGACAGCGTACGCAAAATAAATAACTTTTCTGGTTGATTTTTTACACCTTGTGTTCGAAAAACCCAAATATTTTACGGAACCCTATTTTTTTCCAAAATAAAATTTAGCCTATGTTACTCGTGGATAATGTAGCTTTCGAATGGTGAAAGAATTTTTAAAAACGGTCCAGTAGTTTTTGAGCCTATTCATTACAACCAAACAAACAAACAAACAAACAAACAAACAAACAAAGTTTTCCTCTTTATAATATTAGTATAGATAACCCACATAACCTAACTCGTGTATTTGTGTTCATATCTCTTAATATTATGCAATTGTCTATTGAACTGAAATTAAACATGCTTAAAATTGATATTATTATTTACCGAATGACACTTATTTGGACATTGTAACGGTTTATCAAATTTTGGGCCCAGCAATGTATGAAAAATGGCCAGTGTCCTTTTATATATTAGATTTAAAAAAAGCTTTAATAAAAAAACAAAGTGCACGATCTTTACACGAACTCAAATATTTCCAATAATGAAAAGTCACTAGTAAATAACAAACCCTTTTGATATATAATATTATTAAATTAGTCCCTTTTATTTCCATAGCTTTCTTATACCCAAAATATTAATTAAATATCTAATTCCACGAAAATTAAGATACGTTCTGCATCGCTTACATAGAGAATATACAATGTGGCAGCTAATTACAAAATATTTATCGTGTTACCTTCTTAATTAAAATACAAAAGATTCACGATGTAGAAAGTTTAATAACCAAGGCTCGTAATGTTCAGAAATGTGCCTCCATTTTAATATATTTTAACTTTTAAAGTAGATGGCGATCATTTTGTCCAATTATTATAATTTTAATAAAAACTATGCTACATGTATTATAATTCTAAATGAACGAATATCTGTTATAGGCAGATTTACGATAAGCCACCACTATTTCCAACTTAAGATATTTTTGTATGGTTAATTGATTAAGTAAATAATCTGATGCTATATTTAGTAGTTAGTCTTTTGCTTCTTTGAACCATGCGGTCTTGGGTCACGATATAAAATATTGAATAATTATTTCTTTCGAGTTCAGTGGCATTCTTAAGTTGGTAAGTTGGTGTTGCTACAAATATAACCCGTGCTTCGGAGAGAACGTTAAACCGTCATAGAGTCAAACATTATGACCGTAAACTCACCAGTCTACATAGTGGATTTAAGCTACCACTTCTTTTAATTAGTAGAATTTATAATGTGTTAGAATGCAAACTGATTTTATGTATAAGCCTTACATCTGGTATGACAGATTTTCTTGATAATCGCGTAAATCCTTTTAGAAATTCATCGTGGATTTGAGAAGTGTTGCTCTCTTACACTGTCCGTTGCGCCTTCTATTTGTAATTACGCGACAGAAAATAGTTTGTTCTGTGTTATTTTCTGTGGTCTCTCTCATGTTACCACACACTCTAATAGACCTAAATAGAGAAACATATAAATCGACAAAAAGTTTTTTTACATTGCCCATTATTCTATTTCAAATATCGGAATGGATGAAATGGTGATCCATCAGACCAAATGAAATGGTGACGTTTTGTCTAGAAATCTAATACAAAATGTCATCAGATTCGGAGCGGCTGTCGAGTATCACCCGTCTGATATTCCCCAATCCCCATCCGATCCCTGTGTCACTTGTCATTTATTATTTGTATCAGAGCGAATACCTCTTGAAGTGCCATTACATCTCGGCGTGGCAGATGTGATATAACGATCACTTTGATCTTGATATACGACGGCTCAACCATAACAGGTTGATCCGTCGTATGATGGTTAGAACTCAGAATGACGTTTAAGAGCTTTCTTAGTATTGATATTAAATTGTTGTACAGCATTTATAAGCGATAAGTCTAGATTCAATTTACAGCATTGTACATTTTAATCAAATTAGTTTAATATTTAACGTGTCGCAGGGAGCCGCTGGCCACAGGCAGCTCAGGATCATTGTGTTTGCAAGACCCTAAAATAGGCCTATGTTCAGCAGTGGACGTTCAGCGGCTGTTAATGATGATGATGATGATGATGATGATGATGATTTTAATAGATGAAAGGCAAAGAAAAATTATGAAGTAATAAAATCTTAGAGGATTAAATAACTTTTTAAACTGTGTTTGTTCAAATTTAATACAACTCTTACTTAAAAAACAAACGTCGAAACATAAAAGACGCTGGTGATTCGATTTCATTGCTCTCGTGTGTAGATAAAAATTATATCCGACTAGTTGATAACTAAGCTGGTTTTCTCAATCAGCCCACAATTTCCTGTGGCTTCCACTGTTCCTAAGGAAACACTCCTAGATCTTTCTCTTGGCAAAGTTTGTAATGCTTGCCCAAGGGATAGCAACATGGAAAAGTTGCTAGCAATTAAGACGTTTCCATCACAGTCCCATGTTTAAAAAATGCTGACAACTCTCCGGAAATAATGAATGCTTTAAGTAATGTGAATGATTGGTTAATTATGAATAATTTGTGCCTAAATTAAAAAAAAACTAAAATTGTGACATTTAAAAATCGGAAAATGACTTGCAAAAACAATATTGTGACATGTGCCAATGTAAATATAGAACAAGTACCTAGTATATCCTTTTTAGGAATTCATTTAGATGAGTTTTGCACTTGGGGTCCTCATATTACTCACTTATGCAAAAAAATAAATAAGTTTGTCTTTGTTCTAAGAAGGCTTTCTAAAATGACTGACCGAAATACTGCCTTATCTGCGTATCATGGATATGTTGTGTCTAATATACGCTACGGTATTATTCTCTGGGGTAACGTTACAGAGGCAAACAGAGTGTTCCTCATACAAAAAAAGTGTATTAGGGCTATGTGCAATATGAACCCCATGCAATCATGCAAGCCAATGTTTACGAATTTAAAATTATTAACAATGATGGGTATTTATATATACGAAGTGGCTTGCTTTGTAAAAAGATACAAGGCCGATTTCTTTACAACTTATAAAAATATAGCATCATTTAATAGCCGACACCTGGAAAGGTTGCACTATCCAGTGTGTAAAACAGCTCTCGGCAGTAACAGCTGTTATTTTATGATGATTAAAATTTATAATAAAATTCCAAATGTTATAAAGGATCTCCCTTTTCGGCGTTTTAAATTAAAATTATACGACTGGTTGATTGACAAATGCTTTTACTCTGTAAGGGAGTTCTTCAACATTAAATTGTAGTGTGGGCAATTGTAGTCTTAATATTATTAAGTTTTTAAATTTATATACGACATATTTCAAGTGCCTAATTTGTAATTTTAATTTTAATAATAATTGTAATTTATTTTGTTTTTTTATTTATATGATGTATTTGCATGTCATGCGACTAAACATATGTACATACTTATGTTTTTGGCAAATAAATAAATGATTGATGATTGATTGATAAGGATCGAACTATTTGAAAAAACAAGCGTCTATGCTGCACATACTCGTACATTATTAACCGCTACGCTAGTGTGAAGAGCTTGTAAGTCTTACAGCCTCTTCACACTAGCGTAGACGAAAGGCACGCGCACTTAATCGACCCAATTTGAATACTAACATGGGGGTGACATCTCGTCTTGGAGTTTAATGCAAATTTCCCCGAGCGATCGTCGAGAGGCGTATTTTCCTACATTATTGTTCACCTGTATTAGTTGTTAGTCACGTTCCAACAACCTCTCATGTGCAGTAATGAACGTTTTTGCCTTAAGTCAAAGATTTCTTGTACACAAACTATTGTAATAAACTAGGGTTTGGTTTAATAAGTCTTACTTCCTAAGGAAATAATACTATAAGTGGAATACGTACGTGCTTCAGGATTCTATTTTAAAATAGTTGAAACCATCGACCTATGATGTTGTAGGTTGAAATTGTCTAAGAGAAAGCTCAATTTACAGCCTGTCAAGCTGAAAAATCACCTATGTCAAGTATAGCGTACCGTGTTCTATTAGAGTTTAAAAACCTGTTTCAGAGCAAGCATTCAGAAAGGCTGACTGATAAGGTGTATCCGATAAGGATTTTAGGCATGAAAAAATAAGCGCACATTTGTCTAAGACTAAACAAATATAATGTGAACAAGCGCAAAATTAATTGTTATGATATGAACTAGTCAACTGTAAATCAAAATGATTGCAAATACTTTGCATACAAAAACAATTAACGGGAAATTCTTTTTCAGAGCTGTACCGAATTGTAAACGATGTGATATTGAATATGTGAGTAACAAATAGATTATACAATTGATTTGGCAACAATTAAACTGCACGTATTTGAATAAGCGAATAGTAAATAAATTCTATTAACTCACACAACTGAACCGTCAGTTCAGTCAGAATAAATCTCTTTAATCACTAACACAGCGTTTGTTTAATTTAATTTACTGATAAGTTATTATGTTTCTATTGTCGCAACTAGCTTTTGTTCTGCGTTTTCATTAAATTAAATTTAAGGTTTTTATCTACTTAATGGTTGACCTTACCTTTGACGTTTGACTTTGACGACCTTCGTGGCGCAGTGGTATGCGCGGTGGATTTATAAGACGGAGGTCCTGGGTTCTATTCCCGACGGGGAACATTGTTTTTAATTCGACTTGGTCTTGGGAGGCTTTCGCCGTGGCTAGTTACCACCCTACCGACAAAGACGCACCGCTAAGCGATTTAGCGTTCCGGTACGATGTCGTGTAGAAACCGAAAGGGGTGTGGATTTCATCCAACTCGTAACAAGTTGCCCGCTTCCATCTTAGATTGCATCATCACTTAACATCAGGTGTGATAGCAGTCAAGGGCCAACTTGTAGTCGATAAAAAAAAGTGTAAATATAATAATAACCTATTAGAAAAGAATTAGTTTATATATTCTACAAAACTTCGAGTATGAGTGTTAAATCTTACGTACCTGAATGACATATTATGTCTTTCCTTCTTCAGACTGGAATGCTACTTCGCGTATTTCACTTTTATTACAATCTAAAAATATGTATTTTGTCTGTATGCTTGCGATAAATCTATATACACGCGTTGGTTTGGCTGTTCGTTCGTAAAAACTGCTAAACGTATCTTAATGCGGCTATCACCAAACGATACAGTAATCTGGGACTGGTTTTAATATATAATTTGTTATGGCTTTATGTAAATTGGCTATAATATGACGATAATTAGTGAAAGTATCGGAAAAATAAAGCCGCCTTTTTTTTTTTTTTAATGACTACAAGTTGACCCTTGACTGTTATCACACCTGATGTTAAGTGATGATGCAATCTAAGATGGAAGCGGGCTAACTTGTTAGCAGTAGGATGAAAATCCACACTCCTATCGGTTTCTACACGACATCGTACCGGAACGCTAAATCGCTTGGCGGTACGTCTTTGTCGGTAGGGTGGTAACTAGCCACGCCGAAAGCCTCCCACCAGCCAGACCAAGACAAATTAAGAAAAATCTCAATCTGCCCCGCCGGGAATCGAACCCAGGACCTCCGCCTTATAAATCCACCGCGCATACCACTGCGCCTCGGAGTTTTCATCGGAAACGCTGCCTCTAATATTAGTCCTCTGCCCCTAATATTAGTCCTCTTTATTGTATCCAGGATGACGCATCCGTAGTAAAACACCTTTAGTTATAAGCAACAATATGTAAAACCCTACAATCCAAGAACATGGACATTTACACACCACGTGATGTGATAAATTGCAATCGGAGAGTATTTACACACGCCGTCATTGTGATAGCAGAAGGCAGTTAAGCAGTTCTCCTTCCCGCGGGACGCGATATGGAACGCTGCCAACCGACGCTTTTTGTGAACTTGCAAATAAAATACTTTCGCGAAGCAATATACCATCAATATACATTCCGTCTTCAATGTTTCGAAAGAGTTTATATTCAGCAGTAATATATGGTATTGCTATAATGTTAAAGTTAGCAAATCTTCAAATATTTTCTATTTCTTTCAGGCACTTATAATTTATTATTTTTCCATCACTAAAGTACAAAGTTGTTTTTTACAAAAATGGAATCAAAAGTCGTCACGCGTCGTTTCATTTTATATTTGTACAACACACGACATTCAATCTTCTATAGTATAATTTTGTACTGTGATGGGAAATAAGAGACGAATTGCTATATGGCAATGATAGTAGCAAAAATAATGACGCGACGCGACCTTTCGTTTCGCCAGTCTCAGTTTGCTTTATGGTAAAATTGTTTGGTGGAGTACTCTAATTCACATATTAAAAAAAAATTATATGGAATTTTTTTGACACTTATACTATCGTAAATAAGGTAACCTACTGCTAATACAGATAAGGAAGTTGTTTTTATTAAGACTAAAGGTAACTTTCTTTTGTAGTGTCC
Organism: Mycalesis mineus; assembly: GCA_034621355.1. Lineage (NCBI taxonomy): Eukaryota > Metazoa > Arthropoda > Insecta > Lepidoptera > Nymphalidae > Mycalesis > Mycalesis mineus. Next base: position 4,873,879 of record CM067883.1, read on the forward strand.
TCAAATACTCTCTATTATGAAACGAAAGTTATAGAGTGATAAGTTTTCCGCGGAACTTGTGCCGTGTCAGAAAAGATTACAGTCTACCTGTAAGTACAATCGCGTTTGTTCAGAGATAAAGCCAGCACAATGTGTTATCACAGTCTCACTTAATCTTCCTTTGTTATGACTCTAAGAGGATTTATCGGGATTCTTTTCATAGTTCACACAATGCTTTAATTATGCTATAACTACTTAACAGATATTTCTGTTGAGTTCCTAACTATATCACCACCAGATTGGTATTAACATCGATCTTATCTAAGTAGAAATATTAACGCTCATCATTTATTGTTCAATTTCAGAGCCGTATCGATGAAACTGTAATTATATGTACTCAATTAAATGCCTAATCGATACTTATAATATTTTTAGGTTTTTTTTTATTGACTACAAGTTGGCCCTTGACTGCTATCACACCGGATGTTAAGTGATGATGCAGTGTATGATGGAAGCGGGCTAGCTTGTTAGGAATGGGACGAAAATCCGCACCCCTTTCGGTTTCTACACGACATCGTACCGGAACGCTAAATCGCTTGGCGATACGTCTTTGTCGGTAGGGTAGTAACTAGCCACGGCGAAAGCCTCCCACCAGCCAGACCAAGACAAATTAAGAATAATCTCAATCTGCTCCGCCGGGAATCGAACCCAGGACCTCCGTCTTATAAATCCACCGCACATACCACTGCGCCACGGAGGTCGTCTTGGAGGTACTAATTTATTTCAAGCTATCCACTCATATTGCAATATCTCGCACATAAACAGTTAAAATGGAGAGGTACAATGGTAATTAATTTTCTAGATATTGATTTTTCATATACCTTACCTTAAACTATTTTCCATTTGCGTTGCTCAAAATATTTGTAATCCCACAGTAGTAAAACAGGCCTCATCAACATCATTATCAGCCTATTAATGGCCTAATATAGGGCCTGGCCTCCCTCCGTATAGGACAGGGGATACGAAGCGTACCACGACGATGCTCCAATGCGTATTGCAGGGCTTACGGTGATAATGTGTTACTTTTAATAAGGAACTTAAGCTAACTTATCCTAACAGCTATACAAATCATGCCCACGTGGAATGGTGGCAAGAATACTGGCTGCATTTCCGCGTTGGATAGCCAGGCTAATCCTTTGCGCAAAAAATGAGCCAGCTCTTCGGTCACCAGTTGAGGCAATTAGGCGCGGTGAAATGTTACGGAAGAATTTTTTGGCACTGCGACTCCATGGCCCAAGGGTCTCCACGGCAAAAGGTACAAATATGTAACTCTCTGTCAGAGAAGCATACTTGTGCCACTTACCGGTTTCAGCCTTTTCTGCTGCGGCTGATGACACGGAGCCAATGTGTCAACGCAAGTAGCGTCCCACATTAGGGCCCGACCCACTTCCCAGGGAACCAGCTTCAATCCATCAGGTCTCTTGCCATCATCCCGGCTTATTCCTGACGGCTCGATTAGCGCAGGAACGTTTATGGTGGCAAGAGCCCTTTTTATTATTTATTAACGATCACTATCAGATGTTGATGATAGTGACCGGAACTGACAGGTTAACGTACACTCCGAGGCACGGGGGCACGTCACCAACTTCCCGACTCCGGTCTTGGAATATCCTGAAATTTTATAGAAGAATGTAAGTCAGAACCATTTCGTGACCCGTCCAAGGATTCAAACTCAGGACCTCGTGCACGAAACCATATAGGTCAACCACTAGACCAACGAGACAGTTATGTTGGATATAAATTAAGTACTTTAAATTTTTTGTGTACATACCTATTACGTAAAGAAACATAAGACTTATTTTTCTTAACATAATACTTAAATAATACACAAGTATACACTCTTGTACAATTTGTAGCAAACCAAAATAAACAAAACAATTTATCGTCGTTCAGAATGGCATAAGAGGACGGCTGGCTCGTACCAACAACCCTACAAGATTTATACAGAAATGAAGACACGGATCTCCGAAGCGTCTCGGTGGTAATTTGAATTTCCTCCGAGGTTCCTTGTGCAATATAACTACGTAGTTTCCAAGTTAGTCCAATATTTGAATTGAAGTTACGAGGACAATAATCGTATTTTATTCTATGCTTTTGATTGCAATAATTGCATAGAAAATGTAAATAAATTACATTGCCATAATTTGCCCCAGGCAGTCTAAGTGTATGTTCAGATTTAACTAATTTATTCAAATACACAATGAATTTTAAACAACTACCCATGTTTCATAGCAATAACTTAAATATATATCAAAAATATAAGAATTTCAATCGATTTTTTGTGTTCTGAATCACGTGACCGTCGTCGAAGTATAAAAAGTCAACTTTTATCAACCTTCATAACTTTTATCAGCGACTGCTTAGCTACAAGTAACTTTATCACTATTTAAATAGAAGATCTGTACTATTTAATGACATGTATATCATCTCTGGGCATCTCTGAGGCAGACTTCCATACATTTTTTACCTATGTCCTTTATTTAAGTAATAATTGCATGACAAAGTTAAAAATAAATATTGTATTTATTTAGTCTTTCAGTTTTGTATTTTAATGATGATCAATATTCCACTTTTCCCTTCACATATTGTGTTAAAAGTTTGCGATATACCTACCCAGCATATCACTGGTCTCTTAACCGTAAAGCTGTTGAAAATTGAAGCATTAAATTCAAAGTTCATATTATAATAATATTTTTGGTAAAAGTTCTTAAACTAACTACTCTCTTGATACGCAATATATGACTTCTATTTCTTGATATTTATTCAAAAATAAAGCCATCGTCAAGGTTTTAATTTTTACCTACTAATTAACCTATTTATTTAATTATAATTTATTTTATTAATTTAATTTATTATTGACCTGAAACGGTCCTAGTAAAATAGAGTTTCCTGTTGGGTCTGTCTGTCTGTTTGCGATACACTCAAAGAATACTGATTCTTATGCTGTTTTCGCCAATACACCTTCCTTAAATAAATAAATATTACAGGACAATTACACACATCGCTATATAGCCCCAAAGTAAGCGTACTCGTAAGTAGCTTGTGTTATGGGTGTTATGATAACTGATGAATATTTTTATATATGTTATACATAAATACGTATAATATATAGATAAACACCCAGACACTGGAAAACATCCATGCTCATCACACAAACATTTTTCCAGATGTGGGAATCGAACCCACAGCCTAGGACGCAGAAGCAGGGTCACTACCCACTGCGCCACTCGGCCGTCGAAATTATTTAATTCCTTAGGAAATATCCTAAGGAAGGTTTATGTATATAAAAGGTAAGGTTAAGGTAAGCTAATGTTTTTTTTAAATTGGCTTAAATATGACGTTAATAGAGAGAAGAGTCGCGCGCTTTTGAGCTTTAATGGAAAACGCTGACTATTCCTTTTGAGATTTAATAAAATAATGTATGGACGTCCGCTAATACGTACATATTTAAATAAAATGAAACAACTTTCAGCATTTATTCTGAAAGTACGTAAATTGCTTCTTTACTTACAATCTATCTTACGAGATTTTACAAATATCACAATAGTAGTAGGTATTCTACTCTCCGGGGCTGCGAGTAAATCGCGGCTGCCTTGATGCTCTATAACATAATACAAACTACATTTCGTATTTCCTAAATCCACAATATACGTAAAGAAATTTGTGGAGAGGCGAGATTTGTATAAAATATACGGTGCGAGCCTCGACAAGCAAAATAAGAAGTTATTCAATGAAAAAATTTATATCCTACTATCTATTTTTTGTATCTCAGTTTAGAAATAAATAAATATACAAAACATACCATTTATATAAACAATAAACTCTACACTCACACTGACTGATGTTGCTGTGGAGAGTCACGCGGAAGCTAAGTCAGCGTGGATTGCATTCTGTCCTGGCGAGAGTTGTCCTTCGACTACGGGCTGTCAGAGTCTGTGGCATAAACCTCTATTATATACTTCTCGTATTGCGTTCTCATGCAAGTATTTTGCGAAAATGTTCTCACTTCTACAGACAAAGCGCGTTTTTTGGCATTGTCTGAAAAGGAGCCGGGTCATTGGCTGCATGCTCTGCCATCGCACAGTCTAGGGACAATTTTATACCGAGTAACGCTTCGTATAGCCGTATGCTTGCGTCTGGGCGTTAAGGTTAAGAGCCGCATGTCTGCCCCTGCGGCAGCCACGTGGATCAGTTGATCCACGTGATGATGGTCACCATAGACTCACGCACTAACAGAAGAAAGATAGAAAAAAAACTACAATTATTTAAACTTGCACAGTAGGCGGCCCATCATCCTTATCTTCTTGCCCTTTTACCACTCAAGTAGAGTCGACACAACATGTCATTTTCTTCCATTCACTTCTTTCAAATGTAATATTCACATCACATAGATACTCCCTTCACATATAAATCATCTTTCACACACTCCAGCCATCTCTAATTTGGCCTTCCTCTCCACGTGCTAATTTAACATTCTTCTAGTAATATGCCTTTTATCTCTCCGTATCACGAGATAACCATGCCACATTCAGACTTCCTCTTATATAATCGCGCCACATTGTTATATATATCACACCACACATAACAATTTACATAAGAATTTTATTCGCTTGCATTCTTCCTTTGTCCATTTTTACGAGCCTCAATATACATTTCTTAAATAAATCATCATCATCAGAGCCAGGCCTTCCTGTTTATAGAAGAATGCTTAGACTCACCACATCAATGCATGTTGATTATTTAAGAAATCTATCTATATGAAATCAAAATTGAGTTCGAATAAATAGCGTCCCAAAATATTGAGTTGGTGGCTCGCCAAGGTTCCGCTAGTTGCCAGTCTCGTTGAGCGACGCCAATTACCTGGCGATATGCCAATAATGCTGAAGTACATTTTTGGTTATGAACATGGAACTGGAATCTGGGACTCAATGGATAAACAAATTTTTATGCTAAGTTAAAAGAGGAATAACAGATAACGTAGGTCATCCTAAGTTAAGTGAAAATCTTTACCAGAGCAACACGTCTCTACATCGATTTAGACTTAGTCTTGTTCTCGTAATGCGCTTCTGCAGCCGTCAACCTGGGGCATAGGTTAGGTTAAGCTCTTAATGCCTTTTATTTCACCCATATCTTTCAGACATAATAAGAATTATTTGTATAAAATAGCATTTCATTGACAATCGCCGACAGTTGATTGTTATGCAAACGGCCACATACATACGAGATAGTTTTAATATATTATATCAGCTAGAAACGTCATTTGTTGTACATGATTAATACTGACATAATAATTAAAAAAGCTGTGTTGACCAAAATAAAAAGTTTTTGCCCCTAGGGCTAAACAAGTAATTTTAGCCCCTCTGGTACAAAGTGAAGTTGTTAGACTTGGAGTACCTACTAAAAAAATATTTTCAAGTGACTAAAATAGACGCGGAAGTTACATTAAGTTAATCCTAAATACGAATAGAGCTCAACGTCGATTTCCTTTTATTGGTAATTTAGCTACGTAATGGGCCCGTCAATCAGCGTTGAACGAACAAGCCTATTAAGATTATTTATTTATACCTTAACAAGAGCTTTATTTTGATCTGCTTGTGATTTATTTTATAGAATTGCTGTCTCGCTAGACGTTGCTTTGATATATACATTTCTTTTATGCAAAAATCCTAAAATGGTAATAAAAAAATACAAAAAGAATTTTAATAAAATATTAAACCGACTTTAAAACGCACTGAAAAGTAAAAAATAATTGCTCCATTTAGTTACTTTAATTTACTTAACCATATTATCTATAAACTCGGTGCCGTCCAAGTTTAAGGAAAGTTTATTCAACAAAGTAGCAAATCACTGAATTAAGTATCTATCGTCTTTAAAGTAGAAAGCTTACAGGTGGCACCGACTTACATACATACGGGTCGAATTGATAACCTACTTTTTTGAAGTCGGTTAAAAATAACAAAAATACTTTACGACCAAAACTACAAAAAGAACTTCATTAAACAGAACTTCATCAATTACGACCACAACGACCGTGACACGAAGGCTTAAGATGCGTACGAAGATGATATATCTTCGTACGCAACGTGTACGTACGCGTTCGTGTAAAGAGAATGACATAAAGTTGAGGGAGTTGTGAATAAATAGGTATGTAGTAATCCGCCATTTTGGACTGATTTTTGTTAAACCGATTTCAGTATAAGTACAGTGGGGCACTGCGTAAAAACGTACTCACTCGTAACGTCAAATTATATAGAAAAAAAAAGCGTTTACTCTTGCTATAACTAGATGGCGCTACTCCAATTCCATATAAAATTTGCGTTTACTTTTCTCGATATCGACGCGGTAAAATCTCACACTAGCCACACAGTGGTATAAACCTATAGTAGTAATTGAGAGAAGTATCGGAGGCTAATATCTTCTTGAAACTTTAAACTAAACTAAAAGTAGAGTATGCCAATCGATTTAGACCGGATATCGACCTATTCATGGAAAATGATGTACGCGGAAACTTCCCGGCATGCTGTCGAGTGCCGTAGCCCGTAACACGCATGTCGATTAATCTAACGTATTCGTAAATGGAACACTCGAGGACGCGTGTCAGGTTTTGAGAAATCGGTTGTCAATGAATAGGCATCTACTTTGAAACGTACTAGTAACATAGATATATAAAACATTATATATTATGGAACTGTGTAGACTTAAATTACAGTGAATAGTGAATAATTTATTTATTGTCTATTTTCTGCAAAAAAAAGTACTTTAATGCAATCCCCCCTCAAGGTGTGTTACACTCCGAAATCAACAAATCAAATCAAATCAAATCAAAGAGTACAATGTGCAATTGCGAAGTCAATCAAACATTGTATTGTTAATTTTTGACAATTTCCCTGGCGCAGTGTTGTGTGCTTTGTCTGAGCAGTGGGGCAAGTGCGAGTATTTCACCGAGCGACTGCGGAAAAACGTACTCACTCGTAACGTCAAATTATATAGAAAAAAAGCGTTTACTCTCGCTATAACTAGATGGCGCTACTCCAATTCCATATAATATTTGCGTTTACTGTTCGCGGTATCGACGCGGTAAAATCTCACACTAGCCACACTGATTGAGATTTTGTTAATTGGTTTAGGTCTGGCTGTTGTAATATATCGCCCAACGGAGATAAGCCCTCAAGTGGTTAGACGCTGTCTGAGTTCACGTGACGGCTTTAATTAGTGAGGCTTCCATAAGTCCTAGAGGAGAGCTTGCTTTTGTAGGCGACGCTGACTGGTTTATGGTAGTAGTACTAACGTTCCCATAATGCAGTCCCAGGCGATGAGTTGGAACATCGTGGGGTTTTGTCGGTAGAAGTCCGACATAATCTTCTTGCCTCCCCATGGTGAGAAGGTATCCATGAGAATTTCCCTACGTAAAAAAAAAGGTCTGGCTGTTGTAAGGCTCACTACTTTGCTTGCAAGGAAATACCTCCAAGCAATTTAGCGATTCAGTACGATATTGTCTAGAAATCGAAAAGGGTGTGATAATTTCATCCTACATTTAACAAGTTAACCCGCTTACGTCTTAGATCATCATCAGAGCAACATGTGATTGAAAATCAAGGGCTAACTTGTAATAAATTAAAATCATAAAGATGGTCTGGGTGATTGTCTCTTGAAATCATCAGTTTTTCGATAAATAAATTAATTACTATTCAATTAATCACACTCTTCTATTGAATTAATCACACTCTTCTATTGAATTAATCACACTCTTCTATTGAATTAATCACACTCTTCTATTGAATTAATCATAGTGTTAACGGTACCCTTTGTTTCAGTGGACACAACAGCGCAGTACGACGCCGTTCGAGCTTATCTGAAGGAGTTGGACATATCCAGCGCTGTGTGGGTTGGTCTTATACGCAGCAACCCTGATGGAGACTTCACTTGGACGTGAGCAAGCTTTTTATTTTTTAACCAACTTTCAAAAAGAAGTAGTTCTTTTAGATGATCCTTAAATTAACCCGCCATCGGCTAGATACCGCCTTCAATTCGAACAGTAGATAGCCCTTTTTTTTATTTAAAAGATAGAATGGGTAAGTTGTCCTTGCTATATCTCAAATTATGTATTTGATGAAAGTTCACAGACGCTCGATTTTTATCTTGATTTTTTCACTTGGCGCTTCCAACATATTTGATCCAACTTACATAAAACCTATTACATAATATACCTTCCTCAGGAATCACTCCATAGGTAAAACCCACATAAAAATCCGTTTAGTAGTTTTTGAGTTTATCACAAACAACAATGAAATTCAGTTTTTATTTTTGCAAAATAGTTTATTCGTAATAATTTTATGGTCTCAGAGACTACCGCGGCTTAAGCGGCGACGGGTATTGGAGCGCAGCACCAGACGCACGCTCCGCGCCGCTGTGTGCCGCCGCCGACCCCGCCGCTGACTACCGCTGGGAGGCGCGCGCTTGCGGTGGACCCTCTGTTGCTTCCTTCATCTGTGAACTACCAGGTCATTATAATCATCATCATTAAACTAGTTTTAATGGCCCATAGAAATATTTGAAGTGCGGATTCCGGGTTGCCGAAGTGCGGATTCCGGGTTTGCCTGAAGTGCGGATTCCGGGTTGCCCTCCTGACGATTCGGCCCGTATAACCGCAAGGTTGGTGGGGCCATGGGAGGTGGTGGGTCCATAGCCAAGACCTTTCAGGCTGCATCAATGCGATTTAGCTAGAATGGGAGGTTCTGCTGTTGATTACACAAATGAAACAAATATTTGAACCAAATACGCTTGGGTGAACTCAAAAAAGTTACACAAAGCAAATCAAATTTATTTGAAGAATGAATTATTGTGACTATATATGTATAAATAGATGAAACTGTAACAAGATTTATTTTCCAGTACCACAATGGGCACTCGGCAGTGAAGGCTGCATGGTGCGAGCGCTACCAGCACTGACAGTGTTATACTTGCCTGAAAGCGCTGCTGTACAACTCACTGCGGACTGTGGCTTAGCTGGCGTAAAGAGGGTTCAATGCACTGGGAATGTGGTATGTTATTTTGCTATATATTATTATTATAGCCTCGATTTATTTCCATAATAAATGTGCATGCAAGAAAAAAAAATATCAGCTAAATAAGTAAGTTTCTAATTTTACAAGTTGAGTTTTTTTTTCTCATAAATTATTACGGACCCCTTTACGAGTGAAGGCCTTCTCCATTTTCCCCCACAATGGTCTGTCATTTGCTTTGGTGATCCAGTTTTTTCCCGCTTTTCGTACTAGGTCTACCTTTTCTTCTTTTGTTAGGCGGTCCTTGCCAGATAGTTACTCTATGTGACCATTTTTCTTTATCCATACGTGCAATATGGCCCGCCCACTTCCACTTCTTCCACTTCAATCTTTGAGAATGTTCCAAAGCGTCTATGATTCCTGTTCTTACTGGTTCTGCTATATATATATAAAAGAAATTTAAAGATAATCCATCAAAATTTTACCAAGCTAAATTGAAAATTATTTTCCAGAAACGGGACGATCTCCTCAAGGAGTTATCTTGCACTGAAGAAGATCAAACAACTACTTCACCAGTCGTAACAACACCACTCATCCCCTGGCAGACTGCGACAGATACAACATATTCCGAACAAGACACAAGCAATGAAGTTAATACGGAAGAAAATGCTACTACTGAACATGAAGATGATGTCAACCAGTCAACTACTTTGAGACTATTACTTCCGACGAATCAAAATTCTCTTCATAGTACTGCGGACTTACTGTTGACACAATCACCACTAATAAACAAATTTTATGGAGTACCGTTAGAGAAAAATATCAACTTAGATATAGTAAACAATAATTTACCTAATGATGTTCCAAAGTTATCGAACAGTGATGATGTATTAAGTAATATACAAACAAAAAAGTTAGAAGATGAAAAACATATGCAACATAAAAAATTGCATGTAGAGCTAGCGCGATTAGGAAATTTAGAAAGAATATTCAGTCAACCTACAGATCATTTTGTACCACCTTTAGTGATGGCCAAAGCTAAAATTAGTGACGACATGACTGCACTATCGATCGAAGAAAAATTAGCCCAGCAATTTTCTGAAGATCAATATTCAGAACACAATATGCAAAGGGATGCTGAAAGTCTCAAAGGTATAACTAATACCGAAATATCAAACAAAGACATAACAACCGAAAACGGAATAAATGATTTATCTTATTCAACCAAAATAAATGATAACCAATATACAAGTCAAACAAAATATCTTTTGCCGAAGAAATATACTAAACACGATGATATGAAAACAAAAATGTTAAAAAATGTTAAACTATTTAAAACTTCTAAATCTATGGATCCAACAATAAATAATTTAAACACTGAAGTAATTGATACAACTACTGATAAATTATATACACAAAAGACGCATGCTAGTGGAAATGATGATGATTCTTCTTTAGAACTTACTGTAATAATAAAGGAACCTAGACTTCACAATGACAATAATTCACTGAAAGAAAATTATTCTCAAACTTTATTTTACGAACGCAATGGTAACTTATCGACCAATATAACATTAAACAGTTTATCACCTGTGGAAGGTTTAGCAGCATCTCCGACCGCTGAACATAAAGTCGTTATAAATGATGAAGTAATCAAAATAGAAATCATTAATAGTAATAATAATAAGCATCCCAATATAGACGTAACCGTGTTCGAAGTAACAACTACAACTCCAATATCTGAAAATAAAATTAAAGAGGTTAGGGATAATAATCCAGATCTTTCCCAAAGAGGCGCAACTATGATTAATAATGTGTCAGCAACTTCACCGAAAGTTGCTCCAGATCCAGTTAACGATTTGATAACTGCCTCTATTCGATCAACCGTCGACAATATCACTACAGTAGATTCCTCAACTCAAACAACGGGGGCTACTTTAATAAAAGTTGTAGAAGATTTCAATACAGAAATCGATGATAATTCGACAGTTAATTATAGTGAAAAAAATAATACCGAAGAGTCTATAATATTATATAATGCATCAATACTAGAAGAAAAAGATGAAATGAATGAAACAAACGTTAATGGCAATTTAGAAAGAAATATGACTGGAAGTACACCAGAAATTGATGATTTTCAATCACCACTGCTTTCAGCTGCTAATGAACCTATACACAAACCTAACCGTTCTAGGCGACCACCGCAGAACCGAGTTAACAAATTTAATCCATTTCGTATATTAGGTTAAATAAATAACTAACACAGTAGTCCTATTTTCCGACTGCCATGACATTATTTCTACTACTAATAACAATGACTGAACCAAATGAAAACATCTGATCAAAATATAATTAGTGTGTAGGTATTTTACATTGTGATGGCACGGTGCACTTAGTTGATTCTCATATTGTATAACTAACATTTTCATAGAGTTTTAAACATAGACATTTAATTACGATACGAGTATTTTATGTAAATTCAGCACCGCATAGTAACACATTAATTATTTATTTGTTTATTATAAATCTGATATCATTAATCATCTTAAATCTTATTATATTTATCTATACATTATAAATGAGGTAGTCAATTCTTATATTTCAAATAGCATAGCTATAGTTGTTACTACGAGTATGTTCTAAGCATTGGGCTAGTCGATGGCGAATCGGAGAAGGAAAATAAAATTTAACGTTACATCAAAGCGCACACCCAATAAAATCACAATAGTTGTTGTCCTTCAAAATGCCCTATATGTGAGAATAAAAATTCATGAATCATATCATTTTAGCATAAGTATCTTAAATGTTTTATATTTAGTTTTAAGGGATAAATTTAAAGGTTTTGCACAGACATAAACCGAAAGCCATATATGTCTAACCATATTAATTACAGAGTTTCCTTCCTCGCGTCTCGCAAGTCGCTGAATCCATCACGGAAGACAAATTATTAAGACGAAGATAAATTCTCTGTGGTAAAAGGACATGTGGGTTGTTTAACGATATTCGGTTAAACAAATGTTTATTTATCATTATATTGTCTTAGCGAACTAGTACTATAAGGATTTTATAAATAAAGATTTAGAATTTTTTCTTGTCATTATTGTGTATCATTTATCATTTGACCTTTTATTTTTTCTATCTTTTCTTAAATATACTTACAATATTATAAAAGTGCCAAAAGCTAGTAAGACGCAGATTAAAGAAGATGGTCCAAAATTGTATGGAGAACAGACTCACTTTCTGTACATAAGTTGAAAAAAACTACATGTATTAATAATCTAGTTTTGACTGGCCAAATCTCTGAATACACTTTTATTTGGGCGAAATATTATTTATTCTCTCCAAAACAATGCAACACTTTACGTATTGTCATGGCGGATCTTAGATAAGTTATATAATCTATGGTAGACATTCTCCAGGTGGCGGATTGATGTTGTTTTGACTTTTGCAGTCAGTGTTTATTGACGTATGGTCCATTTGATTTGATGGTTATTGGTTAGATATATGTACCTAACGGATTACTGAATAATCTGATTAAAATATTGAGTTTTGTTCTTATCATAGCTAAGATGTCTGTCTAAAATGTATATAGCTAAAATCAAAGCCCGGAACACGGAAGAAAAGACTTGTCAAAAATGACATATTTTGAGTTTGACAAATCAATGTCACCGCATCTTTATCACCTACAGACTAATATTAGAAAGACGCAATCTTTTAATACCTCAAAAACAAGGAATTTCATTTTTAACCAACGTTTTTATTAGTTCGTTTCGTTCACTTATTATATTTTTGATAAAATCCTTGTATTTTTTCCATTTTAATGGTATGTGGTACAAGAGTGATGCGGACCATCTTCTTTAGCTTTAAACAACAATTTACCTTAGTTTATTATTAAATTGAGATCGAAATCTCTGTCGCTCTATAGAAGAAGTCTTAAGAAATGATATTGCTATCCATATAATCTTATGATGCAAGTACTCTTTTACCAATGTGTGTCTCAACATTGGTGGAAACTCCTCATAACCACATGAGGTATTAATCTAAAGACAGGCTACAAGACTGGAGTCGCACACGACGTAGACAAAACTACAACAAACATCTAGTACATATTTTAGTTTCATACAAAAGTATACTGATAAGTTAATACTCATCTTCATCATTATCATTATCAGCCTATTAACGGCCCACTACAGGGCCAGCCCTCCCTCCTTATAGGAGAGGGGATATGGAGCGTACACCCACCACGCTGCTCCAATGCGGGTTGGCGGGCTTAGGGTGATAATATTTCATTTATTAACGATCACTATCAGATGTTGATAATAGTGACCGGGACCGACGGCTTAACGCTCTCCGAGGCACAGGGGTGTAACACCGCCAACTCCCTGAATCCGGGCTTGGAATATACTGAGAATTTCATAGAAGAATGAAAAACTCAGAATTATTCCGTGACCCGACCTAGGATTCGAATCCAGGACCTCGTGATCGAAACCAGATAGGCTAACCACTAGACCAACGAGGCAGTCAAGTTAATAAAGTTAATATTACATCATACATAATGTAAGGTAAATAAATCACTCTTGATTTTAAGTGATGATACAATCTAAGATGGAAGCGGGCTTATTTGTTAGGGGTAGGATGAAATCTACACCCTTTTCGGTTTCTACACGACATCGTACCGGAACGCCAAACCGTTTGGCGGTACGTCTTTGTCGGCAGGGCGAAAGCCTCCAACCAGCCAGACCAAGACTAATTAAGAAAAACCTCGATCTTCCCCGCCGGGAATCGAACCTTCGTCTTATAAATCGCATCACCGCGCATACCACTGCGCCACGAAGGTTGTCAAAAAAGAGCATTTCGCAGGATAATTGCGTTAGGCGCTTCTCAAGGCATATGTGTTGAACCCTTTGAAATAGCTGTGACTCAAACTACTACTAAATTATCTTACACTAGCCTTTATATATTAAACGTCTCAGAACATGCTAGGAACATCCTACGTCTGTCAACCTGAGGTGCATATACCAGTAATTACCCAGGTAACCCTTTGAAATAGCTGCGGCATACTACTAAATTATATTGCACTAGCCGTAGTTCATTACTCTTAATCGTCTTAGGACAGGCTAGGAACAACCCTTGTAGCTGAAACATATGTGTTAAGCTTTATGTGCTTATAATTATAACGGAATTCCTTTTGAAATAGCTGTGGTACAAACCTTCCACCTAGAAAGGCCAACTGCGCTCTCTGATACGGGATTGACCTTACAACATCCATCGGCATACATTCTACGGATCTCCTGTCCTCATTTCTGATTCTGCGAGCTACTGCGAGCTTAAACTCGCGGGTGCATCCCAGTAAATAAAACTAAAATGATGCAATTTAGTTACTATAATTCAAAAACAGTTCCAATTAGCCTTAAATATAATGATATTAAAATTGAAGAATGTGACACAGTAAAATTTTTAGGACTAATTTATGACAAAACAGGTAACTGGAGATTTCACATTGACTATGTTTGTACAAAATTAGACAAATTCGTTTATGCATTAAGACGACTTAGACAGACAATCTCAATAAATGCAGCGTTAAGCGCTTATCACGGTCATGTGTCTTCACTGTTATCATATGGTTTGATACTTTGGGGTAACTCTGTGGAATTCATAAGAGCGTTCCGACTACAGAAGAAATGCATTAGAGCTATTTGTAATATTGGGCCATTAGACAGTTGTAAACCATTCTTCAAACAATTGCACATTCTTCCATTGCCATGTATGTACATACGAGACATATGTATTTTCGTTAAGTGTAATCCAAAATATTTTCAGCGAAGATGTGAAATAAATGCCAATAAGCAAGTCAGACATCCTAACAGATTAGTTGTAGCAAAGCTTAGCTCTTGTTCTTACATGAAAAGCGCATACTGTACGGCTGTAAAATTATATAATAAATTGCCAGAAGATATCGAACAATTAGATTTACTTAACTTTAAAATAAAAATAAACAAATGGCTTCTAGAACAATGCTGTTATGACCTTAAAGAATATTTGACTTAAAAGAATTGACTAGACTGTAAATTATTATTATTATTTAGTTAAAGTTTGACATTATTTTTAATTATAATTCTAATTTATTTTTGTAATTTTACTATTTATAGAATTAATATTAATTACGTAAGTTTATATTATGTTAGCAACGCCCTGCCAGGGTCCATGTCATGTAAAGCATGTTAGTACAATAATTTGACATGAACGCTAAATAAATGAATTTGAATTTGAATTTGAGTAGTACCCCCTAATTTTAGTTCTATAGAACTGTTGATACACCATATTATAGTTTAGTTCTATATAGAACTAATGGGACAAAATTAAAGAAATGTCGATATCAACATCTTGTTTGTACGTTACATATAAATTACCTAGTTTTTATAAGTATAATCTGAAATCTCTTTTTATTGCAATAATAAAGGTCCGCTTAAATTTGAGAGTAAATAAATTGCACAAAACGTCAGCAACAATTTACTTCTCTAATTGCTGAAGATTATTTTGGGAATGACGAAAGATTAAAATAAGTTTTAAAAAAAGCTTTTGGCGACATGCTAATAGCATTGTTCAGGAAGTCAAAGACCGATATGGATCATAAGCAAAACAATTCGATCGATGTTGAGGATTCGGAATTATCTTTTTAGGGTTCCGTTTATTATTATCCTATTGAAATTTACTAAATAGATTTATTCCTTCACACAACATTTCATACAAAAAAAAAATTTGGGAGTTCCCAGTACTTAGAACTGGAACTCGATTTTTTTTTCATTAAACCCATACGTGTGGGGTATTTATGAATAGGTCTTTAAGAATGATATTGAGGTTTTTAACATAATTTTTTTCTAAACTGAATAGTTTGCGCGAAATATACTTCCAAAGTGGTAAAATGTCCCCCCCCCCCCTGTAACTTCTAAAATAAGAGAATATTTTTAAGACACGACTACTACTTGGTTTTAACAACTTAGCTTTTGTCACAAGGGACATATGTTTGTTTAAAACAAAATGAAATATCAATTAAAATAATATAAAGTTCATAACTACATGCTATGAGTAAAGTCAAGAGTGAAAATTATACTACAGTACTATATAGAACTATTGGGACATAATTTGACAGCCCGAAAATATCCCAACAGTTCTATAGAACTATGGTATGGGGTACTACTGGGATGCACCCAAACTCGCTCCATCGTAACGTAACTCTGAGTCATCTTATAAGGCCCGTAGTTAATGACAATGGGGCTCATGTTGGTAGAATACATACTTAAATATAAAATACTCTGCTAGCTGAGAGCTGCGCAAAAATTTTCCGATTTTAAAATATTCGCCCCTGTCAATATTTGGGAAACACTTCAAACGCGAAGCGCCCGACTTTAGCGGCAGCCGCAACTTCGATTCAATTTTCTTTTACCTAAAATTCTCTTTAAAAGTCTTTCTAGCAGAATAAAATTTAATTTTCCATTTTTAAACTTTGGCACGAACAAATAGCCAATTTTGAATAACCGCGTCTGAACCAAATTTCGTATCCGAGCGCTAGACAAATAGAAGCTTAAATACACAACACAGGTGGATTCGGTGGAAATTTTTTCAAGGTTTTGAATAGGTATAATCAGAAGTCTTCGCGGCGCAGTGCTATGCGAAGTGGATTTGAGGTCCAATCTGGCTGGTGGAAATCTTCATCGTGGCTAGTCCACCATCTATCCAGCAAAGACTCTCCGCCAAGCGATTTAGCGTTCCGGCACGTATAGAAACCGAAAGGGATGGGAATTTTTGTTTAGCCCGCTTCCATCTTAGATGCAAACTAATCATCACTTATCATCAGGTGTGCTTGCAGTCAAGGGCACACAAGTAATTAGTAAAAGACATGAAAAAAACTCGATCTAAACAATCTTTATATAATATAGTAAATGAACGTTACTTTTAATATCTTTTCTCAAAAGTTGAGGGATAATGCGAGTATGCTTAGAATGAGGAAAGAAAGAAAAGATAAGAATGTCAACTTTATTATGGCACTAACTTTCTTTGTTACTTGGTTCAAATGAGCGAAAATCATTAGTTTGTATTTAAAAGTTTCTGTTATGTAAACTTTACAAACAGTTACTATACTTTTCCAGAAAGATTTAACACTAAGAAAATTCACTGCTGTCAATATTTGCGAAACACTTCAGCGCCGCCCGCCTAAGTTCTCCTTTTCAGTTGAAAGTTCAATTCAATTTTCTTAGATGAATTCTCTTTGGAACACTCATTATTATCAAACTTGCTGGTTATCTAAATATTAATGCAACAAATATATTTTATTGTTACTTGTTTACAATTTAACCGCTAATCGATCTTTGAAGAACGTAGAGTCAACATATTCTAATGAGATTTCGGTTTTAAGTACAATAAGCCGTATTCGTACTATGTATTTACTACTTTCTCTCATTGTCTATTTTCATTTATTTATTTACAAATTTTTTTTTTCAACAATGCTTATAATACAATTATAAAAAATATTATTTAAAATTTATAAAAAAATTCAGTCCGCCTGCTACAGGGCCCGGTGGTCAGGGCTACTACTTTTATTATTATAATGGAGAGGCCCGCCATAGCGGATGCACTTCGACACTTTTGGATCTTTACTTTACATCCACTCTAAGAGTTGGGTGGTTGCTTTCAGGTTGATGGAGGCACAGTAATCCTCTGGCAATGGATATGCCTACCCCAAGAGATCAATTCGCTTTCTAGCCAATCCATCCCATTCACACAAAATATGTTCCATAAACTCTGTGTCTTCGTTGCAGGCCCTGCAGATAGGATTCTCAGAGGTACCCATTTTGCAGATCATAGACTTGGTGTATGTACGCTGCTATACCATACCGTAGCTGTTTCCTGTTCATTTGACTTACTTTCGTTAGAAAACCTGCCTTTATGTTACTCATGTACCTTTTTACAACTATACTTAGATACGAAATAATATAATAAGATGATTCAAATGGATCTTAAGTGGAAAAACATACGTTATGGTATTATGACGGCCACCGTGGCCCGGTAGCGCGATGGATGTATCAATCGGCGGTCCTCGGTTGAATTCCCGGCTGGACCGATTCAGAATTTCTCAATAGATCCAGGTCTGGCTGCTGGAACGCTTCAGCCGAGAATAATTACTGCCATGGGGAGAAAGATGTATCGCCAAGTACCGCCAATCTCGTGTAGTAACCGAAATGGTTGTGATTTCATCTTAAGCCTAACAAGTTAGCCTGCGTCCATCTTAGACTTCACTTATCATATGGTGTGCTTGCAGTCAAGTTCAAGTCAATAAAAAAATAGTAGAGCATCACATTTTACAGCCCATAAACTCATTTACTAGGAATATGTTCCAGGTAAGACTCCTATCAGCAATCACACAACCAAATGTATTTAAGAGGAGCTTTTTATAACGATTTTATGATTCAATAAGATTGCAAATAAAATTACCTCAATTCGGCTTATTCATTCGTTTGAGCAGCAAACAAATAGAATAGGAGTTTCTCAGTCTCTCTGACATAATTCTATAACGCGGGCAGCGTCTTTTCTCATTACTTTTGGTTATGTACATTAGAGCTTTAATATTGGTGTTGCTTGAAGGCTTCAGTGTAATTTCCGGTGCTTTATTTAAAAGGATGGGTGTTCTGTTAAAATTAAGTTCTCGATTATATTTGATTCACCTACTTTATTTGTTAAGCACAAGACCTTAAATGTATCTGACGAATATATAAATAGCTTGAAGTTGCTTTATAAAAATACGACGACCTCCGTAATGCAGCAGTGGATTTATAGGATGTTGGGTTTTATTTCTGGCTGGATCGATTGAGATTTTCTTGTCTCGTCCAGGTATGACTCGTGGGAGCCTTTGGCCATGGCTAGTTACCCTGCTGGCAAACACTTACTGCCAAGCGATTTAGCATCCCGGTACGATGTTATGCAGATGCAGAAAGGGGTGTACGAGTACATCAACCAGTGTGACTTCATTCAAGGGCTTGTGAATAATATCCATAGCAATATTGACAATAGAATAACGCCCTAAAGTTTGTCCAACTAAACAGAATAACAATAAACAGATTGCCTAACTTTATTACTAGTTCGTAGAAATAATCTCTCTATAGTGAATAATGTACGCATAAGTTGCTATCAGTTATATACTCGTAACTTCCCGTATTAAATACAACAAACAATGAAAGTTTTGCTGCATACTACGGTTCACTGACTTCCCTCTTGAGTATTGTTACGTGAAGTATAATAATTGTTATACGTATTTGATATTATGAGGCTTTGCAAAACTTTATCGTGTTAACCTGGAAAATGGTATAGAGCGTCTTTTTAAGCGATTGCCAACTATACATATAAGAGAAATAACACCGACTGATAAGATTTCTAAAACAACACATACGAACATACGACTTGGAATTTAGCATACCTACTTACTCATTTCACGATGCGTGATGCAGACGCTTACTAAGAACGCATTTCTCGATACTCCCATGAAAACAGGTGAAACCACTGGGCACAACTAGTATTACATAAAGCGTAAATTCATTTCAGCATTAGAACCCCAGCATCTATAACACATATTAAAATTAATGGCATTTGAAAATTAATCCGATAATTGAAGCAGCGATTTAACCAATTAATGTTATTGCCACGGTCATTCGTGTACCAAAGCTGCACGAATGGCTAATTCCAGAAGTATCGAAGCGTATATTCCTAATCCCTTGTTATGTTTTAGTTTAATTAATTATTGCGAGATGGGATATATGATATTTAAATGTACTATAGAACTCTCTCTCTCTCTCTTTCTCTGGTGTAATAATTCTTTAGTTTCCCAAATTAAGTAACGTCTGGTCTGATAGTAGGTTTCAACGTGATGTAGGTGACTGTCGGTGTAGGCGCTCTATTGGCAAAGTCGCCAATAGATTTTGCATTATGGTACGATGTTTTATAGCAACATTTGACAAAGCAGATAGCAACTTATGATAAGTGGATGAATTCATCTATGCTAATATTATAAAGAGGTAAAGTTTGTAAGTTTGTAAATAAAATTCCGTCGGGGCTAATCTTCGGAATTACTGATCCGATTTTAAAAATTCCTTCACCAGTAGAGTGCTACATTATCAGTGAGTATCATAGGCTATATTTTATATTTGTATTGTATATATTAAACGAGTTATCACAGTTTTTGTAGCGCAAGTCGGATCGCAAAAATCTGTTAAATCTGGTTTTTACGCATACGCTGCCTTGACAATTGGATATAATTGAAAACATTGTATGAAAACTTTATGCATCTTAAAAAGTTCTACAAAAAAGTCCGCGATAACATATATCTACGGCAGATATATAGCTTTTTATGTTTTAAAAAATCATTTAATTCATATGCTTACGTTTACGTCATTATTTATACAACTAAACTCAAATCCTTATCAAAATAAATTATTTAATAATCACAAGGATATTATAGAGATAAGATTTGCCTTTTACAGTATGTTAATTAGTTATATAGTTTCGCAGATATTACAAAATTTCTAAAAAACAACTCTGCCCCTATATCGTCCAAATTAAGTTGACCTCCTCCGTGTTATGTTATACGTACTGAATAGGGGTCAACATTTTGGTACTGATATTCTTTGTAAAATCGATCTTTGATATTTTCCTAAATGCTCACCTACTTAAGGGGTCAAACGGGAATTCAAGTCTACACCAAGTTTCACGCGGATGAAAGTGCTGTCCTGTGTCCATCAACTTGAGACGCAGGTGTTGAAGCCGTATGTGCCTGTAACACCGGCAACTAACCAGACTGACATACAGCAAAGCTGCTTAGCTGCAAAATTGTACGCTTTCCCGTACGAGTTGCGTCACAAAAGCTTACTTCTACTAAAATTATTCCTACACTTTCTCGGTTATATATTTCAGTATCCTGTGATACTTTATATGATTACGAATTTTTATATAGCCTCAACTCATTTTCGAAGCGAAGTGATGTGTCAAATTTTTCGATTACAAATTTTAATATACATCCGTATTTTCTAATTAGAATAGAATGTTCTCTATTCTATTTTATTCTATTTTCAAATTGTTAAGGTACAAAAATGGGATTACGACGACGCTTGATTCCATTTTTGTATAACACAACTTTGAACTTATGTGAAAATAGAGATGAATTTGCTGTAGGAAAAAATCATGACGACACTCGACGCTACGCCTCTGCGCCAGTCTGAGTTAAGCCTTACAGAGAATTTTTTTATGTATACTATTTTTTCCGATTCCAATGAAAGAATACATTATTAACACGCCGAGGCGAAAGTTCGTAAATTTCGTTGAGCGCAGCCGAAGGATATTTACTTACCATTTTATGTTCAGCTGTGTAAGATCAAATATTTACAGCGAGGTGAGCCGCGCTTTGCTCCATAAAACACGGTGCACAGTACATTTTATTTCATCAAACTTTTTAATATTGTTTATCGAAAGTATACGGGTACAGATAAAAAATTTATTACGCCCATAAAAATCATTCTTATCTCCTTATTCAAAGTATTGTTGAAATTGTTAACAATTACGTAATCATTTACTTACAAAATTTCTTCAGTCGAGTTTGTATTTAACTTTTCAGCATATTTTTTATTTTATGGAAGTTCTCTTTTAAATTTTACAAAATATAATAATTATGTATTTTATCTCATATCTATTAAGTAAATAAAGAAGTAGAATATAAAACAAATATGTAGGTGTCAATAAAACAGTAAGTTTAGTGGTTCAAAGTTGAACAGTATTTGAAGTTCAGAATAAAAATGCGCTAAGACACATGAGCTTACTTACATTTATTTTTATGTTTACTTAGAAATTTAAGCTTAACTCTGACGCAGAGGCAAAGCGTCGCGTCGGGTCATTACTTTTGCAAAGAGCAATTCTCTCTATTTCAAAACTTAAGTAGCATTACACCAAAATGGAAATATATTTGTATAACACAGATAAAGATGAATATTTTAATTTGTTGTTTAAAATTTTGATGCATCGCTTCGCTTATATAATAATATTATACATATTAACAAGCATGCAACTTTATAGTAATAATATAATAATTCTTTATTGTCAGATAAAAATCCACAAAGTTACATATAATAAAAGTATAAAATAATAATTAATTAATAAAGATGTTATTCTATATATATTGTTATTCTTATGTAATAATAAAAAATTTTAAATAAAAATAGAACCGACTCAAAACGCACTAAAAAGTAAAAAATAACTGTCATTTAGTTGCTTTAATTTACTTAAAGCATATCTATGAAGTCGGTGCCAGCCAAGTTTAAGGAACCTTTATTTTACGTAGTAAAGCAGTTTGTGGGTTCTAGGTAACGTCCTTAAAGTAGAAACCTTGGCTGGCACCGACTCCTAGATATGCTTAAGTAAATTAAAGCAACTAAATGACACAGTTATTTTTTACTTTTTAGTGCGTTTTGAGTCGGTTCTATTTTTATTTAAAAATTTTTATTTCTTACTTTTGGGTGATTTATCGCCACGTATCGTACTCGTATTATACTGTTATAGTATATTATACGGCACTAGTAGCCACCTTGGAAGTATGCCCTATCTAATAAAAAAAGAACTATCAAAATCGGACCACTCTGTAAAAAGTTATGCGTGGTCATACATAAAAAAAAAAAAAAACAAATCTACGTGTCGAATTGAGAATCTCCTCCGTTTTTTTTCGTCGGTTAAAAATTACATATTAACTTATAAACTACGTGACTTCTTATTTACGTTCCGTTTCGTGCGTTCTCAATTATAAAATCGAAACGTGCAGAAAAATACAAGCACATTAAGTTGGGTGGTCTTCCTTATACGAGGCATTATTATGAATGCTAACTGGCTATTCACCCGATTTCCATACCCTAATTCTAAAGCACTTAAACTGGGTAACAATACTCATTATGCAAATAACCGACTCACCTGCCGCCCGCCCGAGACATTCCGGTCTGTTTCAGACACAGGCCGTTTTGAGTTTGAGGGTATTTTAACAAAATTTATTAAATATTGCTTTTATTTCCTCTTATTAAATTAAAGACCTACGCAATTGTGTGATTTCGTTTTTCTCTATACGGATCAATTAGAAAGTTGTCCTTTTAAAGATGAAAGATGAAGGAAATAGGAATATTTATTATAAGAACCTATAATTTTTGTACTATACGGATATTAAATCATTATTATCTGAAACCAACACCATAAAGCTGTCGCTAGTCATTACTGAAAGTTCTCATAGTTCTTCTATTATCTATGTAATACAAAATTTATAATTTTGTAAGTACGCAAGCTTTTGGGTGGCATTTAAATAACTCATTCTCAGTCTTCTTCAGTTACAACAAATAAAAAAATTAAAAGAAATAATAACAACAATTCTTAAATTGAATTCATTTATTAGCTTCATTTTGTTGAAATTCAAATGTAGTTGTTAACAAACGCTCGACTATACGATCCCGCTGCGGAGCTCCTTGAATAATCCATAAAATTTATACGTTTGCTGTCCCGATAGTAAGCAGTGACTTCAGTTTAATCTTGTTGGATTTATTCAAATCGAACAAACTCCATAAATATTATACTCGCATAGAATAGTGTATCTATTGAGATTTAAGAAAAAAAAATACTTTTATAAAATTATGAAGTATAAAGTAAAACTCGAGATATTTTATAAAAGCTAAAAGTTTGTTATCCCATGCTACCACCATAAGTATTACGGTAAGAAACTATAGATTTTAAATCTTGGGGGCTTTAGGAGGCAGCAAATAACAACATTCGAAATCATTTTTTTTTATCGACTACAAGTTGGCTCTTGACTGCTATCACACCTGATTTTAAGTGATGATGCAGTCTAAGATGAAAGGGGGCTAACTTGTTAGGAGTGGGACGAAAATCCACACCCCTTTCGGTTTCTTCACGACATCGTACCGGAACGCTAAATTGCTTGGCGATACGTCTTTGTCGTTAGGGTCAAAACATAAGTAAGTATAAAATTTATTTTTTAAAATTTTTTTCGGTATAGCTTGTTGAAGTTAACTAAGCATCCAGGCAACTCTAGCCGTACCGAGTAAGTAACTCCAAGGCGTGTTTAAATTTTAACTGGATTAACGAAAAGCAATTGATTGAGATATGAGAACTGATAATACGGAGTCTTACCAGGAGTAACCTGGCATGTATAACACTTTTATCCCTATGTCAAAGATAAGGAACTTAAGATAACTTATCCTAATAACTATACAAATCACGCCCACGTGGAATGGTGGCAAGAATACTGGCTGCATATCCGCGTTGGATAGCCAGGCTAATCCTTTGCGCAAAAAATGAGCCAGCTCTTCGTTCACCAGTTGAGACAATTAGGCGCGGTGAAATGTTACGGAAGAATTTTTTGGCACTGCGACTCCATGGCCCAAGAGTCTCCACAGCAAAAGGAACAAATATGTAACTCTCTGTCAGAGAGGCATACTTGTGCCACTTACCGGTTCCAGCCTTTTCTGCTGCGGCTCACGGTCTTGATTCTATTTCTCTGATATGACATGGAGCCAATCTGTCAACGCTAGTAGCGTCCCACATTAGGGCTCGTCCCACTTCCCAAGGAACCAGCGTCAATCCATCAGATCTCTTGCCATCATCCCAGCTTATTCCAGACGGCTCGATTAGCTATGTCAATGATGTTATTTTGATTGATGATTGAAATGAGATTAACTCGTGCAAATTACTCATACGTTTTGCTCCTTCATTTCTAATATACATAGCTAAGGTCTGGATTTCCTTTCATAAATATTTAATTATATCACCTGATTTATACAACTTAGGTATGATTCAGTTTTAATTCAGTTCGTGATCTGCCAGAGCATAAGTTTAAGCAATGTATCAGAACTCAATACTGAGTCATGGTTATTGTACTACGGATGAATTTTTAAATAACAAAGATGTTGAGAGGCAATTGGATAGGCTTTTGACTTCACACACAAGGAGTAAAAGACATCAATAAGAAGATATTGTAAAAATGAATGATTTTAAAAGAGCAACTGTTGAGTTTCTTGCCGGCTCTTCTCATCAGGACCTGCCTTCCGAGCTGATGGTAGAGTCACTACAAATAATCTAACTACTACTAACAAGAGTAATTTGGCATCGCATAAACTCTGCCAACTTTCTCTAAACGCATTTCACCTAAAGATTTGCTAAATTGCGCTTTCTCTATCTATAATAGTAAAAGTACCATTAGCTGGCTAAAACAAAATTTTTCATATAGGCATATAAAAAATATTTTCACAAAATTTTATTTTCACGAATGACCAAAAAACCTGTACAATTGAAAAGTGGATCATAAGACTCTTAAGCATATAAGAAATGATCAACTCCGCATGCTCGCAATAATAAAAAGTGGTTCCTTGAAAATTTTTCATTCCCATCCAAATAAAAATTAATGATGCCGCCATTGAAATCTTTCCCTCTTCGTATTTATTTTTACAGATTTATTTTATCGTCGGCATTTACTTGTTTTCATAACGAATTGAAAGAGAGTTTGTTTACGTTTATCAAGGCTAAGCTTTTCTTTGTTCTAAATAAAGGTATTTTTCTAGCAATCTTGGCTATAAAGAATCCAGCAATCAGGTTTAAATACTCGTAATAGTAAATTGCTGTAATTTTTCTAATTTATATAAGTACGCTTGGTTAAAATTCTATCACAATTGTTTTGTTTTACGTTAGATACTTTTTACGGTTCTGTTGTCAAAGATTAATAAAAATGATTGATTGATGGCCATAAATACAGGCAAGCTTGCGGCAGGTTTGCGTGAATTTACGATTTTTACTATCCCGCGGAATCTTTTAAGTTTTTCGAGAAGTTTTTTTATAAAGTCGCCCAATGTGTTAATTCATGTATCTCCAATCCCATTGTACATTTCAGCCGAATCGGTTGCTGCATGAATGGGTAACCTAAACAAATATTAACCGTTAGGTATAACATAGTCGAAAAAAAACCGGACGGGTATAAAAAATTTCCATTGAACTTAACCACCCAGCTGAAATTCAGATTCCAATGCATAACTTTTTAAAGAGTTGTCCCATTATGATAATTCTTTTTTATTACAAAGGGCACACTTCCAAGGTGTTCTCATTATCATCATGTTAGGATCTGATGATGATATCCTGGGGAAATTGAAAGAACTCTTCAAATTTTATAGGCACACTTGCAGCGGTAGCTGTTTGGCTACAAGTGCGGTATAATATACTATGACAGTATAGTACGAGTACGTTACGTATCGATAAAGCACTAAAAGTAAGAAACTTTAAGTATTTGATTAATAAAAAATCAATTTTTTTAACAAAAAATAGAACCGACTCAAAACGCACTGAAAAGTAAAAAATAACTGTGTCATTTAGTTGCTTTGATTCACTTAAGCATATCTATGAAGTCTGTGCCAGCCAGTTTAAGGAACATTTATGATATTTAACGTAGTAAAGCAGTTTGTGGGTTCTAGGTAATGTTCTTAAAGTAGAAACCTTGGAAATTAAAATTGAGTCGGTTCTATTTTTTGTTAAAAATTTTTGTTTTTTATTAATTAAATACTTAAAGTTTCACGTATTACGAAGTAAGCCTTAATAAAAACTTAGTCCAAGTATTGACATTTTCCAATGATGGCTATATTTTCTCGGTACACTGACCAATCCGTTCAATCATCCAGAATATTGTGCTCAAGTGGCTGCCATGCTGTTATTTACACTTCAGTGCAGTACTGATTTATACCCCTATTTATAGAAGCAATAGGGGTATTTTAATCCCCTGCGTAATATTCTTATAACGATTTTTTACCGTAAGTGTAGTAACCGCCAATGAAATAAAAGTATACTTTCATACACAAAACATGTACATAATAATATACGTTCATTTGTAAAAGTTAAGTTTGAGCTTGATAGCTAAATACTTTAAAGGGAATATATTATATACAAATATAGGAAAACTATTATGTATATCAAATAGTTTTACTAATACGTACCTACTAAATGAAATGCTGATAAATCATGTGGAATTCGCTAAACTTCGAAAGGTGTAACCAAAGGCTCAGGTGGTGTTCCAATAGTTGTAATCTTCTCTTAGAAACGATTGAAGGCTTTACGAACAATCAGGCTCGACTAATTAAAACTGTCTGTAAAATAACCTACTTTAAAATAAATTGAGATTTATTTCGTTATTAAGTATTTGTTGACTCCTAAATGAACAAGTGCAGCAGCGTCATAGAAGTGCAAAAGCATTGAGCCCTCTTGGGATAGAAGAACAGAGTGGAAAGGAAGTATCTAATAAATCATAATTTAAACCTCACCTGCTCCACGGTTAAGAAGCCAGACTCAACACCAAGTGTATATTTTTAAAGGTTATCACAGATTTATCTTACTTACCCCTAACGTAGTCTTTACAACTAATTAGAGGGATGGTCTTGGAAACTAGGAAAAATATGATTAAAAATTATGTTCTTTTACTAATATATAATATTATGTTACCGAGTTTTTCTTTCTTCTAAGAAATTTTCAATAAAATCTAACCCTAAAAGTTTGTGTTTTAACACCCTTGTGCCTCGCATAGCACGTTAAGCCGTCGGTGGCGGTCACTATCACAACCATTCAATAGTGATCATTAATGCATTAAACATTACTATCCAAAGCCTACTACTAATTGGAGCAGCGTGGTGGGTCTACACTCCATATTCCCCTCTCCTATAAGTCGATAGTATTTCTACTAAGTTTTATTTATTATGCTGTGCTGACAGGAAGTGATAAACCTACTGTACTACTAAACTACTAAAGCCAGTTGACTGTAGTTCGCTTAAAGTAGAGAGTTGAGCCGACAGGTGTAGCCGACATGAAACTAACGTACATTTCCGACTACAGTCACGACGCTTTCCCTACGTCTGTACTGTTCATTGAAATAGCAAAGGGAATTTTATTCAGAATATCACATACAACATTTTGTATTATGTTACTTTAAATAATAAAGTAATTTGTATTGATTACTAAATTATAGTATTATCAAACTTAAACTACATACCAATGGGAGATAAATAATAGTTTAAAAAAACTAAAAACACGCTTTTTATAGAAACCCAAACTAAAAAATAGAAAATAATTTTAATAAATTTAAATTAAGAATAGTGTTAAAAATTTCATTAACTATAAATTAATAATAGTGTAAATAAAAAGAAATTATTTTATTTTAAAAAAGCGTGGGGTGCATGGTGTGAATATAGTTATAAATATTTTATTGACAGATATGAGTAGAGTGATTATCATTTTGATAATATCTTAAAAAGCACCCCTTTAGTTTGGGTTTCTATAAAAAGCGTGTTTTTAGTTTTTTTAAACTATTATTTATTTTTTAGTTTGGTTTATTTATAAAAGCGTGATTTTTTAGTTTTTTAAACTATTATTTGTTGATTATCAAAAATATTCATACTATGTTTCATAGTAAGCGTCGACATCGAATTCACATTCGATGTTTACAATTCTTATTTTTACTTACAATCTGTACCCGCATTTGCCTGTGCCCCACCCTTAGCACAGTGACCAAGGAAACCACAGAAACCTGGCCAGAGTACTGTCGGCACGGGAGCGAGCCTTGGAAGTCGCAGAAAAACTGCGACTGCCAGGGCTCGAACCCACGCCTGAGCGACTGTTGTACGGGCAGTTTAGCACTTAAACCGCTCGGCCACACAGTCGCTAGTAATTTATTTATTAGTGAGAATAAAATAATTATTTAATAAATATTATAAATACGGGGAATCAGAGTTCAATTTCGGAGAGGGAGCCTGAGAAACCGCTACCAGAACCAAGGAAGGCTGCAGACGCGCAGAATACGCACGGAGAGTTACATACTGACATACTGACATACTGACATACTGACATACTGACATACTGACAAACTGACATACAAGTGAAGCTAATAAAAAGCGTGTAAAAATAAAGTTTGAA
This sequence comes from Mycalesis mineus, assembly GCA_034621355.1. NCBI lineage: Eukaryota > Metazoa > Arthropoda > Insecta > Lepidoptera > Nymphalidae > Mycalesis > Mycalesis mineus. Next base: position 4,902,945 of record CM067883.1, read on the forward strand.
GAGTTTCCTCGAGTTTTCGTAGATCTCATCATCAGATCATGACTTAGTTAACATTAAACCAACTGGAATCTTTCATACTTCTCATTGTGACATATTAATCGAGCCCAATCACAAGGTAGCTACTGTAAACCGTTAAAGAGCTCCCTCAGCTGTCCTTCTTCTTCATCGCCAGACCCTCAATGACAGTCACAGCCCATCTAGATGTAAAGTTCTCATTGAGACAAATTAATCGAGCCCAAACACAAGGTAGTTACTGTAAACCGTTAAAGAGCTCCCTCAGCTGTCCTTCGTCTTCATCGCCAGACCCTTGATGACAGTCACAGCCCATCTAAATGTAAAGTTCTCATTGAGACAAATTAATTGAGCCCAAACACAAGGTAGCTACTGTAAACCGTTAAAGAGCTCCCTTAACTGTCCTTCGTTTTCATCTGCAGACCTTCAATGACAGTCACAGTCCATCTAAATGTAAATTTCTCATCGAGACAAATTAATCAAGCCCAAACACACGGTAGCTACTGTAAGCCGTTACGGAGCACCCTTAACTGTACTTCGTCTTCATCACCAGACCCTCAATGACAGTCACAGCCCATCTAAATGTAAAGTTCTTATCAAAACAAATTAATCGAGCCCAAACACAAGGTAAATACAGTAAATCGTCAAGGAATTCTCTTATATGTAGATCGGCTCCATCATCAGATCGACTCCAGATCTTCATCGAATTGTAGTGCTTTTAAATACTTATCGGAAAAACTAACAAACGTACTTGTTGTCCCTACAATTTTTGAAACTTCTCCTCGGTTTCTCCAGGATCCCATCATCAAATCCTGGTTTCCTTGTCATGGAACCACCACCGGACTATCTACTTTCCAACAAAAAAAGAATTATCAAAATCGGTTCATAAACGACGAAGTTATGCGCAAACACACATACAAGTTACATACTGACATACTGACAAACTGACATACTGACAAACTGACATACTGACAAACTGACATACAAGTGAAGCTAATAAAAAGCGTGTAAAAATATATTTTTGTGTCACATTATTACCTGAAACCAGTATCCCAACTTTTATGATGTTGGCCAGTTGTCAGTTAGAACATTATTTTAGTAATATACAACCAAAACAAAAGCTCCCATTTATTAAAAGTTAACCTGATGAAACTAGCAGGCTATTAAAGGCTTTTCTTTCAAGCTTTATGTGAAGAAACTTTCAGTAAAAGAAATCACGATAGTTCTGGATGGATGGAGGGAGGTCTAGGGCTCGACCTTGCTCTATGGTCATACCTTCTTCTAGTACACGCGTTTCATTGAAATAAACAGGAATACTTATTGACATTGCGAATATTCTTTAAAAACATCAAAACTATCTCTATGGTAGTTTTCGTGGAACAAGTTATACTGAAGTTAAAAGTGAATTTGTTTTCTGTTATGCTGACGGGTAGTAGTGCCGGTGACATTTTAATTTCGTCCGAACGGGCCCGAGCTCGATTGAGATTGGAGGGTAGATGAACAGATGTCTTTGACAATTCAACCGACAAATAACTGATTACCTACGTGATGGGAGCTTTAATAACTTAAAATTAGCTGTTAATGTTACACTTTAAACTGCTTTTAACTTAATTAACATAAAATGTAGCTTACACGGGAAATCAATTCTATCATAATTAATTTATATTTTAAGTTGAAATGTTATTAAGGCTCCATTGAAATGACATAGCTCTAAGTTTAATTTAAAACTCTCGTGTTCCAATTATAAACTACAGTTTTTGAGTTAAACTTAAGTTATAATACAGTTTTTTATTAATCTCATAATAGAAAACTATTAGTCATTAAATATTATATTTTTTATACTCCACACTGCCACAAAGCTTTTACTTATCTTATAAATGTTAATATTAAAATAAACGTAAAAAGATCCGCGAAAAAAAATCTCCGCGCAAACACAAAACACGTTCAGGCGTTCTGAGTTCGTCATTCCTCTCTGCACGAACTCTAAGAATCATTGACTGACATAGGTAATTACTCTCCACTGGCAATAGCAACATAAATTTTTATTATTTGATTGTTATGTTCCTTTGACACAGAATTTATATTTCAGTTTAATCAGCAAGGCGAGCGCCCCAAACACAACCTAACATCCCCTCATAACATCACAAATAGGTGACGACACAAATTGTGAATAATCCCGTGTAGGTAGGTGGATATTTTGTAGCGCAAAGTTAAAACTCGCGTATTCCCTTTTTCAGAGCGCCAAAAGTCCATTAACCTGGCCATTATAAGTTGTAAAACACATTATTTTACAGTGTACAAAGGAACGACATGCCTAAGCTAATGAGACATGTGAGGTCTGAGGTCTGAGGTGCCGAGTGCAGGAGAGCCTTTTGTTTATGATCTTAATAAGCTGACCTACTTCACCATGTGTGTTTCAAAACAACGCACGGACACTTTATTTTTCAAATCCCTATTATGGTTATGAGCCTGCATTTACGTAGCTACGTAATATTTGTGTTTTAAAAGCTGCTTTTGGAGCCGGTGGTAGAGTCACTACAAATAGTCTAATATATTATTTAAAAAGTACTTAGTACTTGTACTATGAATTTATTATTTTGAATTTTAATATGGTAAAGCGGGTTTATAGACTTACATACCTACTTCCGAATTCTTTATTTCATGTTTTTTGGTTTGTAATAAGCAATTGGAGAGTTATTTACAAAGTCTACAACAAATACTAAAGCTGTAGTGTTAAAAAATACATACATTCAGATAACTGAACAATAACCGATTAATAACTTTACTCTTAAAAACGTTCTGTAAGCTTAGTAGGTGAATAACTTAATAACTTTATTACATACCTACAATAGAACAACTACAATGGTGGATCCGTATATCATTTGCACAATGCTAATTTATTTCGACAGTTTACAACCCCCAAACAGGAATAGTTTAAAGTTTACAGAGCTCACAAACCTCTCTGAATTTTATAATAGATCCTATAAATTATCCTCATTTAGCCAAACAGAATTAATTGTACCTTACTAACCATTGTCGTTTTTGTAAAAACATCTCAGTTACTAGCGGACGCTTGCTTAGAAAATCTATTGTCCTTTCTCAGGATCTATACTATTTCTGTACCAAATTTCATTTAAATCGATTCAGTAGTTTACACGTGATTGAGTAACAAAGAGAGTTACTTTCGTATTTATAATATTGTTAACGGCCCGCCCCGGCTTCGCACGGGTGTAATGCTGGTATGTACCAACGGAGGCTCTCGCAAGCGCCACCCGACCGCCGAACGCTCGTCCCTGCATTTTGAATCTTAAATATCTTGGAAAATATTCACTTAAACTACATAATGTAAATGGCAATAGTGATCTATATTGAATGCACAAAGTATTTAAGATACTCAATTGGATAAGGATTAATACAGTATTGCTTAAAATCGCTTCGTAAATAAGCCATTACTTTTGGTTGAAAGTAAACGATAAAAAATGCTTTTTGTGGATTCTCCCTATTTACACTTTTTTAAGGTGTGCAATATTGTAGTACATTATTTTGATATATCTCGTAGGGTTTAGCCAGCCTTTGCAATGTAAGCGCAACAAGTGTGGTAATTTACGACATCACATCAGAAACCTCTAAAATTATCATTGTTTCTCTACTATATTATATATGTATTATACATAAACCTTCCTGTTAAACCACTCTATCTGATAACAAAAACCGCATGAAAATCGGTTGCGAAGTTTTAAAGATTAAAGCATACATCCAGACAAACGTACAAAAGCGACTTTGTTAAATACTATGTAATGATTAACATGTCAAAGCAACATCCAAGGAAGCGGTACGAAATACCATTACTTTTTAACCAACGAAAAAAAACGGAGGAGGTTCTCAATTCGATATGTATATATATATTTTTTTAATGAATGATAATTCTTTTTTTATTAGAAAGGACAAACTTCCAAGATGGTCCCATTGTCATCATGTTAGGATCTGATGATGATATCCTAGGAAAATTGAAGGATCTCTTCGAATTTTATAAGCACACTTGCAGCGATTTCGGTTTTTATGTAAGTATCGGTAGCTTTTTGGGTACAAGTGCCGACTGCGACTGCTTAGCTACAAGTAACTTTATTACTATTTAAATAGAAGCTCTGTACTATTTAATGACATATATATCATCTCTGGGCATCTCTGGGGCAGACTTCCATACATTTTTACCTTAGGACACTAAAACTAAAGGACCAGAATTTGATACTTTTGTTTGGTGGAAACCTGATGTAATACCTTTCTATATTACTTGCGGGGATAAGGCATTTTATTCGATTGTTAGTTTTCCAGAAATCCACAATTTAGTTTTGTAGGTCAGTGTAAAAGTCTTAATATGAATATAGATATAGAATATTAAATCTTTTTCAATTATAAATGCGGAAAAAGCGTGTAATTAGAGCTTTTCCGCGTGCAGCGAACCTTTCTGGAGTGTGCTGATTCATGCTCTAAATACCATTGCTACGCGAATAAATGCAGCTGCTTTTGAACCAGTTTCAGTAGTGCAAACAACTCAGGTATACGTCGCGTAGAAATAATGCCGCGCCCAACCGCTACACAAAATATAAATCCACTTAAGTTGAGTTAAGTAGGCTTTCTCAGAGCTTAATTGTAAATCAGGTTTGTTTACACTTATTAATCTGGCTCGTTGGTCCAGTGGTTAATTTTTGTGTCTTAGGACAACATGACGCAAGTTAGCCCCTGCAATTCTTATTAATTGTGAAATTATTAAATCTGATAGAAATTATTATAGAATCAATACCTTACCACCCTTAGCTCGCTAATCCGCATTTAAGGCGCGTGGTGAGTCTCAGTTCTAGATCCTCTACTGGAATGTACATTTTTTCAGAGATTTTCTTTTTTTGACCTTTTTTGCACCTCTTGTACCTATTTCCTTCTTTAGTCACAATACGACTACTAGTACAAGTTTTATATACCAATTCACAAACCTCGGTAAACAGTTTTTAAGATTATGGTCCATTTAAGTGTCTTACAGTTTTACAGAACTCTTTTTTAATCCGATCACTTTAATAAAAGAATTTGTTTTTTCAAAATAAATAAAACATTTTGTTTTTGACGGCCTCCGTGGCGCAGTGGTATGCGCGGTGCATTTATAAAACGGGGGTCCTGGGTTCGATTCCCGACAGGGCAGATAGAAATTTTTCTTAATATTTCTTGGTCTAGCTGGTGGGAGGTTTTTGCCGTGGCTAGTACGGTACGGTACGACATCGTGTAGAAACCGAAAGGGGTGTGGATTTCATCCTACTCCTAACAAGTTAGCCCGCTTCCTTCTTAGATTGCATCATCATTTAACATCAGGTGTGATAGCAGTCAAGGGCCAACTTGTACATAAAAAAAAATGTGCAATAAAGTCGTTAGGCTAGCGCCTCATCTTTTTAATTACTATAATACTTAACTATGACTATTCAAGCAAACGAAGTAATAATAAAATTGTTTTGTTGAATAACATAGCAGTATAAAAGTTCTTTATGTTATCACAGCGCTTTTGTCTTATACTAATCAAAATGAAAAGAGAATTTATTAAAATTAAATTGTTTTTGTTTGTTTCGGTATTTTCGTTCGTGAAAGTTATTTGGTGTATATTAAAATGCGTACAGTCAGCTACAGATTAAAAATGTTTTTTTTTATTACAATACATTCAAATTAGTGACTTGCACGCGGCTTTACGTATCTTCTTAAATTAAGGATACTTAATTGCTCTTACAAACTTTAAATTTCTTTATAACTTCGCCTTATCTTATTTAAATTTATGATAAATTGTTACTTTTGTGTACTAATATAATAAAGAAAATATTAATAATATACCTTCGTAATTTCGAACGTCCTTGTTATACAACCTGCGCAAGGAATATATGATACAAGTGCAGAGCGGAATCGAAGCGACGCGTCAAAATTTTTTAACCGACGAAAAAACGGAGGAAGTTCTCAATTCGACGCATATCTTTTATTTATGTATACGTGTAACTTTTACTGAGATTTTTACTGATTTTGATAATGCCTTTTTTATTAGAAAGAGTATACTTCTAAGACGGTCTCATAATCATCATTTTAGGATCTGATTCTATCATCAGAATAAAGCCGAAAAAAATTAAAGGCGTACTTTAAATTTTATAGGCACAGTTGCAGCAATTTCTTATTTTTAAGTGGCTTTTTTGGCTAGAAGTGCCGTATAATGGTACCTACTCTTATAGTTTAGTAAGAATAGATTTACGGTGTTGTGACATGGCGGACATATTTTTAACCGGCGAAAAAAAACGGAGGAGGTTCTCAATTCGACACGTATATATTTTTTTTATGTATGACCACGCATAAATTTTTACAGTGTTGTCCGATAATTCTTTTTTTATTAGAAAAGGCACACTTTCAAGGTGGTCCCATTGTCATCATTTTAGGATCTGATGATGATATCCTGGGAAAATTTAAGGAACTCTTCAAATTGTACAGGCACACTTGCAGCGATTTCGGTTTTTGTCTAAGTATCGGTAGCTTTTTGGCTACAAGTGCCGTATAATATACTATGAAAGTATAGTACGGGTACGTTACGTGGCGATAAGTCACTAACAAGTAAGAAATAAATTTTTTTAACAAAAAACATAACCGACTCAAAACGCACTAAAAAAAATTTTAACAAAAAATAAAAACGCCTTCAAAACGCACTAAAAAGTAAAAAATAAAAAATAACTACGTCATTTACTTACTTTAATTTACGTAACCACATCTATGAAGTCGGTGCCACCCGAGCTTTCTACTTTAAAGTCTTTACCTAAACTTGGATGGCACCGACTTCATAGATGTGGTTAAGTAAATTAAAGTAAGTAAATGACGTAGTTATTTTTTACTTTTTAGTGCGTTTTGAAGGCGTTTTTATTTTTTGTTAAATTTTTTTTATTTCATACTTTTTAGTGCTTTATCAACAACGAACATACTAATAAACCTACTCGAACTAAACCATAAGTACCAATGTTCACTAGCTACTCATAACATTCCAACGTCCCTGCAAAAGTGCATATAAAGTTTGAAGAGTTTCCTCGAGTTTTCGTAGATCTCATCATTGGATCATAACATAGTAAACATTAAACTAACTGGAAACTATAACCTTTCAAACTTCTCATTGAGACATAAATTAATCAAGCCGAATCACAAAGTAGCTACTGCAAAACCGTTAAAGAGCTCCCTCAATTACTGTCCCTCGTCTTCATCGCCAGACCCTTAATGACAGTCACAGCCCATCTAAATGTAAAGTTCTCATTGAGACAAATTAATCGAGCCCAAACACAAGGTAGCTACTGTAAAACCTTACGGAGCTCCCTTAACTGTACTTTGTCTTCATCACCAGACCCTCAATGACAGTCATAGCCCATTTAAATGTAAAGTTCTCATTGAGACAAATTAATCGAGCCCAAACACAAGGTAGCTACTGTAAAACCTTACGGAGCTCCCTTAACTGTACTTTGTCTTCATTACCAGACCCTCAATGACAGTCACAACCCATCTAAATGTAAAGTTCTCATTGAGATAAATTAATCGAGCCCAAACACAAGGTAGCTACTGTAAAACGTTACGGAGCTCCCTTAACTGTACGTCGTCTTCATCACCAGACCCTCAATGACAGTCACAGCTCATCTAAATGTAAAGTTCTCATTGAGACAAATTAATCGAGCCCAAACACAAGGTAGCTACTGTAAAACGTTACGGAGTTCTCTTATATATAGATGGGCTCCATCATCAGATCGACTCCAGACCTTCATCAAATTGTAGTGCTTTTAAATACTTACCGGAAAAATTAACAAACGTACTTATTGTCCCTACAATTTTTGAAAGTTTCCCTCGTTTTCTCCAGGATTCCATCATCAGATCCTGGTTTCCTTATCATGGTACTACCACCAAACTATCTACTTTCCAACAAAAAAAGAATTATCAAAATCGGTTCATAAACGACGAAGTTATGCGTGAACACACATAAAAAAAAAAAAAATATACGGTCGAATTGAGAAACTCCTTTTTTTTTGAAGTCGTTTAAAAAAATAAAAAATAACTGTGTCATTAAGTTGCTTTAATTTACTTAAGCATATCTAGGAGTCGGTGCCAGCCAAGGTTTCTACTTTAAGGACATTACCTAGAACCCACAAACTGCTTTACTACGTTAAATAAATGTTCCTTAAACTTGCTTGCACCGACTTCATAGATATGCTTAAGTAAATTAAAGCAACTAAATGACACAGTTATGTTTTACTTTTTAGTGCGTTTTGAGTCGGTTCTATTTTTTGTTAAAAAAATTTATATATTGCAAGCTCTCAGCAAGCAACACGAGTTAGAAAGAGTGTTTTGAAGTTAGTTATCAGAATTAAAAGATAATTGCGTCATTTAGTTACTTTAATTTACTTGAGCATATATATGAAGTCGGTGCCATCAAAAGTTTCTACTTAAAGTACGTTACCTAAACCCACAATGTGCTTTGGCTATGTTGTTATATAAACTTTCCTTATATCTGATATAGGTGAAGTATAATTAATATTTTAAAAATATTTTTTGAAATTGACTGTACAGATTCTTTTACTTCAAAAAGATATGTGATAATCATAATAGGGGTGAATGAAATTGAGATTACATTAATTTCGTAGATTACAGAAAATATGAAATAACAAAGCTTCATTTATGTAATTAAACTTTGTATATGTACATGTAGATTGTTGTTAAGGGTGCCAGTTTCTAGCAATTATAACCTTGAAATAAAGTACAGAATGTTTTCCCCCGCAAGTTCGTTAAGAAGTTGACTGCATAAGTCGATGCTCAAGTCAATATTAGTAACGGGGAACAAACAGGGCGCGCCTGCAAACATTCGCCCTGTAAGCTCGAGGCCAAAGTGAATTACGTTTGGTGGCAGTTACGAACCGCGCGGGGGAAGTTATTGCAAGCTCGCTTGCTTACTCCGTTTTGATGTATTACATCTTTTTACCCTACCTCAAATAAGAAGGTTGCATTTAAATTGACTAATATCTGTTAGTGTAATGCATGTTTATATGTATCAATTTTTTCTCTAAGCTTATTTTCCTTATTTAAATGAATATTATAGGTTTTGTATAAAGTGAGTTTGCTTTCATAAGTTTAAACTATAAAAACCTTGGGAGTGATGCTCCACTGGCCAAGGCTGTTAGGACTTAGCGGATAATAAAATAGCTGTTAGTATCTGCTACTAATTAAGTAAAACATAACACGACTTGCCCAGGAGGAATAAGACCTTGAGATAGTCTTCTCACCCCGGCTACAGAGGAAAACAACTACTTAGTAAGCACGATTCAAGAAATCCTCTGGTCCTTGTCCACGAGGCTTGTACACTCGTTTAGCCCAAATTGACCCAACTCACTGATAAAAAATACTCTTATATTTTACATTCGCACATACTCGTAAAAGAAAAAGCGTTACGAGTGAAAAACAAGATTTTATAACAAGAAAGCGCTACGAGTGTAAAGGAATATTTATTAAACAAAAAGCAGGTCGCGCAGATATATTAAAGACAGAAACATTACACATTTCCATCACACGGCATGTCCTGGTAGGTAAATCATACCCGCGCGAGGGAGGGCGCTAAGGCTAACGCGGCGTGACGGAGTGCGGGTTAAGTGCTCGCTAAATTGCTCACAGCGAAACAAGTGGCGCGACACACATCCGTCTGACACTGTATCCATAGCATGCACTTACACTTGTTCCATGTGTCACTTTGTGTTCCGTACGGACGAATACAGTACACTGCTTTTAGACACTTTTTGTTTATGGTACAGAAAGTTATTTTTAAACAGAGTTGTGATTATATATAACTGAGCTGTTAGCAATTTATTGTTTATTGCGAAACAAGTGGCGCGACACACATCCGTCTGACACTGTATCCATAGCATGCACTTACACTTGTTCCATGTGTCACTTTGTGTTCCGTACGGACGAATACAATACACTGCTTTTAGACACTTTTTGTTTATGGTACAGAAAGTTATTTTTAAACAGAGTTGTGATAATATATTACTGAGATGCTAGCAATTTATTGTTTATTGCGAAACAAGTGGCGCGACACACATCCGTCTGACGCTGTATCGATAGCATTTAATTTAATTTAATTTAGCTTTTATAAATATTATAGGACAATTACATACATCGCTATATAACCCCAAAGTAAGCTTAGGTAGCTTGTGTTATGGGTGCTATGATAACTGATGAATATTTTTATATTTATTATACATAAATACTTATAATAAATAGATAAACACCCAGACACTGGAAAACGTCCATCCGTCCGTCATCACACAAACATTTTCCAGTTGTGGGAATCGAACCCACGACCTAGGGCGCAGAAGCAGGGTCACTACCCACTGCGCCACTCGGGCGTCATGCATGCACTTACACTTGTTCCAGGTGTCACTTTGTGTTCCGTACGGACGAATACAATACACTGCTTTTAGACACTTTTTGTTTATGGTACAGAAAGTTATTTTTAAACAGAGTTGTGATAATATACTACTGAGTTCCTGGCAATTTATTGTTTATTGCGGAACAAGTGACGCGACATACATCCGTTTGACACTGTGTCTATAGTATACACTTACATATGTTCCATGTGGCACTTTGTGTTCCGTGCGGACGAATACAATACACTGCTTTTAGACACTTTTTGTTTATGGTACAGAAAGTTATTTTTAAACAGAGTTGTGATAATATACTACTGAGTACCTGGCAATTTATTGTTTATTGCGGAACAAGTGACGCGACATACATCCGTTTGACACTGTGTCTATAGTATACACTTACATATGTTCCATGTGGCACTTTGTGTTCCGTGCGGACGAATACAATACACTGCTTTTAGGCACTTTTTGTTTCTGGTACAGAAAGTTATTTTTAAACAGAGTTGTGATAGTATACTACTGAGTTCCTCGCAATTTATTGTTTATTGCGGAACAAGTGATTCGACATACATTCGTCTGACGATGTATCTATAGTATACACTCACATATGTTCCGTGCGTCACTTTGTGTTCCGTGCGGAGTTTTCGTTTATGGTACAACTAGTATTTTTGAACTGATATTGATTGATTTGTAACTTTTAAGTAACATATTGTTAAGCTGTTGGAAATATATTGCTTACTGCGGCGTAAGTGGCGTGACACACATGCACATCCGTCTGTTGTTGTACTGTACGTAGTTAAGTATCGATAGTATGTACTTACACTTATTATGCGCGATACTTTGTGTTCGGTATACAATACAGGACGGATACAAATTATATACGAGTTTTTGGATACTTTTTGTTGGTACAGCAAGTTATAAAGTTTTGATTCGAGGTAATATGCTGTGTTGCTATGAAAATGATGCTGGACATACTGACCAAAATAGAGCCAAGTAGAGCTATTTTTAAAAGCATCTAATTTACTTTCACTTGTACCGATATCTGTAATGAAGTTTTGCAACTTATAAACCCACTACTCACTATCTAATTTTAGATTTAGCTAAAATATCGTACGCATATAAATAAATAAATAAATATTATAGGACAATTACACACATCGCTCGCTATATAGCCCCAAAGTAAGCTTAGGCAGCTTGTGTTATGGGTACTATGATAACTGATGAATATTTTTATATATATTATTCATATATACTTATAATACATAGATAAACACCCATACACTGGAAAACATCCATGTTCATCACACAAACATTTTCCAGATGTGGGAATCGAACCCGCAGCCTAGGACGCAGAAGCCAGGTCACTACCCACTGCGCCACTCAGTCGTCTGTTTATGCATAATTATATATTTCGCGTGACAATGCAATATTATGACATTATGGAGCTGATCTAAGTTGGAACAGAAATTACTGGGTTAAACCACGGTATAGGCCTTATGGGCACTATTATAAAGTTAATAAATAGTGGAGAATAGTACTAAACACCAAGTAACTGATTAAGGATTTTAATTGTAATATTATAAAATTTCGGTTAACAAATTTCGAGAGGGCGGTATGCAAAGAATAAAGTAAGTACCGCTAGCTGGGCGCGTCGAGTGCAAGAGAACGACTGTCGGCTGTAGTGAGCGTGTGACGTAGCAGGCGCGCGCGCCGGTAAACTTGGTCGGCGCGGCATACTACAGATTGCACCCGAGTATGCGCGTGAATTATGTTTGTTGTGCGAAATGTAAATATAATAATTTGTGAGTGTGGAATTATGTTGGTATGTAATGTAAGTGTTTATGTAAGTGTGAATGAATGTGATAAATAAATAAATATGAATATATCTAATGATCTAATAATACAATATATAAATATAATGTATATAGCCTACATCACTCCCCTCCAGAGGCCGTGTCTACGGACGATAAAAGTCCGGGAACCGTACTCTTCTCCCTGACCGTGAGAAGCGTTGTTGAGGATCTCCAGCTTGATGCTGGGTGGATGGAGGGTCTGGAAGCTTGGGTGATGCTTCTGGAGGCTTGGATGGTGGAATATCCGGTGGTTTGGGTTGAGGTGTATCGTCAGACAGTATATAGGCTGGTTTTAGTCGGTCTATGGATACTGCGACGATTTTGCCCTTGACACTAATTTTGAAAGACTTAGCACCTCTCTGCAAAACTTCGTAAGGCCCTGTATAGGCTGGTTGTAAGGAACCACGTGCAGCGTCTTCCCTAAGAAAAACATGACTACACGTGTCGAGTTGTTTGAATACGAAGGTTTTGCGAGAATTGGAGTGATGCTGAGTTGGGACTGGTCGAAGTTTCTCGGTAAAGGATCTCATTCGGGCTGAGAAGTCAGCGATGTCGGTGGTGTAACCAGGATTGGTGTGGTCAAAAAATTCACCGGGCAGCCGGAGTGGCTCACCGTACACCAATTCTGCTGATGAGGCTTTAAGGTCTTCTTTTACAGCGCTCCTTATACCGAGAAGTATCAGCGGTAGAAGTTCGGTCCAATTTGAGTCGGCATGACAAGTTATAGCTGCCTTCAGTTGTCTGTGAAAGCGCTCAACTAAGCCGTTGCACTGTGGATGGTAGGCAGTTGTCCTGCGGTGTTCGAATCCAATGGATTTGGCCAACTGCTGGAAAAGCGCTGATTGGAACTGCGCACCCCGATCTGTCACCAGATCGGTTGGAATTCCATAGCGCGACACCCAACAAGCAATAAACGCTTTGGCTACTGTTTCAGCGGTTATATCTGTGATAGGGACAGCTTCTGGCCATCGCGTGAAGCGATCGACGGCTGTCAAACAGTAGCGATAACCGTTGGAATGTGGCATTGGCCCGACCAGGTCTAAATGGACATATTTGAATCGCGCAGAAGGTAAGGCAAGCGTACCTAAAGGTGACGATACGTGTCGCGTTACCTTCGCGCGTTGGCAAGCCAAACATGCCTTAGCCCATTCGCGGCAGTTTTTGCGCATAAGAGGCCAAACAAAACGCTGTGCAACGAGCTTAGCTGTAGCATTTGGACCAGGATGACTAAGAGAGTGGAGGCTGTTAAAAATTTGCCTACGACAACTCTCGGGGACAAAAGGTCTGGCAGTCGGGGTACTGACGTCGCAGTACAGTTCAGTACGAGTGCCAGGTATTGTCCTCTTTGTTAACTGTAGGGATGTTTCGCCGTTGAGGTACTGGGCAAGCTCAGCATCCGTGGCTTGAAACTTGGCAAGGACTTCGAGATCGACTGGCTTCTCCAATTCAAATACTCGGGAAAGCGTGTCGGCAACGACATTATCTTTGCCCGCGATGTGTTGGATGTCAGTTGTGAATTGAGAGATGAAGTCCAAGTGTCTATACTGACGTGGCGAGCAGTTATGTTTCCGATCATGGAAAGCGTAACAGAGCGGCTTGTGGTCAGTATATACGGTGAAATTGTTGGCCTCTAGCATGTAGCGAAAATATTTAATACTTTCGTATATTGCAAGGAGCTCGCGATCGTACGGTGAGTATTTGATCTGCGAAGGGCTCAACTTGCGCGAGAAAAATGCTAGAGGTTGCCAAGCTCCATCCACGTTCTGCTGTAGAGCTGCTGCGATGACTTTATCGGAGGCATCGGTGACGAGTCCTAATTTAGCGTGTGACACTGGATGCGCTAGTAGGGTAGCATCACATAGGCTCTTCTTGCAGTCCTCAAAAGCTTGCAGTGCTTCTCCTTTTATGACGACTGGGTGGGAAGCCTTGACGGATCCAGTCAGTAAGGCGTTCAGAGGAGCTTGGATTTGGGCAGCGTTAGGCAGAAATCGCCTGTAAAAGTTAATCATGCCCAAGAATCGCCTGAGCTCTCTGACTGTCTTCGGGATGGTGATGTCCGCGATGGCCTTGACCTTGCTATCCAGTGGTTTAGTACCTTTTTCTGATATCTGGTAACCTAGGAAGGTAACTTCAGATGCACCGAAGACACATTTTGCTGTATTAACCAGCACGCCGTATTCTTGCATGCGGGAGAACAGCTGACGTAAGTGACCTTCGTGTTCTTCCTGAGTCCTGGAGTATACCAAAAAATCGTCGAGGTAAGGATAGCAGAAGTCTAGTCCACGTGTTAGCTCATCGACGAATCTCTGAAACGTCTGACCAGCATTTTTCAGACCGAAATTCATGAAGGGGAATTCAAATAAGCCAAAGGGGCATGTTATCGCCGCCTTCGGGACGTCCTCCTCAGCAACTGGGATCTGGTTGTATGCCTTCACGAGGTCTATGGTGCTAAATATTCGGCAGCCAGCTATACTGTGCGCAAAATCGTGAATATGGCGGATAGGATACTTATCCGGGATTGTTCGGGCATTCAATCGTCGGTAGTCTCCGCAGGGTCGCCAACTGTTATCCTTTTTTGGAGCTAGGTGGAGAGGAGACGACCATGGGCTGTCCGACGGTCTCGCGGTGCCATTTGCAAGCATCGTCTCGAATTCCTGTTTGGCTATTTTAAGCTTATCAGGAGCGAGGCGTCTGGGTTGGGAAGTGACTGGAGGACCTGGTGTAGTTCGTATGTGGTGTAGTGTTTTGTGTTTGACTGTACCTGGTTTACCGGCGGGGCGGGTGATATCTGGAAAATCAGCTAATATTTTATGATACCTGCTGTCGCCACCAGTCGATACCTTTACACTCGTCACAAGCGATTTCGGTGAAGAAATATTAGCGATAGTGCTAATATTAGTAAGGCTATCGATAAGCCTACGGTTGCTGATGTCTACTATTAAATTATAAAAAGACAGAAAGTCTACACCTATTATAGGTTTAGTGACGTCAGCGATTACGAAGCGCCACGGAAAGTTGCGGCGTAAACCTATGTTTAATGTTAATTGTATGCAACCGTAGGTATCGATAGCTGTACCGTTTGCCGCACACAATGAGAAAGAAGTCTTATTGCGACGTTCGCGGAGTGCACTAACGGGGTAAACACAAATGTCACTTCCGGTGTCTATTAAATAAGTTATTTTTGTGTCACGGTCCGTCACAAATAAGCGACCTGCGTTACGACAATCGTCGGTCGCCATCAGTGATTGTCGCGGTCGTTTCCCGATGTCGATTTAAAAGTACATGGCGGCACACACTTATTTGCACTAGCACCGAATTTATGATGGTACCAGCAGTACGCAAAGCGGCGGTGGCTTGAGTCCGATCTTCTGGACCTGGAACGGCTGCGACTCCTACCGCGGGTTCGGCCGCGCTCAGTTGATGATCCTCGCTGCTGGTCGCGAGCCACGAGCGCGCTGACCTGCTTCGTTAGCTGGGCGACTTGCTGGGCTAACGCGTCGAACGCCGACGATGACGTCACGGCAGCGGTCTGCCTGGCTGGTGCTGCGATGTCGTAAACTCGGTCCGCTAGCTCTGCCAGGGCGTCCAGTGAAGTGGTTTGTGATGCGACTATTGGCTGGATCTCCGTAGGTAGGCGGCTGGACCAAATGGTTTTTAAGAAATCCTCCGGGACGTCAGCGCCTGCTAGATGTTGAAGGTGCCGAAGGAACTGTGACGGTTTGCGGTCGCCTATGGTTTCATGCGTCAGCAGTTGTTTGATTTTATTTTCCTTCGACGCCGATAATCTCTTTATGAGCACGCTTTTCAGCCTCTCGTAATCCGCCGGGCCAGTTATGATATCCTCCACCTCGGATGCGTACTGTCGATCCAGGCAGGAGAGTACTTGGTAAAATTTTATTTCTTCATCCGTGATGCCGAATATTCTAAATTGCGCCTCGACCTGGCGAAACCAAATCGCGGGTTTCTCCAGCCAAAACGGTGGGACCTGTATTTGTCTGACGGGCGAGGTCATCGTGTATTCAGCGCCAGGCGACTCTTTCTTCATCTTTGGGCGCGGGCGTGTGTTCACCGATCCGGCTGTGTCACTCTCACTACTCATTTCTTCTTACGGGGTCACCAGTATAGGCCTTATGGGCACTATTATAAAGTTAATAAATAGTGGAGAATAGTACTAAACACCAAGTAACTGATTAAGGATTTTAATTGTAATATTATAAAATTTCGGTTAACAAATTTCGAGAGGGCGGTATGCAAAGAATAAAGTAAGTACCGCTAGCTGGGCGCGTCGAGTGCAAGAGAACGACTGTCGGCTGTAGTGAGCGTGTGACGTAGCAGGCGCGCGCGCCGGTAAACTTGGTCGGCGCGGCATACTACAGATTGCACCCGAGTATGCGCGTGAATTATGTTTGTTGTGCGAAATGTAAATATAATAATTTGTGAGTGTGGAATTATGTTGGTATGTAATGTAAGTGTTTATGTAAGTGTGAATGAATGTGATAAATAAATAAATATGAATATATCTAATGATCTAATAATACAATATATAAATATAATGTATATAGCCTACATAAAGTGTAAGTAATCAGATTTTTAAAATATTAAATTGAATATTTTCCTTCTGATTGTGTAATTGGTAACAAAAGTGGCGTCACGGCGAACGCAGAAGCATCGCAAAAATTAAATTTAATATTTCGCAGATCAAGGATCATTACGATGCATACTATTTCAAGAACAAAAAGATTTGAAAAAACTTTTACATACAAAAGTATATCAAACTTTTGTTTTTAGGTATTTAAAATCCGAAATAAACATTTCTGACGTGATTTAATACGATCACGTCAATTCCAAATTGCGAAGCTAGTTGAACTGCGAAACCCTGTGATTGAACCACTTAGCTGAGAACGAGACGCGTTCTCCGCAAATTCCCGAACGAAATCCAACCTCATAATCCGCCATTTCAAGCGTGCCGAATTGAATTTATGTTAAATATGACCGAGTCTTCTATTATTGTACAATGAAAGATAATGCGATTTCATTCAATTTCAATCACAGGCTTCGTTTAACCGCGAGTGTTGGATGTTCCTTTAATTTTTATTACAGTATTTTTTTTAATTAATCTGACGTAGGTATAATAACTAGTGCGAAGTATCATATATTCGTGCCATGGATTTTTGTTTTTTCGTTAGTCTTATATATGTAACGGCGATATTAAGTAGTATTATTATATATTTCACTACAAAGTACCATTACTATGTTAAATTTTGTTGACTTCCCCAAAAATTAGAATAATATTTTACTTTATATTTTTTATACGAAATAAAACAAAATTAATAAAAATAAATAAATAAACAGTATTTATTTTACATTAATTTTGTTTTATTTTATTTATTTATTTTTATTTATTTTCGTTGCAATTATTGTTATCTTTGTATGTATGTATTGTCAAGAATTTAATAAAAATATAAACAGACTAGATGAATATCTTTAAACATAATGATATATCTTTAAATAGAATTACACAATCAGAAAGTGAATACATATATTATATTATTGTAATTAGTTAAATTACTAAACACGCTCACGTCTTCTGGACAACGCAAGCTGAATTCATTAGGCAATTCCATTAGTATGAGAAAGGAGTACATACTAATTGTCCACTCAGTCTTTCGGCGTGAGATAAGCGAGTACAAGTCAATATCAACATTAGAGACAATACGATAATAAATAAACCTATTCACCCATTTAAAAAATGTTGTCTCTGTTCGACGTAAATTAATGTCACGATCCCTATCCTAAAAGCCATCGCAAAAACTTAACAGTTATCTACTTATAAAAAATTTGTTCACAAAAAAATATACCGCACAAAATTCGAGTTTCATCAATCACAAAACTTGTAATCGCTCCATCTTTGTGAAGTTTGGCGAAGTTTAGCGAAGTTTGAAGTATCGCACTCGTATAGAGGGAGCTGGGATAACCGCAGAAGTGTTACGAACTTTCTGTGAAGTATTCCGTACTTACCCACTTTTACAACGTTACATTGATCGACAATTTTGTACATTACAGCTACATTGGGCTGTATCATCCGCGAGGAGTTATTTATTAAACTTAATAAACTAGCAGTTATGAAGCTTTATGTCGTTATAGTCACAGATTCATAAATTTGTTACTTAGAGTCATTATCATCAATTAATTTTTGGCAGCATTGTATACTCTGTGTGAAAAGACTATAGACAATAGTGGCCATATTTGCTGTGTTGTGGTACCCCGTGTCAAGCATAAACTAAAGACGGTAGTCGTCAAACAAAAATGGCGGGCGGTAGGCTATTAAATATGTCTCTATGGAAAATTGTGATTATTCACCTTAGTGTCCAAGTCTTGTGCAGTCATGCTGTTTGACATTATTAGTCTGTATACTACAACGACATAAAGCTTCATAACTGCTAGTTTATTAAGTATAACAAATAACTCCTCGCGGACGATACAGTCCAATGTAGCTGTAATGTACAAAATTGTCGATCAATGTAACGTTGTAAAAGTGGGTAAGTACGGAATACTTCACAAGAATGTTTCATTTTGATCATATTTGATGTCTTTGTAAATAAATTGTACCGATTAAGTTTTTTTTTTGGTGTTTTAAGTTTTATTCCCTTCTGGCTGTTTGATAACATAATATTTCCTTACTTAATAATTTTTGGCACTTGGCCTGTGGTTAGGTAAATTATTATACTTAGTAAAAAATATAATATACCTACACAAATCTTGAATCTAGGAGTATAACTAACTATTTCAATAACACTTAACCTAAATTTATTTTTTGTTATTTCTTAAATGAGATAGGAAACCTTAAACTGATAATAAAATGTATAAACTGGAATATATAAATTAAATAAAATATATAAATTAAATGCAAATTTATTGTTTTAAAAGTGTTCAAGTTTTAAATGAGGTGAAATTATTATCAGTACTTAATCTAAGAATTTACCTTCAAGACTTATTTATTTGTTTATTTATTGTAATTACATACATCTATCCTTATAGGCTAACCTAATTTGACAGCGTATAACTATATTATAGTCTACTTATAACTACCTTATACTGTAACACATATTATTCTAAATTGCAATATGAGATTGTCCACAAGGCCACTCTTTTCAGCTCATTTAGATTGCAGTAAAACCTTATTACCTCATTACGCGTCTAGCCAAGACATTCTCGTTTGGTCCCGACATTCCACTTTGTATGTATTAATCACAAATCGCTTTACTATACGGTGCGAAGTAAAACCTGATAATTCTTGGGCCATTCCACTCGACCCGGATTATATTCTCACCGGGATGTTTCTCAATAACGTGTATTCTTATTTCCATTCACAAACAGTATTACGCAGAAATACAGCCATAAATATGATGCAACCTTGCCATTGCAAAAAAGCTTACATTTAAGCTTTTTATTAATATAGTCTACAAGTCAACGCCCGTTCACCTGTGTGATATAGTGTATTCAACAAAATCCATTTAGCATTTTTGCGTGAAAAATCAACAAGCATACTTATACACTCACAAACATTTGCATTTATTATATGTGTCTCTTAATGATTAGTGTAATGAAAATGTGCTTAATAAATAAATAACCACGTAACAAAGAAGACAAAATCTAGACTACTTGCCTATAATTTTCGGTACTTACCTATTAGATTTTATTAGATTTGAAAGCGGCTGAGAAACCAAAATTTTAAGCTGTTTATTTGTTTTGTTTTTAGTACTGAGATACTGGGACATTTTTGTAAACATAAGTAGTATTTTCTCCGCTCAACTAATCAAGTAGCTTATGCTAAAAGTGAGTAGGACATTAGTGAATTTGTAGACACCCATCGAACCTTAGTCCTCTCTGATTTGAGTCCGGTCAGCTATTGAAGCTTACAAATATAATTGTTGCCTAGGTTGCTTATTGCCTAGTTGGCTACCATGCTATAATATATATTTCGGATACGGAAGCTGGTTTAACAACGAGACGCAAGTGTCCCGATAGATGGCGCTTCTACAGAGTCTAGTCTGACTTTCGTGCGGAGCAACTTCGAGCGAATGAGTGAAGTAGTACGAGTGAAGCTGAACGAACTGAACGATTGCGGTGAAGGCAATCGTCTACCAGCAGGAATAAACCTACTTCACTCAAGAGTGTGTCTCCGTGCGAACAACTTAGCTAGGAACTGTAATAACGCCTCGTTGTTTAAGTGTGTGTGTGTGTGTGTGTAAAAGTAATAACAGTGATTGTCTTTTGCTCGTAGCCCACGTTACGCCCACGATACGTATTCAGATGATGACTTGCTTTCTGATAGACCGCAGCTGTCCCCGACATATATTATAGCCTAGATATCACTATCATAACTTAAAAGGCATGGCATTCAGTAGGGTCGTTTATTTCAAATTTTACGACGCACCTGGGTGTATCATCAAAAATTTACTGTGCGTTTGCCACGCATAAAGTTGAAAAATTATTACTCGACTTAGGTACTAAAGGGCACGTATTATTTTCATCAGAGTGAGTGCTTCAGAAGAAAGTAGATCAAAGATACTGAAAAAAGGTTAACCTTAAGACCCAAACATTTTTAGTTAGATCTATTCTCCAAGACTTGTAGAAAATCTACCAAATGGTATAAATATGCGTAGGTATTTAGTGGGTAATACAGATTTTAAAGATGACTATAGTATGCAACATTTACACTTTATACGCTCTATTTAACGTAAACTATCTTATAAGAGAAATTATGAACTTATACTCGTGCATAAATGTAATGCATAATCATAGCCCAGAACTTTCAGATTGCACTCGGTCCTTCGCCAACTCGTAATCTGTACAGCATGAATGCATAGTAATTTCTCGATGGAGTTTCACCAAACTGTACACAAAGGGCGAATTCCGGCATGTGTCCGACTGGCCGGTATGTAAGTGGACCAATTACTGGACTTGCGGTCGAAGATTGATCAAGTCCAATTCGTTCGGACGAATCGTGCCCGGCATAGTTTGCAGATTAACAACATTGCGGAATCTACGAATCGGTTTATTCTATTGTAGTAGAAATAGAAATAAGAAACATAATTTTATTTTTGATATTTCGATTTACTATGATTGTATTTAAAATAAGCATGTTTTTATAGCGTTGGTTAATATATTTTATTGTTTCCAACACAAGCTCAACTACTCACAAATCTGAAGGCTCGCAAATCTACGTTTTCCGGTGCGAGGTTGCAATGGATATATATTTTAAAACGTTATTGGCCAAAATCTTATATTTATAGGTAAATACATCCCTCGTATTAAAGAAAAGGCTCTCCTAAGCAACTGAATGTTGAGCTAATATAATTAGAGTAACTAAACCGTTCACGCCAACAAACGTTTAAAACAATATTAGGCAAGTACATATCGTTAAAACCTCCTTTGAATATCTCACTCGTTTTAAATCTTATTTCACATAAATTCTTTATCTCTCGCTGTCTAACTCGCGACGGAGATTCGTCTGTAGTTTCTCGGGGATTTATTGGGGTTTCGAAGATAGCGCTTGAGAGCATCAAGGTTTTAAATGTATATATTTACCGCATTTATTTTATTTCGGTATCCAAAACGTGTGATCAAACATTTATTTATCCTCTAGGAATTCGACGCCGTTCCGATAGATACGCTTGGTTTCATAGGGTGAATAAACTCACTTAAACTAAAATTAATTTAGCAGGCTCAATTTACAAGCACTTTTGAAACGCCCACTAGTTTTACTAGTATTTAAAAGTAATTTATGTTATAATTTGAAGTCAGAAATTCAAAATGAAGGCTAGGAATGTTCTCAACTCCCCTTGGTCCATCGAGAGCCCACTACAAACTCAGACAGATATTATCACCGTTTTATAATTGTTTAGAACTAAATACAAATACTTAGACCACTTAATTAAAATAATAAACATATACAAAGGATCAGTCGAATTGAAAATGTTGTCAATTTTTAAAAAATAATCATTTGTTTTCTGTCGTTACGTTAATGACTATAATTATGTAATCATACATAACATTATAAAAACTTCTGGTTCGAATTGAAAAATTATTTTTGTGTTGAATAGACCATTTATCGAGGAAGGCTTTAGGCTATATTTCACGCTGCAACTATTAGAAGCACAATGGAAAATGTGAAAAAAACGGGGAATATTATTCATCCTTGAGGGCTTCCGTTGCGTGCGCTGCGAAAACGGTTCAAGATACCAATAATATATGTATCAGAGAATTATTCTTCTTGAAATGATCTAAAAA
The DNA here is from genome assembly GCA_034621355.1 of Mycalesis mineus. Lineage (NCBI taxonomy): Eukaryota > Metazoa > Arthropoda > Insecta > Lepidoptera > Nymphalidae > Mycalesis > Mycalesis mineus. Next base: position 4,925,557 of record CM067883.1, read on the forward strand.
AATGTCCACAACAGTATATGTCTATCTTTGAAATTAATGCATTTGTTAAGAGTTGTATAACGTAATAATAACTATAGTATCATACAGAGCGGGGAGTGCACTGTATATGAAACTGTCATAATATATTATACATTGAGAAGCATAATTATATTGCGGTCGAGTTTCTATATAGAAAACATTCAAAATTAAAGTCAGCAACGGAGTTTTATAAACAAAATAACCTTGGTAGATAATTACTAAAAACTCTTATTAACAGTGCCATGATAAACCTTAACAATAGAAAACAAAAGAGCATGATCCTTTAAAGTTTCTTTTTTGAAGTCGAGTATTTGAGACTCAGCGAAATACGAAGTGGTGTACTCGAAATAATAGCAATGAGAAAAGACGTAATTAGAGCCTTCTTATAGTAGGTACTTTGCTTAATTAAAATCAGAGAGATAACTCAAATGTTGCTACAGCTACAGAGTAAAATAGGTTCACATAGTTTTTTAAAAAGAGCATGATTTTAATGTCATCCGAACCAGTGGTAGAGTCACTACAAACAGATGAATTTGACATTTTAAAGAATTTGACATTTTAAACTAAGCCTTCTTAAAAAATTAATTTTGTTTTTCAATTTAACAAAATTTTACGTTTGTTTTGTAGTAAAAAATTGCACTTGAAAAATACCGTCAAGAGCGAACGTAGTCTGGTTAGCTCGAGATCGTTAACTAATTAACTGATTAGATTAACGGACGAGTGGAACCCTAATTGCCGTCTGGAATATTTTTACCAAAAGCAGCGAAGCGTTTTCCCTTATTTAATGAGAATTCTTATTTTTCATGAACTCTATGACGCTGTGAATTCAACGCGTCTCGAGTTTTGTCGACAATTTATAATTAGGCTTACTTCTTCATAATATGCACTCTTGGCAGCATATGGGGTATTTACTCTATTTTTTGGCAAATAGTTGGATTGTAAAACCACTTTACAATTTTTTTCGGGTTGCGGTTGTCCGAAAGGTCTTCATATCGTGTTGATAGATTTTTACGTTAGTTTACATCTGACCCTGCACCATTTAACATTTTGTTGTTGTTCTGTTATTCAATAAATTTATTTCTATAAATAATAATATTATATCATCATCATCATCATCATCATCATCATCATCATCATCATCATCATCATCATCATCATCATTATCAGCCTATTAACGGCCCATTACAGGGCCAGGCCTCCCTCCTTATAGGAGAGGGGATATGGAGCGTACACCCACCACGCTGCTCCAATGCGTTTCATTTATTAACGATCACTATCAGATGTTGATGACAGTGACCGGGACCGGCTTAACGTGCACGGGGGTGTAACACCGCCAACTTCCAGACTCCAGGCTTGGAATGTACTGAATATTTCATAGAAGAATGAAAAAGCTCAGAATTATTCCATGACCAGACCCAGGAATCGAACCCAGGACCTCGTGATCGAAGCTACATAGGTTAACCACTAGACCAACGAGGCAGTCCTATAAATAATGCTAAACTAAAATATTTATAAAAATACAGTTGAGACAGCTTATGATCATTATGATATATACCTCATCATTCTCTATATCATCATTATCAAGCTATTAATGGCCCAATATAGGGCCAGGTCTTCCTCCTTATAGGGGAAGGAATAGTCTAGTAGTCTGTCTAGTAGTATCCAGTGATATTCTCTAGTTTCAATTAACTGCCTAGCATTCGCACAACTAGCACTTGACGCTTAACTCTTGCTCGTTCTATTCTAATAAACATGCATTGTGAGGAATAGTTCGTTTTAATGATAATTCTTTTATATTAATTAGATGTTTAAACATTTTATTTGTTTATTATTATTATTATTTATTTACAACCACATACTTATGAGTAGATATGATTAATTTTTATTTTGCCCTTATTTTGTGCTCTTTTTTTTACCGATGTGGTACATGGTCATTTCGGTGTGTAATTTTGCATTGTATTTTGGCATATAATAAAAACTGTAATGATTATTAAGTCACAAAAAATCTCATTGAAGTGTTTGTAATCATATATATCACATTTTATGCCTAATAAATTCAAAATTATGTTTTGTTATTTTAAAAAATCTTATTTAAAATATATTGAAAATATTAATTAGTTTTAAACTTACTAATTTAATTTATTGACATGAATTCGTCATTAACTAGTTAATTTAAAAAAATAGGTGTTGATTAGTGATTTCTACCTTCATTTTTAATTTCTTTGTTGACAAACATTTTCAACCGAGTTTGGCTTTAGTGTAATTCCAAATGGGATCCTTAGTCATGAGTTTACTTGTTCATGCAACGCGGCGTAAAGCAAATTGCGAGCCGCGCGTAGTTCGAGTTGTTTGTTATCATATAAAGAAAAAATCATTAAAAGGATACTAATATTAATAAGAATTACATCACGATGAAAATATTTTACAGGTAGTAAGTAAGTTACTGCAAATAACGGGCTAAGTATTTATCTAAAAATATGAGTCTTAATATTAATTATAAACTCAATATTAGTTAAGAAAAACTTATTTCAAAGTTATGTGTGGCAGTCAGGTGTCGATATTAATTGGGAAGCAATCAATAAGTACCTATTACAGAACGTATTCGCCCCCGATATTCCGAAGCACATTTAACGAAGAAAAGTTTGCAACATTCCCGCATCTAACCACATTCGCGCCCCGCATTAGAAGATTGAAGTATCGATTTTGCAATGGAGTAACATCGTATATCGATACGAGTCTTTTGCGGATGAATGAATTTAAAAATTGTTATTTATTTAAGCCTAAACAACTGATTACAATCTATATTAGTATTCTTTTTTTAGTTTTTATTGAAAAGTGTTAGCCACACTTAAAGATTATTTTTATATTTAAGAATAGGAATATGTCATCTTTGAAATTGAAGATTAACTTGTAATATGAGCCTTCAATGGTATAACATGTTCAGTTCATACTGTAGATGGCATTACAGGCCGTGTACCTGGATATCAAAAACATAATATATCAAAGTACAATTTCGGTACCGACGTCATCGGGATCGTGGCCTAGCGGTAAGGCGCTCTAAGTGCCTGGATTGCCAGAGAGACGTGGCTTCGAATCCCGTCGGTTCTGCAATTTTTGATATTATGTTTACTCTTAAATATATTAGTATTATGAAACTGTAGAAATTGTTTAAACAGACTAATCTCGGTCACTACAAGTCCTATTATAAAAAAATGTTTTTTATCGGATAGCCAGACTCATGAGCAGTGACACAGGCTAACTTGTATTCTGATATGCCTACGGCGACGGGAGCTATGCAATTGAATCCGGGGGCTTCGGTAGTGGTAGATGAAAGGTTCGTACTCTTCATGATAAGGCTATATTTAATGACGCACTAATGCCAAGCATCTCCAACTAGAAGAAGTGATTTAAAGCTTATTACATTAATAGAGCTAGCTTACAGCTTAAAGTTGTCTCAGAGGTACAGGCATGTAACACTTGTGACTTCAAACTCTAGTCTGCTAACGACGAATATAACGATAAATAACAAATAAATATTATAGGACAATTACACACAACGTTATATAGCCCCAAAGTAAGCGTAGGTAGCTTGTGTTATGGGTACTATGATAACTGATGAATATTTTTATATATATTATACATAAATACTTATATAGATATATATAGATAAACACCCAGACGCTGGAAAATATCCATGCTCATCACACAAATATTTTTCAGACGTGGGAATCGAACTCACAGCCTAGGACACAGAAGCAGGGTCACTACCCACTGCGCCACTCGACCGTCACGAAGGAAGATGTAGGTTTAGGAGATGATAATAAATTATCATTTCATAAACTCAGGACCATTTATAGAGAGCAAAAATGCATGCGGGTCACCTGATGCTAAATGATTACCGCCCCCATGTACATTCGCAACACCAGGCACTACTTATGTGTTTCCGGCCTTTGAGGAGATTATTCGCCGCTTAAATAATCCCATCATAAAATTGGCAAGAAATAGCGTAGCTGGAAGTTAATTGCATAGTTTCCAAAAACGATCTGGGTTTAACTAATTAACCAAAGAGGCTATTACGGTAAAAAATATAAAAAAAAATGTTTTACTCACAATGACTGCCTCTTAACCTCTCCAAAAGGGAGCCCAAACAACTGATGAGGTCAATTCAGTAATCTGCTTTGAATAATGTCGATATTTAATCGTTATAATGGCAAAACAACTCACAGAATCTTACAACCGTGAAATTAAAAGGGTAATGGCCACGACCTTTTTCAATTTATGAAAATTCAAAGCAATTATCAAATTAAGCCGAGAGGGTTCTTCATTATTATGATTACTCTAGAGGATTTGGCAAATGAAAGGAAAGAAAATTGTGTAGATAGTACTTTAATAACTTGATTAAGTACTTATTTGTAACTTGTTGACACTAAAACTATCCAAATCACTTAACTATTTTCGAATTCACGGTGTATTTATACATAAATATGTCAAAAGTGGGTCGGACATAGGAATAAAATAATAGTATAAGCCTTTGTTATTCCAAGTAATTGTAACTAAACCCCAAATAGGTAATTGAAAAAATAATTAACAGCAACTTAATGAACAGTGAATTCCTACTGGCAAATTATAGTATTACAACAATGGTTAACGTCTCGTGTTAATTAACATAAACCTAAGATACTGCGATTCAAGCTGAGAATAATAATTAATTAGTTTGCACAAATTAATTATCCGAGTTGTCTAGGTTAAGCTATTAGCAAAGTACAACGTGTGCACCGCGCTGCGCCAGAGCCAAAACTGCTCACCAGTTGTAGACCTGCTCCTTTTATACAAGTTAGAATGGCTCAAGTAGTGGGGTGAGTGGGGGTTACGAAAGATGTGCAGCCGCAAGAGGGCGTGGTTGGTGCACGTGCTGTTCACAGACTTCTTGTTAGTCGCATACGGTGACGCAGGCGCTGTGAAATATATAATTATCAATATCTAACAAGAAGTGTGCGTGGATTTTCTCAACGTAGTTATCGTTCTGTAACAAAATAATATGAGAGAATATAACCCATCTTTATTCCACATTTCATCCATATCTGCTCAGCCATTCGGCTTTGACGGTCTCCGTGGTGTAGTGGTATGTGCATTAGAGTTATGAGACGGAGGTTCTTGGTTCGATTCCTGTCTGGGCCGATGAAGATTTTTCAAATTAGCGCAGATGGTGTGAGGCTTCGGCCGTAGGTAATTACCATCCTACTGACAAAGACGTACCACTAAACGATTTAGAGTTCCGGTTCGAAGTCGTGTAGAAACCGAAATGGGTGTAGACTTATCCTACTCCTAACAAGTTAACTCACTTCCATCTTAAATTGTATCATCACTTACCATTAGTTGTGATCACAGTAAACTTATAATGAATAAAAAAAAATAACAAATCTCCAATTATACGAAGTCAAGCCTGAAAACCCGAAGGTTGAGGCTCGATCTCGGCCACCAGACTATTGGTGTGTACACCAAACACAATATTTAGGAGTAAACTTGGTTTTTCGATTATTATATAAAGAAAGTAAGGCATAATCAACCACGGTAAAGTAGGTGCGAACAGGAAAATCCCATAAACTACAGGTGAAAATGGTGCGCTATGAGTAGGTATGGGGTATTAGATGGATGTATTACGTCGTTAAACTTGTTCGTCGTTCTGAACAATTTTACGAGCACTTAGCCTGCACTCAGTCACGCCGCATTTGGGCTTGCCCTTTTAGGCCCTGAGTACGTATAGGTACGAGGGTGTAAAACATTTTTAAAAGCCAGTGAGAAATGCATACGGGAAAAGCATTATAATATTATGTAACTTTTAATGCAATAATTGCTCTTTTGTTATCACGTATTAATTAAAATAATGAAAAATAATTTTTAATTCAATTGTAATCATTGTGACCTCTGAAAAATTTTAAGTAAAATATATTATTCAATGCTTCAAGTTAAAATTTTAAGTAATAAAAAGGTCTATTATGTACCTAGGTACTTATTATTGCTATTTTAAACATGTATTAAACGTCAAGTACCTACACGAAATTACTCTGGCACGTACCCTATATACTGAAACAAGGCAACGTTGTTTGGCAGATGAAATACGCATGGTGATAGTATTTCCTTTGGCGAGTTCTCATAACATCTGAGAATCTTTCATTCTGGGAGTGAAACGTTCGTACAGGGTGTGTACAGTTTTGTGTGTAAATAAATCCTTACACGCATTTTCTAAGACACAATACTAGTACTATGTTGAATTAAACCTAGATCTGATGTGTTTCCATCATTATTCTATAGTATATAAGCAATTAATGATGCCTTAGTAATACAATATTAATTCACGTTCAAAGTACGAACTCGTAAGTCGGCTCTGGAACACTGTTGGATCTTTGTTAGCTGCTCCCTTGTTTGAGAGCAAATATTGACACAAACATCGACTTATGGCCCGCAATCAACTTCTTAACGAAGTCTCCTTGAAAAAACATCTATACTAATATTATAAAGAGGTAAAGTTTGTAAGTTTGCATGTTTGTAAGTTTGTAAATAAAGTTCTGTCGGGGCTAATCTTCGGAACTACTGATCCATTTTTAAAAATTCTCTGACCAGTAGAATGCTACGTTATCGGTGAGTGTTATAGGCTATATTTTATATTTGTATTGTATATATAACCCGAGCTATCACAGTTTTTGTCGCGCGAGTCGGACCGTGAAATTTATTTAATTTAGCTTTTGGCGCGTACGCTGCCTTAGATATTGGATATAATTGAAAACATTGTATGAAAACTTTATGCATCTTAAAAAGTTCTACAAAAATTCGCAATGCATCTTTTATATTTTGGCAGACATATAATTTTTTGTGTTTTAAAAATCATTTTATTCATATGCTTACGTTTACGTAATTACTACTGCTACTGCGACTGCTACTTTTTAAATAAACGACTCCATAAACGTCCGACTGTTTTGTAACTAAGAGCTTGTAGGTTCCAATTGCAGCTCATTTTAATCTCGGCAACGTCCAGACCTGGACAAATTTCGAAAACCTTAATCGACCTAGCCGGGAATTGAGCCCTGGATCTCCGCCATCTTAAAAATACACTACGCCACGGAGCCTGTCGGAAACCGCTACCTATGCTAGCCCAGTGACGGTTAGACTGAAGCTAAGGGCATCTCTTTTATAAAGGAAAGCTTAGCCCGGAAAGGCTCATTAAAATAAGCTGATTATACATAATTAACCTTATGCCACAAGCAGTTTGCGTTGAGAGTGGTTACAGAGAAATATCTAGTGGAGGCATATATACTCAATTTTGCCTTTCTAAAGCATTTTTTCCCTAGGTATACCAAAATAAAAAAGGTAATCTACCTAAGCTTTTAACAATATTTATATCTCATTCCATATACATCTCACGTCTCTAACTAGGGAATATGATACAAAGTAAACTTGTTTAACTTCTCCAACAATACCAACATCACTGTAATTGGTTCCACTGAAACTAGGGCAACAACTAGACACGTGGAAATAATCTAATATTTAAACGTGTAATTGATGTATACCTATATTTACTTTTTTTATTTTGTATGAACTTATATAAAACATAATCCGTGGTAGACGATACGTCGTTTCCATATAAATACGAAGAAATATGTAGACAACAGGAACAGAGGCAAAGGCTCTTAAGGACGTACAAAATTGTTACCAGTTTTGGAATGGTTGTCACAATATAATACCTGCTTCCAGCAAACCAAACAAACAACGTGTCGCACTGACATGACCCTAAGATTGTCAACTAACTGTGCCAGCGTAAACCGGTTTTTTCCAGTCTCGCCGCGTACGCGAGAAGCGGCTGGTGGTCTCTCACACATGCCCTGCGTGCTTGTAGTAGTGCAACGCGATTCACGCGGTAGTATGAAGCTATGTCTTTATTCCTTTTATCTACTTATGTGCTACTGCTGACATCAACGATCGTCTACCAACTTGAAGCCTCTGCGTCGACCGCAGATGGCAAAGCACACGACGTGTCGCAGCGCAATTAAATCTTTTATATATTTATTTTCCTTTCAAGCTACGCATGAGCTACTACAAATAGTCTAACTTATCGTATTGATATGAATAGGAGCTCGGTGTACGGGTGCGAAGAGCATTTTCTATATTGTATCGGCCATTTTTGAGAGTGAACTGAGTTGAGTGACTGAGTGAAGGACTGAACTGAGTGAAGGAGTTGGGGTCAGACGGTCGTGTTGTTTGTTAACCGTCCTCCATGTTCATTTGCAGACATTGTTTTTTATATTAGTTATTAGTTTTTGCTTTAGTATATCTTAGTGTATTTATAGTGCATTGTGAAAGTGCTGAGAGGGGTAAGTGATAGGCTAATAAGAACTCCTGCGCATCACTGTATATTTTTAGTTAACAAGTAATTTTGACGGACTGTTTACAGTACAAGAGAAATACAACGAATTATTCTGAAACCCTGAAAGTTTGCTCTGAGCTAGCTACACTACTTTGGCGTGGCAGGGTGCCTGTTTGCTCATCTTAAACGAACCCTCCTGGCGCTCAACCTGCATGTATCAAATTTTGAATATAAGCTGTACTTCAAGAATTTGGTGTTGTTTCCTTTAAATCAAACCGTACGAAAAACACCGTAACAGTATCAAAACTGTAATAAACGAGGTCGTTTTTTCAAGTTCGCTTAATTTACAAGCAACCACGGTCGACCCAGAGGTTTCAACATGGTAGACCATCGTTAATGTCCGTGGACACGGAGGTCCGTGGCGTAGTGGCATGCGCGGTGGATTCATAAGACGGAAGTCCTGGATTCGATTCCGAGGCTTTCACCGAAGCTAGTTACCACCCTACCGATAAAGAAGTACCGCCAAGCGATTTAGCGTTCCGGTACGATGTCGGGTAGAAACCGAAAGGCGTGTGGAATTCATCCTACTCTTAACAAGTTAGCCCACTTCCATCTTGGATTACATCATCACTTAACATCAGGTGTTATAGCAGTCCTGGGCCAACTTGTAGTCAATAAAAAAAATCCAAAACGAATAAAAAAATCCAATATTCATACAAACACAGTCACTGAGAAATGTCGCCTGTAGTTATCGTCTGCAGTCGGCTACGAACCGGTACTTAATGTAATATTTTCACAATTTATCTCTAACAATCTCTTTAAGTTACCATGTTCAATTTGTAGTTTCAGTATCGTACTTATGGCTGAGAGCATCTCTTGTCTCTCGGAGCCGGGCTCTTAGCGGAACCCTCGTCTACCCTAATCAGTATGCGGCTATATCGCCGACATTCTAACAAATTCCCCAAACCGCCTGCGGGACGGAAGATAAACATCTTTAGAAATTAGGCCTCATACGCTTGAAAGTGAGGTGTGTGGTGATGCATAATTCCATTTCATCACGTTAGCCTGTTAGGTTTATGAGGTTGAGTTCGAAGCGTATTTTAGCAACTGTAGACGAAAGGTTGTTTTTTGAGCTTATGTGTATATATTATACGCATAGCTGAGCTATAGAATGAGATCAGGTTTTCCTTATTTCTATAACTTGGGTATCTTTAAAGCCAAAGTGAACTTCATCTTCCAAGAAATGAATATCAATCAATAAATCAGCCTATTTTAGTGGCTTGACAGCGCCGGAGTATCAAAAAGACTAAGGTACCAAATATAACTGTCTAGACCACAGTAACAACTTTTTTTTAAGCTATTGCATAGCTTCTATTGCAGGCCTTGAGCGTGGAGACCGAATTCAGAAATTCCGTAACGAAAATGCCTAACACCAGCTGGATGTCAAAAACATAATATAAAAAGCATAATTTCGGCACCGACGTTATTGGGAGCGTGGCCTAGCGGTAAGGCGCTCTAAGTGCCCGAATTGTCAGAGAAACGCGGGTTCGAATCCCGTCGGTTTCGCATTTTTTTTTTCAAGCGTGATATTTCAAAAAGTCATTTTTTTTTACAAGCGTGATATTTCAAAAAGTCATTAAAAGTTCTGGTATTTATCGATAGGTGGAAAACCAAAACGGTTACTTTTTAGTTTTTCCATCTATCGATAAATGCCAGAACTTTTGATGACTTTTTGAAATATCACGCTTGAAAAAAATAATTGCGGAACCGACTGGATTCAAACCCGCGATTCTCTGGCAATCCGGGCACTTAGAGCGTCTTACCGCCCGGCTACGATCCCGATGACTTCGGAAGGTAAACATAAGTTGATAAAAAATGCTATGCAATAGCTTTACCGCAGCAGTCTCCGAGTGCCACACGTCTTTTTTTATTCACTATAAGTTAGCCCATGAATAGATGATGATGCAATCTCTGATGGAAGCCGACTAACTTGTTAGAAATAGATTACACACCCATTTCGGTTTCTACACGACATCGTACCGGCACGCTAAATGACATGGCGGTATATCTTTGCCGGTTAGGTGTTAACTAGCCACGATCGTAACCACCCATCAACCAGACCTGGACCTACTAAAAAAATCTCATTCGGCCCACCTGGGAATCAAAATCAAGAACTTCATATTATAGATCCACTAAGCATACCGCTGTGAACCGGAGGCTGTTTCAGTCGTAACTATCACGTGAGACTGCCACGTCTGCGCGGTGGTTCAAAGTTCCACATCCCCTCTCTTATTGAAAAAACTGGCCCTGTTAAAAGGCTGATATTAATAATGAATTAAATTTATGCTATAAAATAAACTGTCTATACAAGTTACTAACTTCTGTGTACACCTGAATGGCTGTATAAGCTTGGATTATATTTTGGATTTCGAAGTTTTGTTGTTGTTCGTTGATTGAAATTAAGTTTCAAATTCATTTCACCTGGTGAACAATTGCTTATCGTTCCATGTTATGTACTTAGACGTAACAGTTGTTGGAACTTTCTTTCATGCTAAAATCAATAACTTGCGAACTTGGCATATTATTTGAAAGTAACGAAATCCCCAAAATACAGACTTCATTTAGTTAGACACGGCAGACTTTTCATGCATGTCTGAAATGTCGTTATCATCATGGTCGTTATTATTAACGACGCAATATCAGGCCCAGAAGTGCCTAAGGACGGTAATGGCTTTCTTCGATCTATTGATTTTTTTACTATATCGATCATTCTGACTAACATGCGTAGCAAAAGGTACACAGTAGGTACCAAGTCGGATAAATCGAACTCTCTGAATCTTGTAGCTACTATACCACAGACATATAAACAGATACACAAACAGACACGTCAAAAGTATAGATCTTTATCGTCCCGCGAGTTAAACAAAACGTCTACATTATAAAGCTGTGCCATATAACCTTGAGTATGCCTAGTTGGCATAAATACATATTAGTAAATCAGATGTATTACAGGTTACTCCTTCGTAAACGTTAATAAGATAAAATTGTAGTCAAGCGTAAATTTTTCGATGAAACAAAAAAGAAACTGAAAACCCCCGCACGCTGTTTATCGAGCAGATAATGTCATTATTCGTTATACGGCCAGTGAGCCTAGTGTAAGATTTTACCGCGTCGATATCGAAAATAGTAAACGCATATTGACGTGACAACGTCTTATAATTCGATAGAGCCGGCTGCACGCACGAAAAAAACATGACGTCATGCGTCGTTACCTCGCTTTGAGGCGTTCCATGTAAGGCTTGAAGTGCAAGCGAGAGCGCGGAACGAGCGACAAAGAAGCACAATCGCCCTTTGCGTTCGGCAGCGTTCGACATCCGTCTATTAAATATAATTATTAAATATATTAATTTAAAATTAAAAATTAATATATTTATAAATTAATATATTTATTATAAATTTAAAATATAAATTTATAAAATCAAAATCAATTATTTTATTAATTTAAATTAATATTTATAAAATATACTTAAAATAAAAATTTTAATAACCAATTAAATGCTACCATTCCATCGGTATTTTCTTAAGACATTGTCACGTTCCACTATCGTCAGTAAACCGACTTTACAGACAACCAATTTTTTTTTATATGGAATTGGAGTAGCCCCATCTAGTTATAGCAAGAGGAAAGTTTTACAGTGTTGTTATCTCGAAGAGATCATCATTATCAGCTTATTTACGGCATGGCCCTTAAGCCCACTTATCGGCCAGGCCTACCTCTTTGTAGGAGAGGGGATTTGGAATAAAGACCCACAACGCTGCTACTATGCGGGTTGGCGAGTTTAGGGTGATAATGATTAATTTATAAACGATACTATACTAAAGCCAAATTCGATTGAGAATGCTTGTCAACAAACAAATTAAAAATGAAGGTAGAATTCACTAGTCATTTTACAACTAATTTTTTAAGTAAACAAGTTAATGACGAATTCATGACAATAAATTAGACCAGTAAGCATAAAACTAATTAATATATTCAATATCTTTTAAATAAATTTTTTTAATTAACAAAACATCATTTTAAATTTATTAGGCATAAAATGTGTTGCATTTTCTACCTTCATTTTAAATTTGTTTGTTGACAAGCATTCTCAATTGAGTTTGACTTTAGTACAGATAATAATATCTTTACTACACCAGAGAACACAATAACATTGGTGTAACGGCGGCTTTATGACCAGATGTGATCTCTTCCAGGCAACCGTCATGCCTAAGGAGAAATAAGATTCAAAAAAGAGTGAAAAATAAAAATAAAAAATTATATATACAATAAGTTGCATACTAATACGTAAATATCAATAAATAATATAGTACAGCTACATCTGATGTTATTTATTATAATAAATTGTAGTTTACAATGAAATATATTAACAATAAAGGCACGAATTTTTAATGGTTTTATTTACGTAACGAAGATGACCTTCCGACCCAACATTAACGACATTATATCAATCTTATTTCAGAGATTATGGGAAAAAACTGACAGACAGACAAACATTTTAAAAGTTGTGTTTTCATACAAATAAATAATATTATAGTAATAAATATTAATATCATATATATATTATAATAGACATACTTAAACAATATTTACATATATACTAGTACATAAATTAATTGCAATTACGGAAATGATTTTTAAGACGACGTTTTAAAGTACAGAGTGACTTTAAGTGCCGTATCTCCCACGGAACGGTGTTCCACAGTTTCACAGTGAACGATTCACTGTAGCGGTTAGATCTACTGGGTGGACATAACAACTTGTTATCGTTGCGGGATCAGTGGTTGAAAAGGTGCGATGTTGATGAAGGTGACCGGAACCGATGGCTTGACGTGCTTTTTCGAGGCAAGGGGATGTAACATCACCAACTTTGCTTTAGTAATTACAGAAAAATTCTTAGAAGAAAAAAAGTTCGGAATTTTTCCATAAGCCTACGATGCGAATCCAGGACCTCGTGATCGAAACCACATAGGTTAACCACTCGATCAACGAAGTCCTCATTCAGATACTCTGCACTAATAAATATGACCGCGTTAGTTACTTAGTGCGATGTTACTAAAAGCTCCTGAGGGTCTTTATGACTAGCACTTTGCATAATAAACTTCAGCTTAAATTCCTCAAAGGAAGTCCAATTTCGGTATACACTGGAGATCCGGTTATTTTGACCATTTTATACTCGATGCTATAGTAGGAATACCCATCTATTTTAAGGTATTTTGTGGATAAAACTAGTTTTTTTTTCTTAGGAAAACAAATTATTATTTTAAATGTTTTATTAATTTAAATTTCTTTCAAATTGAGTTCAAATTCAATGGTTTTATTTACGTAACAAAGATGACCTTCCGACCCAACATTAACGACATTATATCAATCTTATTTCAGAGATTATGAAAAAAACTGACAGACAGACAAACATTTTAAAAGTTGTGTTTTCATACAAATACAGTATATATTTCCATTTATAATTTGTGAAAAGCTTTTATATTGAATTTAAAAACAGACATTTCAATTTTATTTATTTTTACCCATAGATTGACAGCTCAAATACACTGTAGGTACAATTACGTAATTGAATTATTTGTCATTAATTCAATAACAAACAATTATTTTACTAGGAAGTTTACTTAATGCTTTAACTTCCAAATCAATTTAATTTACTACTTCTAACAGGTTAATGAAATAAAGTCATAAATATTTATTTAATTTTTAATAAAAATTATCCATATATCCTTACTAAACATACTAATTTATACATTAATATAGGTTTAATGCTCTTAAGAATCCACATTTGTGAGAGAAAATTCATAAGTACAACAATAATATTTTCGTCTCCTTTTGACACAAAGTTATTACAGTCTACTCGCATGATATTAAATTCCTAACATGGCAGGCGAGGTTGATTTCACTTCTCGGAACTTTTCAGCTTATTAGAACATTATTATATTACGAGTGGCTAATTCGTTATTAATGGAAAAATTTAATCTACTATTCGTGGATATTTAATCTAGGTCTTTCTTAGAAATGGAAAAAAGGAAATGCAACTATTCCTAGTAGGAACTTTGTAATCTATTAGTTATTTCATATTTATGTCTACCACAGAAAATGACGCCGTGAATACAACACAGACAAATTGCAATAAATAAAGACAATAATGATGTCACGGCATTCGCCTGGGCACACCAATAGATGTCTCACATCAAAAACTCTACCAAACGTTTAGCCCTGTTAAACGGGTAAAATGTCGCACGAGGTATTTAGCTGGAATGGCTACAGCGTAATTTGTATTAAGCCGTTAAACACTGGAAAAACTCGAAGCAGTAAACTGCAATTTAAACTGTCCCCTCGCAAGAACAAACGAGTGTCACACGTTTGTTTTAGAAACTTTGCCAATTTTCTGTGAAAACAAAACTGTACATACAAGTGTTTACTGCGTTACATTACTCGTTACTCTTATTGTTGTAAATAATTAATTACTTGCCATTGTCTCTTCTCTTCTTCTTCTTCTCTTCTTCGTCGTTTTCTTCAATACTGAAGGTCGTGTCCACACTGCAGTGTCCTCGTTATGGTGTTCACAATTTCCTTCCACTTAGTCCGGTCCTCTGCTCTTCTGACGGCTGTTGTAAGGGGAAGACCCGTGAGCGACTTCACTTGGTCTGACCAGCGGCTAGGTGATCTCCCTCGTGGTCGTTTCCCCTCCACCTTGCCCACCACTATCAGCTTGTCTAGGTTATCAGGGGAGCGGCGGGCAATGTGACCAAAATAACCGAGAATTCTCTCGTAGCATATAGTTGAGAGCCTAGTACTAATTCGCAGCTGATTCAGGATCGAGACATTTGTTCTTTTGGCCGTCCATGGAATACGAAGCATCCTCCTCCAACACCACATCTCAAATGCATCTATCCTTTTCCTGTCTGTCGCTTTTATCGTCCACGCTTCGGAGCCATAAAGGAAGATTGAGAAGACTAAAGTCCTCACTATTCTTTTCTTTGTATTGATAGAGATCTTTCTGCTTTGCCAAATTCGTGTTAGTTTGGTCATTGCTCCTTTGGACATTTGTATGCGTCTTCTGATGTCTTGTTCACTTCCTCCTTTGTCCGACAGTAGCGATCCAAGGTAAACAAACTCATTGACAAACTCTAGGTCAGAGAGTTCCCCGGTTCTGTCTAGTTGACCCGTTCTGTCGATTAGCATTACTTTTGTTTTCGATCTGTTAATGCTAAGTCCGACCAATTCACTCTCCGCCTCTAGTCTGCGGAACAGTTGGGAGAGTTCCTCTTCGGATGCCGCAAAGAGCGTGGTGTCATCAGCATAACGCAGGTTGTTAATCTTTACACCCCACATAATGTATTCCCCGTAAATGTTAAAAAGAATAGGAGAGAGGATGCATCCCTGCCTTACGCCCCTCTGTGGTATAAAAGGCTTCGAAATCACGTCATTGATTCGCACCATGGATTCTCCTTCACTGTACAGGTTAGCGATCAACTTAATAAGATGCTGAGGAACACCCATTTCCCGTAGTATTTTCCACAAGCACCTCCATCTAACACAATCAAATGCTTTCGAGTAGTCAATGAAGCACACTTGCCATTGATATAACAAATATTAAAATCAATGTTTACATTGCGTGGCTAGTTTAACATTTTTAAGCAACCACGTAAAACCTATTGGATGAATTGGATATTTTTTGGTATAGAAACCGATTACAGTCATAAATAAAATATGGTTCATTTTTAATCCTGCAAATAATTAAAAAGGAGAATGCCAGACATTGTATAGGACTTTAACCCACTAATAAAAACATATTGTACAATAATGTATTATGCATCATTTTATTGCATTTTGTTTACTATTTAATATAAATTACAATTAAAAGCTCTAGACCTCGGAGTATCGACACGAGCCTAACGTTGGTTATCGTTCATTTTCGTATTGTTGTTCCGTATATTTGTCACACTGACATGACAGTCGCCAAGCTTCCTTAAATACATTTTTAAACAGGCATAACGACTCTAAATACTAGCTTTTTAGAGCCCACTGTTGATGAAAATACAATAAAAACGATTTAAAAGACTAGAACCCAGTGCAACAATAAAGATTTAAAAATGCGTAGAGTGTAAATTAAAATGAACTAATGCAATTACTTTTTTTTTGACACAATTTTATTCCGATGTCCAACAGTAAAAATGACTTATTGTAGAACCTGCGTGATCAGATCATAATAAAAGCTAGAAAATACTAGGACCTTAGCACGCGTTGATTACAGTAGCACGCGTTCTTTTAAATATTCTGTATTGAAATATTTAAAACAATATTTAAATGATGAGAAATATTACATCAATCATCAGTATATTTACAAGCTACAGATATTTACTTACGAAAGCAAGACGGTACTCTGAATTCACACAAAACAACACAGTGAAATAAATTACGCTTGCTAAATGTCAGTAATGTTACTGCTTATAATAACAGTACTCGCAGCTAGACTGAGAAGTTAAAAACGCGTCCATCTTGGAACAGTAGCTCGTTACTTTGATATACATATAAAAACAAAATGGAGGGATAACAAATGAATTGCGAGCATCTTGCCATTAGGCGACGAAGTGCGCTGGCTAACGATTTGAATAATGGACACTCTCTTTTTATGTTTGATTAATTTCCTTCACTGCTTTAATATAATTTATTCTGTCATTAAAAATGATGTTTGATGATTTTAAATATGCAAGAAAATTCATTATTATCGTCATCATCGTCAGCTGATGGACATCAACGGATGAGTCCTCTCTTCTGAGGACTTTCAACACTGCAGTATTGAGCCGTCAGCGTCCAGTGGCTCCTTGTTAATGACGTTGGTCTACCTAATCGGAGGTTAACCGACACTGTGCTTTTCTATATATAGCCTATATATATAAATTAAATTAGATACTTTCAAGTTTCTAACAACTTGGGACCCCATTACTATTGAGAGCATCCATAGGGACTTTGTAAAGTTAGGTAAAATGCCACCTAAAATTTAAATAGACAATTTTAACGCACTAGGTCAGTAAAAATGGACATTTTTATGGCAATGGCGTCCCAATTTAGAGCTCATTTCGATCTGACGTTATTGTCGTTAGGGGCAAGGCCATCGCAAATGAAGTAAAAATGAAGGTATTTATCAATGTTGAAGAAATAAAATATAGTGCTCATTGGACCGTAACTAACTCGTTAAATATCAATATAAATTTATTCCAAGAAAGAAAAGCTCGTATAAGCACTTATGAAAAGTCAAGTCTGTCAGTGGGTAGTAAGTTTACCACCGGTTCATTAGGCAGATTCTGCTCGGAAGAGATCGCTAGAAACTCAGCATTTGCTCTTTTAGCTCATTGCTCTTTTAAGATTAATGTTTTATGTTGTCTATACTAATTGTTAGCAACCATCAATCCTTAGAGGATATTTATACTTAAATATATTTAAGGGTACTTTATATTACTAATCTGTGGACATCATCACGCGACAGCCGGATGTCAGTATTGATTCTATAATATGTACCAACTTTCATTCCACCATCTTTTAAATGACGCCATCACGTTATACCCGGATGTTACTATTAATTTTCAATTTACCTGCAATGATTATGAACCTATAGGATGTAGTATTTAGTTATTATTATTTACATAAATATTAATACTATTTATCATAAATTAAATTCATAATTAGTTATTTCTTTACTTCAACAATTATACAGTTACATCCGGTTTCATTATAATTTAATTTCTCGAGTTTATCTATCGACGCTTAAATATTATTTTATATTCATTATAAATCTTATTTTAATAATTAATATTTAAAGCCAGATTAATAACGTTTGAATTGTAAAATAACTATTGTCAAAATGTATTTGTCTAATTGAACCACTACTAAGTAATTCCGTGTTACCAACATTGTGTACTTACTTTTAAGGCCTGTGTGCACCAATATTTCAGTTATCATAACCAACGGTTAACATAACTTTACTATTTATAATAAACCCGTACACCGGTTAAGGACGTAAACCGGGCGGTTATCTTAACCGAGCTTACGTTCTTAACCGGCGTGCGGGTTGTCGTGAACAGTAAATTTTACGTTTAGTTATGTTAACCGTTGGTTATGATAACCGAAATCTTGGTGCACACAGGCCTAAGAGTGTATTTAACGGCCTGATGTGAGCAGATGTATTATTATTACGCGGCAAATTGTAACTTAGAGGAAACTCTGTTCCAAGGTAATAAAATATTGTTCTGCAGTGTTGTAAAGTATTTTACTTTCCCACATAATATTATAAATATTTTTTAATTTAAAAGCTCCCTTGTTCTGTATTGTGTTTAAAAAGAGCAGATAATAATTGAATGCCTCTAAAAATCTTTTTCGTCCACATACAAAATGTATATATCTGACAGCCTCCGTGGCGCAGTGGGTAGTGACCCTGCTTCTGCGTCCTAGGCTGTGGGTTCGATTCCCACATCTGGAAAATGTTTGTGTGATGAGCATGGATGTTTTCCAGTATCTGGGTGTATATCTAAATATTATAAGTATTTATCTATAAAATATATAAAAATATTGATCAGTTATCATAGTACCCATAACACAAGCTACTTAAGCTTACTTTAAGGCTATATAGCGATGTGTGTAATTGTCCTATAATATTTATATTTATTTATTAATATATTTATTTATTTATATGAATACCTATAATAAAACGTTTTTGTCTGCATAAAATGAAACAAAAAGCGTCCACAAATACTTTTCTACGTATACGTAGGTATTACTCGAGGTATACTGGGTCAGTCTCTTTTTAAATTAAAGTTTTTTGTACTGTCTCGGCGCTAATGATCCCGCGTTCGTCGCGCGCCTCATTACACTCGCCCAAGTTCATTTACTTCCTATATTGAATAGAGATTCAATTCGGGCTATATGTAACATTCACGGAGAACTAACAATATGACCTATACTAATGCCAAACTCGATTGAGAATGCTTGTCAACAAACATATTTAAATTGAAGGTAGAAATCACTAGTCATTTTACATCTAATTTTTTTAGTTTTCGAATTCATGACAATCAATTTTAATAAAAATAGTTTCTTGCCACCATTCCACGTGGGCATGATTTGTATAGTTATTAGGATAAGTTAGCTTAAGTTCCTTATTATCAATTATATTAGTAAGCTTAAAATTAATTAATATATTCAATATCTTTTAAATAAGATGTTATAAAACAAAACATAGTTTTAAATTTATTAGGCATGAAATGTGATGCATTTTCTACCTTCATTTTAAATTTGTTTGTTGTCAAGCATTCTCAGTCGAGTTTGACTTTAGTATAGTCGACTCTTTATTAATTCTGATCATTATATCAAACTATTAGCTGATACCGGAAACACATCTGAATGAAAAGCGTCATAATATTTTTTATATCAAATCATTAAAATAAAGATATAATTCAATAAATTATATATAGCTCATGTTCATCAATAAACGTCCATGGGCAAGAATGATATACCTACCTAACAAACTACTCATCTGAGATTCTTTTAGATCTATTTTATACTATTTTTAACCCCCAACGCAAAAACGACGGGGTGTTATAAGTTTGACGTGTCTGTGTAAATGTATGTGTATGTGTCTGTCTGTGGCATCGTAACTCCCAAACGAATGATCCGATTTTAAATGCGGTTTTTTTTGTTTGAAAGGTATATCAGTCGAGAGTGTTCTTAGCTATGTTTGGTGGAAATCAGGTCTTCAAGGTCATCAGGTCGTTTGTTAGGTGTGATAGAAATGTTACACGCTCAGTTTGCTTGAAAGCATGTGTGTGATCTGATATTTGAAACACTAATGTCTTCTGGAACCACTGAGCTGGTCTGATGATAAGGCTCGAAGGTAGGAGACGTAACCCTGGTCTACCTTTTTAGTAAACCCATCGAGTTTGGGCTCGTTGAATTTATCTTGACTGCTTCTTTTCATGTTTCTAATTGACGAGGACCTGATGCTGGAAATGGGATGTGGCATATGAAAACCTGGAATGCCGGAATGAAACGGATAAACCGATTTATATTTTTGCTGAAGAATGACCAAAATTTAATCTTTATCGGTCGGGGGTCGGCGGTTTAGTCGGGGGTTTTCAAATTTTGAATTTAACAGTTATAAGAAGTTGCCGTCTACCGAACGAACCTTCAGGAGGCAACTTCTTAACGTAGTGTAACACCCATCAACAGTACGATTAGATCTTTTATAAAAAAGATAGAGTAATTCAGATGTAGCTTTATTCGTATAGATCAGGTTCCCACGCGCCGAAGACAGGGGTATACGACAGACGGATCGGGATTATGAGACGAAAAGAAGGCGTCCGCTAGTCCTATATAAACAGAGATGGACAGATTCATAAGTCGAAAAAGATGTTAGATACGTTCTAAGTAGGTCAGCCTTTTAAAATTCGTCTTTTGTGCACACGGACTCGACGCTAACGACCTCTTATTCATCACACGCCTCATTATCCTCGCGTTTAAGATCATCCTATATAATTAATGACCTTAGATATGATATATAGGTATTATAGTATGTACGTAATCTAAAACTCGATAAGTTGTTCTTTCAAGGGATAGATTTTTTAGTAGTTAAATGGATGAAATAATGAAATTATGATATTGAGGATAACATGATAACTTAAAGTGTTGCGCCGATTTTGCATAAATTTATACAACTATTTTCATTGACAAAGAATATAAGGACCTTAAGCTAACGTATCTTAATGACTATATAAATCACGCCCAGTTAAATATTAAATATAAATAAATAAATAAATATTATAGGACAATAACACATATCGCTGTATAACCCCAAAGTAAGCATACTCGTAAGTAGCTTGTGTTATGGGTGCTACGTTAACTGATGAATATTTTTATATATATTATACATAAATACTTATAATATACAGATAAAAATCCAGACACTAGAAAACATCCATGTTCATCACACAAACATTTCCCAGATGTGGGAATCGAACCCACAGCCTTGGACGCAGAAGTAGGGTCACTACCCACTGCGCCACTCGGCCGTCAATTGGAATGGTGGCAAGAATACTGGCTGATCCTTTGCGCAAGAAACCTGCCAGCCCTTCTGCCATCACTAGAGTAGAGCGCGCTGAAATAATTTGGAAGTTTTTCCAACTATTTGTATTACTGCAAATTAAAATGAAAAGATAGTAAAACGAAATGAGTATTCATAAATACTAACTAACTTACCAGATTGATTTATCCTGCTACAAAGCTACTAACTATAAAAATTAATCAACAGTTAAAGACATCGAATTCGAACACGAAATAACCTACTTGACTTTAATTTTTTACAGGTATTTTAATTTTTTTGAAAAAAACTAGATTCTAATTCTTCATATTTTAACCTTACAATGTACTTACTATTGACAGCGACAGATTCTTAAAAGCTTAGGACAGTACTCATTGCCTACTACTTTGAAGACAGTTGAAAGACATTTTAATGATGGGAACTTAGCAAACCGCACTCCAGAGGCACTTTGTCGCCTGAGCTCTTTCCGACAGGTGTCAGTGAGATTGCCACCTGTGCGACGAGTGTCGAGGTACAATGAGATTTTTCGCTCTGAATTTTTAGGAGTTTCCATCTTTTGACAGAATTACAAGTATTATTTACAAACTTTGACAAACGTCGAAATACTGTACTTACAGCTTAATTGATGTTATGGTTTTATTTTTAAATTCTAGGTCTCGAATTGAGTCGTCAAACGTTTCATTGCGTAAATTTAATAAATGTATTATAATGTCTAATCTATAGTTGATGAAGAAATGACTATGAAAAGATAAATAAATCCAAGATGGCTGATGGTCTACAATGTTGTCGGGGGTTTTTAAACTTTATATTTAATCTTTTCTTTATACGTGATATCTCTTCGTGGCATTCATTCTTTAATTAAGCTAAAATCATTTCAACATCGAAACCCGTTGATTTAATATAGAAATATAAATATATTTTAGTAATTCTAGTTAGATTTTGTAAGTTTTCTAAATGTCCATCATTTAAAAAAACAATCCGATGAACCAAAATACTTCTTGCCACATGAATAATTCAACAAAATGATCAACTTAATTTTATATTATACCATTTTTTTATTTTATAGATACAGAGAACGGTTATTACGCAAAAAAATTTCACAAAAAATAGAACCGACTCAAAACGCACTAAAAAGTAAAAAATAACTGCGTCATTTAGTTGCTTTAATTTACTTAAGCATATCTATGAAGTCGGTGCCAGCCAAGTTTAAGGAACATTTACTTTGCGTAGTAAAGCAGTTTGTGGGTTCTAGGTAACGTCCTTAAAGTAGAAATCTTGGCTGGCACCGACTCCTAGATATGCTTAAGTAAATTAAAGCAACTAAACGTGTCGAATTGAGAACCTCCTCCGTTTTTTTCGTCGGTTAAAAAATATTTTTGCATCAAGTATAATCAACATTGAAATGTTCCGCACTGATGTCGAGAATAATAACTACTATCGATTAATGGTTGTTTCGCTTTAAATTACGAGTGTATGACGTCGTCCACACAATTAAAAGCTCATAACCTCAACCGATACGGATACAAAACAATCCATCCGAAACAAAGGTTTTATTTCGATTTATAAATAAACCCTTTGATGGTTAATTCGCCGTTTATACTTCGCTCGTAAAGACCATGATTTGCATAGATTGTTTTATAAAATACCAGTACATTGACTTTTAATAAGAGCATTTTGACGTTTTTTAATACACCGTATGTAAGGTTTTTGCGGAAAGAAAACTAAGACAAATATAAACATTCAGCAAGAAATTGTAAAAATTTTGAAAAAGTTTACTACCCAGTCACGGCAAAATAACTAAAAGTATTTTGCTTTAGGTAGTCTGGTAAATCACATTAAATAGGTACCTACTGTATCTCGATATTCTAAGGCTTAATTTTCTTCAACCATAAAAAAGATATAAAAATAATAAATAAGATTACATATACAAATAGTAATAGGTACAAGCTATACTTGAATTAGTCTGTCGGTACATAAATTGGATCATAACCAATGATCCGAGCAGTGCCATACTCAGCTACAAAATAGCAATCAAATGTTCATTAAAATCGAGTGGGAGGGAATGAAAAATTTTCTAGTGAATTTGCGCAGCAGACATCGATACAGATAGCGAAGTGGTTTATTGAATACGAGCACAAGAGCATTGCGACGAAAAGCACTCAGCCACTCGTATGTTGTATTGGAAATATTTTGATTTATATCTTTTGTTACGGCGCAGCTTTAATTATCTGTTGTTTGGCGACGTTCAGTAGTAGCTGCACATATGTGATCACTTATCACTGCACGAAGTTTAAACTTTTCATCATTACCTGCCTATTTTAACCTGCACGTAAATACAAGTATACCATTCATTTCAATATTTAATGTATCTTTTTATGTTTGTTCTCTTGTAAATATGCAATAAAGTAAATAAATAAAGTTCCATAACCCTTGGACATCTTGATCGTCAAGTTTCCGCCTTCTCTTTCCTAATTTTCTCTAGCGATAATTAGAAAAGAGAAAAAAAAATCTCTATTGACTCTTTTGATGAGAAACGTTATAAATAAATTAAACCATACATATTCATACATATAACTTCTCTACTTCCTATTAATGGTCCTGTGCAGGGTATACGCCAAAAAATATAAAAAGGAAAGGAAACGTACAAATTATCAAGTTAGAATACGATAGTTAAACGTTTGACACGACTAATTAAAATGTATTATTATAATTATTTAAAATATGTCTTATCGATGCTTATTCTCTCACGAAATAATCTTACTACCATTACAGAGGCGAAAGTTTTTGTGAGTCTGTACGTTTGATACTATACTAAAGCCAAACTCGATTGAGAATGCTTGTCATCAAACAAATTAAAAACGAAGGTAGAAATCACTAGTCATTTTACACCTATTTTTTTCATTTACTAGTTAATGACGAATTCATGACCATAAATTAGATTAGTAAGCTTAAAACTAATTAATATATTCAATATCTTTTAAATAAGATTTTTTAAAATAACAAAACATAATTTTAAATTTATTAGATATAAAATGTGTTGCATTTTCTACCTTCCATTTTAATTTGTTTGTTGACAAGCATTCTCAATCGAGTTTGGCTTTAGTATAGTTACTCACGTTTAGGGGGGCAGCTAGGGGCTCGGAAAGAAATGCAACGATACGTAATAGTTATTTAATTAATAATTAATTACAATATAATTAAACTACATGACTAAAGATCAACGATTGATCTTCTACATACTAAAGATCACGATTGATCTTCTACATCCTAGCTAAGCCTAAGGTGACTACCGATCGGCGATCGATCAAGAAGTGATTCTCGTAGGCTCCTAACTTTAGAGGTAGCAGCGGTTCACGTGAGACTTGCATGTAGATCTTGCTGTGTCAGCGCCTCGTGCGACTGGTTCAGTGTGCAGGTTTTTAGGCCATCGCTTACACGGTAGCGTTCTTGACTTGGCTGCACGTAACAAGTTCACAACTAAACGGCTGGAGCGATTATAATAAAATTTGGTATGGAGTTAGCTGACACCCTGGGTTAACACATAGGTTACGTGTTATCCCAAAATACCCACGTAAACGAGAACTATGCAGGTGAAACCGCGGGCGACCTTTAGTCTTGGATAATTTTTTTTTATCGACTACAAGTTGGCCCTTGACTGCTATCACACCTGATGTTAAGTGATGATGCCGTCTAAGATGGAAGCGAGCTAACTTGTTAGGAGTGGGACGAAAATCCACACCCGTTTCGGTTTCTACACGACATCGTACCGGAACGCTAAATCGCTTGGCGATACGTCTTTGTCGGTAGGGTGGTAACTGGCCACGGCGAAAGCCTCCCACCAGCCAGACCAACACAAAAGAAAAACCTCAATCTGCCCCGCCGGGAATCGAACCCAGGACCTCCGTCTTATAAATCCACCACGCATACCACTGCGTCACGGAGGTCGTCAAAAAGAGAATTTCAAGAGAATCTTGTATCTTTTCAACCCCTGTATAGAAGGATTATAATAATAATAAACCTGCGTGGTAGCCGACAGATAACGTAACATTTTAGAAAGGGGCTTGTTTTTGTGAGGATACAAAAACAAACAAAGCGGCGTGGAGAGGAGATAATTTCTCACAGCTCACGAGGGTTTGTTTGGAAAGTGACAGCCTTGGTTTATCCAACCTGAAGCTAAAATCCAAAAAGGTCAAAGGTCGCCTAAAGAGATACAGGTTGTGACTTGTGATATAGGTAGGTAGGGCTTAACTAATATCTGTAATAACCATTTTGAGCTAATATATAATTAACGGCCGAGTGGCGCAGTGGGTAGTGACCCTGCTTCTGCGTCCTAGGCTGTGGGTTCAATTCCCACGTCTGGACAAATGTTTGTGTAATGAGCATGGATATTTTCCAGTGTCTGGGTGATCTATATATTATAAGTATTTATGTATAATATATATAAAATATTCATCAGTTATCATAGCACCCATAACACAAGCTACTTACGAGTACGCTTACTTTGGGGCTATATAGCGATGTGTGCAATTGTCCTATAATATTTATTATATAATCACTACATAGAATAAAGTCCCCCGTGTCCGTCTGTCTGTTGGCAATAAACTTAAAGATTACAGGGTGCTTTTAGTATAAAAGTTGTTTTAGTAAATAAGTTTTTGTATACGGTGTCTCAAACATGACGATAATTGTTGGAAGAGTCACGAGGTCTGGGAGCGTTCATTGAAAATACTGCCTAATCCTAATCCCTTTGAGATATAACACAATAATGAAGAGAAGAATTGTTCTCGTTTGTTAGGACTATAAAAAGTCCACGATGGCATATATCTATATTTTAAAGAAAGCCAGCTTTAATAATAAAAGATTTATTGTATTTTTTGTGTTCTTGGAAGATTACAGCTATTTTCCTCGCGTGCGAAATCGCGGGCATCTGCTAGTAAAATACACAGTAATACTACCTGAAAAGTCATGTTAACTATATGATGTTTTCGTAGTATTTACATTATTGATTCGAGTGTATAATTTATCACTGATGATAAAACTATTAATATATCAATTACTTTACATTTCCTTTTTCAAACAAAAAGAAATCGTCGCAATTTGGCAATACTATAAAAAGCTATGTGTGGTCGTATATAAAAAATACGCGCCGAATTGAAAAGGACCTTTAGGTATTATTATTTTAGTTGGTGCAAAATTTTACGAGATGTCATAAAAAGATTAATAAAAATTTAGATTTTTACACGTTTTATATTACTTTAAGATATATTCACTCGTCAAAATACTTAAAATACTGATTTAAAAATTAAAAAATTGTTGAAGTTTTACTTAGGTACTTACTTACTGCATGTAGATTAATTTGTTTACCTAT
Source organism: Mycalesis mineus (assembly GCA_034621355.1). Lineage (NCBI taxonomy): Eukaryota > Metazoa > Arthropoda > Insecta > Lepidoptera > Nymphalidae > Mycalesis > Mycalesis mineus. The sequence goes on from CM067883.1 coordinate 4,952,456, forward strand.
AAATATAATAATTATAATTTTATAGTTCTGAAGCAGCTAGCAATTCAACAATTTCCTAAAACACATTTTTATGTTACTAAAATGTTAATTAAAAAAAGAGATAGGGGACACCCGGGTTTGAACCGGGGACCTCTCGATCTGCAGTCGAATGCTCTACCACTGAGCTATATCCCCTTATACATAATTAGTAGAAAATAGCCTTTGTTACTTTTGAGATTATACCTATAAATAAAGCCCTGCGTCATTATCTAAGTTTTCATTAATTAGTCACTTCATTCATTATTTAGATATTATCTATACTTTTAATAAATTTCGTAATAAATGCCAGTGGCCATATTAAATTTAGCGGCGTATCAGCACCTACGCACCCTTCTTACTTTGGGTATCTCTGTATCTCTTAATTTGTTTGACTGTCGTATCGTAACACCTAAACCTCCTACGTCCAAATGAATCGATTTGGTCGTAGGTCTTTATATAGATATCTAAACGTGGTATATCTAAAAGTAACAGCAGTTTAATATTATAAATGAATGAAAATCATTGTAAAGTTCAGTGTCCATGATAGTAACATATGTACCATTTTGTCAAGATCAAATCAAGTAATAAAGCAGCAATAGGTAGCAAACCAACTATAATATTACTTTTGCATTTAAAAATATTTATTATTTATGGCTAATTGACAAATAAGCAAATTAAAAATATGTAGACGGATCTTAGCTATTACGACAAGGATCTTCAAGAGAGGCATTTTTATAATTAATAAAATTTCTAACAAGGCATTCATTCCTAGCTTCAGAGTTTGAAACAATAGATCAAAAACTACCCAACACTTTTTACTTAGCTAAAATGACGACCTTTGTAACAATTGTTTTCCATCATAATTGAAAAACGGCGATATTTTCAAATTGGTTTATCAGTTCTTCATCGTATATAAACGATTTTATAATACGTCAGCTGTCAAATAGAAACCTGCAGTAATCGGCTCAACTCTTCCAAAAACTACTATTCTACAGACAGACATACAGACTCTTAGCTCTCTTTTAGGTCAGGAAGTTAAAGATTCGAAAAACCTTTTAAATTTTATTTTTGTTGAAGCCTTTGAGCATACGGGCAGGTAATACTGTAGCGCATTTCGCTAGACCATATTTCAGTGTTAAAATATTCATTATAACATATCGGTTTTGGTGTGGCAAAGGTAATAAAGAGTTGGGCACGTGGATCCGGGGCAATAAATCGCGTTAGTCCCGTGATTCATGGCTGCACCGGGAATATACGATTATGTCGGCCACTTCGAACACAATACGCCCTTCCAGGGTTGAAATGGGGACGAACGAAAATTGCTACTTCCTGGAACTAGTCAATCTGTTTTTGACATTAAGTCCTTAAGGGAGAATGTTCTTTTTCTGATTTAAGGCTCTGTGCACGACTTCAGCGCCCTCACTGAGAGGTGGCGGGAGAATTAGCAAAGATTTTTATGTAAAGTAACAGCAGTTTAATATTATGAATTAATAAAATTTATAATATTATGAATTAACAAAATGTCCACGATAGTAACATATGTTTTTTTTTTATCGACTACAAGTTGGCCCTTCACTGCTATCACACCTGATGTTAAGTGATAATGCAATCTAAGATGGAAGCGTACTAACTTGTTAGGAGTAGGATGGAAATCCAAACCCCTTGCGGTTTCTGCACGACATCGTACCGGAACGCTAAATCGCTTGGCGGTACGTCTTTGTCGGTAGGGTGGTAACTAGCCACGGCGAAAAGCCTCCCACCGGCCAGACCAAGACAAATTAAGAAAAATCTGCCCCACCGGGAATCGCACCCGGAACCTCTGTATTATAAATCTACCGCGCATACCACTGCGCCACGGTGGCCGTCAAAATCAATTTCTTTAAGATCAATTCAAGTAATAAACCAGCAATAGACAGCAAACAAACAATAATATCACTTTTGCATTTCCAAACATTTCTTATTAAAAATATCTTGACATTAAATAAAAATATCGCTAAAATAATACAGTAATCAACTTTTAGTTATTACAACATGAATAATAATTATGATGAAATAAAATGTTACAACAATGCAATAATATGTTACGTAAATTATTCGTAGATACGTGAAAGGTGAATGAACTCGATTATTTGATGCGACCGTTTGTCACGTTTTAGTTTGATACATTGATTTGTAATTATGGTTTGATATGTATGTATTAAATTATTAAGTTATTATCAGCGTCACGTGCGATCTTGTTAAGAATGCTTTCATTAAATAGTAGGTAATAGGTTTAAAAGGTAATATAGGTAGATACTTCAAACTTAATCAAGGTAAAATATGTTTAAAGTTCATGTTACTATTTATTTATATTATATGCTATTAAATATACCTAGTTAGCCTATCTGGCTTCGATCACGAGGTCCTGGGTTCGATTCCTGGGTAGGGTCGGTCACGAAATAATTCTGAGTTTTTCAATTTTCTATGAAATTCTCAGTACATTCCAAGCCTGGAGTCGAGAAGATGGTGGTGTTACAACCCCGTGCCTCGAAGAGCACGTTAAGCCGTCGGTCCCGGTCACTGTCATCAATATCTGATGGTGATCGTTAATACATGAAACATTATCACCCTAAGCCCGCCAACCCGCATTAGAGCAGCGTGGTGGGTGTACGCTCCATATCCCCTCTCCTATAAGGAGGGAGGCCTGGCCCTGTAGTGGGCCGGCAATAGGCTAATAATGATGATGATGATGAAATATAAAAACACTTATGACAACTCTTTTTTATATTTAGAACAGACAGACAGAAGTATCTGTGGGCTCTAGCCCATACGGTAGCGATACGCAGGTTCCTCATCTCTTACTCTAGTAAGAGATGAGGAACCTGCTACCGCTACCGTATGCCAATATAATATCGTATGAAAGGGAAGTCAGACAGACTGGCGTCATAAAGCATGACGTAACAAAGCCTGAAGGTTTACCCTCTCTCTACTTCAAAATTTCCTTTAAAAGTATCGATTATTCTGTTTCATTCTAAACTTACCACACATTCATATGTATGTACGTACAACCCTATTAATCTCAAAAATAGGCTACGCAATACCTCTAATATTAGTCATGAAACGAACTGATATCGAGGCTTTTACGATGAAAGTGGAAAGGTTATATTGAATAACCTTTTTCTGATGAAATCCATCAAATCCTACCTTAATCTTGACCCTCACAATTTCACTTACATACTGTTACCTTCACTTTATATTCTACGTGCTCAGAATTTTTAATCAAAACCTATAAAACACATTTTTAGAGATAGTGCGCACTATTTTTTCAGTGTCTGCAATCTATAAAAACCTCCCCAAATACTTTATCACTATATTTAGTAGCAAAGTACCATTTATGAGGTCAAGGTCTCATTGTGTTGATATATTATTTTCATTTAAAGGCCTTTGTTGTAATCTCAAACAAAATAAAGACAACATGAAAAATTTTATTACAAAAAATATTGCAAATCCTATGTCACTGGCGAAAGTACGAATCTAATGACACTTATAAAAATTATATCTTGAATGTTATATTGATATAGATATAAAACATGCCAAAGTATAAAATCATCACTCGTAATTCAAAAGCCGATGGACAACTACTGCTGCTTAGGCTTCTTGTAAGGAGTTCCAATCACCATAGGCTTAAGGCGCTACACCCAGCGCCTCTCTGCAATCCGCTTGATCTAATTGATCCATCTCCTAATGGTGGACTTTTAACTCTACACTTTAAAGAGACGCTACACAAGCACATTGGGATCCTAACGCCTATCGACTCATCGAACTGTACATGCAGCTATTGTCACTTGAGCATACGAACCCCAATACATAGAGAGCACATAGAGATATACACGCATTAGCAGTAGGTATATATACGCTCGAAAAACACAACCCTCCTGAGGGTAAAAAAGAAACTATACCAGCAACAAAAGCTGCCAAATTTTCCTTTGTAGAAAGGAATAACAAGACAAATGGCACATAAAGCCTGTCCGTAATTTAAAAGTGAGATGTAAAGATGTCAGTAGTTATACATTGTTGTCACGTTCAGCCGCAACTCGCAAGAGACGTCGTTCAGCGCTCGCTCACTGACTCGACAAAATATTCGTTTTGCTCCACCGCCCTTTGTAATAAGTTCCTTTCTAGGCACTTTGTAATTGTATTGCTGTTTGTCAAATTTGGTGAGGTCTCGCTACAAATTTTATAGGAAAAATACCTATTACTCAAGTATTACGTTAATAGTAATTATTTTACTGTATAGAATACAAGTATGTTTTATTTTCGTTCAACTGTTCACTATTCTATTATCATACTAAATTAAAAACGACGTGTGGCACTCGGAGACTGTCGCGGTAAAGCTATTGCATAGCATTTTTATCAACTAATGGTTACCAACCGACGTCATCGGGACCGCGGCCTAGCGGTAAGGCGCTCTAAGTGCCTTCCTTCTAAAAGTCTAAGTCATTAATTTTTTTTTAAAATGACGTTTTGAAATATCCCGCTTGAAAAAAAAAAATTCGGAATCGATGGGATTCGAACCCGTGTCTCTCTGGCAATCCGGGCACTTAGAGCGCCTTACCGCTAAGCCACGTTCCCCGATGACGTCGTTGTCGAAATTGTGCTTTTGATATTATGTTTTTGATACTCAGGGGGTGTTAGGTTTTTTCGTTATGGAATTTCTGTATTCGGTCTCCACGCTCAAGGCCTGCGATAGAAGCTATGCAATAGCTTAAAAACTGAAACTGAGAATCAAAACATTTGGCCGGGTGAGTCTGGCCGGCGCAACGATGGTTGCGTAAAAATTAAGGTTTTCCGAATTTTTCCTTCGAAAATTTGCGAAATTTGATAATAAGTATAATCAGCTGTTTCTTTTCATTGCGTTGGCTTTAAAGTATGATTTTTTTATAGCTCTAAGGGGTAGAAGATCTGATACCTACACGTGTTCCTGGTGTTTTGACAAACATACAGACGGACGGACAACAAAGTGATCCTATGAGGATTAAGTTTTTTTTTTGCTTTTGATGCAAGAAACCTTATAAATGCCAAATTCCACATAAGCGACAAAAAAATCATAAAAAACAACTTTTGATCTCTATGCTCACTTGCCTATTCACCGCCTGAACACCGAAATTACCCAACGAATTTTTGTGATTTTTACTAATTGGTGGATTAGATTATATTTCGAAGCATTCATTTCACAAACAAACATTTTTTGAGATCAAAAACAAATTATCCTAAAATCTAAACTGAAATTTAATTAGCATTTTAATTTTTTCCTGCAAACAAAACAGATGTTAACATTTAATAACGGATATCTGACTTAATACGCGGCATTTAAAACCAGTATTTAATTCAGAAGCAGAGGCATGACTATTCACGCATTATAGTCACGTTCCTCGACGGGAGACAGCATCGTTCAGCACTCGTCGACTGACTCGGCAAATATTCGTTTTGCTCCATAACCCCTTGTTATAAGTTCCTTAACCCTGAGCCCTCGCAACGATGACATTGTTTCTTTTTTCCCTACTACAAGCTTATATTTTTCGAGCGTACGAGTTCCAGCATATATGAGTAGTATGTATGTTGTATTTTTTTACACGCATTATACTGTTAGCATTTTGAAATATTGGAATATGTTACCATAGACAATACTATAGATATCGTCTATGGTAACGTAAGGTAATCTTCTGTCGACTGACAAATGATTCGAAAGGACTTGATTCCAGTCCATAAAATAAAAGCTAAGAATTGACATATTAGAATAGCCGAATAGTGTATGTCACTGTTCTTTTGGTTGTTACAAAGTATGCATATTTTTAGTGTAATATTAATTATTGTAATTGAGTGGTTTTGTAATACATTTAAAAAGAGCATGTGTCGAGTTTTTCTGGCCGCGTCTTTTCTCGTCACGGACTGCTTTTCCGATGCGGCGGTAGATAAAAGAATAAAACGATTTTGAAGACATCAGAATATTATTTTAAAATCCCGCTGCAAACAACAATACCTAAACCGTTTAGTACTTTGCAACAGTACGACATCTGTTGCAAAGTACTAAACGATTCTTATCAACTGTGGGAATAACTGTTATTAGTTATTACATACTCACTAAACTCACCATGCAATACTCGCGTTATGTGTAACCATAATAAGTTTATTACTTTATTGAATTATTATATAACAGAAGGCGCAGGGCACAAATGGAATGCCGACTTTTAAAGCTTTTGCTTTTCCTCATACGGGAAATCTGCTTGTTAAATATCAACATTTTTTTCCGAAAATGGTTTTACTCTTGTATATACGTTGGTTTTTGCGGAACACAATTTATGCGGAATAACGAACCTTATCCGACATATTTTTTTTAATTTATTCAGAATCTTCATTGTTCTTGCGCAAGGGGTCGGATTGAGGTTGCGGCCACTGTAATATTCAACCTTCATTCGCGATGTTTTATTTAACCGTCCGCTCCAATATTCATCACATTACCGGCACCACTCTTTGTTCTTGAATAATACACACAATCTACGTTTATATTCCAGTGACGCAGACTGAGGTCGTACTGCTTTGAAACTTTTTATGAACTTGTCTTTAGATGTGAAAGCTATTTGAGCGCATTCCCAATAGCCCCCATTTCTCTGTTGGTTTTGCAATATTTGCTTTATCTGTAGATTTATATTAAATTGTTTATTTAGGTTTAGTTTCTTTTTGTCACATATATTTATTTTGCGATTTATGCTTATGTCAAATTAAATTTTTTTTATACTAAAACTTTTATCCCCAACCACTTAAGCTAAAATTATAAATCTACTAGCTGTACCCGTCAAACGTTGTTTTGCCATGTATATTATTTCTAGGAAATAATTTTTTATATAGGGATTGATCGTGTAAGGGAGAAAATTTAGGGTTGTATATATTTTTAATGCCACATTATAAAAAAATTGTCCAAAAAATTAAAATAAAATGTTAGGGGTGGACAACCCTTATCACTTAGAGGTATGAAAAATAGATAGTAGAGCCGATTCTCAGACCTGCTTGTAACTGTTTCGAAGTCCCATACAAAGGTAAACATTCGTCACATATAAATATAAACACAATTTACATCATGTTTTAGATCTTTCTAAAGGTTATTATACTTTTAGTTTAAAAGTATTAGATTGGCACGTGATCGTCTTTCGATTAGAACCCTATTATCTATGTCATGTCCATAAATAACTCAAGTACTTTTAGAGTTTCGGAAGATAAAATTCATGTAACCATAAACAAATCTTGACTATCCCTAAACGCACACTTTCCACTGTAATACATGAACTGATTCTCATATATGTGGCCCCTTTCATGTTTTATAAATTAATTGCTTTATATTTTTCAATACACGAAGTGTTTCCCATTTATGTGGCCTCTTCATGTATCATATAATTTCAAAATATGTGATTAGAATCAAATTCTCTTAAGAACTTAAAATTCCAATCAATAATAGAGTGGTATCACAGATACACACAGAGCGATCCGAGTAAGTCCTCAGACAAACCTTTGATCGATGGCATCTTTCTATTGAAAGATGGTCAATTCCGTTCAACATTAGAATGGTATTACAGATACGCACACAGAGCGATCAGAGTAAGTCCTCAGACAAACTTTAGATCGATGGCATCTTTCTATTGAAAGATGGTCAATTCCGTTCAATATTAGAATGGTATTATGGATATGCACACAGAGCGATCAGAGTAAGTCCTCAGACAAACTTTAGATCGATGGCATCTTTCTATTGAAAGATGGTCAATTCCGTTCAATATTAGAATGGTATTACAGATACGCACACAGAGCGATCAGAGTAAGTCCTCTGACAAACTTTAGATCGATGGCATCTTTCTATTGAAAGATGGTCAATTCCGTTCAATATTAGAATGGTATTACAGATACGCACACAGAGCGATCAGAGTAAGTCCTCAGACAAACCTTTGATCGATGGCATCTTTCTATTGAAAGATGGACATACTATTGCTCCACATTGTGGTGATACAGATACGCACGCGGAGCGATCCGAGTAAGTCCTCAGACAAACTTTAGATCGATGGCATCTTTCTATTGAAAGATGGTCATATGCTCCATCCCGCAATATGACGGTGCCCCGCTACCGGAAATGCTAGTTCTATGATGCCCGGGCTGAGTGAGGGTTACCGCAAAACGTCTAACTTAATAATTATAATATGATAGCCACACTTCGTGAATGCAGCCTCCGTTAATGTCTCTATAAACTTCGCTAGTTGCTAGAACATTCTGCGCCGACCGCGTCACACAGCTCAACGAACCGTTCAAAGAACCGGCACGATTCTGTGGAAAGAATCTAATAATCGAATCTCTTATTAGAGAAACCGGAGCCCCCCCCCTCAAATCATTTCTTTGTGAGAGAAATGTATACGGCACAAGTTATAGAGGTGTGTTCCTCTTTAATTTCATACCTCGATACCGAGGTGTAAGGCGTTCGAAAACAGCACATTTTATAGAGGTGTGTTCCTCTTTATATTGGATTCTAATTGGGAGAAGTTAGAAGAGAATAAGGCACTCAGTAAGTCAACATAGAGCTCAGACATCCGTTTCAAACATCTCGTCAGATGCAGATTCAGAGCTGAACCAAATGTAAGTGGCTAGTATCTCACTCCTCAACCAATCAGATGAGTATACCTCGTTACGAGGTGTTATGCGTTCAAAAAGCTTTAACATAGATATAAATACAACAGTCGTATTTTATTGTGTAAATGCCCAAGCTGTCAAGGCATATTTATATGAAGATGTTAATATATTTATATTATTATGTGTCTTGCTATCACATAATTCAATAATTTATTTTATTAAATTCTATATTTCTTAGTAAGGGTGCATAACCTTACTTGATGGATTATTGCTTATTAATCTCTTTCCATATATGCCTTCGCACACTATTTATAACCGACCTCTATGTATTATATTCATCGCTCGATGAAAAACAGAGGACGACACAGCACATTTCCACGCTAGTGACGAGAGCGCGCACCGCGCTCACACACCGAGCAGATCCTTCGATCTAGCATTCGTTCGAAAGTCACTTCACTATTCGTCTCCGGCAGCCGTCGGGGCGTCTTTGACATACAATATGTATACAAATTTGAATGAGGAGCGCTTCACGATTGTGCATTCTATTAGAAGATACTTCTAATTGCTCGTTTTATATAAAACACTTGTTGCGGACAGAAGCTACATGCCCCACGCGGCGTCAGTGGTGACTAACGCTGATTGGTCACTCGCTGACGCCCCCCACTCCCCGCACGCCCCTCAGCCCCCGCGATCACCCTTCTCCCGGTCGGCACCCATGTCGACGGTGCCGGGCGGGGGAAATGTATAAATACCGGCTCCCGAGCAGCTGAACCTCACTTCCGCTACGACAGTTGAACTATCAAGAACACCGGAACCTCTGAAGTAGTGCGAAGTGACAACAATCCGAACCACCAAGATCCCTCAAGAACCCCGAAGCCTTGTGATTATTGTGAACCCAGAACCCTCAAGAACCCCGAACCCCTGAACTTGCGCTACGAACCTCAAGAACTCAAGATCATTAAGACCTCTAGCGTCAAGTACCAAGAACCCTCCAGTGAACCCTCAAGAACCAAGAACCCCGAACCCCTGAACCTCAACGCAATCATTGTAAATAGTGATTATCGAACAAAAATGCAGTCCACTAGATCGACGGAGGGTTATTATTAAATCCCTCCCCAACATCTTTGGTCCTTCGAGCCGGATCCCTGAACCCTGAAGACTCAAGAACTGAAGACTCAAGAACTGAAGACTCAAGAACTGAAGACTCAAGAACTGAAGACTCAAGAACTGAAGACTCAAGAACTGAAGACTCACGAACCGAAGACTCAAGATCCGAACACTTCAAGATTCCTAAACGTCAAGATGGTGCAGACTAAGACTCATGACACACAAATCAGAGACCTACACGACGAGGCCTTTGCGTTGCATGAACCGAACCTCCGCGCGCTGAACCTGCCTCGTCCCGTGCAGCTCCGATTTATGGAATCATTGGGCTCGACAAGTTGCACACCATCTCGGCAAGAACCAGTTTTTAGAGCACGATACACTGAAGAGAACGATCAAACACTTCGTGCACAAAAACCTACGCACTCGCAATGCTCCGGTATGAGCAAAGCGGCGCGAATCGAGAGAATCGAATACGAGGCGGCAGTACGCATTGCCGCTATCAGGAAGCAGCAGATCCAGTTGGCAGTAGATCTGCTGCAAAAGAAAATGGAACTAGAAGATGTGCGCTCTGCAGAGCTGTGCAACACCAGTTTACGTAAAGCGGCTTGTTTACGTCACGCAAAACCTGCAGTTGAGAAACTATTCACCGAAGTCTCTCCTGCACGCGACGCTGAACCTTCTTACGTTCCTAGAACCACTCGATCCTCTGAACAAAGTGAACCTACGCACAAGCAAGCAGAGTTCATCCCATGGGATCAGAACTCCAACAGCTCTCAAGCTTCGTCACCAATTGGCGATGAGAATCAAGAACTAGATGAACCAACGCCTGTAAAAAGTGAACCGCATAGGCCAATTAAAACGGCAACGGAACATAGCACAGATGTTTATTACGAAGAGCAAGATAGTACACGTGGCCCTGAAGAACCCTTCAGTACAAGTCTTCACATAGACGCTCGGTCGTGCCACTCAGATCCTGCACGAGGGGAGCAATCCGCTGATGCTTCTCCTGCCCGTGACGCTGGACCGCCTCACGATACTGCAACTCCTCCGCGATCCCCCGAACAAGATGAGCCCCAATACAAGCAAGCAGAGATCGATTCGTCGAATCAGAACTTGAGCATCTCGCGAGTTACGTCAAAGATCCCCAACGTCATACAAGATGATAACGAATCAACTTCTACGCCTTTGGAAACCGAGCCTCAGAACTACATGAAAACTGAACATGACGCCAGACAGATGTTTAGCGGGAATCAGAAGAATGTCAACAGAGCAGCTCTGACTACGAATATGTCAAACCTCAACCCACTCGCGTTAGTGGGCCACTTTGCTACAACAGAAAAGAGTTTGTTATCGAACTTATGGCAGTGGCAAATTAAAGGGGATGAACTAGAATTCACTGAAGTCCTTAGAACGTGGTCGAAGAAAAGTCTTCAACTTTCACCTCTACGTTACATTACGAGGGGAGCGCGATCCATACAGCAAATTATACTTGCTGTATGGCAACAAAGATCAGAATTGAGTGTATGGCGCGATATGAAGATCTACCCACCAAGTACCAAAGAACCAGATAGTGTGCACCGTCCATACAACTACACGAGGGAAGTGCCATCCGATAAGCTCTACAAGTTATTCCTTCGTGATCGAAAGTCAAAGCAAAACAGAACGATCCTACGAAACGATCGACAACGCAATTTTGTTGTGCTACGCACTCGACGAGCCTGGCGTCGCCGGACACACAACTGCTTCCCGACGTGTTTACCCCGCTGCGAGCAACGAGCCACGATCCACCGACATTGCAAGAACTCACAGCATAAACAAGCACGTCCAGTTCCCAGGAAAGAACAACGCTTCGTCATCCCGAAGAAGCGGTATGAATATATCATCGAACTAAGAAGCTTGCTGTCCTACCCCAGGAAAAGAAAGCTGCGCGGAAGCTTCGCTGAGGGGAGCGATGTTGCGGACAGAAGCTACGAACCCTACGCGGCGTCAGCGATGACTAATTCTGATTGGTCGCCCGCTGACGCCCCCCGCTCCCCGCACGCCCCTCAGTCCCCGCGATCGCCCCTCTCCCGCTCGGCCCACTCGATCTCAGTGCCGGGCGGGGGAATTGCATAAATACTGGCTCCCGAGCTACCACAAATCACTTCCGCTACGACAGTCGAACCATCAAGAACACCGGAACCCCTGAAGTAGTGCGAAGTGACAAGAACCAAGCAAGAACCTATGAGAACCCGAACCAGCAAGACCCCTCAAGAACCCCGAACCCCTGAACCTCAACATTATTATTTTGAACCCTGATCCTTGGAAATAGCGACCCCAAATAAATACAGTCCACTTGATCGACGGAGGGTTATTATTAAATCCCTCCCCAACATCTTTGGTCCATCGATCCGAATCCCTGAACCCTGAAGACTCAAGAACTGAAGACTCAAGAACTGAAGACTCAAGAACTGAAGACTCAAGAACTGAAGACTCAAGAACTGAAGACTCAAGAACTGAAGACTCAAGAACTGAAGACTCAAGAACTGAAGACTCACGAACCGAAGACTCAAGATCCGAACACTTCAAGATTCCTAAACGTCAAGATGGTGCAGACTAAGTCTCATGACACACAAATCAGAGACCTACACGACGAGGCCTTTGCGTTGCATGAACCGAACCTCCGCGCGCTGAACCTGCCTCGTCCCGTGCAGCTCCGATTTATGGAATCATTGGGCTCGACAAGTTGCACACCATCTCGGCAAGAACCAGTTTTTAGAGCACGATACACTGAAGAGAACGATCAAACCTACGCGTTCGCAAAGATCCACGGCGAGCACGGCGACGCGCAGAAAACAAGTAGAATACGAGGCGGCAGTTTGCCTTGCCGCTATCAAGAAGCAGCGGATCCAGTTGCTAGCTGAGCTGCTGCAAAAGAAAATTGAATTAGAGATTGCGCTCTCAGATCCCCAAAGAAACTCACGAAGCTCTACAGAGCCGCGGAACACAAGTTTACGCGAAGCGGCTCGTTTAAGTCACGCAGAACCTGCAGTTGAGAGACGATCCACCAGAGTATCTTCTGCGCTCGACGCTGAACCGTCTTACAGTGTTAAAACCACTTTTAGATCCTCTGATCAAAGTGAGCCCCTGCATGAGCAAGCAGAGTTGATTTCATGGGATCAGAATTTTAACAACTCCCAGGCTTCTTCACAAAATGAAGAACAAGATGATCCAAAGCATGTGGGAACTGAACCGCATAAGCCAATGAAAACGGCAGAAATCCTGTGCATTCACACCGCAGCAATTGCTTCGACTGATCAAGTCTCGAAACAGATGGACAACGAGAACCAAGCTGCAACTAAGAAGAAAGATCTGAGTGTGGTTACCATAGACCCATTTGGACCGAAACCTGACATACGAACCTGGCAGCTTGGGCGTTGTCAGCCTCCTCGTCTTTACTTTACGAGGGGAGCTAAAACCAGAACGGCCAAAATACCGGATAGTATGCAACGTACATACTACAACACGAAGGGAGCGCCTTTGGATAAGCTCCTAGAACCTTTAGCAATTGTACCACGGCGTGGCTATGTGAACCAAGGCAGAGTATTTAATCTACGCCAGAACCTATATGGCGGCGTAGCACTTATGGACAGCTATGCAATGAAGTTGAAGAACAAGAAGCGGGCTGAACCAGTTCCGAAGAACAAGTTGCTCATTCGTGTTCAAAATTCGAACGAAGAGAGAGTGAACTGTCGAAAGAAGCTCTTCAACATACTCATTCGGTTGACGAACCTGCAAGCGAAGAAGAATGAGATGCCTAACAAATGGCTCTTTTTCTTTCAAACACGAAACGATCGACATCGCAATCGTGTTGTGCTGCACACTCAACCATCCTGGCATCGCCATGCACACGACTGCCTCCCGACGTGCTTACTCCGCTGCCAACGAACCACGACCCATCGTCTCCGCAAGAACTTAAGGAAGACCCGCAGCTGCATCATCGTCGAACCAAGCTTGCTGTCCTACCCTAGGAAGAGGAAGCTGCGCGGAAGCTTCGCTGAGGGGAGAGATGTTGCGGACAGAAGCTACATGCCCCACGCGGCGTCAGTGGTGACTAACGCTGATTGGTCACTCGCTGACGCCCCCCACTCCCCGCACGCCCCTCAGCCCCCGCGATCACCCTTCTCCCGGTCGGCACCCATGTCGACGGTGCCGGGCGGGGGAAATGTATAAATACCGGCTCCCGAGCAGCTGAACCTCACTTCCGCTACGACAGTTGAACTATCAAGAACACCGGAACCTCTGAAGTAGTGCGAAGTGACAACAATCCGAACCACCAAGATCCCTCAAGAACCCCGAAGCCTTGTGATTATTGTGAACCCAGAACCCTCAAGAACCCCGAACCCCTGAACTTGCGCTACGAACCTCAAGAACTCAAGATCATTAAGACCTCTAGCGTCAAGTACCAAGAACCCTCCAGTGAACCCTCAAGAACCAAGAACCCCGAACCCCTGAACCTCAACGCAATCATTGTAAATAGTGATTATTGAACAAAAATACAGTCCACTAGATCGACGGAGGGTTATTATTAAATCCCTCCCCAACAACACTGTTGTTTATTGTTTTACTATTCTTTAATAAAACACTTTTATATATTTTACATATATATATATATATATATATATATATATATATATATATATATATATACATATATATTTATATATATTTATATATATTTTAATTATTTTTAGTGTTATTATATATGTTAGTATGTACGATTATGATCGTCACATGCTGAATACGCATACAAAATTTGGTAAAAATCGGTAAAGCCATTTCGGAGGAGTACGGTAACTAACATTGTGACAGGGAAATTTTATATATTGGAAAATATAATTTGTTCTTTGTCCAATTCTCTCGCACTCGTAGTTACAGTACAAAGCAAATGAATTAAATGATAACCAATTCTAAATACCTTAGAGTTGAGTGTTTGTAACAAAAGTGATAAGAGCAAACAAATGCAATAAGCTCGAACAGCTCCACAAGCGAACATCAAAGCAGCGTTTACAAAGAGAAGCGCGCGCGATTACACCCGACACCAGCTCACCAGCAGCGTAGCATTCCTGTCGCCACGTAAGCTGCAATTCAGATCAAAGCCGATTTGAAATAAAATAACCTTTTTTAAAAATCAGGTTTTGCTTTTCAATAATAAAAATTTTCTTTTTTAACCGACGAAAAAAAACGGAGGAGGTTCTCAATTCGACCTGTATATTTTTTTTTTATGTATTTCCATGCATAACTTTTTACAGTGTTGTCCGATTTTAATAATTCTTTTTTATTAGAAAGAGCATACTTCCAAGGCGGTCCCATTGTCATCATGTTGGGATCTGATGATGATATCCTGGGGAAATTGAAGGATTGATAGCTTTTTGGCTACTAGTGCCGTATAATATACTATGACAGTATAGTACGAGTTCGTTACGTGGTGATAAATCACTAAAAAGTAAGAAATAAAAATTTTTAACAAAAAATAGAACCGACTCAAAACGCACTAAAAAGTAAAAAATAACTGTGTCATTTAGTTGCTTTAATTTACTTAAGGATATTTAGGAGTCGGTGCCAGCCAAGGTTTCTACTTTAAGGACGTTACCTAGAACCCATAAACTGCTTTACTGCGTTAAATAAATGTTCCTTAAACTTGCTGGCACCGACTTCATAGATATGCTTACGTAAATTAAAGCAACTAAATGACACAGTTATTTTTTACTTTTTAGTGCGTTTTGAGACGGTTCTATTTTTTGTTAAAAATTTTTTCAATAAATTTTTCAGTTTTTATTTCATTTGTTTATCTATACTCATTCTATTCTACTACTACCTTCTTTCTTCTTCCCGGGCTTTTTCCGCACTTGGCCACGATGTTGGCCGATGTGCGTTTTCTACTACTATATGCGCGCGTTAAATAAAATTAACCTAACAATAGAATTCTATTGGAGCTACAATAGAAGAGAAAACATAAAGAATGTATTTTTAAATTGTTTGAATTTATAATATTAGCGTGCACAGAGTACGGTAATCTAGCATATTGCTTGAATTTCCTTAATTTTTTACTGGTAAAGCAGTCCCCATATATAGGCATTACATCAAGATCGAATGTAAGCTAATTATCTAGTTTAAGGATAAAGGCTTTGCAGACCATCTTTTACTATTGAAGACTAATAAATTGACCCGTCTTAACTTCAGAACGAAACCTAATATTATTCCATTGCTTTCATTTAACTTTGCATTTTCTTAAATACTCACTGTCTGTCTGAGATCGATTCGTATATTGGTTCTCTTATTCCACGTAACTGTCTATCTAGACCTGAATAAGTAAAAATCAATCTACTCCTCAACTGCATTTTGGAAACTACATAAAACTTGAGCCTGAATAATATAACGAAGTTAGAACAAAAGTTTATACGCGAGCTTGAGCAAATTGTTTTTGACGATTGAAAAGTTTGTTGTCGTACTTGCATAAGATAGATATTATTTTGTAGCATATAAAAAGCCATTATTCAAGAGGCGATAAAAAAAACATGACTGAATTTTGACTTCAACTTATTTTAAATATATTTTTTAATAATCAAAATAACTTTATCGCCAGAAGATATATAGTCTGGTAATGGGCGGGGCACAGAATTCGAAGAGCTGATGGATGTTGAGGTCCCAAGATGGTAGAATGGTGACCTCGCACAGGAAACCGCAGTGTTGGTCGACCCCCACTAAGCGGGTTGCAGGAAGCCGCTAGATGAAGTTAGCTCAAAGCCGTGATGATCGGAATTCTTTTTAAGAGCCCAATGTCCAACTGTGGACGTCTATCGGCTGATAATGATGATGATGATGAAGTATTTAGTACAAATATTATGGTTAAACATTTCAGAGTGGCCTAAATAATTGGTTACAAAATTGTAGAGTATCTTAAAAATATTGAATGCACAAACATTTTTTGTGGTCTTGAAAGACTTTTTGAAATCAACTTTTAAATATAATTATTCAAATATAAATAAATACTTAAATATTTTTATTATGATCTACTTAAACTAAGTTATCTGCATGGCTGTTATGTACTTACATCCGGTTGAACGGTGACGAGCAGCGGCAAAGCTGATCGATTGTCCGCTCCACTAACTCTCATACGGTCAGAAGCTTTCTATAAATAAACTGTTTTACTCCATTTGTATAAAATCAACACCATGCTGAGTCCCTCTTTTTTATAGGGTTTTGGAGATTAGACCCACCACGCTACGATGGCAAGCAGATGACGCTGATGCTTAGAAGTAAATCAAGCAAATAAAGTAGCAACTCTTTGCAGAGTACCCCCCCACTAATAATAATATAATAATAATAATATAGCCTTTATTCAGATCAGTACAACTTTGGACTAAATACATATAATATTCACAAAATTGCTTAGTCTAGTACAGTATTTGTTTTTTGCTTATTTTTTGCATATCTGTTTGCCAATCGGCAAAGGCCTCCTCCAACCTCTTCCATTCGATTCTATCTTTGGCTACTCTACTCCATGTCACGCCAGCCACTTGTCTTATGTCGTCATCCCATCTTTTATGTGGTCTACCTCTTCTTCTCTTCCCTTCTCTAGGGTACCACTGTGTCAACATTTTGCTCCATTTGTCCTTTCCTCTACTCATATGCCCTGCCCATCGCCATTTAAGCGTTCTGATTTTATATGTTGTATCTTGCACCTTTGTTTTGTTTCTTATAATATGTTTTTTCAATCTGTCCGACTTCCTAACACTCAACATACTCCTTTCCATAGCGCGTTGACATGTCTCAAGTTTACTTAAAGTATTTTGTGTAAGCGCCCATGTTTGGCTGCCGTACGTTAGAACTGGTAGTATACAAGTATTAAAAACTTTGCTTTTTATATTTGTGTCAAGCTTTTTATCTTTCATTACTTCTTTCAAACTCCAGTATCTCTTCCAGCCATTTGTTATTCTTCTTTCTACTTCTTTCCGTACAGAGTCATGTTGTGCCATTATCTGTCCCAGATATATATATATTCATCCGTGTAGTCAATTGGTGTGTCTCTTATCTTTATGATGGTAGCTGTCCCATTTGTCATTAGTTTTGTTTTTTCTGGGTTCAATTTCAACCCCACTTTCTCGCTTTCTATCGTCAATTCGTTAATCATTCTAGTTTAGCCTTCTGGTGTCTCGGCAAATAGTACTAGATCGTCAGCGAATCTCAAATGTGTTAGTGGGACACCGTCTACATTGATTCCGAAATTTTCCCAATTTAAGCGCCTAAATATTGATTCAAGTACCGCGGAGAATAGCTTTGGAGAGAGAGGGTCCCCTTGTCTGACACCTCTTGCCACTCTAAACGGCTTACCTTTCGTTTCTAGTTGTATTCTCGCGGTACTGTCTCTGTATACATTTCTTATTAAGCTAATGTATTTTTGTTCAATTCCTTGTTCTTTAAGGCTCTCCCATATTTTTTCGTGAAACAGGGAATCGAATGCTTTACTATAATCAACGAATGCCATGTAATATATACGCTGATATTCGTAAAACTTCTCTAAAACTTGGCGTACTACGTGAATATGGTCGATTACTGAGTAATCCTTACGGAATCCTGCCTGTTCAATAGGCTGCTGTTCATCGAGTTTTATTTCAATCCGTTTTAGAAGAATCTTAGCAAATATCTTGTATATGTTTGACATAAGGCTTATACCCCCCCACTAACTTTACTAAATTATAATTATGACATTCTCTTTATACATTACTTGACATTATACTTTTCTTGACTATATTCAGTGACCTAATATTAAATATATAGTTTAATTTAATGTATTGTAGTTATTGATAATATAATATAAATATGATAAATGTGTTAATGTATGTGACGATATATATCTTTATTAATAATAATAATGTAAATAATGTTAGCGACGCCCTAACAGGGCCTCATGTGTATTTATATGTACATGAATGCTACAATAAATAAATGAATAAATGAATATGCAAAACACGAGCACAGAAATAAGCATAAGTAGCGATATTACTTTCCCGAACGACTACATACGTACACAAACAGCTCTACTACAACTAAACCTCCCCGCGGTTCCGGAAGTGAAATCTACTTCTGAAACGAGTACATCTTTTAATTCACGATGAACTTACGAATGAACGAAAATTACTGAATACGAGTCAAATTCAAGAAATAGTTTAAAAAAGAAATAGCTTTGAAATATCTTTCCAATTATCCCTACCAAGCGAGAAATACGTGATTCTACGTTTACTCAAGCAACGCATTACAGCTCAAACAAACGGACACTCATTAATTCTTCTTAATCCCGGCGAAAAACTGCGGGTAGTGAGATAAACAAGGCCCCGGGTCAACACTAATCTGTTAAATTCCGCCTCGCATAAATTCTGTTACAACAACCGTAAAACTGTCCACCTGTACATCTCACTAATCCCCCAGACATGAATGGGGCCGTGATCGAATTGAAAAGCTTCAGAATTTATTATTTTGTCGCTACAATACCTTTCAGGAAAGATTTAAGGACTTCATTTGTCGAGTTTCCGGAAAATCTAATTTTCTTTTGTGTTTTGTTTCACCCAGTTCACTTATTTAGAAACCAGGAATTTGTTACAGGGAAAACAAAGTTACGCGGATTAAGATGGCGTTCATAAATCATTGATTGGCATTTGAATGTGGTAACTACCTACTATAAATATCTGGGTAGCTGGACATTGTTTTTACGATCGTAATTTTACAATTATAAGCATACATATTAATGATCCACGCCCAGATTATTTTAGGCACTTTATTATTGTTGATAACTTCATCACTTATTAAATACCATGTACTATGTTCCGAAATCAGTTACGAAATTGCTTAAGTACATCTTACAATAATAATACAAAATAGCGTTTCTGTCAAAACTATATATGCAAATGAATTTAATATATCTGAATACAAAATTTTATTAATACGTCTTACTTGTTTTCGAGATGTCAAAATATTTTTACTTCTTTAAACTTATATTAATTACATTTTGTTAAACCAGTATAAAAAAACACATATTGTGTTCTTAGTGCCCATAAATCAATTGGTTTAAATGCTGTCATTAACTCCAAGCTTAAATACCGATACGTTGATGTATTTCTAAAGTTTTCTTCCATATTAAACGAAACCCCTGGAATCCTAATAAGCTCGAATAATTTACAAAACACGCAAACTCCGAACACGTATAACAATCCTAAAGCCTTAAAGTATGCAAATTTTTAGAATGGGTTATATTTATCAGACAAAATATGTCGCATTTTTATCTCGAGCAAACATTTTGGGCAGGATATCCCTAACCTTTGCAGACAGGCTGTTACCTCTATCACGCTGTAGTCGCATGACGAATTGAGCACGTCTCAGTATAATCGAGTCTGAGTACACAACTACTCAAACTAGATTGTACAAAAGGGAATGTAAATAGGGACTATTATAACAAAAATCTGAATGTTAAAATTACAAACTGACAGATCGAAAAGTACTTATCGGTTGTAACATTGAAGTATTTAAGAGACCACGGAAACCCCATATAAGACTTGTATAATCCAGGTCATAAGTATCCTAAACTGACTTGTATGAAAGGTTTAATGAAATTTGAAGAAGCCAGAGAGATGTGCATGGGTCATGGCAAGTGTAACGTCGTGGTCTCTGCCTACCCCTATGGGATTAAGACGTGATGATATCTATGGACGTGTCTTAGTATGTATAGTCTGTCACATTGTTTAAACTTTTGTTATTATATTTGTGTTGCATAAGCTTTTAATAACACTAGGATAATTTCTAAGGATTTTTAAAAACAAATAACATCAAAAATTACTTGACATAGCAGTAACTCTTAAAGTACGTACATGTCATCAAAAGCTCGCGTAGATAAATTCTTCTTCAGCTAATATTTTAAACAGGATATCCCTCACCTTCACAGCCTGACAACTTTTATTACCTGGATTGGAGCTTTCGGCGGATGACGCATTGAGCACGTCTCTGTATAATCGAGTCTGAGTACACAACTACTCAGCCTAGATTGTACAAAGGGGAACGTACTCAGACTCGCTTAACGGAAAATAGCGACTATTATTACAAGAACTAGTCAGATGTTAGAATTACAGTGACGCTTCAAAAGCACTCTCTTGTCGGTAAGTATCATTGGTGTACTTAAGACCCAAATAGAAGACCGGCATAGTATATTACTTGATTTAAACTATTGTTGTTAGTGTAGATTCAAATATACCCGCATTTGGAAAATCCATAATACTTCAAGTAAGTACTAGTGCCTGAATAAAAAACATTTTAATGGGGTCAACTTACGAATGTGTATACTGAGTTCTTTTTATGTGATAATTATAAGTTACTAGCTGTACCCGTCAAACGTTGTTTTGCCATGTATATTATTTCTAGGAAATATTTTTTTATACATAAGGGTTGATCGTGTAGGTGTGTATGTATTTTTTAATGCCATATTATAAAAAAATGTCCAAAAAATTAAAATACAATGTTAGGGGTGGACTACCCTTATCACTTAGGGGTATGAAAAATAGATAGTAGCCGATTCTTAGACCTGCTGAATACGCATACAAAATTTGGTAAAAATCGGTAAAGCCGTTTCGGAGGAGTACGGTAACTAACATTGTGACAGGGAAATTTTATATATTAGATTAAATAATCGAACAATGACCTTATGTACTACATATACAAGTATCTACATGGTTAGGCTATTGTCAGTTTTTCGCTGAAACCATAAATGAATATCTAACTAGAAAACTGATCCTATTAATAATGGGTCATAACATTTTAAGGGTAAACAAGGAATGTTGTTAAAATTTCGATAATAAGTAGGTACGTGTATTTTCGTTAATAAAATTTTGTTTGGTTACATTGACCGACTCACGCTTAGATCCTGGGTTCAATTCCTGAGTCAAGTTGTGGTATAATTTTAATGTTTTCTTTTTCCAAGAGATTTTCAGTAAAATTACAAGCCCAGAGTTGGGAAGTTTGCAGTGTAACATCCCCGGTATTCGGAAAGCACGTTAAGCCATCGGTTGAGGTTACTATCATCTGATAGTGACCGTTAGTAAAATAAACACTATCATCCTAAGCCTACCAAGCATTGGAGGAGTGTGGTGGGTGCAATGCTTATATCCCCTCTCCTACAGAGAGTGAGTCCTGGCCTTGCAAATAACCATTAATAGACTATAATGATGATAATGATATTTCGCTATGAAAGTCTAAACAGAGTCGTCATCATTAAAATATTATTATATAGGTTTCTTGTTAGTTATTGAAACTACTTATTAATATTTAATTTGGACACGTAAATACGGAACAGGCTCAACGATTTGTGTCGTGACTTGGTACTGAATGGCCCGAGAACGTTTTCCTTCTAACGGAAATGAGATTTCCCGACTGATATAATAGCTTTCCGCGGATTACATCGTGCTCGTTTCGAGATTTTCTTAAACAATTTACTCTTCTAAATATATCAGCTCAGGAACGACCTACATTAGTACATAATAATTTTGACGTTGATCTTGCTTTATTATATCAAATATATAATATTTGATTGGTAGAGTTGGGTTAATTTTTATTCAATTTTAACTACTATTGTTAGAATTCATATAATTAAAGTTTTAACTAGTGTTAGTATTTATATAAGTATATACTTTCTTAATAGAATTATCTACATGTTAAAATAAAACAACTTTCAAAAGATTCTCAGTTAAGACTTATATAATAGAATGCGTGTAACTGTTTGTTTCTTATTCTAGGCATAAATCTTATCATATAATGCGATTCAAATAACAATAGGAAAAAAGGTAGCGCCATCTTGAACCGCATTGAGTGACAACTTCAGACTTTGTAGTATGATGTGCAAAAAAATAAGGAGATACTAACAAAAAATAAATTTATTTTTATTATTTGTTAGTATCTTTGTTCTTCCTGCTGCTGTCAATCTAATGGAAATGGGTTTTTGTTGAAATAGTCACGTAATATAGATCATCTGAAGAGACTAGCGCCTACGAGACAGGCTCGGCCTAGTTTAGTCGCTAGTGCTCATACTTAGTTGTATAAAAAAAAAGTCTAATATTTGTAAGTTCATAGTTTTAAGTACCTATTGTTTGTCTGGTGTCAATAAATGCATTTTTATTTTTTTATTATACAATTTTATCTTCACCCTCTTGTGAGTTTGAGTAATCACTATCAGAGAGATCTAAATATTATGTAAATAAGTACGAGTATCTGTAAAAAAGATTTTACTGAAATAAAATATCACTTTCTTTAAAAAAAAAAGGAGTTACTAATAGAAGTATTTAACTTGTACCCACACAATTATGTATTGTAGAAGAACGAAAAAAATATGAAAGGCGAAATTTATTATGAAGCAAAAAGGGCCAGTGTCGTCATCCTCTAACAGCTCTCGAGTTCAATACGCTTGCTCTGTTCTTTATACATGATTGACTTTTCGCCGCCAATCGTCAGCAGTAATGCTTTGAACTGCTTCTAATGATTTTTCAATTTCACTTTCTAGCTGGCTTACATTCTTATCTGCCACTCTCCTTTTGATGAGGTACCAAATAAATTCTATAGGATTAAGGTCGCAATTGTATGGTGGCAACCTTAGCAACGTCTAATGTCCGTAGCTTCTAAATAAATTGTCCACCACGGAATCTTTAGAAGGTTTTATTTTTGATTTTATTTGTCGATAGGAGCGAGGCAACCATCTTAGGTCGACATTTTATGATTATTTGCTCATATTTATCAATCAATCAATAAGTAGTTATATTATTTAACTTATGTTAAAATAATAAAGTTTTATTTTATTATTTTAAAGTAACTTTTAGTGTTCGGCGTTTGTGCTAACGTTACTTAAACGCCGTTGTCAGTATGAAGTTGGTCCAAGATGGCGCCAGTTTGATTCCTATTCTTATTTGAATCGCATTATAATATCAATATTGTCTCTACATCAGATACAGATTTTTCGCCTATAAAGCCCTAACTTTAGCTAAAGGATTATTGAATGCTAAAGACAATAGGTACCTTTATTGTTGTTAGTATTCAATAATCCTTTAACTTTGAAGAACACCTAATTAATTTTACAAAATTTAGATTTACCGCAAAACTTGTAGATAATAAATTATGAACAAGAAATTTTGCGAAAAATATGTCATAGGTTACTCATACACAAATGACATAGGTAAAAAATGTATGGAAGTCTGCCCCAGAGATGCCCAGAGATGATATATATATTTAAGAATAAACATAATATATCAAAAATTGCGAACCGACGAGATTCGAACCCGCGTCTCTCTGACAATCCGGGCACTTAGATTGCCAGAGAGACGACATCGGTGGCGCAGTGGTATGCGTGGTGGATTCATAAGACTGAGGTCCTGGGTTCGATTCCCGGTGGGGCAGATTGGTATTTTTCTTAATTTGTCTTGGTCAGGCTGGGAGGCTTTCGCCGTGGCTAGTTACCACCCTACCGACAAAGATGTACCGCCAAGCAACTTAGCGTTCCGGTACGATGTCGTGTAGAAACCGATAAGAGTGTGGATTTCATCGTACTCCTAACAAGTTAGCACGCTTCCATCTTAGACTGTATCATCACTTATCAGGTGTGATAGCAGTCAAGGGCCAACTTGTAGTCGATAAAACAATTTTTGATATTATGTTTATTCTTAAATATAAATAATCCCTAAAGTGTGGGTTTTTCACACTTTTCAATAAAAACTAAAAAAGGATTTAATTTAATAATTAAATAGTACAGATCTTCTATTTAAATATTAAGAAAGTTACTAGTCGCTAAGCATTCGCTGATAAAAGTTATGCAGGTTGATAAAAGTTTACTTTTCATACTGCGATGACGGTCACGTGATTCAGAACACAAAAAATCGATTGAAAATCTTATATTTTTGATATATTTTCAAAAGATTGCTATGAAACATGGGTAGTTGTTACGCACAACGGCCAAGTCACTGGCCAAGTGCGGAAAATATCCAGGAAATGAAGAAGATGGGTAGTTGTTTAAAATTCATTGTGTATTTAAATAAAATAGTTAAATATGAGCATACGTTTGGACAGCCTGGGGCAAATTATGGCAATGACCTTTGTTTCATCAGTTGTTTTATATTCACAAATAAAAAATCGATATCGTTCAGGTATCTACGTATATCGAACTTAAACCAACTTTACGCCGGCGGCCGGACGGTAACGAATAAAATTAGGACGCCAAAACTTAATCATGCGAGTTATTGAACGCCGACCTGAAAGCGAGGCTTTCACGGACAACTTTACGCTCACACTGTGGAGCATGGAACGTGGTAACAAATCTGTACACAGGTGATTGTTCAAAATGTAAACATCGATAATCTGTGCATTCTTTTTTTATAAACAAGCAACAAATAACAGCAAGTTGAGTTTTTGATAGTCTCCGTGGCGTAGTGAATTTAAAAGACAGTAGTTTTGGATTCGATTCTCGGCTGGGCTGATCAGATGTGGCTGACTGATTACTTTTGTCTTGAATTATTTTTTTTCATTGACTACAAGTTGTCCCATGACTGCTATCACAACTGGTGTTAAGTGAAGATACAGTTTAAGATGGAAGTGGGCTAACGGTTTCTACACGACATCGTGCCGGAACGCTAAATTGATTGGCGCTAAGTCTTTATCGGTAGGGTGGTAATTAGCCACGTCGAAAGCCTCCCACCAGCCAGACCAGAACAAATTAAGAAATATCTCAATCTGCCCCGCCGGGAATCGAACCCAGGACCTCTGACTTACAAATCTACCGCGCATACCACTGCACCACGGAGGCCGTCAGTAAATTAGGTATTTGGTAGCCAGAGATAAGCAAAAAGCTGTATATCCTTCTATATCTAGCAAAAATATGTCAAAGAATTAGAACTACGACACTTTTATAATGTTAAATATGAATTAGGCATGTGACTAGTAGTTCCAGTCATTAAAAGATCATCGAAAAAGCTGTTAATATGAAATTACAAGCAGACACTGCAGTTTTATTTATTTGTATAAATTAAATTATTAGGCTCACGTGTGAGCTTTTGTGTGCAGATGTTAAAATTAAAAGGGTCAACCCGCCTTTATTGCCGGCGTCAATTCCCGGTAAAGTATCTCAAAGCAGCTTAAGTGAGTCGTGTAACTTTTCCTTTCAAAGAATAAAATAGAACCTCACGTAAAAGCATAACAGGCTAACTTTTACACTTTAACTTTCCAGATGGGTTTCACTTTTTTGGACTTTAGAATTGTTGAGCTAAATTCTTTTAAGCTTTTATCTTGTTGATACATTGGTCGGGCTGCACCGTATATAAGGAAAGCTTTTAGAAGATCTTGTACGTTGTACAAAAATACGTTGTAAGTTTAAACGTACAGCGCAAATATTATGTTTGAATTTTTCTTTTTTTATTTATTTTCTGTTTGTTACGTAAAGAACTATCACCTATAAAACCTACACCGGTGTCACAAATCTCGGACTCTGTATGAAGTTTTCTCAGCCACGCGACGGATCCAACACCCGCACGGTGAATTCATGGAATGCTAAGATATTCGTCTCAAGCAAAACATCACAATAAAATCTAACACCCAACCGTCGTCTGCATTTTGAATCTTACATATCTTGGAAAATATTCACTTAAATTACATGTTGTAAAGGGCAATAGTGATCTATATTGAATGCACAAAGTATTTAAGATACTCAATTGGATAATAATTAATATAGTATTGCTTAAAATCACTTTAAAGCCATTAGTTTTGGTTTAAAGTAAAAGATAAAAAATGGTTATTTTGGGTTATCCCTAAGAGATAAACATATAACATCGCGGACTCTTTTGTTAGCCTTTTTAAGTTGTGCAATACTGTAGAACATTATTTTGATATATATCCTAGGGTTTAGCCAGTTTTTGCAATGAAAGCGTAAAAAATGCGTTAATTTACGACATCATATCGGAAACCTCTAAAATTATCAGTGTTTTTCTACTACATTGTGCATGTATTATACACACAAAACTTCCTGTTGAACCACTGATATCTGAAGTTGAATATCTGATAAAAAAACGCATGAAAATCGGATGTGTAGTTTCAAAGATTAAGGCATACATACAGACAAACATAAAAAAGCGACTTTGTTTTATACTATGTCAAGAAGATAATAAGTCTTGTTGTGCTGGACGGAGCGATGTCAAATCTATGGCGCTGCAATTTTCCTGTCAACTAGAGGCGTAACCATCTAATATCCATGTTATGCCTTATGTGCCAAGCATTTGCTTGAAATTACACCGGCAACAAGGCCGCCAAGTAGCAATTTGGCGGCCGAAATAAGAACGGCGTTAGATATTTATATATAAGATAGCTGAGACCAGATTTTTAATCTATACAAATTAATAAAATTGAAGTGTATGTAATGTGCGTGTGTAATTTCAAATTAACAGTTTTTCACTAGGTAAGGTGAAAAAGAATGTCGGTAATTTTGGTAAAATATCAGGCAACAGCAGATGCCTCTCGAGTTTTGACTTAATAACCAGTTGGATTTTATAAATTATTTTCGTATATGATTGCTAATTATAAGCTAATCCTAATAAACCTGATATTTCTACGGAACGGGAACTAGGTGGTAGAACCGGCGCCTACTATTAAACAAATAAATAAATAACATAAAGAAAGCTCTGCCACTGCTGTACAAACTACAAACTGATTGAAATAGATATTGTCATACGAGATTTATTTCAACTAAGACCAAAGTTTCAGGCGATATAAAAGTCACGGGAATATATCGCGGAGAATGATACAGGCACTCAAACTTGGGCTCGCGGAGGAATAGCGAGTTGCAGCGAAAATTGCTTTATAAACGTCAAGTGTTGTTACTGCAGCGATATGAAACGAAATGGAAGGGTGCAGCGGCCGTGCGCGTTGGGAAATTGCAATATCCGGCCCGTTTCACTGACACACATGCCGACTTGCTGGATAAGGCATACTTAACCTGAACCACCCGCTCGTAACAGACCCCTGCTGTTTGGGATTTTGTACCCACTTTAAGCGCTTTTGGCTGAATTTGATGGAGGAAAGGTAAATGGGTATTCGCTGCAAGGTGTAAATCGAAGATGCAACAAAAAAAGTTTTGCAACAAAGCTAGTAAGGCACAGCGACGTACCGATACGAGGCTAACGCATTGCATCTGGTAGGGTAAGTATTAAAAATACATGACAATTATTCTTTTTTTCAACAAAAGTAGACGTTACATTTAAGTACATTTTTCATTCTCACCTTAAAGAACTATCGCATATTTCCTGCCAGAAGCAATTTTTCGCGTGGAACACTCTCGACAAAATGAAAACAAGAGTGAATGAATATGCTATTCCTGTATCCAAAAACCCTCATTACAATTTGGAATTTGAACCATTGTGCGAAGAAAAATGGAATCAAGGAGAATTATCTTATCTTTTAAGATAATTCAAAATGTGTAGTTACGTGCTTAGTGGTAAGATTAAGGCAACTCTTCAAAAAAACACATTTAAAATTAAACTTTAACGTTCTCTGCGAACAAGATTGCTTTTGCTATTACTATTTTAGAATTATTAGGTCATTTTTATGATCTAATTAATCCCAATAGGTATTAGTACCTGAGGCAAATAAAATTAATTTTCCAGTAGAAAAACAGATATTTATTGTTACTAAATTTTTATAATTTTTAGTATGTGTCCATAGATACTTCAATCAACTATCATCTCTATCGTCAGCTGATTTTAATGAGCCATTTTAATAGCACACCTGATGATTAATTTTCTTATAAAAGGGAATTTGGTGTTTAAGCCCGCCACGCTGCTTCAATGCAGGGTGGCAGGCTTAGGATCAAGACCATATAAGACCATACAGTCTGTAGGTATATATAATTAGGATAGTGACAGGTCGTAGAGCTTGGGGAGGCACAGAAGTGACTAGACCATTAACATGTCTTTTCATTTTAAGAGCACAATCTACATACAAGCTAAATGAAAAAAGGAGTAACTAAGTATTTTCAACTCAATCGAGTGTATATTTTAGAGATATCGCAGTGAATGAAGATTCTATCGATATCGTATCTAGTAAGCTCGATATCAAAGAGATTAGGCCTAGCGGGAGATTGGATCTCACGAGCCGGCTTAACTAAACTTCATTAGTCAAGTTTGCATAACGGAGGTACATTCAATAACGACATTACTCGTGCATGGACAGATGGGCTATATACTAGTATAGGTACATATTCTATTAATTTTATGAGGATATAATTATAAGGTGCATACAAAATTTAGAGCTAGGAGTAACAGATTTGAGAAGACGCTTATTTTTCTTTTTACATAAACACACCTGATGTTAAGTGATGATGCAATCTAAGATGGAAGCGGGCTAACTTGTTAGGAGTAGGATGATACCCCTTGTCGGTTTCTACACGACATCGTATCGAAACGCTAAATCGCTTGGCGGTACGTCTTTGTCGGTAGGGAGGTAACTAGCACAGCGAAAGCCTCCCACCAGCCAGACCAAGACAAATTAAGAAAAATCTCAATGTGCCCCGCCGGGAATCGAACCCAGGACCTCAGTCTTATAAATCCACCGCGCTGACCATTGCGCCACGGGAGAAATAAAGTGGCCTATAAGTATTCATAAAATATAAACTCTGCACTGGATAGGTGACAGGAAAAGCGCATTTAAAAGAGTAAACTGGAGAAAGCATTGTTAAATTTTTCAGAAGTACCACAGAGACAAGGCGTATGATAAATAACCTGTTATTTAGCCACTTATAATTATTAAGTTTCAATAGCCCTACGGTCACATGGCTGGACTCAGAACTTTCTCGTGCCGAGAGCTTTTCCACCTGCAGACTTAGTGTATACCTATCACAGTCTTTATGGATGGCAATATTCGTCATATTTAAGTTAAAAATTGAGCAAATATTGATGTTATATTATTTCTCTGTATTAAAAAGAGAATATGTTGAATTGTCAACTTTCGTGAATTTGGATTGTTTAAATAAATTATTATCAACCAAAAAAACCGCCATCAGAAATTTGTTATTCAAAATTTAAACACATTCTGCAATTGTTCAAACATTGCGTATTGATTAATTATTATATTCGAAAATAGTTTACATTGTGATTGTCGCGATTGCATATGCCAGATAAAATATGCATTGTTTTATTTTAAATTATTTCAATGTTGTTTGTACGATAAATGTTAACTCACAAAATTAAAGCAAATAAACGCCAACCGCTAAAATTAATGGTGGTTATTTTACCGTGAAATGAATTAACTTTTTGTGACAGATACGATAAAAATGCAGAGCGACAAAGAACACTCATGAGAAATACGATTACATAAATAACAAAACATTCTTACTCTGTAATAATTTTATTAAAAAATCTTAGAAGAAAGAACAGCTCAATATTTTCTAGATAGACTTCGACTTGATCCCCACGACCTCGTGATACGAACCCTCTGGTATGGTCTGGTAATTCAGTTCATCATAAAGGTACTCATACAACATATCAAGTATCAAAAAATTATGTATAGCCTAACCGGGAAATAAAAAAAAATCTGGTTTGGTTGAGCCATACGCCATCTCTTACTAGAAGAAATTAGTTAGTAAATTATTTCGGTTTTTGTGTAAGTATCGGTAGCTTTTTGGCTACAAGTGCCGTATACTATGACAGTATAGTACGAGTACGTTGCAATAAATCACTAAAAAGTAAGAATTAAAAATTTTTAACAAAATATAGAACCGACTCAAAACGCACTAAAAAGTAAAAAATTACTGTCATTTACTTAAGCATATCTAGGAGTCGGTACCAGCCAAGGTTTCTACTTTCAGGACGTTACCTAGAATCCACAAACTGCTTTGCTACGTTAAATAAATGTTCTTTAAACTTACTGACACGGACTTCGTAGATATGCTTAAGTAAATTAAAGCAACTAAATGACACAGATATTTTTTACTTTTTAGTGCGTTTTGAGTCGGTTCTATTTTTTGTTAAAAAAAAATTCTGTTTCATGCTATATATTGGGTTGTTCGGAAAGTGATTTCGTTTTTTTCGTGAAAATGAAAGACAATTTTGACAAAAACAACGAATTGACTTTCCGAACAACCTATTATTTGGCTTGGCCTACAGTTTTATTGATACCTGAAATACCTGAGCTTACGTAAACATGGTAAATACGTAATTTTATAGGTACATTAATCTAAATGTAGGTTCATAAATGATGACACATGCATAAAATACAATAACAATACGTTATAAATTTTATTATCATAAAACGTCCGTTTCAATACATTAGTTATCCACATATATAAATTAAAACGCTGTGCTAAACTATAACACGAGTAACTGGACAAACAATATCAACAGGCGTTCGTAGCAGCAACTTGGCAACAAACGGTGTTTTTGTCGTGCTTCGGGCATGCATCCTTGCGTAGTATTTCTCTCCCAAGGGCAGAGATGCTCTATATGCAGACGCCGCAGAGTCTAGCGCAGTTCATCCATAAACCATCTCAAATGAAACTTTCCTTCAAGCAACGCTATAATTCACGACGAAGCTTTAGTTCAGTTTACATTCTTTTGTATTTCTGTAAAATGTTTCTCTTATGTGTATGTGTAATTTAAATAACGCTCTATTTTTCGATACCATATTAAGGGATGTAGGTACTCTATTCGTAGTGGGTGTGGGTGGGTGGATGGTAGAAGTTGCCTTTAGCGCCATGATGACAATAACAGATATTATAAGTGATTATCTGACATAGTCAGTATTTATGTTTTTATTTTATAATTTAGTTCAATTAAAGCCTAAAATTGTACTTATAATTAAATAAGCGCACAATCCTTTTTATTACCTTACGTTAAAATAAAATGATAAAATACAGCCATTGGCCACGTTACGAGAAGTACCGGTTACCACGAATGACGTTTATTTATACACCGGTTTCACTGTTTGACTTTGACATTTCATTTGTATTGTTCTTTTTTTTATCGACTACAAGTTGGCTCTTGACTACTATCACACCTGATGTTAAGTGATGAATCAGTCTAAGATGGAAGCGGGCTAACTTGTTAGGAGTGTGACGAAAATCCACACCCCTTTCGGTTTCTACACGACATCGTACCGGAACGCTAAATCGCTTGGCGATACGTCTTTGTCGGTAGGGTGGTAAAAATAAGCCACGGCGAAAGCCTCCCACCAGCCAGACCAAGACAAATTAAGAAAAATCTCAATCTGCCCCGCCGGGAATCGAACCCAGGACCTCCGTCTTATATATCCATCGCGCATATCACTGTGCCACGGAGGTCGTCGGAGGTGTTCGAAGTTCTTCTGACGTCATAAGCAGACACATAAAACCTTTTAGCGTGAATTTGACCTAAAAATGTATTTTTTACAGAAATATATATATTTGGAATCAGAAGACTACCACTCCCGAACATTATACCTAGGACAGTTTTTCAAAATTAAATGATGACTAATTTTGATGCCTATTGTTGCTGCAGTAGCATTGCTGTGTTTCAGTGTGATAATATATGTTCGTATGAAAAATTATAGAGCTGCATACAATTTCTCATACAAATATATTGTCATAAGAATACATGAGGCAGGTTTATAAAATTAGAGCAACACATATTGGGACTTGCTCCTTGAGTGCCCTGCACTGAGTTGTTTGTTACACCGAGCGAGCTGACATTTAATACATTATTATAAGCAAATTTACCAAAAAATCTTGTCCTTAGATATACCGTAGAGATAGGTACTATTCTTGCTAAATAAAAGGAATATAAATAACAAAATTGTTAGATACTTATAATTATATGTACTTCGTGGTATGTAATAAGGTTTAAGCGCCAGCCTTTTATTTAAGGAGAGAGAATTCTCATTACCCTAACTCAATAAGAAATGTAAACGGACATCTCGTTTAATTAATTCTATGACGGATTTCGTTTGCTCTGTCATGGCGCCGACCTTAATTTAAAATTTGGTTACTCCATCCTTTTGAGTGACAAAAGGCCTTTCCCAATAATTATAATACTCATTGATTTGAATTGTGTTATTATTATTTTTTCATTTTTTATGGTATAAAGATGGCAAAAAATTCCTGTGTCATCTGTGTGTGTGTGACTCGACGAGGGTCTACATTGACGTGACAAAAATATGGGGGTTCACAATACAAGAAATTTTTTCTGGTTTCATAGTGAAGAAATATAAAATGTTGCCTTTTATCATCCACTCACAGCACAATTTTTTTTTAATTATATAACTAATCAATTCTAACTTTCGGATCTTCACATTTTTCTCGAGTTTTTGAGAATGGTAGAAATGTAGATTCAGGAAGTCAACTGGTCCAAGCTATATTTTGAAAGTCGTATAAGAGAAAATATAAACTTTGGTAATCTCTGACTTATGTCACAAGTTCGGGGAACCTGTTCGGAGTTTTTTTCTCATTAAAACACAGATTTTTAACCTTCTAAAATCATTTTTATAAGCTCAAAAACTTATCGAAACTTGCCGTTCCTTATAAAACATTTATATAGTATACGAAACTAATTCGATCTAATTTACGCCTAATTGGTTAATTGCTAATATTTTTTTTTGAGGAGTGCCAACCTGCTTAACTATTTTCATGTACTTTTTATTACATATTTCATTAAAAATATATTTATAATTAACCGTGTTGTGAATTATAAAAATATTTACATCACTCACTAAAAATTTCAGTTCCAAAAATAAAAAATTATTGGGCTCGTCCGGGATTTGAACCCGGGACCTCTCGCACCCTAAGCGAAAATCATACCCCTAGACCAACGAGCCAACTGACGAAAGCGGCGAAAAAAATACTCAAATTTTTTATGTGAAATTTCCTCTAACTTCTAAATACAAACCAAGAAATAAGAACCAAACCAGTTTTCAAAGTAGTTTCTTTAAGACCAAGATAGTAAGTTAGACTGTAGGTGTTGGATTTTATACGTTCTCTTGATTTATAAATTATAAATAGATGCGTTAATGTAAGTAGGTATTATATTAAATTAGATTTTAATAGAAAGATAGGAAGAACAATGTTTTTAGGCGCCATTACAAAACTAACGGGTCTATATTTATCTAGCTATCACTATATATGCGAAAGAAATATGACAACGTATTTAACAGAATATGTTTTTTTTATATAAATTTTCTAAAAAAATATACTTACTTAAAAGTATGAAAATGGATTATCTTGCGGTTGCAAAGTTAGACTGCCCATCTAGAAATCTCTTTCTTTTACTTATATTAAATTACAATAAAAAGAGGGCTCGTCCGGGATTTGAACCCGGGACCTCTCGCACCCAAAGCGAGAATCATACCCCTAGACCAACGAGCCGCTTGACTCATACTCTTAAATTACGATTCAGACACAAAAGTACATTCACTTTTCATACATAAGGTTACACAAGGTTGTTAACCTCGCGAGGTCATTTACATGCCTACTATAAAACGAAGTCACATGTCCGTCTCTCTGAACACGATATATTGATAAAATACTGAACTGATTGTCATACACTTTTTACCAAAGGACATTAGATACTCGTAAGACTTCGTGGCGCAGTGGTATGTGCGGTGGATTTATAAGACGGAGGTCCTGGGTTTGACCCCCGGTGGGGCAGATTGAGATTTTTCTTAATTTAATAAAGACGTACCGCCAAGCAATTTAGCGTTCCGGTACGATGTCGTGTAGAAACCGATAGGGGTGTGGATTTCATCCTACTCCTAACAAGTTAGCCCACTTCTATCTTAGATTGCATCATCACTTAACATCGGGTGCGATAGCGGTCAAGGGCCAACTTGTAGTCAATAAAAAAAAAAACAACCGCCAGGACAGTCTGAATTACAGTATTATGTAGTTAGATTAGAGAGTTAAAGTAAACCCACACTGCAGGTTGATTTACAAAGAGGGGTCCTTTATAGGATGTGCCCTGCCTAGTTGCTCTTTTTATATCCGATGGTTTTCCACCTAACATAAGGTAGGCCATCTGCTTGGTCCATCAATCAATATAGTATTAGAAGACCCAGACCCCTCGAGGACTGGGGATTTAGACCATCATAGACTTTAAAACTATTTTATGGACCGATAGTTCCCCAAACAAGATTCATTAGAAAGCGAACATGGTTTAATTTTTTTTTATCGACTACAAGTTGGCCCTTGACTGCTATCACACCTAATGTTAAATGATGATGCAGTCTAATATGGAAGAGGGCTAACTTGTTAGGAATGGGACGAAAATTCACACCCCTTTCGGTTTCTACACGACATCGTACCAGAACACTAAACTAACTAACTAGCCACTGCGAAAGCCACCCCACCAGCCCACCAGCCAGACCAAGACAAATTAAGAAAAATCTAAATCTGCCCCGCCGGGAATCGAACCCAGGACCTCCATCTTATAAATCCACCGCGCATACCACTGCTCCACGGAGGTAGTCACAAATAATATAAGATAATTATTAAAAAGTCGTGTTCAGTGTTTAACGAGTTTAACTAGACGTAAACATAAGTATACTTAGTTACTTACAGTTTTATTTCATTTCTTATTAGATAAGAAAAATAATAAAGTTTACTTTTTAAACGTGTCACTTGGATACCATTTGTACTAAAAAATAAGTATCTTTCTTAGGAAGACCTTACAGACATGAAACAGGATAAAACGGCGGATCTTTTAAACAAAAGCTCGTTACGGAAAATCTGATTCAAATGTAAAAGAAACAGTATTAAAGAGAGTAGAGACGATAACGAAAATAAATTGTACAAGCAACCGACCATTAGCCGACGAAGACTTACGACAATAGCCTCAATTATGGACACTCATTTATATATAGCGGTGCCCTCAGTTTCACCCGCGCATCCCATTCCTGAGGGAATATCACTTTAAAACGTAGTATACAGTTTAATGTACTAAATTATACTAATTGTGTCATATTTAATTGAGATCCTCATCCATGATTAAATAACAAATATCCATAAAATAGTCGTTTTGATTAAATCTTGAAATTATTTAATTTTTGCACAAATTTTTTTCATAAGAACTTTTGATAATATTACAATTACACCAAAAAAGAAGCCAGAAGCCCTTTACGCGCGATGCTGTGACCAAAGGGAATAGGGATTCATTTTACACTATTTTTACAGCCACTAACAGTAGACATATTCTATAACTATGTTTTTATTAGCGGACATTATAAGTTTTGGATTTGTCTCTGTCTTTATTTATAGTATCGCGTTAGATGGAGAGAATTGAGACGAATTCGTTAATAACACAGTCGAGTTATAAAAACTTCCTTACAGAATAGTTGATTTATATCTCTACAATATATGCTAACGTTACCTGCTCTAGCAGATCGGCTGGATATCGGGGTCTGACAAGTGTTGGGTATCAAAACTAGTGCGTAAATATGACTTCAGAACTTAAAAGTGCTATAAAATCGCATGAAAGTGCATTGTTCATAAGTGGGGTCTGGAAATTCCTACACCTAAGTATTTCCTTCCTTGCTTAGAACTTACAGCAACTTATGTAACGATGTGTACGCTCGGGCTGCATAACAGCGCATAATGTTAAAGTTACGACAGAACAGACATAAGACAATTCAGCTTTCAGTTATAAATATAACCAGTGGCGGCGCAAGCAAGATACATTACGCGAGGCCCTCTGAGGGGATAATAAAATATAAAATCACTTGAGTTTTTTTTTATTAATATAAATTAAAAAGAAATAAATCAAAGAAACAGAAATGTTCTACTTTTGTTTTCCAACTTCCTTATAATTTTCGTAATTAGGGGTGGGTACTTTTTAATTTTCTACACATTTTTCATTTATTTTCGGTTCTTTATGCCGCGAGGCTGTGAGCGATAGCCCATACTACCCACTCCTTACGTTACCTCTGAATATAATTATAGACATCATAAAAAACTGAACTACTAGTATGAAATTTTCTTACATACACAAAATAACTGTGGTGAATATAGTTTGAAATTAAATTATATGAATAATATTAATGATATGATATAACTTGAAGTACCTTGTACTTAACACTCCAAGTAAGTATAATATTATGTACGAGTTTGTATACAACGTAGTTTAAAAGTTTTAAGTGAACAGACGGTTTTATGTGACAGAATTACAATTTTAATCAGCCCATTTTTAAGCTATTGCATAGCTTCTATCGCGGGCCTTGAGCGTGGAGACCGAATCCAGAAATTCCGTAACGAAAAAACCTAACGCCCCCCACTCCGACCGGCACAGCGGTTTTAGTCAGATTGTCTTATTCGCATCTTCGTTCGCCAACGTCCATACCATGTTGAATACACCGGTTCTCGTCCGATCACCGAAGTTAAGCAACATCGGGCGCGGTCAGTACTTGGATGGGTGACCGCCTGGGAACACCGCGTGATGTTGGCTTTTTAATTTTTTTTTTTTTTAAGTTTGTTTTATTTTTTATTTTTTTATTTATTTTTTATAAATTTAAAAAATAAAATAAAAATAGAAATTATAGGAAGCCAACATCACGCGGTGTTCCCAGGCGGTCACCCATCCAAGTACTGACCGCGCCCGATGTTGCTTAACTTCTATGCAATAGCTTTATCGCGGCAGTCTCCGAGTGCCACACGTCTTTTTTTTATCACAGAATATAATGCTTATAATTATAAAGTATTTCAGACTTTGGTTACGACGACGAAAATTTCAATGAATCATTGGGGCATACAGATAAAACATTAAAATTTCGGTAAGGCATAGACAGTCTTGTCTGAAGCCTACTTCAGCTTTTAACAGCGTTACAGTCAGCAAGTTCGCGGTGGAACTTGGGAATTGTGGGATTCAATTTACGAGCGTGCTAATGTGAGCTGTGTTTATTGCGATTATTGCGGGTCAGAACACAGATGATATTTTTACTGTTGAAATCAACTTGAGTAACATTGATAGGCAAGTTAACATTGAAACTATTTTTGGAATTAACTGTGATAAGTTAACTACTGTATGAGCGT
This sequence comes from Mycalesis mineus, assembly GCA_034621355.1. NCBI lineage: Eukaryota > Metazoa > Arthropoda > Insecta > Lepidoptera > Nymphalidae > Mycalesis > Mycalesis mineus. Next base: position 4,990,308 of record CM067883.1, read on the forward strand.
ATATTATTTGAAGCTCGGCCAATGGCTTTGGTAAAGCAGTCGGACTCAACACCGGGATGTCATAGGTTCAAAACCGAAACTACTACTAAACGAAAACTATTATTGTTCGTAAAATGTAACAATTGCTTCCTGTAGGTTATGAATGCAGTCTAGCTCATAATAATAACTGATGATCATCATCATCATTATCAGCCTATTAATGGTTCACTACAGGGCCAGGCCTCCCTCCTTATAGAAGAGGGGATATGGATCGTACACCCACCACGCTGCTCCAATGCGAGTTGTCAGCCTTAAGCTGATGATGTTTCATTTATAAACGATCACTATCAGATGTTGATGACAGTGACCGGGACCGACGGCTTAACGTGCTCTCCGAGGCACGGGGGTGTAACATCACTAACTTCCCGATTCCGGGAAGTTGGTGGTGTTCGACTTGGAATGTACTGAGAATTTCATAGAAGAATGAAAAACTCAGAATTATTCTGTGACCCAGGATTCGAACCCAGGATCTCGTGATCGAAGCCAGATAAGCTAACCACTAGACCAACGAGGCAGATGGTCAGGCCGCCTTATAAAGACAGCATTTTGATTTTAAACCCAGCTTCATTGCAGGTTGGCGGGCTTAAAGTTATAATGTTTGATTATTTAACGATCACTAACAGCTGATAATACTGACATGAATCGAATACCGTCATCATAACAAAAGTATAACCTACTTGACTTAAAGTCTAAGCGTCAGCAATTAGAAGCCATGCTTTTATATGATCTGTGTCACAATAAATATGACTGTATAGCTTTAACGCGTACACTTTGCTATCGTGTGCCGTATAATACGCATGTACGTAGTTGCCGAGTACATCGGCTGTTTGCACCAACTAAATGTCGCACGAATGCTGGTAAACGATCACCGATATTTAGAATGACACAGTCATATGACAAGTTGGTCGTAAGTACACTGAAAAAGTGAAAACTAAGTTTGTAATTTACTCGCTTTGCTTTTTATTGCTTTTAAATCTTTAATTTTGTTTAATATTTTCTTTTTTTGTATAAATTTTTTCTTGTGTTTTAGTTTATGTTTGTTAAATTTAACTTTTTTGCACTAATATGCTAACATTAGCCCCATTAATATTTTGCTAATTAATACGTGGATAGAGATGTGGGATGTGTATTTTAACCATTCTGTAATCTACTTTATTTTTAATTTAAGACATACTTGTACACAACTGTTTTCTATCCCAAATAAATAAATAAATAACCCGTCCAAGAAATCGAACCCAGGCCCTAGCGATCCGAAATTACATAGCCCAACCACCGAAGCAGACCATCGGTGGTGACAGGATTATAAGAAGTAATAATTTGCTCCAATGCGTCATCACACAGGAACTCACACAATTTAGATACATATTATATGAATTTGGTTGAGCAAATGCTGGTTTTAATTAAATTTTCAATTTAGCAATAGACCCGTATTAGAGATAGATAACATATTTGTACGATGTACCGATCAATATCGTGCAAACTGAATTGGTTTAAATCATCATTAATTCAACACAAGTAATTATAATTAAACATTGGTAGATAAAAATAAGTTCATAATTTATACTATTTAAGCTTTTTAGCTAGTTAGTTATTATTTTTAGTTATTTTGTATTCGTAGTTACGACTAGTAATTTAATACCATACAATCCTTTTAGTTTTCCATAATCCGCGGTTCAGAACTTTGTAACCTATGAATCATTTACAGTCGCTCTGTAATACACACTTAATTCCATGATTTTCCTAAAACTGCGCTTTCTAGTGCAGGTTTTCGTTTCAGAAATATGATTTTCTTTCTGTTTAAGTAAAAAAGAGAGTAATGATTGTTTGCTGTTAACTAAACTGTTTACATTTTACTGCATCTATTAATGCTTTGTATGACAAACTTTACCACACAATACCTAAATTTAATTTTTTTGTTAAATTTCATACACTTCAAAGCATTTCTTACTTACAATCTACGCTTATAAAAGTACCCACTTAAAGCACAAGACGGTTTAAGAAAAAGAAATAGAAAGTTCTTTTAAAAAATAAAGTCTGAATCTCGGGACAATTACCAGAGCCTACGACAGTAATTACTGGATCACGAGGGGGTACAGTAAGATAAGAGCCTTAAGCGTAATTTACATAAAACGAGAATACTTGCCCGTTTAGAATATAATTAGTGCACTGGGAACACTACCACAGACACTATAGCTAAAGCGTTGACACAGAGTGATAATACAATATGATTGATATAATATATTTTGTATGGTATATTGTGTAAGATATCTTTGGTATTGACTTATTGGATTTTAATTTTATATACATACTTAACTAAGCTACCATGATACTGTGATCAAGTTTGTGTTATCTTTTAAACGAAAAAAATTTTAAATAAAAATAGAACCGACTCAAAACGCACTGAAAAGTAAAAAATAACTGTGTCATTTAGTTGCTTTAAATAACTTAAGCATATCTATGAAGTCGGTACCAGCCAAGTTTAAGGAACCTTTATTTTACGTAGTAAAGCATTTTGTGGGTTCTAGGTAACGTCCTTAAAGTAGAAACCTTGGCTGGCACCGACTCCTAGATATGTTTAAGTAATTTAAAGCAACTAAATGACACAGTTATTTTTTACTTTTTAGTGCGTTTTGAATCGGTTCTATTTTTATTTAAATTTTTTTATTTTTTTTACTTTTTAGTGATTTATCGCCACGTATCGTACTCGTACTATGCTGTCATAGTATATTATATGCCACTAGTAGCCAAAAAGCTACCGATACCGAGACAAAAACCGAAATCGCTGTAAGCGTGCCTCCAAAATTTGAAGAGTTCCTTCAATTTCCCCACGATATCCTCATCAGATCCTAACATGATGACAATGGGACCACCTTGGAAGTATGCCCTTTCTAATAAAAAAAGAATTTTTAAAATCGGACAACTCTGTAAAAAGTTATGCGTGGTCATACATAAAAAAAAATATACGTGTCGAATTGAGAACCTCCTCCGTTTTTTTTCGTCGGTTAAAAAATCATTGTAATGAGTTCATTTGCATAGAAGCTACGTTACTATACTAAAGCCAAACTCGATTGAGAATGCTTGTCAACAAACAAATTTAAAATGAAGGTAGAAAATGCAACACATTTTATGTCAAATAAAATTAAAATAATGTTTTGTTATTTTAAAAAATCTTATTTAAAAGATATTGAATATATTAATTAGTTTTAAGCTTACTAATCTAATTTATTGTCATGAATTCGTCATTAACTAGTTCATATTAAAAAAATAGGTGTAAAATGACTAGTGATTTCTACCTTCATTTTTAATTTGTTTGTTGACAAGCATTCTCAATCGAGTTTGGCTTTAGTATAGAGACTGTCACACAGACAGACAGACACGTCAAATTTATAACAGTCTATTTTTACAACGAAGGTTAAAAAGCCTCAAACATGAATTGCCACTAAGATGATGAGAGATGGGATCGGGAACTAGGCCCAAACTGCTGCACCAATGCTAGTTGATGGTATTTGACTGTTTGATTCTATAGCAATAACTGTTATTATCAGAATTCTTCGGGTTGCTACAGAGAGTTTCTTGTAATAAAGAAACCCAGTACTTCACAAGACCTACTCTACTCACAGGTCTAGTCGAGGTCACACTTAACGAGGTCGTGAGAGGTATATTACCTACTAATAAAACCTTATTAGTGATGGGACACGAAACCGACTCCCTACGGGTATCTATTTTGGTGTCGTTGGTAGCTGTTCATTTCCGTTGAATGCCGCATAAAATCTGAAGTGGGTTTTATAAACTGTCACACCCTTTCAACACGTATGATTAGCGTTCTTTGTTGGGCGAGCTGACCGTTCATTAGATGGCATAATGGGATTATAAATCATTTGCTAAGTTATCTAAGAAATATAACTATGTATAATCTGTACCTTTTACGGCGGGGAATTTGCCCATGTGACTTTGCATCACGAATTCACGAGGTCCAGGATTCGAATACTAGATCGGAATATGAAATATTGAGTACATTAAGTTGTTGGTCCCGATCATTATGTAGTAACGATTTATAACCAAGAACGAAATGATTCATCCAGCCTTAGTTAATACATGAATTTCGACTTTCACTTTGACTTCGTAATTAACACCTGAGTGATCGTTACAAAATAACACATTGAAATTAAAATGTCATGTCGACCCTAGCCCGTGAACTCTCATTAGAGCAGCGTTGTAGATTTCTACTCTATATCCCGTCTCTTGTAGAAAGGGAGAACTGGCCCTATCGTGAACTGACTTTTGCCAGTTTATTCTTCACTTACCTACTATCATTTATTTATTTACAATTCTTTTTAAAATTTTTAACAATGCTTATAAAAATTATAAAAAAAAAACACTATTAAAAATTTATAAAAAAAATCCAGTCCGCCTGCTGCGGAGCCCGGGGGTCCAGCCGGTAGTAAGGGCTCCAAGCTCCTCACAATACGCACCGTTTCAAGAATTACCGCCTTCTGAATCCGACCCTTGATCCAACAACTAAGCGAAAGCTTTTTTAAATGTTGGTCAAAGCTTTTCGCTATAAGACCGTTGACTGAAACGACTATAGGAACAATCATTGTTGAATCAACATTCCACGTGGCGGTAATCTCATGACCAAGTCCAAGTATTTCGATACTTTTTCCTTTTCAGCTTTCACCAGATTATCGGCATGTGGAACAGTAATATCAACAATCATTGCACGGCGAGTTGATCGATCAATTATCACAATATCAGGTCTATTGGCTACAATATACCTATCAGTGATAATCGTTCGATCCCAGTAGAGCAACGCACTGCTATTTTCAAGAACTGACGCTGGTCTTACCTGTAGTAAGGCACCTCAAAATCGACAAGGCCATACTGAAGAGCAAGTTGTCGGTGGATTATCTTGGCTACTCGATTATGTCTGTGCAAGCAAGGTGAGAACATTTATATTATTAGGTATTATTACTGTAAAGATTTGCTTCTTTTCCTTGCTCAATTAAAATTAATACTTAAGGAAAAACCAAATCATTTGGGTATGTTGTGTGTTCATCTATTAAAAATTTTTACAATTAACCTTCATAGATAATATATTTCTACATACCAAATATAATTCTTCCAATAGCAAACATAGGAAATTGTAAACGAAACCATCTCATGGTCCACTTTTCTCGAAACGGAAATGAGATTTCCAGTCTTATATACTTACTCGTACCTAGCTAATCGCATAATGGCTTTTCGTGAATAAATGGTGTCCACCATGATTTGAAATATTTGAATTACTTTTTATTTAATTTACTAGTATTTAATAATTATGTTTTATTATACCAATTTTTAAAGAAACCACTTCGCTTTTAACCTTTTTTTATTTACCACAAGTGATAAGCAATGATGCAGTCTTAAGACGGAAGCGGACATAAACATCGGTTCAGCATTATAGATAACAAACTAACAAACGCTTTCACATCGCATTATTCTTCCCCTGTTATGTAGGCCGCATGATCTTACTAATATTATATTCCGAATAGGTTATTGTGTAAACAAGTAAGTATATACATTATACATGTTTGTTCAGGTAATAACCACAATATTACAAACACAATAACACTTTATTATTGTTGTTAATATTATGATAGCGGTTTATGTTGACCTTATAGCCACAACGACAAAATTAATTTTCATAAAGTGGTTGGGGTTTTCAGCTGCAGTACATTATGATGAAATGTATGACACATATGTACCTGTATCTCAGGCATACAAATCTTTTCCTGACGTTCCAAATTCGCCTAGCCAAGATATACACCCTTTGAACTTCCGTTTTCTCTATCACATACAAGGTGGGTGTTTTAAAGAAAGTATAGATAGACAATCGCATAAATACGATCGATCGATAGTTAAACAATCGGGTTTTACCGCTGACTTCCCACTCTGACTGCCAACTCTAAATATCACAACGCAACCTGCAGCTAAGCAATGATTCAATAACACTGACTGTAATGTAAATTACTTGAAAAAAATCATCAAAAAATATTAATTTATTTTTCTTTTATATTCGTATGTCAAGAAACTCGCAATCATAAATGAAGTCACGAATGACAAGTTTAAGAAGCCGTGTTCTAGGCCAGGTATATATTTTCAATAGAGCCGGCAACCAAATGTCTTTTTGTCTACACGATATATCTCGTCATGCGCATCTCATGCCTGCAGAAGTGATTGTAGCCAATATGATTTCTCGTACCTCGTACAAAATAATGTCTTTATTCTTACATGCCGTGTCTCTCTGCCTGTCAGTCTGTTTGCGATAAGCTTAAAAACTACGGAACGAACTATCATGCGGCTGTCTATTGGTGAGTGAATCCTAAGAAAGGTTTTAGTGTTGAATTTGTTTTATGTAAATTGGATGAAGTACCTACGTCGATAATTGTTGGAAAAGTCGGGAAATTTAAGCCGCCTGGAAACTTTAACCGAAAACGCTGCTTTAACGAATAATAGATACTTCTCTTTGTTGGGACTACAAAAAAGTACCCGTTAGCATATATCTATCTTATCGTATCTTATCTTATCGTCATATATTTGACGACATCTGTGGCGCAGTGGTATACGCGGTGGATTTCTAAAACGGAGGTACTAGGTTCGATTCCCGGCGGGGAGATTGAGATTTTTCTAATTTGTCTTGGTTTGGTTGATGGAGGCTTTCGCCGTGGCTAGTTACCACCCTACCGACAAAGACGTACCGCCAAGCGATTTAGCGTTCCGGTACGATGTCGTGTAGAAACCGAAAGGGGTGTGAATTTCGTCCTACTCCTAACAAGTTAGCCCGCTTCCATCTTAGATCGCATCATCACTTAACATTAGTTGTGATAGCAGTCAAGGGCCAACTTGTAGTTGATAAAAAAAAATCTTTTGACAATATTGAATTGTTTTTAAAAAGGATTAATATACTTACTATCGTTACAAATAAAAACAAACAAAAAAGTGCTAGTTTACTTCTCGCTAAGTGCATATGAAAGTACCGTACGTACGGTACCTACACTACATAAAAAAAAAACAAATTTTGAACTGTTTGTCTGAAATTATGTCACCTGACTCATGTGGAGTGACATAGGCAAATTCCAGTTTTAGCATAGGCAGTGTTTCAGCCTAATTACTGTAACTGTAACTATTATTTCATTTTGATTGTTTCATACCATTACCTGAACATCTTCAAGGCAAGACGGAATAGGCATCTTCTATACTAAAGCCAAACTCGATTGAGAATGCTTGTCAACAAACTAATTTAAAATGTAGGTAGAAATGGAACACATTTTGTGCCTAATAAATTTAAAATTATGTTTTGTTTTTTTATAAAATTTTATTTAAAAGATACTGAATATATTAATTAGTTTTAAGCTTACTAATCTAATTTATTGATATGAATTCGTTATTAACAAATTAACTAAATAAATTAGGTGTAAAATGACTAGTGATTTCTACCTTCATTCATGCATTCTCAATCGAATTTAACTGTAGTATAGGTAAGCGCATTCCAACTTAGGCTTGTGTGCACCAAGATTTCGGTTATCATAACCAACGGTTAAAATAAGCTAAACGTAAAATTTACTGTTCACGACAACCCGTACACCGGTTAGGGACGTAAGCTCGGTTAAGATAACCACCCGGTTTACGTCCTTACCAGCGTACGGGTTTATTATAAATAGTAAATTTATAGTAAATGTACGGGATAGTACATTCACTATTTACTGGATTGCTCTGGACGAAACTGGGCGGGTTTTCTTCAATGAAACACTTCTTCAAGAACGCCTTTTTATTCTTCTATTGGTACCTCTTCTTATTACAATCTTCTCGGTGGTCGATTGGGAACTGTGTCGCTGTCGGCACAGTGCCCCGTATTTATACAAATTAATTCGGGCCCTCTAATTGGTGCATAATGATATCCAATTAGAGAGCCCATATAACAACCAATCAAACGTGTTTAGCTATCTTTGTCTAACGTCTGCCCTCTCGCTCTATTAAAACGAGCTTTCTGATTGGTCGATGTTAGAGCGAGAGGGCCTATATACCTATTTCTTTTAAAACAAATTGGTCACGCGAGGCGTGTTTACAATATTTGTACTATTGCGCGACCTAAAAATTCAATGACTATACATTTGCTTATTGTAAACTATTGGTTATGCACGCTATGATTACTATTAATGTCTATTGTTTAATATTACTGAGTTAATACACTATAAATTACACTATAAATACACTATAAACAAATTACGCACTATAAATACACTATAAATTACACACTATAAATACACTATAAATTACTGTCCCGCACATTCTCCCGCCGTGCGACGGGTGTCGCATCATCTCCCGGTGCGGGCTCGTCGCTCGTAGGTAGAGGCAGGATGACCAGCTTCCGCACGGGTCGTCGCAGCACGCCTCCCTTGGTCCGGATGTCGACGGCTCGAACCACGCCGTCTGGTCCCGGGTACGTGGCGATCACGCGCCCACGAACCCACACGTTGCGCGGCAGGTTGGGGTCAACGACCTGTACTAGGTCATCGACGCACACAGCCGGTCCACGGCCGTGCGGCTCCCGCCGGTGTTGGAGTTCCGGTAGGTACTCTCGTACCCACCGCGTCCAGAAGAGGTCAGCGAGCCTCTGTGAGGCCCGCCACGAAGATCGGGATGCTGCATCTCGCTCGTCGAAGGTGCCAGGCAGCGGCACACGTCCTGGGCCGCCCAGCAGGAAGTGGTTAGGCGTCAGCGCCTCGGGATCGTCCGCGCTGACCGAGACATGGGTCAGCGGACGACTGTTCACTGTGTATTCCACCTCAGCCAGTAAGGTGGTCAGGACCTCTTCTGTTGGATGTCGCTCGTGAAGGGTGGCTGCCAGTGCAGTTTTCACTGAGCGTACCAGGCGCTCCCAAGCACCGCCCATGAACGGCGCCCCTGGCGGTATGTAGCGCCAGGCGATGGTCCTCTTTGCTGCTTCCTCGGCTGTCGCGCTGTCTATTGCCTGACGAAGCTCCTTGTCTGCTGCTTTCAGGTTCGTGCCGTTGTCGGACCAGATTTCTGTAGGACATCCCCGTCTTGCTATCATTCTTCGGAGAGTCATCACCGCCGAGTCTGCGCTGAGAGAACTTGCCATTTCCAGGTGCACAGCCCTCGTTGTTAGGCACGTGTATATGGCCACGTACCGCTTCTGTCGCGTTCGGCCCACGGTGACAGACTGGGGTCCAAAATAGTCCAGTCCACAGAAGGTGAAGGATCTCTTGTGGTGTGCTAGGCGGCATGCGGGCAGGTCCCCGGTCCTCGGGTATGGCGGCGTCTGTGTCTTCATTCTACAAAATAAACATCTCTTTATTATTACTCGGGTAACAGGACGCGCGCGCAGCACCCAGTACTGCTGTCTGCACTCATTCACTGTAGCTTCCACACCGGCGTGATGCAGCTGTCGATGTACTGATTGAATCCAGAGTTTGACCGTCGGATGGTCACCGTCGAGCACTAGAGGACTCTTTACGCTTTCCGATACATTTTCTGTCGCTTGAATACGACTTCTTAATCTCACGGCGCCGTTAACGTAAGCGACGCTGAGCTGATACAGACGACTTTCTTTCCTCATTCTATTGTCGTTCTTCAAGGCTTCTATTTCTTCTGTGAAGGAATCTTCTTGAGAAGCGCGTAATAGTAGCTCCTCTGCTCTCTTAAGTAACTCGGCGGAAACAGGTAGGTACTTCTTGTCTGAAGACTTAAATTTTATGTTGGTTTCTTGTCTCCTAGGTACAGGTTTCTTTATTTTCTGCCAGCTCGGGTCCGTTTCTTTGTTTTTACGTGTCCTTCTGTAATTAATTTTTTCCTTATTAGCCCTGCAGAGCTCGATAAATTGCAGGACTCGAGCTGCACTGTAGCGAAGTCTATCCCAATTGGAGAAGCGTGATGCCTCTGGCAGGCCTTCGGCGAGCTTTGGATTCGCCCTGTCGACCACGTGTTGCACCTTCTCTTCCCCAGAAGGTTCTTGTATAACTGTAGTGGAGACTTCAGTAGGCCAGAATTCTTCCGCTTCGTACAGGAAGTCGGGTCCCGTGTACCAGCGATGGTGCTTGCTGAAACCGCTAGGTACGTCGCGCGTTGCGTCATCAGCCACGTTCAATTTCGTTGGAACCCATCGCCATTCTGTGACCTTAGTAGTCTCTTCTATAGCTGCTAAACGATGCGCTACGTACGGCTTGTAGGTACGTGAGCCGGTACGTATCCATGTGAGCGCGGTCTTGCTGTCCGTCCAGAAAATCTTGCTATCTGGTTTTCTTTCGTGTTCATCTATTACTGTTTCAGCTAAACGCGCGCCCATGACTGCTGCCTGTAGTTCCAACCTCGGGATGGACGTCAACTTCAATGGGGCCACCTTGGCTTTGGCCATGATGAGTGAGAGGCCAACTTGACCGTCCGGCGCCACCGCCCTCCAGAAGAGTACTGCTGAATAGGCTGCTTCGCTTGCATCGGTGAAGACGTGTAGCTGTAGCGAAGTCGCGTCACTATAGTGTAGGTAACGCCTGGGTATCGTGACGTCGCTTAGCTGCTTCAGATGTGTCATCCAGTCTTGCCACTGCGTCGCTAAGTCTTCGTCGAGTTCGTTATCCCATGACGTCCCTCTTCGCCATACTTCTTGCAGCAGCTGTTTCGCCCTTATGGTAACGGGCGAAGCGAACCCAAGAGGATCGAATAACGACATCACTATTCTCAGGGCTTCCCTTTTCGTAGGCGTCTTGCCATCTGCTATGGTGGGGGCTATGCGCGCGAGGTTGAGGTTGAACGTCAGCTCGTCGGTGTTGATTTTCCATATCACACCCAGTACTCGTTCTGTTTGCTCTTCTGACTTGTAAAGTTCTCTATTTTCTATTGGGTCGTTTTCTCCGAGTGCTTCCAGTAGACACGGAGAGTTTGACTTCCACTGTTTTAGTTCGAAGTTGGCTTTCGAGTGAACCTCTCTAACGCTCTTCGTAATTCTGACTGCATCTTCTATGCTTCTGAAGCTGTCAAGGTAGTCATCAACATAGTGTTTCTGTACTATGACGGCGGCGGCTTCCGGATGAGAGTCTTTGTGCTGTTTCGCGTTCAAGTCTTTTACGTATATTGCTGTAGATGGGGAACTTGACGCGCCGAATATCAGAGACGTCATTCTGTACTCCTCCGGAGGCTGGTTGTCTCTTCTATTACCTCGCCACAGATAACGAAGTGCGTCGCGGTCTTCATTTCGTAACTTCACCTGCATGAACATTTCTTTGATGTCAGCCGTCACCGCGATCATGTGTTGCCGAAACCGCATGACAACAACAGGCAGCGACTGTAGAAGGTCAGGCCCCTTGAGCAGCATGTCATTGAGAGCCACCCCTCTGGTCTTCGCCGCGGCGTCGTGCACCACTCTGAGTTTCTCTGGTTTCATTGGATTAATGACTCCGAAGTGTGGTAGGTACCAGGTCTTCCCTTCCGGCTTCTGTGCTGGAGCTGGTTCGGCGTATCCTTTTGAGATAAGGGCTTCCATCTGTTCCGTGTACTTCTGGTTCAGCTTGGGATCTCGATCTAGCTTCTTTTCAATATTGAAGAGTCGTTTAAGCGAGTTGTCGTAGTTATCCGGTAGAGTGACGTCTTCTGTGCGCCAGAGCAAACCCGTTTCATACTTGCTGTCGTCTATCTTGATGGTGGTCTTCTCCAGTAGGCGTAACGCTCGCTCCTCCGGATCCGATTTCGGTTTCTTCGGCTGTAGGCAGAGTGCATCCATTTCGAAATATTGCTTCACGAGGCCTTCTAAGTTATCTTCTGAATCTTCTGTGACGTGTGACACGAAATCGATTGTGCGTCCGATCGTACGGGTCTGGCTGCCATGTAGCACCCATCCCAGCGGAGTGAGGGAGGCCACCGGTTGATGTATGCTTCCTCTCTTCACCTTTGTAGTCAACAGGAGATGCCAGTTGTCTTGCCCTATTAGCACTCGTGGTTTCACGTTCGTGTACACGAGATATTCGCGTATGTCTTCTAAGTGCTTGCACGTGTCTACCATTTCCTTTGAAACGCGCTGCGATGAAACTTGGAGGTTATTCACAGTGCGCGCTTGAATTCGCTCTTCGTGATCGTTTAGTCCCCTTAGCTTGATGTTGACTCTTCGCGAGGCAGACTCCGAGGTTTTCATATCGTTGATTGTTTCTATTTTCAGAGGATCGATGGGTCCCGTCGCGCCGATGCTTTCGGCCACGGCGCTGTCTATCAATGTCACTGTTGACCCGTCGTCCATCAGTGCGTAGGTATCGAGAGCCCCCTTGGGTCCTACCACTTGCACTGGTATAATCTTTAGGTATGACTGTTTCCTCTTTATGGTCCACGCGGAGTTAATCACTTCTATACTATCTTGATCTTCTTTTTTATCTATACGTGTAGCTTAGTTGTAGTGCAGCATCCTGTGGTGGTAGTACTTGCACCCATCCAGTCCACACATCCTTGGCCGACAGCTGTGCGACTTGGTTCTATGGCGAAGACATCTAAAGCACAGGTGCTTGGCCTTGGCAGCGTCCCATCTACTGTTGGAATCCAAGTTCTTGAATTTTTCACAATTGACCACGGTGTGAGTTTCATCGGAGCATACGAGGCACTTGTTTGTGAAATTCTTTTCCGATGTCTCTCTCTTTTCCGTGACGCTGTTCACCTTCTGTGGTCTTCTTTGAAGAGTGACTTGTGCTACCTGTTCAGGTAGGGCATAAGGTCCACACAGCTCCGCTTCGCGCATAAGGAATTTTTCTATTTTCAACAAATCGGGTTCTTCCCTAGGTCGTAGTGCTGCGAAGTCGTAGTACCTATATCGAAGCGTAGGCGTCAATTTGTCCACAATAGTTTTCGAAATTTCTGGATTATAGATGTAGTTTGCACAGTTCAAAGTCTTCAGTGTAGCCACCACATTAGAAATTTTCGTAGAAAATATACAGATGTCACGAGGAGAGTCGGTGAGCCGCGCTAGTCCACGAAGAGTTTCCATTTCCATTATAGCGATCGACTCTGGTCTTCCGAATCTTGACTCCAAGGTTTTCATGACGTCTGAAGGGTGTGCACTGGTGATGAGAAGGCCTTCTACAGCTTCTCGAGCTCTTCCTTTCAAGTTCCTCCGCAAACGGTTTGTATTTTCCACTGCTGTGAACGAATTTTCTGTTTCGTAGTACGCCGCACGAAACGGTAGCCATTCTTGATGAGATCCACTGAAGATAGGCAGTTCGATAAACTTGGGGCGCTGCGCTGCTCTAATGGCGTGGGTGATAGCCTCTGCTAGCTGAGCGACGCCGTTCGATTCTCCCGCCGGTATGCCTGTGGGCGCGCCGGCCGGAACACTCGGCGGCGCTCCCGCCGGTGGCTGTAGTTCACTAAAGTGACCCCGTTGCGCTTCTGGGTTCTTCCGTGACCCCGCCGCACCCTTGATTGGGTTGTGAGGCACTTCGGTGATCGCTAATACGGGGCACGGCTGTGGCGGCGGCAGCAGCGATGGCGGCGGCGGCGGCGGTGGCGGCGGCTGGTCTTGTAACCAATTATGCACAAATTCATTTGCTTCTATTCTCGAATGCACGGAGATGTCGTCCTCTTCATCTATTTCTTGATCTGAGTTCTCCGTTTCTAGAGTCACGAGGCGCGCGGCTGCTAGTTCGACTTGAAGGCGTAGTAGTTCCTCCTTCGCCTTTGCTATTTTGAGCGTCTTGGATTTGCTATGAGTGGACGCCCCACCTATTCTCTTCTTGAGCGGGGGTCGCGCTGTCTGATGATCCATCGGCTCTTGATGTTTGACAGTTCCTTTTTCTATAACGTGACCACGTTCTATTTGCTTCTTTGTCGAAGTCTTCACACACTGTACTGTTGCGGCGGACGCGTCGGAAGCGGCTGGCTCCGTGAGCGCGGCGGGCGCTACGGGCGCCATCGCCGGACGGGCGAATGCACTCACGGACGCGGCGGACACGGGCGCGCTCCCGGCGGACACGGGCGCGGACGCGGACACGGGCGCGCTTCTGGCGGACACGGGCGCGGACGCGGACACGGGCGCGCTTTCGGCGGACACGGACAAATACGCGGGCGCAGACGCAGTGGATGCGTGCGCAGACGCGGTGGACGCGTTCGAGTTCTGAGGCGTCGGGGACCCAGCGTCCCACGTGTTGGTTTCAGAAGAAGAGGTGCCGTCGTCAGACTTCTTCGCCTTGCGACTGTCTTGACGCGTCTGTGGCATTTTCTTGAACACGACGAATTTTCACTGTTGCACTATTTCACCAGTTTCGCAGAGACGATCCGGCGAACGAAGGACCATTCAATGTACGGGATAGTACATTCACTATTTACTGGATTGCTCTGGACGAAACTGGGCGGGTTTTCTTCAATGAAACACTTCTTCAAGAACGCCTTTTTATTCTTCTATTGGTACCTCTTCTTATTACAATCTTCTCGGTGGTCGATTGGGAACTGTGTCGCTGTCGGCACAGTGCCCCGTATTTATACAAATTAATTCGGGCCCTCTAATTGGTGCATAATGATATCCAATTAGAGAGCCCATATAACAACCAATCAAACGTGTTTAGCTATCTTTGTCTAACGTCTGCCCTCTCGCTCTATTAAAACGAGCTTTCTGATTGGTCGATGTTAGAGCGAGAGGGCCTATATACCTATTTCTTTTAAAACAAATTGGTCACGCGAGGCGTGTTTACAATATTTGTACTATTGCGCGACCTAAAAATTCAATGACTATACATTTGCTTATTGTAAACTATTGGTTATGCACGCTATGATTACTATTAATGTCTATTGTTTAATATTACTGAGTTAATACACTATAAATACACTATAAACAAATTACGCACTATAAATACACTATAAATTACACACTATAAATACACTATAAATTACTGTCCCGCACAGTAAAGTTATGTTAACCGTTGGTTATGATAACCGAAATCTTGGTGCACACAAGCCTTAGACCTCATCACTGCTTTCCATCAGGCGTGATTGTAGTCAAGCGCAAGCCTATCTACCTTAAAAAACAATTTTTTTATTTGATTTAAAGAAGTTTTGTAATAAAAATGTGTCGATATTTTGATTAATGTTCTTTTGCTGCTTGTGCCTTTTGACTCCTTCTACTGATGTTGCTAAAAATATAATAAATTTGAATTTGAATATATTATGTGCAATTAAGGAAAAACGTGGACAGTAGGTAGTACAAAATGAGCAGAACGACGTTAAAATATTTCCATGGTTCGCAAATCCAAAATTTCATTACAGGCTAAATACATCTAGCGGATATTTTAGAATTCGGGTCGCGTTTCGCCGTGGAAATACAATCAAGCGTGAACTTTTAATTCCAGAGAGAACCGAAATTTACATTTTAGGGAGAAAACTCTTTATCTTCACGGGAAAAATGCAAATCACGTTTTGAGGAATCGTGATAATGATTTTTTCCTAAGTTAATAATGTAATCCAATTATATAATGGATTTTAGGAAAAACATTATCGGTACCTGCTCCCTTCCATCATTACAATTCTGTTAGGATTGCCTCAATGTTCAAGATACTAGTTAATTAGTAAGATAGATGTTTTGACGACCTCCGTGGACCGGTGGTATGCGCGGTGGATTTATAAGACGGAGGTCCTGGGTTCGATTCCCGGCGGGGCAGATTGAGATTTTTCTTAATTTGTCTTGGTCTGACTGGTGGGAGGCTTTCGCCGTGGCTAGTTACCACCCTACCGACAAAGACGTATCGCCAAGCGATTTAGCGTTCCGGTACTATGTCGTGTAGAAACCGAAAGAGGTGTGGATTTTCGTCCCACTCTTAACAAGTTAGCCCGCTTCCATCTTAGACTGCATCATAACTTAACATCAAGTGTGATAGCAGTCAAGGGCCAACTTGTAGTCGATAAAAAAAAATATTTTAAGATTCGATTCCAGTCGTTTTCATGATACCCGGTAGAGGGCAATATCTAATATATAATTTCCCTGTCACAATGTTAGTTACCGTACTCCTGCGAAACGGTTTTACTGATTTTTACCAAATTTTGTATGCGTATTCCAGCAGGTCTGAGAATCGGCTACTATCTAATTTTCATCTAATTTTTTTTTTAATTTTTAATGCAAAACAACGTTTGCCGGGTCAGCTAGTGTGCTATAAATATTTATATGTATTATTTTCATAATATTTGTACAGACGACGGGTAGATATGTTAATAGAACCTACACGATATTTTAAGTTTAGGTATATATGCCGTTTTCAAGTCAGGATAAACTTTCAGGTAGACTGTCGTAAACATATTATGTTTTATAGGTTGTAGTACTTGTAGGTAGTAAGAATAAAATAAGGCAGTTATGTATATTATTAATTTACTTATAATGAAATCGCACGCAGAAACTTAAACATATTTGCCAATACAGGTACATTTTATTATGTTATCTAAAAATTTAATTATTTTATATAAAATCACTAGGAAAATAAGTTGATCCTTAAAATGTGTATTTAGGTATCTATAATGTTAATAACTTAATAAGTATTTTGTGCTTGAACATAATCCTAGCTTTGTTAAGAAAAATTGTATAATATTAGTAACAGTTACCTACCATTTAAAAGAAAAACAAGAAGAGGAAACGTTTTTCGCCATTAACCCTGTTTTGAGGAATTATAAAAAATTAAGCCGGCTTCGTTTTAATTTACCTCAGCCATTAAACACTGCCACTTCACCTCATTTCCTATGCCACTTTCTGGCCGAGCAACGACCTCGGCCAGAGGCATCTTAGTTTACCTTTTGAAAAACCGCAGCGGAATAAAAGCTGTAGAGATGTAGAGCGGGCATTGACCGTTTAAATTGCACTAGAAATAGGGTTGCCAACATATTAGATTTATTATAGTTACGCACAAAAGCACACCCAACTACCCGCACTTTAATAAAATTACAAAATATCAAATTAGAGTGATAAGATATGAGTAACAGAACACAAAAAGTTTTGGATATCTGTGTATGGAGACAACGGTGTACGGAGCCAGTCTATCTGGATTCCCTTTCTCCGACGCATACGGCAGCAATAGTCAGGATTTTCCAATCTCACTCTACAAATCAGCGCTAACCGTATTTAAATTATTTTATTCAGTACAAGTTTAGCCTTGACTGCAATTACACCTAGTGGTAAGTGATGATAAATCTAAGACGGATGTGTTAAGATTATGATGAAATCAACACCCTAAGTGACATGGTACCAGAATTGTAAAACTAGGCGGTCTTTGTCGGCAGGGTAGTATCTAGCCACGGCCGACTTGCCTTCGACAAGCCAAAGTTGGACCAATTAACAAAATCTCAACCGGGAATCGAGCCCAGGACCTCCGTCTTATAAGTTATCGGTTTAATTTATTTAACTTCTCACACAATCACATCAATTTCTTTGACTGATTTATTTTGCTTATTACAAAATGTGGCAACCATGAAATTATAAGGAACGTGAGCCTTCCGAGGGCCAGTCCGCGTGAAAAATTCATTTCGCCTAGCAGACATGTTTTATTTAAGAGTCCGTGCATTGCGGTGTATTTAAATATTTAGGAACGGTCAAGCGGTGATGTGACCCAACCGTTAATTTTATAAAGAAAATTTTTACAGTATATGACGTGATTTCCAAAATTGGGGAACAAAAAGGTAACGACGACGTGGAGCGGCTCGAATGCACAATACATATAACGCACTGCACGTAATTTATAGGCAAATACAAGTCATGGAGCAGTTTGTTAGGTCTTTCGTGAAAAAACCTACAACAATTTATGAGAAATCAAGCTGTTACATGAATGCACAAAGAACGTAAACTGTAAGAACCCAGAGCTACATACATAATATAAAGTAAAACCTATTTGACATTGAAGTTTTGACATTGACATTGATTTGTTTATCTTTAATCTTTGTTCTTTATAGGTTACCAACATTAAATAACAATATTATTGACTTAATTTTTTATTACGAAATTGTCTGTAGTAGTTGGAATCAGTAATAATGTGGTGTTGGGTAATAAACAATAATTCTATGGATCATCAATTAAAGACGAATTCGATAAGTTATAATATATTGTAATGTTTTTTTCAGGGAGCCAACTCACACGGCCAGCTTGGTATTAATCTGATCAGTGAACAAGTGGAAACACCTACAAAGGTGACAACAGAATGCAACTGTTCACTCAAACAACTTGCTTGCGGCGGCGGCCATTCGTTGCTTCTAGATGCAGAAGGGAAACTGTTTTCCTGTGGATGGAATTCTAGGAAACAATTAGGTTATGAAAAAGAATCACTCACATTTCAGAGAGTGTGGTCTTTGAGTGGTATAAATTTCACCACAGTCGCATGCGGTTGGGATTTCAGTTGTGGAGTTACAGATGATCATTTTCTATTTGTGTGGGGCTCCAACAGTCATGGCCAACTAGGCTTACCAAAAAATCATTTCCCAGAAGAAGTGAATCCTACTAGATTGCATGTCAATGCATGTGCTGTATCTATGGGGTTAAGGCATACAGCTATTATAAATTCCAAAGGGGAGGTGTGGGTAACAGGTTGCGGGAGGCACGGCCAACTTGGTTTAGGTCATGATGTATTGCAAAGTGATAGATTCCAAAAAATACCATCATTAATTAATATATCACATGTTGCATGTGGACAGAACCATACAGTAGCATGGAGTAATGGAGAAAAAGCGCTGTATGTGTGGGGTGATAACAGACATCAGCAGTTGTTATTGATGTCCGATAAGTACAAACACATTTTCAAGCCAGAAAAAATTGATATAGATGTCAAGCAAAATGTAAAAAAACTAATTAGTGGTTGGACTCATTTTCTACTTTGGCTACAGGATGGTTCGCTATTGACATGGGGGAAAAATAATTGTGGTCAACTAGGAAATATAAATCATCATTCTGGAAAGATATTTCATGTAACTTTACCAGGTAAATTTGTTCTTTGGCAGTTACTTACTGGAATAAGAATAATAGGAACATTGTTTAGTTTCTATAAGCATTAATTAACAAATGAAAATAGTCTAAATAAAAAGAGTATTTTCTCTTGCAAAAGATTAAAAATAAATATTTAATGTATCATTTTGAAAACTTATGTACAGAAAAGACTTATTTTTAAGTGTTTAAATCTTTAGCTTACACATTTTTTGTAGTTATGAAAGTGAATTCTCTATTTCAGACAACAGGAGAGTTGAAGACATAGCTATAGGCTCGGAGCACACACTCTGTTTGGCGGATGACAACACTCTCTGGGCTTGGGGCTGGAATGAGCATGCCAACACTGGCACAGACATTAAAGAAAATTTTGTATATCTACCCACCAGGGTACTGTTAGAAAACCCCACAAATATTACAAACATATTTGCAGGGGGTGCACATAATTTTGTTATTACAGATACAGATGCGAAAGATGTTAACAATCCTTCTGAAAAGTAAGGGAAAAGTTAATTTTTGTTACTCTTGAATCACTAACTTACTTAGTGATTTAGACATGTAAATTTCATCTTATTCAAAATAAGATAGTTGTCTAATGCAAAAAAAATTGTTAGGTTCCACCATAACTGTTCCACAAATTGTTAGGTAACCATAACAATATGTACATAATTGGTTAAATATATAATTGTTAACTGCTTTAATATCAAAAATAAAGAAAAATGAAGAGCACTCAATTATAAGTATATTATAGCATAGTAGCATAGGAATAGAAAGTTTAAAAAGAGCTGTGATGTTTATTTAAATCAAATTATTTATACAACAATACTGTTTCAATACATTTTTATTATAATAATACAGGAGTTTCATTTGTATTTAAAATGCAATAAACTGAAATTAATACATCTGCATTGTTTACAACAAAAACTTTCAATAACAATTGTTAAAAGTAGTGTCCGACCGAAAGTTCGGTTTCGGCCGAGTTTCGGCCAAAAATTAAGTTTCGGCGGCAGTTTCGGTTTCGACCTAAATTGGCCAAAACTTTTGCCGAAACCGAAACTGATTTCGGAAGTAGTCGTGCACGCTCGCCTAACTTCGTTTCTCGCGGCAACACGATAGCGGACGCTGGCAGCCCTGTTCGGGAATTGTCGTGCGCCGTTCGGATAGCTCCGTTGCAACAAAACTTAGTCATTAATGTAAAACTTAGTCAGTTAATGCAGCATAATGTGTAAAAATTTTTAGTAAAAATATAAAAACGCCTTTAAAACGCACTAAAAAGGAAAAAAGTAACTACGTCATTTACTTACTTTAATTTACTTAACCACATCTATGAAGTCGGTGCCATCCAACTTTAGGTAACGTCTTTAAAGTAGAAAGCTCGGGTAGGCGTTTTTATTTTTTATTTCATACTTTTTAGTGATTTATCGACAACGAACATACAAAAAAACCTACTCGAACTAAACCATAAGTACCAATATTCACTAGCCACTTATAACATTCCGACATCCCTGCAAATATGCCTATAAAGTTTTCGTTGATCTCATCATCGGATCGTGACTTAGTAAACATTAAACCAACTGGAAACTATGACCTTTCAAACTTCTCATTGAGGCATATTAATCGAGCCCAATCACAAGGTAGCTACTGTTAACCGTTAAAGAGCTCCCTTAGCTGTCTTTCGTCTTCATCACCAGATCCTCAATGACAGTCACAGTCTATCTAAATGTAAAGTTTTCATCGAGACAAATTAATCAAGCCCAAACACAAGGTTGCTACTGTAAGCCGTTACGGAGCTCTCTTAACTGTACTTCGTCTTCATCACCAGACCCTCAATGACAGTCACAGTCCATCTAAATGTAAAGTTCTCATTGAGACAAATTAATCGAGCCCAAACACAAGGTAACTGCAGTAAATCGTAAAGCAGTTCTCTTATATGTAGATTGGTTCATCAGATCGACTCCAGACCTTCATCAAATTGTAGTGCTTTTAAATACTTAAAGGAAAAATTAACAAACATACTTGTTGTCCCTACAATTTTTTAAAGTTCCCCTCGGTTTTTCCAGGATCCCATCATCAGTTCCTGGTTTCCTTGTCATGGTACCACCACCGGACTATTCCTTTTCCAACAAAAAAAGAATTATGAAAATCGGTTCGTAAACGACGAAGTTATGCGCGAACACACATAAAAATATATATATATATACGGTCGAATTGACAAAACTCCTTTGTTTTGAAGTCGTTTAAAATTACATCAAATTTCAGTATTTTAAGGAATTTTGTACTTGACTACATAAGTTTCGGTTTCGGCCGAAACTGAAGCCAGGGCCGAATATTCGGTTTCGGTTTCGGTTTCGGTTTCGACCGGAAAACCAGTTTCGGTCGGACACTAGTTAAAAGCAATACAATGTAGGATGTTTATAGATCAAAATAACTATAACTTACTGTTAAATACATTTAAAAATTATTTCAATACAATAATAAAACCTTGGAGATGTTTTTTTTGTTTTTTGTACAGATATATGCTACAGTATAAGAATATTGTGCTACTTTATACTGAAAATAAATTTAAAAATTAAATAAAATATCTCCAAAATTTAAGACCAATATAATGTAGTCACAACTACTTTTATGGACAATTTAAATTGTAATAAATGCAAGCTCAAAGCTGGCTTATTTGGCTTCAGATTTAAGAGTGCTACCTCTTTCTTTCTCCCTTTTGTGTTTTACGCTTCTCTTTTTTCTCTTCTTTTAATGCCTTCTGCTTTTCTCTGTAATATAAAAAAGATAATATAGTGTGCAGAAAAATATAAGTGCTATAATATTTTCCAATATATTAAAATATGGTGTCACATTTGTAGCAATCAAAATCCCCTGAAAAGTTTGAGATTTTCGTAAATTTAGTGTAGCTCTTGAGTATAGGTTTCAGGCTATTTTGTGCATACCTATATAATAAGAGTCTTTAGGTTGTTTTTTGTGTAAACAAATTATTTCATTATTTTTATAATTTAGCATCAAATTACTTATTGAAAGTGAATAAATATTATGACCTTACTAATGGACTAACCAACAGCTATGATGTTAGTTTATACACAATAGAAGTGCATGTGAGAAAATAATAATATATCACTGTATAACCTGCAAAAAGACCTTGGCCTATTTTTAATAAGTATCTAATAAATGTTGCTCTAGATCTAGAAAGATCTTTCCAAATTTGGCTGGGCAGGAAGAATAACATGAACTGAGGAGGAAAGTGTGTGGACACATTTCATGAAGGGATCCAGTCCAGAGATTTTCTCTCAGCCACATGATGGATTCAGCATTCTGGTAAATCCATGGAATGCTAAGATAATCATCTCAATACCTGCTTCTACTACAAACTGCTTTTTTTATAATAATATTAATA
This sequence comes from Mycalesis mineus, assembly GCA_034621355.1. Classification (NCBI taxonomy): domain Eukaryota; kingdom Metazoa; phylum Arthropoda; class Insecta; order Lepidoptera; family Nymphalidae; genus Mycalesis; species Mycalesis mineus. The sequence continues at coordinate 5,012,717 of CM067883.1, forward strand.
TTTATACTTTCATCCACAGATATAATCTGGTTGCAAAAAGACAACTGATTAATCATCCTTCTTCTTTCTTCAAGGGTTTTCTGCACTTGGCTTGTAGGTTGGTCATTGTGCATAAGCAAACAATGTTTACTGGGTTAGCCAGTTAACAGGGAAACAAATATAAACCAAATGGTATGTTACTACTAAGTCACAAGACATATTTACCTATCTTCCTTATCTTTTTCCTTCTTGCGCTGGGCCTCCAAGCGGCCCTGTTCTCTACGCTCCCGGGCTGCTGCTGCTACATCTAGAGCATTTGTATTTTTGACTAAGTCTTGACAGTCTGATACCTCTTCTTTTTCTTGATTTTCCTGCAAATGAGAATTGAAATATTTTAATTATAGCCTAAATAATTCCTTTGCCCTGCTTTGTCCTCCAGAAAATAGATTCTTACACGATTTCACAGTTCAATAGAACACAAAGCTCAATAATTTGAAGTCTTAACTCTATACTTAAAACCTAATTTTGATATAGTACAGCCATTTAACAAAACGATGCTGTCAATTATCTGCATATTTTTTAACATTACAATGATATTCAAACTATTTAATAAACAATACTAAAATATCAATACATAATTTATCTTACCTCATTATCTGAGAGCTCACTATACTGCGATAATATCACTTCCCGTATTTTTTTTTCTTCGTCAGTATACTCCCTTCGACTAGTAGTTGCTAACGATTGAGATTCTAACAACTTGTTCAATTGAATATCTACATCTTGTATAGATTTTCGAATTTCCTCTTTAGGTCTACAGAGCTCCCACTTATCTATTATTTCGGTAACATGAGCTGATATATCTTTCTCCTGTAAGTAATTAGAGATTTTATTTTATTCAGAAAATAAAATATTCTAACCACAAACTTTAGTTAGGTATCTATGTAATGGACATACCACGATCTCAGATAGTATGCCTTCTAAAGCATCTTTCTTCTCGTCAATAGATTCTTCGCTTTCCAAAATACCAGATATGTATGATCCAAATACGCCTTCGTCAGTTTTTAATGATTTTAATTTATCAATCAACCACGGCTCAAATTCACTCACCGCAGCCGCCATGTTGACAAATGACAGTAATGTTGACAGTGACACTACGTATTAATTTTTTTCAATGACAAAAATTTTTACTCCATGTACCATAGATACCAACTGAATCTCTATATACCTAATCTAAGAACTGAAATTCAACGTGCTTTTGGCTGGTGGCAGAATAGCTTGCTTGTTTATTGCACAAAGGATCGGTCTGGTTATCCAACGTGGGAATGCAGATATTCTGGCCACAATTCCAAGTACAGCCACGTATACGCTTTTGTAACTAATTGTTTTATTATTTTAATAAATAAATAATTTTTTAATGGTTGCCCAAGTCACTCTGCTACAAATCTGCCACGGCAATCTATTCAATTTGCAATCTATTCTTACCAATTCTTTGCTTAGGTATCTATTAAATACCTAATCAAACTTACCAACGAACATCCACATATTACATGTATCGTGTATAAGCAACGGCAATATTTTAGACAGCTATCATGTTTTTGACAATTGAAACTGCTCGTCATGTTGAACTTTAATTGTCTATGGTTCGCTTTAGTTTCGGATTTGCGGCATATAACAATAATTACTAAGCATAAAATAAAGAAAGTAAATTAACCACATAATAAAAAATGTCTGCTAGATACGATAGGGCTATTACTGTTTTTTCCCCGGACGGTCATTTATTACAAGTAGAGTATGCACAAGAAGCCGTACGTAAAGGGTCAACCGCGGTAAGTCTTCATCAAGTCAGCTAATTTCTAGTTTTAGCGAACTTTTTAATCTATTGGAACTATTAATTACAGGTCGGTGTTAGGGGTAAAGATGTTGTCGTATTGGGCGTGGAAAAGAAATCAGTCGCAAAGCTCCAAGAAGAACGCACTGTGAGAAAAATATGTCTGTTAGATGATCACGTTGTAATGGCTTTTGCCGGCTTGACTGCAGACGCACGTATTCTTATAAACCGCGCCCAAATCGAGTGTCAATCTCATAAGCTTACAGTAGAAGATCCTGTGACACTGGAATACATAACCAGATACATTGCAAGCCTCAAACAAAAGTACACCCAGAGCAATGGAAGACGTCCATTCGGTATATCTTGTCTCATTGGAGGTTTCGACTACGATGGAATCCCGCATTTGTTTCAAACTGAACCATCTGGCATTTACTATGAATGGACTGCCAATGCCACGGGTAGGTCAGCAAAAACAGTTCGAGAGTTCTTAGAAAAAAATTATACTGCTGAAGAGGTTGCCTCAGAGAATGGTGCAGTAAAGGTAATTATCAAATTTTTATTTAGAATAGCCATAAAGGTAAGGTTATTCAGTACATTTTGAGTTTTAGGTATAATCTACAGAAATATGGCTAAGTTAGATGACTTAACTTTGTTTTCAAGGTAAGAAATATATTTGAAAAGGATTTGTTAGTAATAACTACTGAAGTTTAATATATTAGATGCATCAAACAAATTTAATAATATTTATTTACTAGTAAACTTTGTCTGTGAGCGAAATAGTGTATATATTATAAGTATTTATGTATAATATATATAAAAATATTCATCAGTTATCATAGTACACATAACATAAGCTACCTAAGCTTACTGTGGGGCTTTATAGATGTGTGTAATTGTCCTATAATATTAATTTATCATTTATCCTCTGTCGCAAATTTAAATTAATACTATCAACCTACCTCAAGAATTACTCAAATCTATTGATGAAAACTACAAGAAAATGGCCAGTAGTCAGAGTATCTGGAACAAACAGATTTGGAACAGCTGACTTTATTTTATGAAATGGTGTCAAAATAGCTTAATTTCAAAATATCTTTGCAGCTTGCAATTCGTGCCTTGCTGGAAGTGGTTCAATCTGGGCAGAAAAATTTAGAAATAGCAGTGATGAGACGCAATCAACCTATGCAAATGTTAGACTTGGACACAATCAATTCCTATGTGTCTGTTATTGAAAAGGAGAAAGAAGAAGAGGCCGAGAAGAAAAAGCAGAAAAAATAAATAAAACAAATTAATATTTTTATATTAACAACTATACTTATTAATACATGGCAGAAAAAACAAAAGAGTTATTTTATTTCTATATTCGAAAATATTTTAATAATAATAAATAAAATCAAATTAATTATGAATTCAACAAATCAATAGTTTGAGAGATTTGTGAATAGAGTTCCCGTAAATTGGAGACACCTTCTTGACTACAACTTTTATTAGACATCATATCGTTGAACATTTGGTCCCATTCACTGTTGTAGTGATTTATGTCGTCATTATTTTTCTGTAATTAAAATGGAAACTTTAATAACATCCACACAATTTATGATTACTTTATGAGTAACTTAATCTAATTTGTTTCATGTACTAGATTATTTTTGAAAATTACACATTTTCTAAAAATGAAACTAGATTGGCTAAGGCCCTGAAACCCCCTGCATGCAAAATTGATAAAAGCTGTTACTGATATTCAGAATTTATCATATATACAACCTTCGTGGCACAGTGGTATGCGTGGGGGAATTTTTAAGACAGAGGTCCTGGGTTTGATTCCCGGCGGGGCAGATTGAGATTTTTCTTAATTTGTCTTGGTCTGGCTAGTGAGAGGCTTTCGCCGTAGCTAGTTACTACCCTACCGACAAAGACGTACCCCAAGTGATTGAGCATTCCGGTGTGATGTCATGTAGAAACCGAAAGGTGTGTGGATTTCATCCTACTGCTAACACATTAGCCCGCTATCTTAGATTGCATCATCACTTAACATCAGGTGCAGTTAAGGACTAACTTTTAGTCGATAAAAAAAAAGTACAATTGCTTGTTTAAAGTTTAGATAAATGTTATTTACCTCCAACATTGAAATGTCATCCATATTGTGTTCATTACTCACAGACGGCAAAACACAATTCAATGAGTTGCATTCCGATTCTTTTTCATTTGACTTTCTTACAATACCTTGGTCTACTTCACTACCTATATTAAATTCTGCTAACAATTCAACACCAGACGTTTCATTGTTTGGTTCATCAAGATCAGGCATGCTTAGAAATTGTTGAGGGAAATTATTATTCTGCGGACACGCTTCTTCCATATAAGTTGTTAGATTAACTTGGGGCATATTCCTACGAGCATAAAACAATTTGGTATTAATCTATGGAAAACTATTTTCTATACTTAGTTCTTATGATGTAATTCTTACCCAAATTCAGCAATATTTTCAGCCTTCACAACAGGGGTAGGATCTATATTGAATGGAAAGTAATAAAAGAAATAGGATTAGGAAAGGGAAATGATGAAAATAATAAATGTAGGGAGGATTGAGAAATGAACCTGGCTCTGGTAATTCATTTGCTGAACCATTTTCATCTGTATTTCTGGTTATGTGCCAATCAAATTCTATATTCTCTTTGTCAGCATAATCATCAGGAGCATCTAAAACAATAATATAATGAGATAGTTTATTAGACCCAAAATCCTAACTTTAATTCCTCAAATGTTTTAACGGACTTCAATAATGAGAAGGTTTTCGATTCACCAGAATCTTATTTGATTTTTAATGCAATTGATTTTGATGTTGGGAATTCAAAAAATGGTGATTACATTGAACCTAAAATATAATAACTTAGAATTCTTTTGAAAGTCCAAGCTTAAGATATATATTCAATTAATATGACATAGTATTTTTTTACATCAATGTGTGTACATACCATCATATTTAGATTTAAAGTTTGAGGTTGGTGTGCTCAAATCAAGCAAATCCTGGGATGCCTTTTGTATCGCTAAATGCAAAGCTCTTCGTGCCTTTTGCAAGGGAGACATGTAAGTCAGATTATCAGTGTAGATCTAAAATAAATGTTTTTTGGTAACATCAAAATTATCTGGTGCATATTTTTTGTTTGTTGCAAAATTGTTATAGGAGAATTATAAAAAATAATTTTACTACTGGTTAGTTATTTCTATACAACACAATGTTCCCAACAAACATTACATCTCTTTAATATTAAATTATCAAAGTAGGAAAGCCCAATAATTTGAAGACAAAACAGTATGCATGTATACTGTATTTACCTATGTCCCTATTTAATTAATTATTAAATAAATTTTCTCAAAAGCTTTTCACAGAAAGTGAAATAAAGGCTATTTGACACTATTAAAAATATGCTACAAAATGTGTTCATCCTAATATATAATAACATAAAAATAAAGGTAATTGGAAGAGAAAACAGCATACCTTTGGCCTAAATCCTTTTTTCATTGTCAAGGCTTTTCTAGTTATTTTGTTCAACAATTCTGGTCTTCCGTATTGAAAGTTGTCGTGTATAAATTCATGCATATAAGGATTACTAGAATTACACAAAGGGTCCTGGAGATGAGAGGTCACTTTGCGAAAGCCGTATAAGTTTAACTGTCTAATGAAACTAGAAATGTGAGTAGTTTTGAAGATTGACTGGTGGCATTGTAAATAGTTCTGAAGGATTCTGTAATTCAACAAAATTGTTCGACCTTTTCCACCCCATATAATCGCATCAGTACCCAAGTTGAGCAAATACCAAAGCTTTTGCGGAAAACGCATTTGAGAAATAGCGTTCTTCACCTCCTCCATTGGCGAAATTGTCAAATTACTATATATTAATATTTTAGAAACTTTAAAAAGTATAAGACGCGACTAAAATTTACTCAAAATTCGCGCCGTAATGGCGTCGTTCGGTATTTCATGCTGACATGCCGACAGTAGTATTTATTTATGGCAATAGTGTTGTACAACTGTCGATACTAATCTTAATCTCGAAAAATAATAACGATGTACGTTCAAGAGAGCAATTTCATATGGTGAACTTCTACATTATGTACATCCAACTATACAACACATTTTTATTTGAAAAGAAAACTAATGGAAATTTGCGATTTCACTCGTGCGGAGATTTTTCTTTTATGAATAAAATATTAGCCTGTGTGCACCAAGATTTCGGTTATCACAACCAACGGTTAACATAAGCTAAACGTAAAATTTACTGTTCATGACAACCCGTACGCCGGTTAAGGATGTAAGCTCGGTTAAAATAACCGCCCGGTTTACGTCCTTAACCGGCGTACGGGTTGTCGTGAACTGTAAATTTATAGTAAAGTTATGTTAACCGTTTGTTATGTTAACCGTTTTTATCGAAATAAAATTTTATTACAAATATATCGAGCACACATATTTGGCAGTAATAACTGTCTTCTATCTATATCTTGCTAATCAGAAACATTTTGGTATAATAACTAATCTTAAAGTTACAAAAGATCTTCGAACACATGTTCAAAGTGCCCAAGCCTCCCGGTGGAAGGGAGATTTGGGTACTGTATTTAATATGCACGATATTGCTTTACTATATTACTATGCTTAAGTAATATATAACATTGCTGTAACAATTGTAATATTAATATTTTTTCTTATCACAGACTTTAGAAAATTAAAAAATGTAACTTAGAATCAATACTGCACAAAATTAATTAAACTTATATTTGGTATGATCCAGAGCTTGTCAAATTTATATTTTTTGCTGGCACGTTTCATCCATGTCGTTGGTGTAGGCAATTTGTCTTTATATCCTCCAGACGGACCCTACGTCCTCGATGTCAGGAAATATAAACGTACTTATTTCTTATCTTACTCGCTTTCATGGATTTGACAATTGCCAGAGAGTTAACATTAAAACCTTAAAAATTAACCTCTTCGATTAATCTAACATATATACAGTTTTTTGGTGTCCAATTTAACCAACACAAAGAACGATCACATCGTCTTCATCAAAATCTTCTTCCGATTCAACAAGGGATTCGTCGGAAATGGAAACATTTTTATTATTGAAACTTGTGGCCCGTGACCGTGAAAGACTGGTAGCTTCTGGTGTCCTTATCGAGAGCTGAGGTTGTCTTTTAAAAAATCCCCATAACCAATCTTTGAATGCAAGTTTCTTCTCTCTTCAGTTAGCTGGTATTTTTTTTTTCAATGGCAGTGGCGTATTCATAAACCAATTGACGTGCCTTCATTTTTGGCAGTCCATGGTTTAGTTTAAACGATTGTACAAGATATTCTAAAAAATTTTCTTCATCTTTCGTGAATATTTGAGATGATATAAATTTGGAAAATATCTTTCACGACGCCAACCTGCTTAATATATCTTTGAAGGTTAGACCTGGGTATATCATATTTCATCGCAATAGTTTTAATTTCTCCTCCTTTAGAAACTTCTTCCAATGCGTGCAAAATAACATCTTTAGGAATTTCATGTCGCTTATTTTTCTTTTTAAATGAAATGGGCATTGTCCTGAAAATGATTAACCATTCAATCCGATAGGCATATCAAATAAAAAAATTTAGCAAAAATTTGAACCGAAAAAGTGGGTGCCAACCAAATTTGTGAGTTAACCAACAAAGCAGTTTGTGGGTTCTAGGTAACGTCTTTAAATTCTTAATTTCTACAGACTTCATAGATATGCTTAAACCGGGCGGTTATCTTAACCGAGCCTACGGCTTGTGTGCACCAAGATTTCCGTTATGATAACCAACGGTTAACATAACTTCACTATAAATTTACAGTTCACGACAACCCGTACGCCGGTTAAGGACGTAATAATAAAGCCTTTTATTAATCCTTGTTCCTAAGTTTAACAATGAAATCTTAAAATCTAAATGTTAGTTATTATTAGTGAAGTACAAAATTATTATGATTGGTTGTTAGTAATGGTTAATGAAACTATATGAACATAATATTTATACTCCAAGGATCCCTCATAGGGTATAGGCCTCCCCCAGTTCCTTCCACGTTTTTCTATCTTTTGCCTTTATTTCCCACTGTTTTCCTGCTGTAGATATAAGGTCATCAGTCCAACGTGACCTTGGACGACCTACACTTCTTTTTCCTGCTGGACCTGGCCATATGGTTGTTGTGTAGGACCATCGTTGATCAGTAGTCCTTGCGATGTGTCCAGCCCATCTCCACTTTAGTCGTTGTGCTCGTTGCAAGGCATCACTTAATTTCGTTTTCCTCCTTATTTCCTTGTTTTGGATTTTGTGAAGCCTGCGAATATTTAAAATGCTTCTTTCCATCGCTCTTTGACACACTACTATTTTGTTTTTTACTTTATTGGTGTAGACCCACGTTTGACTGCCATATGTTAATGTTGGGAGTATACATGTGTCCATGACAGTTCTTTTGATGTGTAGGCTATAGTTTCCCTTCATAATTTCTTTTTGTGACCAATATTTGTTCCATCCTAGATTTATTCTTCGGTCCACTTCTTCCTCAGTGTTGGAATCCCTAAATGAGACTTGTTTGCCCAAGTATATATAGGAGTTCACGTATTCGATTTCCACTTTGTTTAAATATATTTTATTCGGGATACTGTTAGTCATGATTTTAGTTTTGGTTAAATTCATTTGTAGACCTACTTTTTTACTTTCCATGTCTAGAGATTTTATCATTTTTTCCAGAGTGTTGCTGTTCTCAGCAAAGAGAGCTATATCGTCTGCAAACCTTAAATTGCTTAAATATTTGTTTTTGATATTTATACCCTTACTTGTCCAATCCAGTTTGTTAAAAATGCTTTCCAGTACTGCTATGAAGAGTTTTGGGGACAGTGGATCTCCCTGTCTGACTCCTCTCCCTATCTTTATTATATCTCCCCTATTTTCCAGCTTTATTCTACTAGTACTATTTTCATAAATAGCCTTGATGGCTTTGATATGCAGTATGTGAACTTTACATTCCATTAGCGCTTTCCAGATAGAATCATGTGATATGCTGTCGAATGCTTTGGTGTAATCGATAAAGGCAATATAAAGAGTCCTGTTGTATTCTTTGTATTTCTCAATGACTTGCTCCATTGCATGTATATGATCCACTGTGCTAAAGCTGGCACGGAATCCAGCCTGCTCGATTGGTTGAAAATGGTCTATTTGAGGTCCTAATCTGTTTAGAAGAACGCTGGCAAATAGTTTATAGATGCTAGAAAGAAGACTTATAGGTCTATAATTCGAAATATCTGAAGGATTACCTTTTTTATACAAGAGTATGATATCAGATGAGGTCCACTGATGTGGTACAACTCCCGTTAAGGACGTAAACCGGGCGGTTATTTTAACCGAGCTTACGTCCTTAACCGGCGTACGGGTTGTTATGAACAGTAAATTTTACGTTTAGCTTATGTTAACCGTCCAAGATTCGGCTTACGTGCCCAAACCTCCCGAATGCTAATCGACTAATTCAATCGGGTCACACTGTTAGTCACTGTCACTTTCAGTCATAGGCAACTGTCAGTGTTAGTGTTAAGTGTTCAAATGGTTTAAATTTTTGTCTTTTGTGTAATTTTTCGTCCTATAAATGTGACTGATTTTATCAAGTATAAGTCAATATAATAAATAAATTATTTTTATTTGTGAATTTGTGATTACTGAATAAGCTGTCAATATTTCAATTATTTAGGATGCAACATATCAAAATAATAAATTAAAAATAAACAAGACAACAAGTATAATAAAAAGTGTCTGTGATCTTGGTTATAAGAAAAAGTTTAAAAATATTAAGTACTTTACATTTCCCTTAAGTATTCGGACAAAGTAAAATGAACAAAACTAGGTTAGTAATTTAGAAAGAAAACTTAGATATTAGACATATTTAAAAACTCCTGCAAAGTGTTATAAATAAGATATGTTTTAGATTTTCTATGCTGTTGTTGGAGCCCGGTGAGATATATTTCGAGGATTATTCCTGCACAATGAACATAGTAAATTTACAAGATAAAAATGCAATACAGGGTCGCTTAAAACTGTGTTCCAAATCTCTAGTTTTCGAACCAAGGGAGTGGGATCATCCTCTGATCAAGCTTCATTTTAAAGAGTGCATAGATGTTGATACCATAAACACACGAGAAGCTAGAAACACGATTAAAGTGAGAGTCAAACAATATGCTGAAATGTTGAAGGAAAATATATTGGCACCATACAAGTTCCAATATGAGGACAAGGACTTTTATTTCTTCTTTGACTTCTCTTCAGCAGAAGAATGTTTAGTTCAAATGCAACAGCTCATGAGAGCATCCACTTTACATGCTCCTGAACACAACAGCATGATCGCCACTATTCTCCACTCAAGATATATGCGGATGGTTTTCGACCCTGTCATGATGGATGATTACACTGAAAAGATCATATGTGAATTTCAAACTGAGAAAATATCTCCACTAGTCAGACATCACGGCAAGCTAGCTCTCACACCTACTACTCTATATTTTCAGCCCTTTAGTAATATAGAAAATGTAAGATTTTTCATTTGTTTTCTACTATGGTTTGTTCATTTTATTAAAAGAATAAAAGTAAACAAAGGACTGGTGTGCGAAAGCAGAAGTGTATTGTCTCTGTCCTTATCTTTCGATAGAGTTTCAAGAATGTCTTAAGTATTGACATACTTAAGTTAGAAATCACCATCAAAATCTGTTGATTAGACAGTTTTAGCAACAACTTCTCTTATGCTAGAGAAACAATTGCAAAACTTAGCCTATGTGGTATAGAATCTTGACGACCTTGGATTCTTTCATCAGCATAATTATGCATTATAACAGGGATTCCTGTTACTGTGAGAGAATCACAATAAATGTTGCCTTTGTATTAATTAAGACAGTAATCTATATATAAATAATTTGGCACAGCTTTCTGATGCATTTGATTCTCTAGTTTTGATCTTTCACATTTAAAATTTGTTACATAATAATTTAGTTATTTGAAATTGTGTAACATTTGTTAACAATTATTATATTATTATTTCCAGAGTCCAATTTTTAAAATGAAATTAGATGAAATGAAAAGGATATACAAGCGAAGATTTTTACTAAGGCAAGTTGTATGTATCAGTCTATGTTTATTTTTTTATTTTCTTGCTTGGCTTTATGCTTATTTTAGCATTTTCAAACTTTTGCCTACAATATATTTTTGTTTGAACATAATATTGGTATTAATTGCTAGTTTATCGCTTACCATTGTGCTATTGTTTAATTTAATTATTTTATAAAGGTTTTTTTTATATGTAATTACGTAGTGTCCGATCGAAAGTTCGGTTTCGGGCGACTTTCGGCCAAAAATCAAGTTTCTGCGGCAGTTTCGGTTTCGGCCTAAACTTTTGCCGAAACCGAAACTGATTTCGGAAGTAGTCGTGCACGCTCGCCTAACTTCGTTTCTCGCGGCAACACTGGCGGACGCTGGCGGCCCTGTTCGGGAATAGTCGTGGGCCGTCCGTATAGCTCCGTTGCAACAAAACTTAGTCATTAATGTAAAACTTAGTCAGTTAATGCAGCATAATGTGTAAAATGCATCCAATATCAGTATTTTAAGGAATTTTATACTTGACCATATTCGGTTTCGGCCGAAACTGAAGCCAGGGCCGAATATTCGGTTTCTGTTTAGGCCGGAAAACCAGTTTCGTTCGGACTCTAGTAATTAGAGAACAGCAAAGTTAAATTTATTATTAAATAGATGAATATACTACCTAAAAAGCCAAAATATAATTCTATGTGGTCGCAATTAAAAAAAAAAACTCTGTCTCGTAGATGGAGTTCTGACATTTAATATATTTTTAAGGGTATTAATTGATTTACCAATTAGTTGCTCAATGTGATAGCAAGTGGAAAACCATTACCAATAATCAGAGCTATACTTTATAGGGCATAGAAGGAACTGATGAATTTTTAGCCATTACAAGTTAACCTTTTACTGCAATGACACCTGACGGTAGTGATGATGCAATCTAAGAGGGAAGTGGGCTAACTTGTTTGGAGTAGGACGAAAATCCACACTCCTTTCGGTTTCTACACGACATCGTACCGGAACGCTGAATCCCTTGGCGGTACGTCTTTGTCGGTAGGGTGGTAACTAGCCACGGCGAAAGCCTCCCACCAGCCAGACCAAGACAAATTAGGAAAAATCTCAATCTGCCCCGCCGGGAATCGAACCCAGGACCTCCGTCTTATAAATCCACCGCGCAAAACTCAAACGTCGTCGTCAAACTGTCGTCAAACTTCCCACCACCGACAAATGGACCAATTAAGGAAATCTCAATTGGCCCAGCCGGGATGCGAAACGTGAGACCTCCATAAATCCACTAATACAACCGTTGCGCCACAGTGATGCTTGAAACAAACAAAGGTTTGTAATAGATAAGAATTATTTATTGCTAAATATTTCAGGGTCTTGAAATATACGGCACTGAAGAGAGTTCAACATCTCATTTGTATCTATCGTTTCAAAATGAAAATGACAGAGATAGAGTTTGTCAAATATTGGAAGAGTCGCCAAATGTCAAATTGGAAAGGGTGCATGTTGAAGAAATGACACTTCAGTGGCAGAATGGCATTGTGTCCAACTATGATTATTTATTGTACCTAAACTGGTAAGTGTTATGACTAATAGCTCTAACTGTTTGTTACATATATTACACAACATTTACAAAGATGAACATTACTTCCAGATTTGGACAGTACATTTGTTATATTTTTATTGAATATATGAAACCCACACTTTAGGATAATTTCTATTTGAAAGTGAACATAATATCAAACATTGCGGAACCGACGGGAGTGGAACCCGCGTCCGCCTGCGATGTGCGGGTTCGAATCCCATTTCTGCAATTTTTTATATTGTGTTTATTTTCAATTATATAATACAGTTTGTAGATCTAAGGTCTCCTTACCAAATAAGTTGTTTTGGGCTATTGTGATAGTTGGAATTGTTTTTAATATTTTTTTTATACTTTTGATGTAAATAGCAGATATTATAGTGCTCAATTGCAGCAAACAGGTGCACCTCTATACTGTCCCTCATTGCCCAACGGAACACACCAACATGATTGATACCTTAACATTTTTAAGGGGGTGTGCCCACTTCCACAAAAAAATACCCAAAGCTACCTGAATCAATTTTGTTGCCTTCCTGCCTTTGGGCAACTCTGGACCTGCTCTACTAGCAAGGTCCAATTCTCCAAATTCCAAATCAGTTTTGAAGTTGATGTACAATGGTAGCACATTGGCTTTAAAACAGAATAGAATTCTGAATTCTGCAATAACATTTTGCGTAGTTGGACTAACAGTTGAATTGAAGGCATGGTAGACGAGATTTTTGTATAATGCATTTTTTTTCACTGATTAGCATACCAAAAGAGCTATGAGTCAACATATATAGAACAAACAGAAATACATTTAATTTTTAATAATGAATAAAATAAGTTATCTTAGTTCGCAAAGCTATATTAAAATGATATTAATGTTTGATTTTTCCATGAAGTCTTTCGGACAGAAGTAAGAATGACCTCACACAGTACCCAATATTTCCATGGGTGGTGGCAGACTATGTATCGGAAAGTATAGACTTGGATAGAGCTGAAACATTTCGAGATTTGTCCAAACCAATGGGAGCTTTGAATCCGGACCGGCTGGAGAAGTTACTTGAGAGGTACCACGAGATGTGCGACCCAAAGTTTTTGTATGGATCGCATTACTCCGCGCCTGGTCTCGTTTTATTTTACCTCGTGAGTCTATGCATATTACGCCTCGGATTAGCAGTGGTTTACGCTTAACTTATAATAAAACACTGCCTTTTTTATAATTATTTTACTTGGCAGTAACAGTTACAAAATGTCAATTAATTAATTAAAGAAAATAATTTAAACGAAATTTAAATAAAATATACAATATATATATATATATACCAAAATAAATTGAAAATGTTACTGTAGCTTTGATTACTATTGGACAATCTGGTTTAACAATTTTTTTAATACTAGTAATTTACAGTATTGTAAAATTATGTAATTTTCTTTGCAGGTAAGAAAATATCCCCAATACATGTTATGTTTGCAAAATGGGAGGTTCGACCATCCCGACAGAATGTTTAATTCAATAAGGGATGTTTATAATAATTGTTTGAAGAACATGTCGGATTTTAAGGTAATAAATAATTTTATTTTTCAGACTTTTTAACTTGTGACCAGTCAACATTTAGCTCTGCTCCAGTTGATCTAGAACAGTGTGGTGTAAAAGATGTAGTGACTAAAATTGAGAAAGGGATGCTTAGATGGTTTGGACATGTAGAGAGAATGGATGACAGAAGATTAACAAAAGAGATTTACAAGGCGAGAGTGAATGGAAATGTTGGATGGGGAAGACCTAGGCGAATGTTCCTGGACCAAATTCAGGACATTTTAAATAATGGCCAGGTCAAGAGTACCCTAAATCGACGATCTTGTATGAAAGGATTAAGGAGAGTGGAAGAAGCTAAGGAAGTATGCAAGGACCGTGGCAAGTGGAAGGATGTAGTCTCTGCCCCCCTATGGGAACGAGGCGTGATGCTATGTGTGTATGTATGTAACAAAAAAGCCTTATTAGCTTCAAGGTTAGGAACTCAATTCTAAGATTTACTCATTTCTATTCCCGAATTATACAAAATTTTGGTTTAGTTGGAGGGGATAAACAATTTTGCTTATAGCTGGTGCTAGTTCCTATGACAATATTGTAATACCACTTCCTTATCAAACTTTCCTCTGACAAACAAAATATTTCAATATGGCATACTAGTGGACGCGTTTTAAAAACGTATTGTACTCATACATATAGAAATATTCAAATTACATTAATTGTCGTATTTATTAGCACAATTCATATCGAGAGAAAATATTAATTTTCTTGTATTTTGTTAGTCACATAGGCATATAAGGAAATGCCATTCCCCTGATTGGTTATTTTGGTAACTGTTGACCTAGCAATTGCTAAATTTTGCGGTCGCGGTAACAACAACTTAATCTCTGTTAAAACAAGGGAAAACATTTATTTGAATCTAAATATACCTGAATACCTACCTAAGCAAAACTCCACTGACTGACTGGACACGTGACCTCTAAAACTATACTAAAGCCAAACTCGATTGAGAATGCTTGTCAACAAACAAACTAAAAATGAAGATAGAAATCACTAGTCATTTTACGTTACACCTATTTTTTTTTAATTTATGACAATAAATTAGATTAGTAAGCTTAAAACTAATTAATATATTCAATATATTTTAAATAAGGTTTTATAAAATAACAAAACATAATTTTGAATTTATTCAGCATAAAATTAGTTGCATTTTCTACGTTCATTTTAAATTTGTTTGTTGATAAGCATTCTCAATCTAGTTTGGCTTTAGTATGGGTTCCTGAAAAGCATAGTTGAATCTAGAGAATAAATAATAAAAATAACTTGACAGAGGAAAGCTACTTTAGTATGTTAGCTATAGTTTTTGTTTCTTTATTTAGAGTTGTTTACGACTCGTTTAAGCTACTAATTTTTGTCCTCATATAGTGTATAATTTATTTAAAGGAACTCGTCCCAGAATTCTACGATACTAGTGCAAAAGGAGATTTTTTGATAAACCTTTACGACATAGACTTCGGTTCAAGACACGACGGTAGTAAAGTCGATAATGTGAAACTACCCCCGTGGGCGAAGTCCCCTGAGGACTTTGTGGCGAAGCTGAGGGACGCCCTGGAGTCAGAATATGTTTCTAGATACTTGCACCAGTGGATTGATCTCATATTTGGCTATAAACAGAGAGGCGAAGAGGCTGTGAAAGCAAATAATGGTTTGTAAGTTAAGTTTTTACCTTGCTTTTGTCTTTTAAATATTCAAAATATCATTATTTAATCGTACATATGACAGGACCTAAGGATTATATATTGTGGTTTAATAGTGATAATAGAATAATGTATGGTAGAAGATTATTGCGGGTTTTTTTAAATATTTATTGCTTTTGCATTATAATCTTAAGATAACAGAATGTTATTGTCACTATTAACATTTATGATAGATTGTGAAGCATTGCGATGCATAATGGAATATTAGTAGGTAATTCTGAATGAATAATTTATTTTCATTACATATAGCTAAATGTTTGCCAACTCACTGATAATGCAGTAATTTGGGTATTTTATAATATAAAGTTAATAAATAATCTATATAATATTGTCAAAATACAACTGACTGACTTAACTTCAAATTGAGCATTTTTACCCGGGTGAAACCGCGCGCTTACTATTGAAATTTATAATTATTTTTGCATTTGTCAGAACAATTTAATAATAAATTATTTAATTATATCTTTTTATTTGTACGCCGGGTTGAATTATCATCATTAACAGTTTTGGTGTATAAATTTTTTGAAATTATTTTAAGGTATAATTAACTATTGTATTATACATGTCGGCGGAGTGGTATCATGATGGCCACTCGGCCGGGTTCGGTGGTGACGGGGATGACCGATCGGTGCCGATATAAGGCGGCGGTCTGGAGAGACTGGGCTCTTACTTTTTCTTCTTCGTCGCCTTCGGGCACTCTCCGGCGATGCTTCTGCGCTCGCCCAACCCCCCCGGTGACGCCGCTGTGGTCCCGTATGGAGCCTACGGCACTTACTCAATCAGAAAAAAAAAGAGACTGGGCTGATTCTCTTCGTGGCGTTCACTGTGACCACATCTCTCGGTCGTGACTCAGATCACGCCAGATTTATTAATCATTATTATTATTAGATAGCTCAATTAGTTAATATTTTATTGAATTGGTTATTATTGGTCATCGTTGTGATTATTCCTTAGTTAATTTGTCGGATTATTGATCATTGATTGATTGGTTGTTGTAGCAAACAAACATCCCTTAATTTGGATGGTCAGGGAGAATAACTTGAACAGAGGAGGTGAGTGTTGACGGGCGTCACTAAGAGTACTCTTTTAAACCTACACCCGTGTCACAAGTTTCGGGCTCTGTTCAAAGTTATTCTCTCAGCCACGTTCGGAGTTATTCTGTGTTTCTCAATTTTAATATGATTCCAGTCTTTGTACCTGCGTCGAAGGGATGTCGCCGCCATCCGACATACAATATCGCTATGTACCTAAATAGCATTAACAAAATATCATTTAAAATACGTTAATTTTACCCTTAGTTGACACAAACTTGTGTATCCTGTACCTACACTACAACCAAACTTTCATCGTAAAATAAAATATTTCTATATAATTTTCTAGTAAGCTTATACGAAATAATTAAGTACGAATGACCATTTATTTTCTAGTATTCCACCACGTATGCTACGAAGGCTCGATCGATCTCGATTGCATTTACGACATGAACGATCGACACGCGTTCGAAGTGCAAATAATGGAGTTCGGTCAAGTGCCCAAACAATTGTTCACCAAACCGCACGTCAAAAAGATCATACCGCATATAGCAAAACAATTATCCGTAAAGGATAACGAAAACTATGAATATAATTTGGAATGTTTGGACACTATTTGGCTCCACAAGGAAGCTGTCAACTGTGTGTTGAGGATAAAGGATAGGATCATATCTGTGTGCAAGGACGGCACGCTCAAAGTGTACGACATGGGTCAGAGGAAGCAAATTCGTAGTGTCATTTTGAGTTCGACTCCGTTGAGCTCTTGTGTGATGGTGGGCGAGCACATCGTTGCTGTTGGATCGTGGGATAATGAAATGTAAGCTTTTATGTTTTATTGATTTTTTAATTAAGCTGGATGTGAAGCTGTGGGCCTGACATTCAAACCTTCTTTGAGGCCCGCGGCTACCCGGGTAGCGACGGAGCTATAATGACAGCTGTCATTATTTGCCTGACGGTTGCCAGGGGACCCCTCGGGGCTGTGAAACTTTAATATATAGGCCTTATGGGCACTATTATAAAGTTAATGAATAGTGGAGATTAGTATTAAACACCGAGTAACTGATTAATCTTTAAAAGTTTTAATTACGATATTATAGAATTTCGGTTAACAAATTTCGAGAGGGCGGTATGCAAAGAATAAAGTAGGTACCGCTAGCTGGACGCGTCGAGTACAAGAGAGCGACTGTCCGCTGTAGTAAGCGTGTGACGTAGCAGGCGCGCGCGCCGGTAAACTTGGTCGGCGCGGCATACTACAGATTGCACTCGAGTATGTGCGTGAATTATGTTTGTTTTGCGAAATGTAAATATAATAATTTGTGAGTGTGGAATTATGTTGGTATGTAATGTAAGTGTTTATGTAAGTGTGAATGAATGTGGTAAATAAATAAATGCGAATATATCTAATTAAATAATAATAAAATATATAAATATAATGTATATAGCCTACAAATATATCACTAGCTGAATTAATCCGCTCTAAATTGCATTAAAGAAACTGAAATGTGCAGGTATGGCCGCGCTGAAAACTGATTTGTACGGGGAAATTAATTTGTTTTTTTTATGGTTCTTATGATCTGGGTGCCGAGTGTGAGTTTTTACTGACTTGCTGAAAAAACGTAGCGGCTTGGCAAAAAAATCACACTCGGCCAAGAATTTTTTTATGACAACTATTTTAGAATACCTACATATATATATATATTGTTCCATATTATTAATATATATATACTAGCTGACCCGGCAAACGTTGTTTTGCATTAAAAATTAAAAAAAAAATTAGATGAAAATTAGATAGTATCTAATTTTCAATCAATAGAATCGGCATTCTAAGACCTGCTGAATACGCATACAAAATTTGGTAAAAATCGGTAAAGCCATTTCGCAGGAGTACAGTAACTAACATTGTGACAGGGAAATTTTATATATTAGATATATTATCTGTTTTAAGGATAGCTTGCTATTCTTTCTTTTCTCAAAAAAGGGTCATATATTTTTTCGCTTCGTTGGTGTTCTTTGATGTTAGCAATACACAATTTTCAACAACATCTGCTAGTTATAAATATCTTTTAAAAAATTAATTTAAAAGAACTATATGAAACTCAGTGTGGTAGGCCGTCAAGTGGTTTGTAATAATTAGCTTGTTGCTTCCAGATACCTGTACGATGTGGAGTACGGGCGCGTGGTGGAGAGCTTCCGAGCGCACGACGATTCCGTTAACTGCTTGAAGTGGCTGCCTAAAGGTAAAAATACCAACCGACTAAAAAATACGGAGGAGGTCCGACACGTATATATATATATATATATATATATACGCGCATAACTTTTTACAGAGTTGTCCGATTTTGATAATTCTTTTTTTATTAGAAAGGGCATACTTACAAGGTGGTCCCATTGTCATCATGTTAGGATCTGATGATGATATCCTGGGGAAATTGAAGGAACTCTTCAACATATCTAGGAGTCGGTGTCAGCCAAGGTTTTTACTTTAAGGATGTTACCTAGAACTCACAAACTGCTTTACTACGTAAAATAAATGTTCCTTAAACTTGGCTGGCACCGACTTCATAGAGATGCTTAAGTAAATTAAAGCAACTAAATGACGCAGTTATTTTTTACTTTTTAGTGCGTTTTGAGTCGGTTCTATTTTTTGTTAAAAAATTTTGTATTGTTTTTCTTTATACAAATTCAAGTAGATAGAGGCTTTCTTTTTAAGTTAATCTATCAACTTCCGAAATTTTTACGTGAAGATAAAATATAAATTGAAGCATATAAACTAGGAGATGCCTGTGACTGCGTACCACATGAGGAGGATGTTAAAGAAAAGTTGTATGTTGTATTAAGCATTTCCATATTATTAAAATATAGGCGGCTGAAACACATCACTGTTGTCGTAGTATGCTGGACTAGTTTAGAACCAATACGGGGTCCTTAGTCATAAGCTCGCTTGTTCATGCAACGCGACGTGAAGTATGTAAGTTTCAGTCAATATTTAAAAGTTGTATTGTTCGAACCTACTGAATATATATATACTGAATAAAAATTATTTAGGAAATGCCAATTTATTCACCAAACTCCGAAACTTTTGAACTGACTTTTAGCGTTCAAAAGTTTCGGAGTGTGGTGAATAAATTGGCATTTCCTAAATAATTTTTGTTCAGTAAAAAAAATAATTTTTCAGAGCATTTATTGATATCGGGCGGCTGGGACGGCGTGGTGCGCGTGTGGGGCAACGTGGGCAAGACGGGCCAAGCGCTGCGAGGACTCAAGGCGGAGTTCGATCACGACGGGAAAGTTAGCACCGTTGCTTTCAGGTACACCCTGATGCCTTCACTATAGTGCCTGCGCTCTAACATGGTGCCTGTGACATATGTCATTAACTTTCCGTTTCACTCTTGAAAGTTGAAGCGATTTACAAATTATGACTTAGTATTTCAGCTGTTCCAAATTCTTAATATATTAAATCGTTAATAGCTGTAGTAACTTAAATTTAAAACCGTTAAACCCAGCCAGAATGTTCTAGTCTACAAATAAAATCAAATTGAAAGAAAAATTAAGCAAAGTGTTGTAACGTATAACGTAACGCCATAGACGTGTCTAGTGATGGGACGTACTTCTACGATGAATAGTCGATATTTTTTTTAATAATAAACGTATATTGTAGTACAATTTTTATTTTTAAAAAGTCTATAATTTTATACAACAACAGAACATCAGGGAAAGTTTACTCAAAAGGTTGCAAAGAAGAAATATATTTTATTCGTCCTAACTTATATCAGAATTAGGAACATTTGAGTTGTCACTAAATTCATCATCTGAATCTATGACGAATATTATTAACAACTAGCGGTCTCCCGGTATTTCACCCGCGTAGTTCCTGGTCCCGTGGTAATATCTGGATACAAATTACCTTATGTCACCCCTTATGAGTCGAGCTATCATATACAAAAGGTTTTTTTATAATCCGACTGATGACTGATGTAGTTTCAGAGATTAGCCAGAACAAATAAACAGACAGACAGACAATAATTGAAAAAAAAATGTTATTTTGGTGTATGTACGGTATGCATATATGCACAAACAGACACTGCAATTTTATTTATATGTATAGATGAATTAATTATGTTGTTAATATGGACGTCACGATCCCAATCAGTCATAATATCCCTTTTTGTTTTATTCACGACCTTCGACCAGCCTTCAGGTTAATCTTTGTTGATGGCCTCTTGTAACAGTGCCAACATGTTATTTGCCGTTAATGGCGGTGAAGTAGGTATTAATTTTTGCGGCGTGACTGAAAATTAAATGGGAATATGGAAAAAAGTATTTAAATTCAATCAATCAAATCATTCAATCAAATAATCAATTATTTCATAGGTAATGCTGCGTTCGCAACGCTGATGTTATAAATGCTGATTTTATAAAGCTTCAAAATAGGAATTGAAATTAAAAGCATACATGTTATTTGGGCCCAATAACATTATATCTAAGGACCGAGGTCAGACCTATTGTCATCTCTTCTAGAGCATAGGTAGGAGTTGGTGCCTTTTGACGCCGGACTAAGGCAATAAGCTCCAACTTTAACATTTTTATATCTACTCCGTTTTCCAGTTCATCAACTCGCTGTTGCGATTGGATTGGTTTGAGGTTTATTAACCTGTACCAAATGGTAAAGCGGGGCAGATTGAGATTTTCTTAATTTGTCTTGGTCTGGCTGGAGGAAGGCTATCGCCGTGGCTAGTTACCACCCTACCGACAAAGACGTACCGCCAAGCGATTTAGTGTTCCGGTACGATGTTGTTTCATTCTACACCTAACAAGTTAGCCCGCATCCATCTTAGACTGCATCACACATCAGGTGTGATAGCAGTCAATTGCCAACTTGTAGTTGTTAAAAAAATTATCGCAGAGACTATAGTCAATAAAAGTTTAATCCCTAGAAACTATGCATTACTATAACCGCGATAACAAAGTCTCCTCATAAATAACGATCAAATAATAATTTGCCTTTTAAGCTAATTTTTTTACAACATTAAAAAGAGCTAGATTTATGCTGCGAGTATCGTCAGCGATAAACATGAATTTCTAAGCGTCACATCCCTAGTCACTGACGTCAACGTCATACTGACAACTGTCACCCGCACTTTCTTACAGCAATTCGAGTATAAGTGTAGACGTCCTCTGAATATCATTCGCGCCACTGAGCATGAAAATGTAATTGAAAAACAATTTATATAGTTGAGAATTGACTTAATTCAAACCTACTTTGAATAAGTGTGATGACTAGAAAATTCTCTAACATTAAGGTCGGAACCCCACTGCTGCGCACGATCGAACTACGCACAAAATGTAGGTAAGTGTCCACAGCAGTGCAACGAGCACGTTGCGCACGAAATGACGTCACCAATACACGCGTGGTCTGTTCCGAAGTGCCCGCCACGCACACACTTCAGGTAAACCCCCACTGTGACCCACGCTGTACGTATATAGAGAGGGGGAGCGGGGAGCGAGGGAGATGAGAATGAAACGAAATGAAATAACGTTTATTCAGCCAAAAAAAAATACAAAATAAGAATCATATAAAGGTGATTATCTTAAATTATCTATATTTAACCAAAATTTGGTACCACGGCTTTCCAAAAACCTAAAAGCCAGTAAAGGCATAGGGACATTTCAACCTGGCACCAAAAATCCAACTACCTACTGACAAAGTACTTACACCTATGATATTTTGGCTGCATGGGGCGCTGCCTCAGCACGATGCTACAGCTATACAGGTATAGGCTGTAGCGCTGATTTTCAGGCATGATCCCAGAGTGAACTCACGGGCTGATCGGGTACCTACGCGTGTGCCTATCGTTTTCGCTATATTTAATTACATGAATTATTTAAACAAATACTACTTAATAATATTTATCTATACATTTAAATAAAAAATAGAAATCGCGTGCCTTGTTTGTATTGCAGTTTACGTTTTGCTCGAATTATCATGTACGTGGCCCGCAGTGGGGAATGTGGACAAACGCAGCTGACCAATGTAACAACGTGACCCACACGTTTTACGTGTGTGTGCCTTGGTTGCTGTGAAAATGGTGACACTCGCAGCCAGACCATTGGCCCACGTGGGCGACGTGTCTGTGCGTAGCGTGCGCAGCAGTGGGGCTCCGGCCTTAGGATAATGTAAAAGAATTTCAGCTAGCAGACATAAAGACCCACCGTTGTCTACACTGCTGAAATAGAAATATCGCTATCTCTTTTGCCCTAGCGCAACGAAAGAGATGCACGGAGATGTCTAGCGACCATTCTAGGCCTACAGATTCTGTGATGGGCCATTAATATAATCTTTATAATAATAATTTTATTTTTATTTTACAGATACAGAAGACGCGCGTTGGAAATAATAGCCGGGACGAGCGACGGCGAGGTGTCCATATGGGACTACTCGAGCAGAGAGCTGCTGAACAAAGTCGCGGTGCACGCCGCCCCCGTCAGCGGCGCGGCGCTGCTGCGCGAGGACAGGGTCGTCACCGTCAGCGACGCGGGGGACTTGAATGTTACTGATCTCACTGTTTTGAATTCGGTGAGACCTTTGAACCTTACATTTTATAAAACAAATGGGCAGTCACGCCGCGTGTGCCTGTCTGTAATAAAGCTCAAATTTAGTGTTAGTGGTAGGCCTATGTGGCTTCCATCACGTCCTGGATTCGATTCCCGGGTCGGGTCACGGAATAATTCTGAGCTTTTTCATTCTTCTATGAAGTGTTCAGTGCATTCCAAGCCTGCAGTCTGGAAGTTGGTGGTATTACACCCCCGTGCCTCGGAGAGCACGTTAAGCCGTCGGTCCCGGTCATTATTTACAAGTGACACTGATTGTTACAGAATCCAATCATTTTTACCCAGACACCAACCAGCATTATATAATATACGAAAAAGTTTGTTCGTTTGTTTAAACGCTAATCTTTAGATCTGCGTGTCGGATTGTAAATTATTTTGTTTATTACGAAAGCTAGACTCAAAAGTGAAATAATCTATTTAATACAAGCTATACATATCAGCTTTCCATAAATATATATTGTTAATGTTAATGTACTGCAATATCGTACAATGTTTTACGAAAATGTAGATCTTTAGTACACGGGACGGGACGGAGAATATTGCTTCACGGGAAACTATAAAAAAATTAAATTGAGAGGGGTAGCGGGGAAAGAGCACACTTTATATGAAACTCTGTCTTTAAAATTAAAAGGGTACCTAAGAGGTTTTCACACGGGCGAAGTCACGGGCGACTGCTATATAGCTATAATGACGTAGGCGAGCGTTTTTTCTAATGCTCACCTCCTTAAGGGGTCAAACGGGAGTTTAAGTCTACACCAAGTTTCACGCGGACGAAGTCGCGGGCGTCCGTTAGTTCTAAATAAATAAATACACAAGATTATATGCAATATTGTTTCATTCTCTTCTTAATACCAACTTACAATGGGAGTAGTATGGTGGGTCCCAGCATTCATTTAGCGTCTCCTATAAAAGGAAGGAAGTTTTGCAGAATAGCAATTAATGATACGCGATTCAATATTTTTTTGTGTAGGTATATCAGAAGCGCGTGTCGTCCACGGTGTCGTCGCTGTGCTGCGACGGCGGCAGCGTGCTCTGGCTGGGCGGCAGTGCGGGCTCGCTGCTGCAGTGGAACATGACCACGGTCGTGCAACTCAGCGAGCAAAAAGCTCATGACGGTGAGACTGTGTTTACTGAATGTGTCTCAGAAGCGAGTGTCGTCCACGGTGTCGTCGCTGTGCTGCGACGGCGGCAGCGTGCTCTGGCTGGGCGGCAGTGCGGGCTCGCTGCTGCAGTGGAACATGACCACGGTTGTGCAACTCAGCGAGCAAAAAGCTCATGACGGTGAGACTGTGTTTACTAAATGTGTCTCAGAAGCGAGTGTCGTCCACGGTGTCGTCGCTGTGCTGCGACGGCGGCAGCGTGCTCTGGCTGGGCGGCAGTGCGGGCTCGCTGCTGCAGTGGAACATGACCACGGTCGTGCAACTCAGCGAGCAAAAAGCTCATGACGGTGAGACTGTGTTTACTAAATGTGTCTCAGAAGCGAGTGTCGTCCACGGTGTCGTCGCTGTGCTGCGACGGCGGCAGCGTGCTCTGGCTGGGCGGCAGTGCGGGCTCGCTGCTGCAGTGGAACATGACCACGGTTGTGCAACTCAGCGAGCAAAAAGCTCATGACGGTGAGACTGTGTTTACTAAATGTGTCTCAGAAGCGAGTGTCGTCCACGGTGTCGTCGCTGTGCTGCGACGGCGGCAGCGTGCTCTGGCTGGGCGGCAGTGCGGGCTCGCTGCTGCAGTGGAACATGACCACGGTTGTGCAACTCAGCGAGCAAAAAGCTCATGACGGTGAGACTGTGTTTACTAAATGATGTGTCTCAGAAAGATCGTG
Organism: Mycalesis mineus; assembly: GCA_034621355.1. Classification (NCBI taxonomy): domain Eukaryota; kingdom Metazoa; phylum Arthropoda; class Insecta; order Lepidoptera; family Nymphalidae; genus Mycalesis; species Mycalesis mineus. The sequence goes on from CM067883.1 coordinate 5,037,956, forward strand.
ATCCAATGGAATTGGACCATATGAAGTATCGGCGAGAATGCTCATGCCCTTGCCTCAGGTTGACTGACTTTAGTGTACAGAACATAATCAAATCAAATATCTTTATTAAAAAAACGTGTAAAGATTATTTTAAATCGTCAATATGTAATTTTTAAGATTATTTAATGGTGATAATTGAGGGTCGGAATTCAAACATTAAAACATTGCCTTTGAAGCCCTTAGATTATATATAAAAAATCCCAGGGTGTTGAACTTTCTTTATTATCCTTACATATTATAAAACAGTCCCTCGACGCGTCCGAAGACATTGAACCGACTGTCATGCGGTTCAGAAGGTTTTAGTATAAAATTTGTCAAGGTTTTATGTAAAGTGGATTGGATATGACGATAATTGTTGAAAAATTCAGAGCAATTTCTGTGAGTTTTCGCTGCTGTATTTTTATTTTTGGTGTTTTGGACGGTTGCAAGTCACTGCTATCCACTCGGGGGAAATCGCGGTCGTCTGTTTATTAATTTATAATTATAAAAAAAAATATATAATTTTTTGTTGTTAACTTTGTTTCAGATATAATCAGGAGCATACACTACGACTCCGCATCAAAGACTCTGATCACAGCCGGTGATGACAAATCAATTAAAGTGTGGCAACTTACGCGGATATCGTGACCACTTGTAATATAGTGGCAACTTACGCGGATATCATGACCACTTGTAATATAGTGGCAACTTACGCGGATATCGTGACCACTTGTAATATAGTGGCAACTTACGCGGATATCATGACCACTTTTAATATAGTGGCAACTTACGCGGATATCGTGACCACTTGTAATATAGTGGCAACTTACGCGGATATCATGACCACTTGTAATATAGTGGCAACTTACGCGGATATCGTGACCACTTGTAATATAGTGGCAACTTACGCGGATATCGTGACCACTTGTAATATAGTTTTTTTTTCAGTTAATTCAGTATTATATTGTATTCAGGTCGCCTTAAACTTTGAGAGTGTCAACAATTTTTAATTCCGTGGAATTCTGACGTTCGCCTGACGTTTCTTCATATTTCTATAGACAAAACAGTTCCCATAACATTACTAATTTAAAAAAATACAAAATAATCATTGGATTTTAAGAATAAAATTTACACTGGCTTAAGTTTATATTTAATTGAAAATTAATACAGCATTTATTTTTACTAATACATTTTATAAATCATAAAATTCGATAGATATGACATGAGGTAATAACTTAAAAATAATAAAATAACAGTAATTAGCCGCACCAGGAAAGAACAAACGATTTACACCAACATAAAGAATTGTTATTATTAATTAATCTCAATGTTATTTTAGAATGAACAAAATTTTATTTAATTTTAAGCCAACCGTTAGTTGCCGATCCTTATAACTCGAAAAAATATGTGATAAAAAAACAATTTGACTATTTAATAAAATAGTCAAATTTTTCGACTACAAGTTGGCCCTTGACTGCTATCACACCTGATGTTAAGTGATGATGCAATCTAAGATGGAAGCGGGCTAACTTGTTGGGAGTAGGATGAAACCCTTACCCCTTTCGGTTTGTACTCGACATCGTACCGGAACGCTAAATCGCTTGGCGGTACGTCTTTGTCGGTAATGCGGTATGATCTAGATGATATCTTTTTATTATTTATGCGGGTTGGCGGGCTTAGGGTTTCATTTATTAACGATCACTATCAGATTTCATGACAGTGACAGAGACCGACGGCTTAACGTACTCTCCGAGGCACGGGGGTGTAACACCGCCAACTTCCCGACTCCGGGCTTACAGTATAATAAGAATTTCATAGAAGAAAGAAAAACTCAGAATAATTCCGTGACCCGACCCAGGATTCGAACCCTGGACCTCGTGATCGAAGCCGGATAGGCTAACCACTACACCAACGAGGCAGTTATAATTTACTCACTGTGTATTTATAAGTTAAGCGCGACCTTTATTTTATAAGCTTGTATGTATTTTAGGTATAACTAAGAGCTCAGCAAGATAATATAATGTAATAATGAAATTAATTTTTATTTCAAACATATACAGGAGAAATTATTCCGATCTGTAAGTTCTAAGATATATAATTAATATAGGAATTAACCGTCCGTGATGTTATTTTTCAAGACTATTAGTCGGAATTTAGTGTATAATTTTATTTTTGTATAATATTACATAAATATATGTGACAATAAAGTTAAATAGGATAATAAAAATAAAGTTAAAAACACTATTTTGTTTTTTTATTTATGGCCTTTCCCAATGAACTAAATATCTATCGCCAGTTGTGCCCTAATAGCGACATATAAACTAATGTATCGCTGTTTTTTTAAAGCTGCAGCTTGATAGGTCGATAGTCAATTAATAGGCCGGCAGTAATGGAATGATCGATAGCTAATGAAGTTTTAGTATTGATGAGCTACAATAGTATCGATATTATTTCGTCTTGATAGCTCTTCTCACTATCGATAGTATTGAGAGTATAAGACGTTTTAAGTTATTGATATCCTAACTGACTTTTAAGATCAACTATCAATAGCAACACTATAGTGCCTGCGCTCTAACAAGGTGCCTGTGACATATGTCATTAACTTTCCGTTTCACTCTTGAAAGTTGAAGCGATTTACAAAATATGACTTAGTATTTCAACTGTTCCAAATTCTTAATATATTAAATCGTTAATAGCTGTAGTAACTTAAATTTAAAACCGTTAAACCCAGCCAGAATGTTCTAGTCTACAAATAAAATCAAATTGAAAGAAAAATTAAGCAAAGTGTTGTAACGTATAACGTAACGCCATAGACGTGTCTAGTGATGGGACGTACTTCTACGATGAATAGTCGATATTTTTTTTAATAATAAACGTATATTGTAGTACAATTTTTATTTTTAAAAAGTCTATAATTTTATACAACAACAGAACATCAGGGAAAGTTTACTCAAAAGGTTGCAAAGAAGAAATATATTTTATTCGTCCTAACTTATATCAGAATTAGGAACATTTGAGTTGTCACTAAATTCATCATCTGAATCTATGACGAATATTATTAACAACTAGCGGTCTCCCGGTATTTCACCCGCGTAGTTCCTGGTCCCGTGGTAATATCTGGATACAAATTACCTTATGTCACCCCTTATGAGTCGAGCTATCATATACAAAAGGTTTTTTTATAATCCGACTGATGACTGATGTAGTTTCAGATATTAGCCAGAACAAATAAACAGACAGACAGACAATAATTGAAAAAAAGATGTTATTTTGGTGTATGTACGGTATGCATATATGCACAAACAGACACTGCAATTTTATTTATATGTATAGATGAATTAATTATGTTGTTAATATGGACGTCACGATCCCAATCAGTCATAATATCCCTTTTTGTTTTATTCACGACCTTCGACCAGCCTTCAGGTTAATCTTTGTTGATGGCCTCTTGTAACAGTGCCAACATGTTATTTGCCGTTAATGGCGGTGAAGTAGGTATTAATTTTTGCGGCGTGACTGAAAATTAAATGGGAATATGGAAAAAAGTATTTAAATTCAATCAATCAAATAATCAATTATTTCATAGGTAATGCTGCGTTCGCAGCGCTGATGTTATAAATGCTGATTTTATAAAGCTTCAAAACAGGATTTAAAATAAAAGCATACATGTTATTTGGGCCCAATAACATTATATCTAAGGACTGAGGTCAGACCTATTGTCATCTCTTCTAGAGCATAGGTAGGAGTTGGTGCCTTTTGACGCCGGACTAAGGCAATAAGCTCCAACTTTAACATTTTTATATCTACTCCGTTTTCCAGTTCATCAACTGGCTGTTGCGGTTGGATCGGTTTGAGGTTTATTAACCTGTACCAAATGGTAAAGCGGGGCAGATTGAGATTTTCTTAATTTGTCTTGGTCTGGCTGGAGGAAGGCTATCGCCGTGGCTAGTTACCACCCTACCGACAAAGACGTACCGCCAAGCGATTTAGTGTTCCGGTACGATGTTGTTTCATTCTACACCTAACAAGTTAGCCCGCATCCATCTTAGACTGAATCACACATCAGGTGTGATAGCAGTCAATTGCCAACTTGTAGTTGTTAAAAAAATTATCGCAGAGACTATAGTCAATAAAAGTTTAATACCTAGAAACTATGCATTACTATAACCGCGATAACAAAGTCTCCTCATAAATAACGATCAAATAATAATTTGCCTTTTAAGCTAATTTTTTTACAACATTAAAAAGAGCTAGATTTATGCTGCGAGTATCGTCAGCGATAAACATGAATTTCTAAGCGTCACATCCCTAGTCACGACGTCAACGTCATACTGACAACTGTCACCCGCACTTTCTTACAGCAATTGGATTATAATCCTCAGCACCGTGAATTTGACATTTTTGATGCCCTGATCATAGATTATATAGGCCAAATGTATCTCAAATGTGATATAGGCATATTATAATAATACCTACACTACGATCCCGAAAGGCTCCCGATCTATTATGTCTGTGATCTCGAGAGAAGTACTAATTTAATAGGGGTTAAAGAATGAAATTGCCGTTTTATAGTAATAGGTACTTCGAATTGACATAGAACCTTCACGGTTTAAGATTTTAAAATGAAACTTTTTTCATACGGTACCTGTGTAGTTCTTCTTTTAAAAAATGTGCAACATTCGACTATCAACTTTCAGTTGTTTCGTGTGATTTTTGAATACGAGTTCCGACGCGGAACTAACGCGGCAGAAACAGCTCGCAATATTAATGTTGCGTTTGGAGAGGGGACTTGTAATGAACGCACTGTGCGATTTTGGTTTAAACCCTTTCGTGTTGGAAACTTCGATTTGAAGAATGAACCACGTGGAAGACCGCCCACACAGGTGAATAACAATGATTTGAAAGAGATGGTGGAAGCCAATCCGAGGCGGCATGGTTTATCGTTACTTTACCAACAATATTGACTCATTTGCGTCAAATCAATAAAATAAAAAAATATGAAAAATGGGTGCCTCATAATTTGACTGATCTGCAGAAACAAACGCATGTTGAAGCTTGCGTTGCTTTGTTGAATCGATACAGAAATGTAGGAATATTGTTGATGTAACATGTGATGAAAAATGGATTCTTTACGATAATCGTAAGCGGAAAATGCAATGGCTGACCCCAGGTCAAACGCTGCAAGTCCTAAAGCAAAGCTTACCTATAAAAAGGTAACTGTTTGGTGGTCTCAGTGTGGTGTTATTCATTATAGCTTTCTCCGATCTGGTCAAGCAATAACGGCAGATATCTACTGCGCCGAACTCTGAATAATGATAGCGAAACTAGCACTGAAACAGCCCCGACTTATGAATCGATCCTCCATTATTGCTCCATGATAACGCGAGACCTCATACAGCACCAGAAACCGTTTTAACTCTACCGGAACTGCAATTAGAAACCATTCGTCACCCTCCATATTCGCCAGACCTCGCTCCAAGGGACTACCATTTTTTTCGTGATTTGGACAATTTTTTACGTGATAAAAAGTTTTCTTCTCAGGAGGCAGTGCCAAATGCTTTCACACAGTTTGTCGAATCTAGATCACCAGAGTTCTATCGCAAAGGCATAAATGAGGCTTCTGTTAGATGGCAGCAATGTATAGATAATAATGATAATTATTTTGATTAATTAAATATGTTAAATTAAAAAAACGAATATTTATTTTTCAGTACAAATCGGCAATTTCATACCTTAACCGCTGATATATATAACCTAATCAAAGAGGATTAAAGAAGATTGTCTAAATTATTTTTTAACCGACGAAAAAAAACGGAGGAGGTTCTCAATTCGACACGTATATTTTTTTTTTATATTTTTTTTTATATGTATGACCACGCATAACTTTTTACAGTGTTGTCCGATTTTGATAATTCTTTTTTTATTAGAAAGGGCATACATCTAAGGTGGTCCCATTGTCCGCATGTTAGGATCTGATGACGATATCCTGGGGAAATTGAAGGAACTCTTCAAATTTTGGAGGCACGCTTACAGCGATTTCGGTTTTTGTCTCGGTATCAGTAGCTTTTTGGCTACTAGTGCCGTATAATATACTATGACAGTTTAGCACGAGTACGTTACGTGGCGATAAATCACTAAAAAGTAAGAAATAAAATTTTTTAACAAAAAATAGAACCGACTCAAAGCGCACTAAAAAGTAAAAAATAACTGTGTCATTTAGTTGCTTTAATTTACTTAAGCATATCTAGGAGTCGGTGCCAGCCAAGGTTTCTACTTTCAAGGACGTAACCTAGAACCCACAAACTTCTTTACTACGTAAAATAAATTTTCCTTAAAATTGCTGGCACCGACTTCATAGATATGCTTAAGTAAATTAAAGCAACTAAATGACACAGTTATTTTTTACTTTTTAGTGCGCTTTGAGTCGGTTCTATTTTTTGTTAAAAAATTTTTTTTTAATAAGACTATAGTAAATTCAATTCACCAAGGCGCGCCCCACTATTTGCCGCGAGGGGAAACCAAAGGGTGCGGGGAGAACAGTTAAGTTACAATGATGCTCTACTTAAATTTTTTTACCAATATTATATTTGTAATGTCAAGAAAAACGTATCGTATGATGATAAAGTACATATTTAAATGTGACTTAGCCAGAACATCGCTCCGTTGCCCATTCCTTCAGGTTGACCTACTCGACTTTCGTTTTTCTACAAAGGTCACTTGGTTGGCTTGTTACCGCCGATAAAGATTTTCTGAATTGGTCCAAGTCTGGCTGGTGGGAGGCTTTGATCATGGCTAGTTACCGCCCTACTGACAAAGACGTACCGCCAAGCGATTTAGTGTTCCGGTACAGTATGGTGTAGAAACTGAAGGTATGTAGATTTCATGCTACTCCTAACAAGTTAGCCCGCTTCCATCTTAGTTTGCATCATCACTTACCATCAAGTGTGATTGTAGTCAAGGGCTAACTTGTAATGAATAAAAATAATAATAGGTTCACGCTTTACAAAAATACTAGGGGTATCGTAGAGCGTGCAATTGAGCTCAAATATTCAAATATTAAAAGATAAATACCTAGATATAATTACATATGTACTAGGTACCTACCTGTGATTATGTGTTTTTAAGATATTGGTTAAAATATAATTAACTTATTACACAATATAATTTTGCTGTGCAGGACATATTTATTTAAAAAAATAGGTTAAAATGAAGTAGAGCATACTGGAAGTTAAACTTGACATTCTTCTTGACTTAAGTTACTTGATACTTTGTGTGAGTGTGCACACATTGCTAGTCGTCATGTAGTAATAGAATAGAACTAACATTCTTGCAGTTTTTATTGCATACTTGCACTGTAAGCGTTTGAAATACAAAAAATGACGAGCCTCGGTGGATTGAATGATCTATAATCGTTTTTGAGAAAAATACAAAAAATCTCAAGTTCTTTCTCCTAAACTCTGATCCCGAAAAACTTTTGTAGCATCCATGGAGACTTATAGCTTTCTTCCTGAAGATGAATCCAAGCTTTCCACATACTTTTTTATTTTATGATTAGGTACTATTTTTGTCTAAAATGATTGGACTACTAATAAATTGCATGGAGATAGACTCGAAAAGGCTAAGTCCCAGAGCTAACAAACTTAAACAATTTCTAAAAAAAAGCACTGCGCATTTTGGAAAAAATATGAAAAATCTTATAGGTAATTTTTAAATAAAATATTACTCTCCTCTATGTTAAAATAAAGTGATGAATGTGATCTATAAGCTTTATTTCCCTTTGGTTTTTACCTACCGCTATTTTAAAATTCTGATACGTAAGGTTTTAAGTAGGTAGGTACTTATTTAGTTTGCTATAGTCCTAATGAAAAAAATCGTATCTAGCTAAGAACCTACATACTCTACCACATTTTAGCCCTTTTTTGATTTGATTTGAACTCATTCTATACATAATAGTCATCTTTATTTTCAGAGTGTTAAGGTACAAGGTTGTATTAAGTATAACTTATAAGTATAGGGAGTAGCACTTCAACGCTTAATTCCGTTTTTGTATAATACAATTTGTACTTTAGTGATAGCAAACAAAGTTATTAGCAAAATCAATCATTTTATCTTACCCCCGTGACGTACTATTATGCGCGTTTGTTTTATAAGACCCAAGTCCCGGGTTTGATTGAGATTTCCTTAATTAGTTTAGGTGTGGCCTACTACCTACTGGCAAAGATGTACCACCAGGCTATTTAGCGTTCCGGTACGATTTTAGTAAAAAGCCGCCCGCCCGCTTACATCCTGGATTGCATCATCAGGTTTGATTTCATTCAAGGCCTAACTGGGCTTTAATAAAAACATCTCAATGTAGTCTAACCTAATAGGTGCGCTTATATGATGATTGTTAAATTTGAGAAGATTCCCACTGGTAATCAAATATTCATGCACTAACCATTAGGGGCAAAGAATCATAAGCCATGTGTCAACATTGTTATTGAAGGATAGCTTTAGAAGTTTAGACTAGGTACTGAGGAGTATGTAGGTAGTTTACACAAATAATTTAAAATGATGTACCCATTTACTATTATTATTATAAACTTAGTAACATGATAATTTATTGAGAGGATTAAAAGACAACAAGTAATTATTAAACTACACAGTAACAGATTCTACCATTGAGTTTTTTATAAGTTCACCAAAGTTTTCGGTAGTGTCACTAGTTTCACCTTCCACTTGAGTCACATTTGCCGGAGGTTGCACTTCAGGTGTCTCTTGAGTTACCTGAACTGAGTGGTCCAAGTTCAACAGGGTATTGTGACTAAACCAATTTTCATCATTCTCCACATTCTGTAATTTATCGCTCTGCTGATATGGCATAGTAAGTAAAGTTGTATAATGATTTTCAGCTTTGTTCTCAGTATTTGCACACTCTGGGGTATGTTTATACATTTCATAATGGTTTGGCATGGTTTGGTACGGCATATTGCTGTGTTCAGGCATGCTCGTACTGGGCTTATGCATATAATCATACATATGGCCATATTGATGGAGCATAGACATTTGGGAGTTATGAGCGAACTCTTCAAAACAAGATGCAGAAATGTTTTGTAAACCTTTAAATTGATGGTTATCTATATGTACCTGATCATAAGAATAATTGAGATCACATGTATATCTTTGCATGTTATTTGACAAAGCGTTGAACTCCATTGTGTTTCCAGATAAATAGGGTGGTTTCACTTGCAGTATATTGGATGTGTAGGGGTTGTGTGTATGATGTTCAGATTTGTTATCAAATCCCAACATGTTAGTTTTTAGATTTCTATGGTCTACAGCCTCATTTCTAAACGAAAACGCCGTGTCATTTTGAGTTTGAGTGTTATTACAGGAATTAATATGGCTAACGCTGTCAAAGCTGCTTGGACATGTTTCCATTCCTAATTTCTGGAGGCTATTGTTGCATGGTTCTTCTGGGTGAGTGTGGCAGTTTTCTTTTTTATATGAATTAGGTACACATGTTGAAGTTGCATTGTGTGCTTCAGCCCATTTTCTTTTAGCAGCTTCCTGGTTTTCCTCACTTTTCCTTTCAAGGCCTATTCTCATAAGAGTATTTATAAAATGAGTTCTCACCCTCATGGGATTAAACTCTACCCTGCCAGAAGTATTACCGCAGCCTTCTCTGGTGCATCCACATGGAAAGTTTAATCTATCCACTTGACACTTAATACCAGCCAAACTACATGAACAGTTATCTGGGTTACATGCACCTTTGCAAGCACATCCGCAAAATTCACGAGATGTTCGAATGTCCCGACATTCATCCTTCTCATAGCCTTCAATTTTTCTTACCCCAGCTGCTCTTAACAATGCTCTCCGTTGTTTTGTAGGTACAGGTTGCAAAAAATAATAACTGTCGAGATCTAATTCTGATTCGGATATATCGCTGGCTTCCTCTTCTGTGTCGCTATCTTCACTTGATGAAAGAGACACCCCTTGCAATAAATGACGTTCACTTTTTAATTGTTGTAAAACTTGCCTGTGCAGCCGTCTTTGTTCCATTGCATGTTCTGGTAAGGAAAATTTCTGTATATGACTATGTTCCCATTCCATGCCCAAGGTAGAACCTCCTTGTGAGGGAACACATGAAAAGCCTTGAGATCTGGGAAAATAAAAGACGGTAACACTGTCAAATTGTATACTTTGCTTTTTCCTTTTTTGTGGGACATCATTTTCTGGGGTCTCATGACTCTTTCTTTTGAGACTACTTTTCTGTGGCTTATCAATCACTGCAATAGCTTTCTTTTCCAAGTTTTCCTGACTCTTTCGTTGAGATAAAGAATGTAGATCAATATCATCTTCATCTGGAATTGGACAGTTTTCTCTTTCACTTGGTAGTGACAGATTAAAGCTTGGTTGTTTTACATCATCTGGCATTTCAGACCCAAGTCCTGAGTCACTGCCATCAGATCGGTCTTGGGCATATTCCTCTCTGTAGTTTAGCGCACCATCAGGTGGAAGACTGCCGAGTGCAGAGTCCTCACTGTCTGCTGATGCAGTATCTGTCTTAATGTCATCAATGTCACTTATAGTATCATTGTCATCTAACTTAACAGCATAATCTATTTTACAATCACTGCTCTCATAAAACGGAGAACAATTACTATTTGTATTATTTTGTTCATCATTACAACTAAGATATTCACTGTTTGTGTCACTGTCATTACTTTTCTCGTCTCTTATCACCGGTTCACATTCCTTCTCCTCCATTACAGGTGCGGCATTATTATCATTTGGTGATGTGTTTTGCACTTCCGCCATTTTAGCAGTATATTAAGGAATAGTGTCCGATATTATCTGAAAAAAAAAATTAATAGACTTTTTAGTAATGCAGACAATTTTATAAACAATTTAATGTTATAAAAAGAATGAGTGTCTAATAGTTAGCTTATGTGGTTTCCAACTCGAGGTCCTGGGTTCAAGTCGTAGGTCGGGTCATAGAAAATTCTTATATTTTCCTTCCTCTAAGAAATTTTGAGTAAAATCTAAGTCCAAATTCAAGAAGTTGGTGGTGTTATGCCACCGAGCCTTGGAGAGCCCTCTGTCTCGACTACTATCATCAACAACTAATAGTAATCGTTAATACCAAGCCGGCCCGTGAACCCATATTGGAACAGCGTGGTGGGTGTACGCTCCTTATTCCCACTCCAATAAGGAGGGCTTTTTAATGGGCCATTAAAGGGCTGATGATAAAAATGTTGATGATAAAAAGAACATCATTTCAAATGGTATGCAAAAAACACGTCTTATTAAGTACCGTCCTAAATCCAAAACAGTAGTGCAAGTTGGGGGTAGTATTTCACTGGACTTATCACGAAATCGCATCTCAGCGACGCGATGGTCCCAGCAGCCGCATGGTGAATCCATGGAATGCTAAAGATATTCGTCTCTATTGCTAATGTAAATTGGGGTTGAAAGGGAATTAAAATTTTAAGGATTTTCTCGTGCGTAAGTCGCGGCCGCGTACTTAATGTTTGGGACAGTAATGTATTGTAGACGTAGGTTACTTTTTGACGCGAAAATTTCACTATAAGGGGGTTCTATAAAGGTGAATGAATGTTTTTAATTTCTTATATATTAATAATTTAATTTTTTTTCATTAATATGAAAAGTGGTAAATATATATAAGTAGGTAGGTAAATTGTTTTGTGGTAAAAGAAATCTGACAATTCCACTAGTTTTAACATAGTCCTTCCTTCCTCCCATCGCTTTTTAACTGTCCACTACTGGGCCTTCCTGCTTATAGGAGAGGGGATATAGAGTGTACACCCACCACGCAGCTCTAATGCCGGTTGGCGGGCATAGGGGTATAATGTTTCATTTATTGACGATCACTATTCGATTTCGATGATAGTCACCGGGACCTACGGGTTAGCATGCCTTTCAAAGCACGGGGGTGCAACACGTCCAACCTCCCGACTCTAGGGTTGGAATGTTCTGAAAATGTCAGAAAAACTCAGAATTATTCTGGCTCAGGCCACCTAACCTAAGATTCGAACCCAGGACATCGTGATCGAAGCCACATACGCTAACAATTGAGCAATGGGTCAGTTTTTAAATAACATTTATTATATTCTTCATGCAATTTTGTAAATTAGATAAAAAACTTTTTCGGAAGTAGGTGCCTATTGACATTAAGAGGAGTTGTGGGTCAAATCTAGGACTCCTCTTCATCCATGAGCCTATCTACTGTGTTTAAATTCAGAAGGATTCTTTTATTTTTGCATTTTAATCTTTTGCTGATCTGGATTAATAGATTAAAATGTATATCCTTGCTGTGTAAGGAAACGAAAACATTTTAAATTAATATCTACATGAAAAGGTTAATAATTAGTAACTGTACTAAATATATTTAGGTAAAATGGAACAGGAACTATTTGCAACTAATGTTCAGTTAAAGGAATCCAGCGGGCTTGAACGGAGCAGCATAATAAATCAAACAAAATGATAATACAAAACCGGTACCTGTTTCAAAAGCCCTGGCCTCAACGGGCTTCACCGGCATTCGGACGAGCGTCTTCTAACTCTCCAATCCATTGTGAGTCATTACAAACAGTTGTATTATTTCAATCTGCTCAGATCAGCAGTCAACATTCAAGCAAGGAATCATAATTTTTATTAATTTGGTTATCAAAGTTCACTTCTTCAAGCAAATTTCAGTCCAATATCAAAAGCAATAAGGTCCGTTTTATCACTCGCGAACTACTGGTGACGCGCACTATCGTTCCCTATTTATTTATTTTCTGCTTTATTTTGATATTCGTCTCATAAACATTTTTTACGATTTAAGCCACTCTTGTTTATTATATTTTTAAAGGTCTTTGATTTTTAAGCACAATCTTAGAGGAAATGTTCTTAAAAAGTCAAATCGACACAGTATAATTGCTCAAATAGAGCCCACTTTTACAACACCTTAGATGCCGTCCCCACTCGCGTAACCGTGCACGACGACTCTCGGTTCTCGGACGACGCAGGCAAGTTTTAATACGGCCAAATGTAAATGTCGTCGACAGTCGGCTAATGCTGTTGAAAGCATTGGTTTAGGGGGACTCTTCAATTTGGTCGGTTATGGCTTGCGTTGTTCGACGTGACGTTACCTCCCCCTGCTCTCCTCCCCCCGGCCTTGCGACCCTCAACACCGCGTTCACCCGTCGAAAGATCGCAAGCGCGATCCGTCTCTCGCCTTTCTGTTATACCAGCCTCGCGACATAATATAATTTTCTCCCATTTTATTGTAAGCTATTTACAATAAATTATTTAAAGAGTGAAATGACAATCGAAATTTCTTTTTTGCATGACAATAATGTCCACAAAGGCAATGAAATTTACATAAATAGGTACAAATAGGTGTTTAATTAGTATCGCTGCGCTAAAAAATAAGCTTTTTAACGTAGGTACTTTGATTCGAAAACTCAGTCTCTATTTTAAAAAAAAAAACGTTTGTTCATATAAAAAGCACTCAAATTCAAATAGGATAAGACAAACAAACTGAATATTTTTTGATAATTGGAAATTGGATTCAGAGTTACAAAGACTCTATAGGTATATCGACTGTGGTCGACGTTAGGCTCTAAGTTCAAATCCGGGACGGATCGTGGAATTGCACTAAGTTTTCCTTTCTCCTAAGAGATTTTCCGTAAATTCTGGGCCTGGAGTCGGGAAGTTGGTTGTGTTACACCCCCGTGCCTCAGAAGTCAGATAGCAGTTAAGCCGTCTGTCCCTGTCACTATCATCAACATCTGAAAGTGATCGTTAATGAATCAAGCAATAGCACCCTAAGTCTGCCAACAATTGGAGCAGCGTGGTGGGTCTATGCTTTAAGATCCATAAGTCCTCTCATAAAGAGAGGGTCTGGCCTTGCAGTGCAACATGAATAGGCTGATAATCATGATAATTATCATGACTATTAAATTAGACATTAGAAGAAGAAGAAACACTTTATTGCACATAAAATAATAGTTAAAGAAGAACATAGAAAAAAGTTTGACAAAAAATAGAACCTACTCTAAACGCACTAAAAAGTAAAAAATAACTGTGTCATTTAGTTGCTTTAATTTACTTAAGCATATCGGGGAGTCGGTGCCAGCCACTACGTAACATAAATGTTCCTTAAACTTGGCTGGCACCGACTCACCCACAGTTATTTTTTACTTTTTAGTGCGTTTAGAGTCGGTTCTATTTTTGTTAAAAATTTTCATTTCTTACTTTTTAGTGATTTATCGCCACGTAACATACTCGTATACTGTCATAGTATATTATCGGCGCTAGTAGCCAAAAAGCTACCGATACCGAGACAAAAACCGAAATTGCTGTAAGCGTGCCTCCAAAATTTGGAAGAGTTCCTTCAATTTCCCCAGGATGTCATTATCAGATCCTAACATGATGACAATGGGACCACCTTGGAAATATGCCTTTTCTAATAAAAAAGTTATGCATAAAAAAAATAAACGTGTCGAAATGAGAACCTCCGTTTTTTTCTTCGGTTAAAAAGGATTACAAGGGAACATGCAAAGGCGGCCTTATTGCTTGGAGCTCTTATAGGCCACCTCGCGTTGCTAGGACCTGTGTATCGTAAGCGGGATGGTGCTATATAGGTACAATATACACACAATGATTTAAGTAATGATGAATTTTCCTTTAAAAGTGGGAGTTTTATCAAGCTTACAACCTTCCGCCTTCTGCTACTAGGCGAACTCGACAGGTCTCACTCAGTACATATATACCAATGTACTCTGTGCACAACTCTCGACTACGTCCTACGTCATATCATGACTGTTGTATGCATACCTTTAAAATACCTACTCTACAGTTAGAAGCAACTGTATGTAGGTATTATTTATGGTAAAGCTTTGATATGTTATAGATATCAAAGCTTAAACATTTTGTGTACCTACCAACTATTAAGTATATTGTTTCTACTTTATAAAGTAGTGTTTCGAAAAGAGTGCATTTTTATCCGTTATATCTTTTACACTCTTAACGATACAGGTACCTTCTGTAGTTGAACAAACGAAAGGACAGAAAACAAATCAATCATTATTGAAAAATTTACAGCATTTTTGCTCAAGACTTTCGGATATCGGTCCTTTGTTTACGTTTATTCTATTAATAAAATGAACGAACTATACCATGGTTGGCATAATTTATTATATTGATCTAGAATTCTAGAAGGACCAGACGTAAGTGAAAGGAACTCAAAATGATTTCAAAAACTAATCGTACCTGGATCCCTACGCTGGCAAGGTGGCCAACTTAACTGTGCTATTGCGCCAGTGACAAGTGAAGGTCGTTTTTGGGAAAGATGATTGCCGATCATCGATCAATCATTGCTATACACAAATAAATGAAAAATTGACTCTTTATAATACACGCTTATTTCATATTTATATTATAAGACAAATACAAGTTTACCTTAGCTTTTTCACAATTCTGAAACTCATTTTTTCAATTGTATGAGATTCTTTATTTATATTTATGCAGGTGATTTAATAAATACATTTGTAGAAATTCTTCTTTTTTGTAGAAAATCTTAGAGTTCAGTTCAGGTCAACCATTTAATATCAAAATTAAAATCCTGCTAATTTGCCAATTAGCACCTTCATTTCGCCAGGTTCATCTTTCTATCTAAACTGCATTTATCATCTATGTATTAAAGTTGCTTCACATAGGGAGTTAAATATCGATCATCAACGGTAGAGCCCGCCATATTGTAAATTTTATGACGTAAGCTTACAATTCGAGGAAAATAATTCTTTCATCGAATAGGTAGGTAGATATTGTCATCACTAATACTGGCCTAGTTTAAATATATAACTTTTTCATTTAGGAAAAAGACGCATAGAGCTTAACTCAAAGGGTTGTGTTTCAACCTTAGTCGAGTATGTATTGGTATCTTGTGTTATGAAGTCACTAGATTACTAGACTAGTATTGTTCTATTGCGATAGATATACCTACATAAAATATTATGTAGGTATATCTCTATATCTACATATAATATAATAATATTATATGAATTTTAGATATACTGAGTACCTATGCATAAAAAGTTAAAAACATAGCGTCAAGAACGCTCCTAAACCGGAAAGCCCATAGACGATAGGTAAGATAGGTTAAGATAAACGAAAAGGCATACCTACCTAAAGATAATAATTAATTATTGGATTACTACAGTCCGCAGCTTTCAGAGAAAATTTTCTCTTTCACTAAATTTATTAATATAAATACCTAGATGATCGTTTTCACGTCTCGAACGAAAGCTTTACTTTTTTGCTATTTAGGTATATACCTAAGATTCTGAGGTATTACTTGCTGTAGGTATATAAGCGAAATATTATCTTTAAATTACTTAGAGAAGGTGCTAGACGCAGATGTTAACTTGAGAATGTTCCGTTAAACAATCAGTGGATTGCAATAGGTTCTATACTAAATTATTTAGGCCGCTAGAATTTCAACATAACTCTAATTCTCCCGCTGTGTTCAGTTTTTACCGTTCTGTTAAACATTACTACAGTAGGTACTAAATAAATTATTCTGGCCGCTAGAATTTGAACATAACTGTAATTTTCCCACTGTTTTCAGTTTTTACCGTTCTGTTAAACATTACTACAGTAGGTACTAAATAAATTATTCTGGCCGCTAGAATTTGAACATAACTGTAATTTTCCCACTGTTTTCAGTTTTTACCGTTCTGTTAAACATTACTACAGTAGGTACTAAATAAATTATTCTGGCCGCTAGAATTTGAACATAACTCTAATTCTCCCGCTGTGTTCAGTTTTTACTGTTCTGTTAAACATTACTACAGTAGGTACTAAATAAATTATTCTGGCCGCTAGAATTTGAACATAACTCTAATTCTCCCGCTGTGTTCAGTTTTTACCGTTCTGTTAAACATTACTACAGTAGGTACTAAATAAATTATTCTGGCCGCTAGAATTTTAACATACTTAATTCATTCTCCCTCTGGGTTGAGTTGTTACCGTTTGTTAAACATACTACAATATTAACTAAATTATTCTAGCCGCTAGAATTTCATTACTTGCTGAGTTAAATACGATCTACTTTTGAGTTTTTCGCTAACTCCCCTCATTGCTTATACGTACAGGCATAAACTATTTGAAAAGATAGGACTTTCAGATTATAAAGACAACAAAAACATTAAGTACAATGACTGCTAAACAGCCTTATCGCTTATGTGTGTCATACAACCTTGTGATAAAGATCCGTTTCTTACTGCTTACAGAATATTTACAACCATAATGTAGCTAAAGTCAAGAAGATATAACCGTAATTTTCTTTCAAACACACTACTTCGAAATAGACCTATATTTTGTGTATAATGTGAAATTTTGGTTGTTCCAGATAAACACCAAAATGGATTTTAAATTTCTTCAATAAAGAGAAAGTTCCCAATTAATCAGAATCTTTATTTTTTTTAGAGCTACCAATTGTAATAAGATAATTTTGTAGTTTTGCTTTTCATGGATTTCTTATAACTTAAACTTGCTGAGTTTGTGGCTGTTTAGTCGGAAGTTGTCCTATTTTTTCATGTTAAGTGTATAAACGCGATATAGTCAATACAGTAGTTCATAACGTTAAACAATTAATTAATGTATTTTAAGATTTCTATTGGTTGTCAGAGCCCAGTATTCAATTCTGAAACTTAGTGATAAAAATTCACGTGCGCAAACTACTAAATAACATATCTCATAATCTTATCAATACTCGATTACTCCCGTACTGTGTGATTAGGTAAAGTATATATTAATACAGTTATAGGTAGTTAAAGCATAATCTAGATTTTAGTCTAGATTTCGATCTGAATGCAAAGTGAGTTAACGTTATAACGTCGAAGCGGAGCCGCATGAATTCATAATAAAAATAGCATTTCGTTACTCAAGGTAATCGACGTGTGTATTAATCTATTTTAAGATACATTATTATTGGTAACATGTTGGTAACACATAGAAAGCGGAATGCGCTGCGCGTAACACAACAAAAAAAAATAATATTATAGGCAGTTTATATTATAAATATGTTTATACGACCGGGTACATAGCTAGGCATATAGCATATTTGTATGATAATGATTATTTCTTAAGGTGTATCGAAATTTTGTTAATTAAACCTAATTTCGAAATTTTTAGGACGTCTCTGTATTTATGGCATGTTAATAGAACCAAATGCTTAGTAAAGAAACCAAATTCTTACATTAATGGTACTAAATGTTTTACATGTAGTAGTTTTCTAATACCTTTAAACGGGAAAATATAAATGAAATGTGAATCTTGATGACAGCCCCAATGATTTTCATGAAATTAAGACTACTGGGGGTCTCGGGGTAAGATAAAAACGTATAATTTCTACAAAATACCGAGCACAGCTTGGTTAACCAGGTATTAAGCCATAAATCCAAAATATCTAAACTATTTTTAACTGACTCAATTTCTACTTAAGTCTTGTCTAAAATTTTTAGATGAGATTATTATAAACTATATACAGAAAAATATCAAGAATGTGTAACCGTTATGTATGCTAGCAACACCATCTTTCGAAGATAAGTCGAAGTTGTTACACCCAAACAAAGAGACAATTTTGTATTTTTCGATTAATCATCTGTTCTTTAGGTGATCCTTAATTTTGAATTGTTACGAGACAACAGATGCTTTTTTAAACGTTTTACAATTTTTCCTAAAACATTTTTAAAATTAGCTTTGAATTCGATTATAGGAAATGTTTTCATAATCTTTGGGCTTCATCATAATAGCCGTTGGCTAAAAAGAATTTTGCATAAAAAGGATTTTTTGAAACTTTATTACTAGAATTACCGAAGTTAACTTAATAACAGGAACCGCTTATTTTAAAATCAAGTTTCATACTGCTTTATAATATACTTACCTAATTTCTGAATAAAACTTTCGAGTAAAATAAAAGTTCTTTATTGCCAAATAACTTTCAAAGAACGTCACAATTTTAAATTGTGACTAAAGTTGCATAAATTGTTTATATTGCGACAAAAAGATGGCCTTTCTTATTTGGAAAATCATTGCTAATTAATTATACAAGATTTATTGGTGATTAGAGGAATACTTTGACATATAAGAGACACACCCTGAAATGGGCTACTTCTCAATTCGAAGGGCCAAGTGTGAGTTTTTCACCGAGCGACTGCGTAAAAACGTACTCACTCGTAACGTCAAATGATATAGAAAAAAAAAGCGTTTACTCTCACTATAACTAGATGGCGCTGTTCCAATTCCATATAAAATTTGCGTTAACTGTTCTCGATATCGACGCGGTAAAATCTTAGACTAGGCACACAGGTCGAGACTTCAGACCCGAACACAGCATGCATATTGCTTGGCGGCGGAAGGAACATACTAGCACCATTTCCATGAACTAGCTTTACTACAACAAACTAGAAGCGCAATATACTAAGGTGTCATAAAAGGAAATGTTTATAACGCTACGGTCCTACTCCTAACAAGTTAGTCGGCTTCCATCTTATATGGCATAATCAAATACAATAATTATATATTATAAATATATATCATAAGGTGATATGTCAGGAAATGCTATTAGGTGATAAGTTAGACAAAGTTGTAATTAATAAAAAAAGAGACGCTCAAGTTGAGCCTGAAGCAGATGAAGCCGTTGGATTGGCGATATTTGATTCGACGATCTCTGAGAAGTCACAGTCACTGTTTGAAGCGCTAACAGGTTGACACAGATGCAATGAGGATTCTTTATTGGTACGGTTAGTTCCCCTTCCCCCTCTGTCGCTCCATATTATGCGATGACGCCCTCATTAATCTACTGAAGCCCTCTTATGCGATTCACTCAAACACTGTAACTTGACCACTTATATAGCCCTGTAGTTTTGGAACGGGCGTCACATCGCCTGCAGATGCCGGTGGGATCCCGAACTCTTCTAACTACGATTAAGTGATAATGTTTGACTAGCGACCAATATCAGTTGATAATGATAATAATTACTGGGACTGACGGCTTAACGTGCTCTTCAAAGAACAAGGCTGTAACACCACCAACATCTCAGTATAATTAGGTGTTTGGCTTTTAACACAGATAACGCAATGAATAATTACATCAGGTTGATGCACGGCTCACAATATGCGAGCGATCTTCAAATAAATTGGCACTCTTCGGCGGTAGACATAATATAGGGCGAGGCGTCTATACGTACGTAGTACCATGTATACGATAATCAATAGATATTTTCAGGAGGCTTTCGCGGAGGGCGAAAGCGACGCTTGCATA